>OZ024911.1:12317778-12455278 GCA_964017125.1 Flabesymbios commensalis | reverse complement strand
TTCCACCATATCACGAACACATCTAAAAGTGTCTGTATTTTATGTTAATCTTCATGAAAACATCCTGTTCGTGCTACGAACGGTATTATTGCCCCAATTACCACATATTCTGCATCATATCTTATTGCAATAGCGCACCCAATAATCTTTGGTGACTTGTTCATGACACTCTATAGCATTTAGTTGTCAAGACTAGGTTAGTTACTAACATCTTCCGAAGATGGTGTATGTTCATACTATATTTATAAAATACAACTTCTGCACCAAATTACAGATTCTGATATCGTGTAATTGTATGTTATCATACTTATTGACGGCCGATCTATCCCATTCAAGTTAGGGGAGTAGAAATATGTGTAGCCTACATTACGGTTTTGTGTGGATCTCTGAGCCGATGGTTGGGACTTTATTCGTTCAATTATGTCTGAAAACTGTGTTATTAGCGCATTACCAGGCTTTTGTACGGTATCTATTCTGATCAAAAATATAAAAATTAAGATGATACTATTATCATGATTATGTAAATTGTCAATCCGATTGAGAAGCATAATTTTTATGTGATGTGCAAGTTTTAACCAGCACAATATACCTAGTTACTAGAATCATAAATTGTTAAATTTGAACGATTTCTTGCCTTAATAGTAACGGAACATGCATGTGTGTCATTATTGCCATTGTTATGCAGACCACCTTGATGGGTTATGTTTTGTTTAACCCCAGTACAGGGCTTGGGGAGGAGGGTGCCACCCGTGGCCAACGCACATTTAAATTATTGCTTTCTTTCTTACGGTACTGTAAAAACACGATGCAGGTGGATATCACATAGGCCACATACTAATAGGCCTAGAACGGATATATGGTGAGCGACAGGTTATCTAGTGCCGGACAGTGATCAACAATCATAAAAAAAAATTTGTCAATAGTCTAAACATTTTTACAACATGCCGGATATTAGATTTGTTTACCTCGGCTTCTAAATGTGAAATAATGACTTTAGTAAATAAATAATTAATATTACACTGGCCTACAATGTGTCGTTTTCCTGGCGCAACATTTGTTTTTTCACCCATAACTGTGTGAAATATTGATAATAGATGTTATCACGGCTTTGAATCGGTTTACCGGGTGTGAGAAACCTATATGTATACATCAAAAACACATCTCTACGGTATTTGGAAGCAAAGTTATAGTACATTGCCTTGCAGTGGCGGCCATTTTGGATTTTGTCCTTTAGCGGCAAACGCACAAAGTGAAATTCAGGGTACTTCAAGTATGTTGCTCAGGTGGGTTTTAATACACCGAATGATGTGTTTATGTTCATGGGTGAGCCAAGCCGTGGTGTAAAGTTGTGACTTTTTCACTAATTTTGGCGGCCATTTTGTTTTTGAATTTTGAGTAGGAAAAACACAAAATATAGCTTGGCATGGGGCAGATTTGGAATCAGCGTTCCCAAATTGTGTAAGAACAACTGCATGCCAAATTCTACTAAAAATGCCTTACCAAGTCAGAAATTTCGAAAATGGGCCCTGACTATACCTACATATTGTGGTCTGACTTGTGGCCAACACAGGGTTACCTTCCTCTCCCACCGGGGGGGGCGGGGGCTCTAGGTTAGTGATTAGCACCGCTGCCTTTCATGCCAGAGTTCGGGGGTCGGTTCCCGGTCTCGGCGGTTTGAAAGAAACAAAAATGTTTCTTCCCCATCCACGTGTGAAAGTCAGTATTGTGGGAGACTCCGTGACCGAGAGGTAGCGTGCTCGGCCTCAGACCGCCAGGGCTCGAATTTCGAATCCTGTGTCTGGAGGACAGTGTCATCTCATTTATCTCACCATCCTCAGGAGGTTCTCCTGGCCCAGTTTAGCCTATATGTGCACAAAGGTGGCCTAAAGCCCGATTCATTTTATTTCCTCCCCCACCGGTGTACTGGACACCACTGACCCTGCTAATGTCAATACTGTCTAGGACAGCGGTCCAACATTGGCCCAATGAATCTTTTAATACTATTTAATCTAATTTTAAATGTGTAATGATTTTCACTTGCCAAGAACACTGTATTTATAAGCTATTGGCAAAGTATGCTCGTGTAGGCTATGTTTTAGTAAAATAGTATGTACATATACACATATTTGCACATTATCATGATTAAATGATTTTATTTTCAGTTTATATACATTTTATCTTTGATTCCCTTATAATTATATATTTTTCCTGTTAATTATGCTTGTGTTTTTCTGTTGCATACACATGACATGTAAGTGGTTTTGTCAAGTTAGATAAAATTCAATTTTTTTGGTTTGTTTTTGGTTCTGTTTTCATGTTTCCAAAAAATTAGAAAAAATGGTTAAGGGGGTGAATGAGTGGGGTTTGGACAATCCGAGTTTTTCTCGGATTTTTAATTTTTTTTAACTTGACGAGACCAATTGTGACTTTGTACTGTCAATAAAATATCTTCATGTTTTACAATATTACATGTTACATTCTCGTTAACATCAGATTAGCGTCGTGGAATGACGCTCAGCAACAATGTGAATCTGAGAATATGACACTTCTTCAGTATAACAGTGAACAGTTTTCAGCAGGATTGATGCTGGACCACTTTCCCAAGAACTTCCAGTTTGGAGATCTTCTATTCTTGGGATTGAGAAGAAACACAAAGGTTTGATTCATTTTGATAAGGGGCTTCTATTTTCGCTATCCATATATAACGAAATCATCCATGAATGCTTCAAAATAAATTATTCACTGTAATTAAATTTGTATTAAAAAATTAGATAGAGCTAATAGAATCACATAGCATTTTGATAATCAATAATCGAATAGCTCTTATTTCATGTATGTTTATATCATTGCATGTACCATGCTTACTCGCTAATTACAAACCAGAAATATCAATGAACTGCTAATAAGTACTGTATTGCAGGGACAGTTCAGCAACTGGATAACTAAATCTCCCCTGAAAGTAACTCATTGGTTTGATCCCTTAAAAAACAATCTCATCTTCATGGCGACGCTTACTCTGAACAATGGTGTATGGATAAGAAATGAGAGTAGGTCCACAGTGGACAGCAAACAGCCTGAGAATTCACAACTGAAAAACTGCACAGCTGCCGTTACACAACAGGGTTCACGTGTGTATCCATGGTTGGTGGTACATTGTGACACGGAATATGAAGCATCCTTTGTGTGTCAGAACATAAAATCACATCCCCCACTGAAAGTAGCGGTCAATCATACATGTGATGGTCACTGGTTTATGATTGATGGATCCAACAAGTGTTTCTCAGTATTCTGGCCAGAGGTTGCTCTGTCATTCAATGACGCTCAAAATATATGTTCTGCACAAAACGCTTCCGTCTTTAATGTTGACGTGATGTCTCGAAATGTTTCAAAAATGGAAGGCTTTCACTTAAAACTCATCCTATTAGACTTGGAAGAGGATATTCATAACCTCAATGTTCTACACTCAATTAGTGATTCAAATATGTACAATTCTATTTTTGGAAAACTTTTGGCAACAGATTCAGAACATAGTCGCTTGCCTTCTATGATTACCAAATTCCTACATACACCGATAGATTTTAATGTTTTTGTTATATATTTTGCATATTTGAACAATAGTTGTAGTGTGATGGAAAAGAATTGGCTCAGCTATCTTGTTGATAATTCAGATACGTTTAAGTCGGATGAAACAAGGGGTTGGGGAGTAAAATGTAGGTCTTGTTCTGAGCCTCTGAACGTTACGGGTGTAATATGTGAGAAGAACAGCAAACCATACACAATCAGCACGCTCGCCTGCAATTGAGATATAGATGGGGACACTTAGTGACCGGAGATTGAACCGGATCTGAGACCCAGAGTTTTAAAAAAGAAACAGCTTATGAAACGAATTTTCACCGAACCCGGATCGATGTTCTCATATGTGAATTTAAAGCGTTTAATAGACATATTTTTGCAGTCAAAATATTCATTACACTAAAATATGACCGATACCCAACCTATACCACCCTCATAGTCCCGCTTTTTTCCAAGAATAATTACTTTATTCCCTACTTGACTGAGACATCACAGCCGTTCCCAGCTGACACACTTGGAAATGCATGCTCCGCACACGCGATTAATTTTTCTTCTCATCGGTCAAATTTCCATTTTTAAAAAAGACTACCAAAATTACAATTCAACCTGTAAGATGCATAAAAACAAATATTAGGGACATTTACCAAGTTTAAGATTACTAATGAATTTAAGTTTTAAAGGTAGGGTATTTAAAAAAATAAGGTCACCAACTGACCTAGATCAGGCTGATCCACTTTGCTTCGCGACGGGAGCATAGCGCAAGAGTCCCCAGCTTGGACTACAACTGACCAAGAGTCAGACCACTCACTGAGTCCAAGTCCAACTCCAAGATTTGTCACGTGAAAATATTTTGACAATTTGGTTTTGGAATCATGTTTTAAGAAATGTAAGAAGACCATCAACAGATCAAACAACAAGGTTTAACTATGGATTGGTATGTATTATTTGATTTCATTAATAACTTTTAAAGTAGTCTAATTAGATCTAACCAGGCCTGCTTCCACCGTCGCCGGCGTCGGCCAGACTGTCACTGTAAATGTAATCACTTCGATTATCGCTCAGGCCCCTCGAGGCCTAATCTTAATGTCATCATCATGACATGGTCATGCCAGTGGCGGATCCAGCATAGGGCGTACCCGGCGTACGCCCCCCCCCCCCGTTATTGGTGAAAATATTGAATTTTCATGCATTTTTTTTAATGAAGTGAAGCTAACATTAACACCCCTTTTTTGAAGTTTTTCAGCCAAGATGTGGCTTTACGCCCCCTCCTCTTGCACATTCTGGATCCGCCACTGCATGCCTCATGTCACGATGGGCCTACCCTCACAACACAAGTTAGAGTGCCTAATAATAATTGCCACTCTCAGGCAGACTCAGCCTCGGGTAATACTAGGCCTATAGGCCCTACTCGCCGTCAAATTAAAAATGATCAACCAGGATCGCATGATTTTCGGCGATTTCTCCAAAGATTTTAATCGATTTTTCTTTGAAATTTTGCAGAGGCCATTTTCTATTAAAATCCTTACAGGGGTAAAAAATTCGCAAAATAATATTTAATATTTTAAAAGTTAGACCATTTGCCATGTAATAAAATTCTAAAATTATTTCAATGGGTTTAAAGAGGAACGTTATAATTTAAATTCATTACATGTCAAATGGTCTAACTTTTGAAATACGCTATATAAGTTTACGAAGTTTTCAGGGCGGTTAGAATTTGAATAGAAAATGGCCTTTGTAAAATTTGAAGAAAATCGGTTCACAATTGACGGGAAAATCGCCGAAAATCATGCGATCCTGGTTGATTTGACGGCGAGTATAATAATCATCACATCACTGACACTGACAGTCAGTGACTCTGTCACTGACGCTGACAGCACCAATCACCATCACTGACAGTGACACTGGCATCAGTCAGCACTGACACAGTCACCAGTCACAGTGACACTGTCAGTGTCATCAGTGACTCAGTCGCATCACAATCTGAATCACTGAAACTGACAGACTTAAGTCAAGAGTATGCCTACCACTGGACTACCAGGCGCGGATCCAGGTTTAAATGAAAGGAGGGGTTGCGGGTGGTCTGGGGGCCCTCCCCCAGAAAATTTCGAATTTGTAGATGCTCACAGGCACATCATGGGCCAGCAAGAGGGGGGGTTGCAACCGCTACCCATCTCCCCCCCACCCCCTCGTAGATCTGTCCGAGACAGTGACTGTGAGACTGAGACAGTGAGAGTCATTCCCACTCACTGACAGTGACAGTCTCCTAGTCCTAGGCCTACCCAGATTCTGATACTCTTTCAGTCAGTCAGTGTCAGTGATTAGATTCGGCCGACCTGCTACCCAGTGCTAATACTGCTGTCCTGCTGGTCAAGTGCTAGCTTATTCTATAGTCTGTCCGACGGTGGAGGATGGTCCAAAATGAAAGTTAGCTTTTCAGTATCCAGTCATTCAATATTTAAAGGTTAAATTCTCAAGCGAATTTCATGAAAAATAGTAAACCCTAGCCTGGTCTAGGCCTATTATTTTCTAGTCATTTGGCATCGATCCTGAAAATTTTATAACAAAATATTGTATATTTTAAAAGTTTGACCATTTGACACTAACTGCCCGAAGGCGAGAACATTTTTGGGATACTTGCCCCCCAAGTTTATCACTTGCCCGACTTGCCATTGACATGCTAATGTCTGTTGTGACAGTCGCTCAAATTTAAAATGGTGAAAATTGAAGCTATTGCCCAGGGGGCCACTGTCTGAATTTTTTTACTTGCCACCATAAAGTCGGTTGCCCCGGGGAAACGGCAACGGTTAAGTGTCGAGACCTACCGTCTACAGTCTGTGGGAGTAGATAAAGGCGCTATTCGAAATTTGAGAGTGAAATTTTTTGGGGTCATTTTTTCATCTTCCCTCAACAATGACAACATCGCTGGAAGTTTTGTGGAATTTTGTTGTACACACAGACTATTTGTAAGTTGGACCATTTGGCAACATCCCTGAAAATTTTGCGAACTTCCCATAGACAGAGTATTTCAAAAGTCAGACCATTTGACATACAGGTACATAACAGTAATACAATTTGGAGAGTAAACCGGAATGAAGTTTAAAAATGTTTTTTTTTTAACTTTATGGAGGGGCCTTATAATTAATAAATTTGCTAACTAGTCTACAAAGTCTACATGTCAAATGGTCTGTCTTTTAAAATATTTTTTACAAAATTTTCAGGATAGATGCCTACATGGCCCAAATTTCATGAGTATTGACAGAGTAAATACCGAAAAGCTCGGTTGGACTGTCAGGATAGAATTGAATTCAATGACTGCAAGGACTCTCGTCTAGATACTGAATGTGATCCAAAATCTATGGTCTTGTAATTCGTGAATATTTTAGGCTTCAAGGTCGGGTCTGTATAATTTACCAGACATTAGAACAGGTGTGGCCAAGTTATATACTTCTCCAGCCAAACCACTATTTAATGTAATTAAATTTAAAATGTGTGAAATAGCCTAGCTAGGTCTAATATTAGGCCTACAGAATATATGATATGGCATATTGCATCTACATGATATAGTTAGAGGTCTACATATCCCTGAATATAAATTGTACTTGAACTACTTGATAAATCAGCTTTGATTATGTTTTTCAATTGTGACAGAAATCTTAAAAGAGTGGAAAATACACCTACATAAATTTAAAAGTTGACCTGCTAAACTGTTTTTTCATGGATCCTTATATATATATGTGTACATTTGGGCAATCAATGCACCTAGCAGAATAAGTTTAAAATGACTGGCTCAGGCTAAAATCTTTAAAAAATCAGTGCTTTTAGTTTGACTTTATATTAACATGATCGCCATATGATGTAAACATGTCAGTCCACAGACTAGAAAGGCAATTTTTTTAAATTTTTTGTGCTGCGAATTTACCAGTTAGGCTAGATAAAGAGACGAAATTTCTGATTTCTTATTTTGGACAGCCATGTCAAAAATGAGAAATACGGGAATTACGTCTCCATATATCTAGTCTAACTGGTAAATGCGCAGCACAAAAAATAAAAAACTTTTGCAGTTCTAGTCTATGGACATGTTTACATTATATGGTCATATTAATAAGCCAAAATAAAATCACCGATTTTTTAATGATTTTTGTCTGAGCCAGTTCCTTAAACTGCTTTATTTCATCAGCTAAACTTTATAATTGCAATACTTTTGTCCTTTAACAGTTTAATACTACCTATTTGAACTGTGTCACTACTACCTCCACCCACCAACCGCTTATTAGGCTTATTCAGATCTGTGGCGGTGATAGCCTGCCTGTGTCTGCCTGCCGCCTGTTAAGCTAGCTGTGCCACTAAATGGGATTGAGAATATTGCCTCCTTGATAGGAGCCTTGTATTACATTTTTTTTATTGTTCCAATAAAAAAATAGAGATGTTTAAACCAACAGAATAAGAATAGCCCCATCCCAGTTTATAATACTGTAGATCTGGTAATTTTTGCAAGGTTTTAATTTTCGCGAATTTCAAGAGGAGGACAAATTCACGAATATAGGAGTCCCGCGAAATTAATAAATATTATAATAGCTCTACCTATCATCGAAATAAATAATTTGCGAATTCTAGACTTCGTGTAAAATCACAAATTAGCGAAAATCTGAACACGCAAAAATTACGAGATCTACAGTAATGTTAAGTTAACCATTTCACCACCGATTTTTTTTTCTACCTTCATGCAATAGCATTTACCTCAAATAAATGTCAAACAAATGTGTTAAAATATTTCATGGATTATATTTTAATTTTTATAATGGAGGAATCATTACTTCATTACAAAACTTTACACACATTTTACACAATTTTACACACATAATCGATATTTGCATGTGTCATAAATTATGTAATGCAAGTAAAATCTATTATTATGCTGATACCACTGTGTTAGCCAGCGACCCATTTTTTGGATGGGTATCAAGACAGGAAAATTGTCCAAACTACACTGTAAAGAAAGAAAATGCACCTGTAGCCAGTTAGGTGCATTTTCTTCCTTTACATAATATGCAATATGTAATTGGAAAAAAGGGCAGTTGTCAAATCCTAGCTAAGACAGTGGCTCATGCTACCCATATATGATTATCAGTAGTGGATCCATATACTAGGTGGTAAAGGGGTACTGAACCTCATTTTCAAAAGGAATTTTCTGAAAATCTATCGAAAATCATTTATTGACAACCAAAATTTCCTTGAGAGGAATCTCAAACTCAGTATATCAGACACAAAAGGAACAAGGCCAACTAAATTCACATTGTGCCCCATTAAAAAAAACCCAGGTTAACATCCCTACTTAATATTAATATTTTTGCTTAACTTTTTATTATTTATTTGTCTAAATTCTAATTAAAAAAGTGCACAGGTGTATAAATCTGTATTCTGTATAACTAATTTCCTCTCATTTGATACTGAGAATTGTATATTACAAAGTAAATGATAACTATTAACTAGATTAGATCTGAAGTAATTCACCACTTGCACTAAATTAGAAATTGTGCATATTATGTACATTGTAATAATCTCAAATAATTCAACCCTTGCACTGACATATAAATTGTCAATTTTCTAAATGTATTCAAAATTGTGCTTCCAACATTATGAAGTTCAGAACTGTTATTTTTCTCAGTAATTATAATTATAGAAAATTTCATGTTAATGAAAAATGAGTAACATTTGGGGTGTTTTACTGCATTTATTTTTAGACAAATTCAATTCAATGATAGTTTTTGTTTCTATTTCAGATGTAAACTAGGCAGTGAGATAAAGGCAGAAAATCTGGTCTGTGCTACATTGTTGTATGAGGTTTCACAATTATATTAACATGCTTAACATTATGGTAAGTAAAATCGATTAACACTTCCACTGCTAATCAGCACTTCAGTTGATTTTAATCTTTTTTATTTAATAGCAGGTTAGAGCAGTTATTGGAAATGAAATGAGTGTGCATCAAATTAGCTATATATGATTAATTTCCTTCAAAGTGGATGAAAAGTTGAATAACAGTTGGTAAATTATCTTATTATTTCTATGTTTTCATCTTTTAGGCATAACATTGAATAATAACTCCCAAAAATTTCAGTGTGGGAAAGACAGGTACAACATATTGACTAAAATTTGTTGCTATCATTTCAAATGAAAGAAAAAATACTTCTATATTTAAACAATGAAATATATATATTTGCAGACATGATGTTTCTTCATGCAGCAAGTTCAATGGAAAGAAGTGACCATGGTGAACTGCTCATTGGAAAAAAACATGTGCATCACAAGATTGCTACAACAGTCATATTCAACCTGTTATCTCTCTCACCTTACACTTCACCACAATGAAATTTTTAATTGGCATATCAACCAGTGTTTTGTAGTAGAATCTGTCGCAATGCACATTTTCAAATGAGATATTAAATAGCACATATTTTTCACATTTCACATGTTTGACCCACATCTTGTATATTTTGAATTCCGGTAATATTCTTTTGATCAATTGTAGTAGTATATTACATCACAATCATAATGAGGATGTACATGTATGTATTAAAATTGAAACCACAAGTAGAAGCCTAGGTTAATGTTCATGAATTATTTTGCTTGGTATGATCATATACAAATTTGGTAGTAGGCCTCCAGGCAATGAATGTACATGTAATGATCAATTTAATAATGAATTGTCAAACAATGATTTTTTAATCTTTTCAGCTAATTAACTTGGTTTTGAGGGACCCCATGGTAATTTGGAGTGTCAAATAATGTTTAGACAATTTGCAGTGATATAATTAGGCAATTCTGACTCAAAATGTGATATCTTACACTAAATTAAAAGGCATGTGTGTGTGTGTAAGATCAACAAGACGTGTTTTCATGAGCTCCTGACAAAACTAACTTTTTCACGGATAAGGACAGCTTTTATGAGTCAGAAAAGTGATATTTTGGATTCCCAAACGGATATAAAAACTATTTAGGATATTATTGATTGGACTATTCTTTGCGAAAGTGAGTTTTTAAAGATACGTTTATCGACCAGCTTAAGACAGTGTAAAGATAATAGACGCCATTATATAGGTCACTACGTCATACAGTACAGGTACGCCACACCCTTACCGTCACGCTTGAGTACACACAAGCTATACAACAACGTATGACGCAACACCTCCCCCCAATGGGAGTATGACGTGACAAAAATAATCGCCAGCTTCGCCCAGTGCAAAAAGGTGTGAGCTCGTACCCTACATACTGTCAAATCAGTAACCTGCATGTAAATCAGAATGTCAGCAGCACACACGATGACACGTGTGTGCTGCTCAAGTCAGCCCACAATCACGCTACATGTTTTCTCCAAATACCACAAACAGATCGAAAACATCAAAAAGGAAACACAATTACAAACAGCGCCAAAATATGAAAGCTAGGCCAGAGACTGTATTTTACGACTACGTCTATGATAATGAGGCAGATGACGTCATAGCAATGACAGAAGAGCCTTGTGACGCCAAATTCTGGACATCTCGTGCAGATGACTGGTCGCAAGCTTGTTTAACTTATTATAGGACCAGACACTCTAACGGCAAGCTTGTGAAGCCACCAGAAATGAAACAACAGAGGAATGGCTCACAGATTCTGGTGCCAGACAACAATGACTGTGACAACGCCTGCTATGTCACTATCCACGTGTACCACACTGGCGTGGTACTGATACAAGGACGAGGTTGTGCCACCTGGGAGGTAGATGACATGCCTGACATCAAGTCTCTCCTGCCAAATGTCCTACCCGAGCCATGTCAGTCTGACACTTCAGTCATCAACTCTCCATGCCAACCAGTATCCGTATCACCGATCAGACCCGATGACAGCATCAAATCAAGTCGTCCACGGACTCTAGTCTCACGACTCTACCAAGCTGCTAGTCTCATTATCCCTTCATCCTTCAGCACTCCTAAATCTGCAAAACTGTCAACTACATCACAGAACATGGCCAATATCACCCTGGACAGTACTTCACCATGCGATCTCTCAGATACGGCCCTGCTACAGCATGGTGGAGACATCTCTTTGTGCCTGGACCTTCTGGAGGACTGTCACGATGACCCACAGGGGGCGGATAACGACACCCACTGTGAATTAGAGATAAGCAGTTCAACAAAACAGTCTGAAAAACCTGGAGTAGCTAGCGTTCAATTAATTCCACAACCTACCGTAGCTGCTTCTAATAGTGTGCCCAAGTCAACAAACTATACTTTGCCCCCTCCAGCTGCAAGTCACTACTTAACAGACAAACTAAAGGACGCTCAGCACACCATCACTACCCTAACCTCTGCCAATGACCGTCTGAGAGCGGAAAACCAGCAACTCAGACTGGACAAAGATACAGCTGCCTCTCGCTATGCTGAGCTGTCTGACGAGATAGCTGTACTTCGAGCCAAAGTACTTAGCCTAACAGAAGAGAAAAAGACCTACACCACAGTGAACCGAAAGAGAAGAGCTGCTGCTGATAGACAACAGCATGTCCCCCGCAGTAACGATGTTCTTCTCATCACAAGCAGCATGGGAAGACACGTAGCCAGACAGCTGAATGTTGATCACCAACTCAGTTCCACCAGCTTCGTCTACCCGGGAGCTGGCTGTTACAGACTGTCAGAGGCTGTCACCAGAACACAACGCCAGGCTAAGCCTTACAATCCAAAGCTGGTGGTCTTGGCAGGCGGCACTAACGACATCGGTGCTGGTGAAGATGCCAAGACAGTCTCTGAAGGCATTGACCACCTACTACAGACTATCAAGGCCACTTATCCTCAGTCCAATATTGTATTCAGTGGCATTCACCATCGCACTGACAGCAGCTCAAAGACAAACAAGACGATAGATGAAGTCAACAGACTTGCCAAGTCATCTTGTCAGCGCCGTGGACACATCTTCATTGAGAACAATCTAAATTCCTCTGTAAATACTCCAGATGTGTCTCGACTAAAACCTGATGGTCTTCACTTAAATCCAGTTGGAGTGTCACAGCTAGCTGGACGCATAGCCAGTGTACTTCACAATTTAGATACCACTGTACCAGTAAATGGAGGATCAACTTCACACAAGATGGTCAATAATATTCACACAAATGCTAAGGTTACTATACAGCCACAACAGAGGAAGATTCGCAACCCTCCACCCGACTTCTCTCGTCAACGGCACAACCTAGTGCCACCTGGTGCAGCTATCATACGTCAGACGACTGGTCAGTCAACGGACCCTCGGAGGCACAGAGTTGTGCTGAGAGACAAGAGTCAACCAATGATCCCTGCCCTGATGGACTTACATGTAACCCCCTCTGCCAGATTTCTACAACAAATGATCAATGTGAGCCCCCGCCCCCTACTAGCCCGGTTTTGAACAATATAAACAGTCCCTCCTTACACGACGTGGAGATCACGTCAGAACTATGTAAATCTCGCTCCACTGTCACCTCATCTACCATGTCTACAGACCCACATGAACAATACAGATGGTTTAACGCAAAGGGGTTAAATGTTGCTTATCTCAATGTAAATAGACTAATGTGCAAACTTGATTTAATCAAACTTTGTATCGACCAACAATCAATAGATATATTCGGTATAGGTGAAACTTTTCTAGATTTTAACATTGACGATAGTACATTACAAGTACATCATTATTTTTTAGAAAGACGAGATAGAATAGGTAAAGTAGGGGGAGGTCTAGTGTGTTTCATTAAAAATAATTTAAATTACAAAAGACGGTACGATCTTGAAGACGAAAATATTGAAACTGTGTGGATAGAATTGGTATTTAGATCATCCGCAAACAT
The DNA here is from genome assembly GCA_964017125.1 of Flabesymbios commensalis. Classification (NCBI taxonomy): domain Eukaryota; kingdom Metazoa; phylum Annelida; class Polychaeta; order Terebellida; family Flabelligeridae; genus Flabesymbios; species Flabesymbios commensalis. The sequence goes on along the minus strand of OZ024911.1, from coordinate 12,441,855 downwards.
TCTAATTTGTATGTTATATAGACCACCAAATGCCCCTATAAATTGGTTAGAATATTTTCACTCAGCGCTGGATAAAGCTTACAATGAAAACAAGGAAATGTTAGCACTAGGAGATATAAACATAGATTTTATTAATCACATAGAGCATACAGAAAAAGCTTCAAACAACTGTAGGCCTAACGAAAAAACTGATCACAAAGCCGTAAAATTAAATAACATACTCACAGATCTAAACCTTCATCAAATTGTAAAAAAGCCATCCAGGGTTACCAGTACTTCTAAAACTCTTATTGATCATATATATGTTTCAAATTTAAGTAATATAACTGAATGTTCAGTGCCTTGTTATGCTATAAGTGATCATTACCCAGTTTGTGTGACTTGGAAAAAGTCATTTGCAAATAATAAGAAATCACTCAATGAAATAACATACAGGCGTACCAAGTACTTAGATGAAGACCAGTTTATAAATGACCTGTTAAACACGCCTTTTAACTGTTGTTATGAAACCAGTCTAGATCCCGATGTAGCTCTGCAATCCTGGTATAAAGCATTTAACTCTGTGATAGATCACCATATGCCTATTATTTCTAAGCGTGTTAAACACCCAACGCAACCAAAGTGGATTACAACTGATATTTTAGCAGCGATGCATAAAAGGGACAAATACAAGAAGCAAAACAATCATGTTGAGTATAAGATATGGCGAAATAGAGTTTTAAGACTAGTAAGAAATTCGAAAAAGAAATTTTACATTAATTCCATAGAGCAAAACAAAAATTCACCGAAAGAGCTTTGGAAACACGTTAAAGAACTTTGTCCAAACACTAAATTAAAAAATCCAATATCTCTCCAGATAAATAGTAATTTAATTTCAGATCCTGAAATAGTAGCTGACACATTAAACAAATACTTTGCCACTATTGCTGATAAGTATACACCTGTTAGAAAATCAAGTTTACCCCCTACATCTGTAGAAATGATTTCTAATTTTGTAGACAGCAAAATGAATAGTGAAACTAAATTTATTATACCTCCTGTTAGTGAAGACTTCGTCTTTAAACAAATATTATCTATGCCAAATAATAAAGCTTTTGGTCTGGATGGCCTTAGCGTTGAAATATTGAAACGATCAGCCATAGCTATTTCTAGTTCTATAACTAATATATGCAACCTAAGTATCCAAACTTCAATGTTTCCATGTCAGTGGAAAATTGCAAAAGTCACCCCACTATTTAAAAGTGGCAACAAAGAAGAATGCAATAATTACCGTCCTATATCAGTCCTACCTCTTTTGTCTAAAATATTAGAAAAACATGTATTTTTACACTTTTATAAATATCTTCAACACCATAGACTTTTAACTGATAGCCAGTTTGGATTCCGCAGAAACCAATCATGTCAAACTGCCCTTATAACTTTAACAGAGAAAATTTATGAAGCTCTTGAAGCAGGAAACTATTTTGGATTAGTACAGCTTGATCTCAGTAAAGCATTCGACCTAGTAAATCACTCTCTGTTACTTCAAAAACTTAAACTATATAATTGTAGCTCTGCATCTACCTTCTGGTTTGAATCCTACCTTTCAAATAGATCTCAGAGTGTTTCTATTGAAAAAACTGTTTCATCTCCACACAAAATAACATCCGGGGTTCCACAAGGATCGATACTAGGACCCCTTTTATTTCTTATCAATGTTAATGATCTCCCCCTCTACTTTAAAAGCTGCAACGAAGTACTCTATGCTGATGACGCTACACTAACCAAATCAGGTCCAAATGTAGAAATAATTCAGCAAGAACTATCAAGGGATGTTCATTATGCATTCGAATGGTGTTTAGTTAACGACATGATGTTAAGTATCCCCAAATGTGTATCTATACTAATCGCCACAAGACAAAAATTAAGTAAATGTCAGGGTATCAAACTAAATGTAAATATTAATAATGTAGATCTTCCATGTGTAAATAGTACTAAGATACTCGGTGTTCACTTTGATGCTACCCTTTCTTGGAAAGATCATGTTACACACGTAAGAAAGAAAATATCTAAAAATCTATTTTTGTTGAAGAGTATCAAATGTTTTTTACCACTAAGTGCTCGAAAATTATTTTATGATAGTTACATTTTACCCTATTTCGATTTTTGCAGTATAATATGGGGTAATTGTCCAAAATATGTATTGGCAGATTTAGAAAAAATACAAAAAAGGGCAGCGCGGATAATATTGAACCAAGATATTAATACAAGAAGCCATGTACTTTTCTCTGAACTGCGTTGGATGCCTTTAGCAGATAGAATAGACTATCATAGATCAATACAGGTGTATAAATGCCTTAATAACAACAACAATCAAGGTCTAAATGAATTATTTCAATACACTAAAAATATCCATAACTATAGTACTAGATCATCTAAATCAAACCATTTACACGCACAGATATGTCACAAGAAAAGTTTCACTTATACTGGTGTAAATTCTTGGAACAAAATTCCAAATAGCATTAAAACTGCACCTTCTTTATCAAGTTTTAAAAATTCATATACTCAACATTATTTCGGTAATTAATGATCACCCATATGCTAAATATATTGTTTACTCTAAATTAGTTGATACCACATATATATATATATATGTATATGTGTGTATGTGTATGTATATATATATGTATATGTATATGTGTATGTATATGTGTATGTATGTATATATATATATATATATATATATATATATATGTATATATGTATATATATGTGTATGTATATATATATATGTATATATGTGTGTATGTATATATATATATATATATATATATATATATATATATATATATTTATTATACCTACCTATTAATTTGTACTTTACTTTTTAATTTGAAATGTACATATTGTATTTTGAATTTGTATATATGTTTTAGAGGGCCCATTGCAAATTAGCAATTAAATTTGCTAAATGGTTACCCTCTTGAAATAAAGTTTATTATTATTATTATTATTATTATGTGAAAGTTAGGAATATTTGAATTGCGATTATTTATGAGAAATATGGTGGAAGTAAAAATGTAATGCTTCTTCAAACTGTCTACATTGTGTCATGCATTCCTATATAGTGATGTTATTTCATCTGTCATTTTCTAATGGAAACAGTTGTAAATGACAATGTTGAGTAGTAATTGGATATCATGTATTGATCTGTAAACATGTTAAATCTATGCCACTTTTAACATCTTTGCTAAGGGGTACCAATTAAAAATTAGCCCTTTAATAGGTTAATACACATCATACATGAAAAAGTACATCATATTCAGATATTAGGTATTAAAATTTCTATTGAAAATATGTATGCATGTATTCAGCTGATAAGAAAAGGTATGTTTAGATAATAACAAAAGGTAGTTGATTGATACAACCTATATAAATTAATGGCATAAAGTGATAAACAAAGTGAGTGAGAATGAGCACACATGTAATCAAGTTATGACAATATATAAAATTACAACTCCTTAGTTACCGGTATATATAAAGGTTAAAATTGTGATTCAACCATTGTCCTATGCATTTATGTAAATTCCAGCTTCAAATCATATATCCATAATATTTATTAAATATTGATCAAAAATAGATATTTAACTAATTTAGCTTAATTCATAGAATGATTATTAATGCCAGTTTTTTTATCCCCTGCCCGTAGGGGAAGAGGGATTTTAGTTGCGCCAGGATTCTGTCCGGCGTCAGGTTTTCTTGTTGGAGCAAAAAATCAAAACCTACCAGTTAATTTTTTTTTTAATTTTAACATGACATTCTTAGCAACATGGGGATGTGCAAGTGATTTTTTAAGATGCTACCAGAATTCAATATCGCCACCAGAAGTCAACTCTAAAATTTTTTGTGAGCGCAAAAACTTTTAAAACTTAACGTCTGAAATTATTCGAATTTTACTATCACATTCCCCACCATATGGAGATGTGCAGGTGACTTTTTTAAGGTTTCACTGAAATTCAAAATGCCCGCCACGGTTCAACTTGAATTTTTTGGTGGTCGCTGAAACTTAAAAAAATATTTTGGCCAGTTTTTTTTTAATTTTAAAACACATTCCCAGCAACATGTGGATGTGCAAGCGATTTTTGAAAAATGCTACCCAAATTCAACATGGCCGCCAGAAGTCAACTCCAAAATTTTTTGTGGGCGCAAAAACTTTAAAACTGAACGTCTTAAATTAGTCAAATTTTACAATCACACTCCCCACAATATGGAGATGTGCAGTTGATTTTTTCAAGGTTTTACCGAAATTCAAAATAGCCGCCACGGATCAATTTCAATTTTTTTGAGATCGCAAAAATTAATAAACTTAGGTCGTATATTACTTAATTTTTACTATCACATTCCCCGCGATATGGAGATGTGCATGTGATTTTTCAAGGTTTTACCGAAATTTAAAATGGCCGCCATGTATGATAGCCTCTACAAATGAGTTATAATTCATCTGGTGTAGTGTATTTATTAATGGTGAATGCTCTGATTGCATATAAAAACAACAATTACAATACACATTGTACATGTTGTAGGCCTGCTTAATAATATCATTATATATTAGTATTTAAGTTTTTTGTGCAGTTCAGTGTGTGTTTTTCATTCCTTAATTGTGTATAGGGCATACACTACATGCAATATCTTTCAACAAATGTAATAATATAATGAGAGGAATATCAGAACTGAAAAATAGGGTAACAAATGTGGATGAAAACTAGTGTTAAGAATTCTAGAAATGTAAATTAAGTCTGAAGTTTTCTACTCTCACATTCTAGAAATAATATGCTTGATAATTAGCAAGGGATATTACTGTGTATTTTTTTTTTAAATTAGCAATATATTGCAATAATTTGTTGCTGACCAAATTTATTTGTCACAGAAAAAAATATTGCTGGGACAGATGAGAAATTATTCCAGATAGGCCTACTTGAAGAATGTATAATATATATGTATTGATAATGAGTGTGAAATAAAATTGAAACATTTTTTTTATTCCTGTTCAATCAATCTAATTTTAAAATACTTATAGTCAATAGCAAGGTTGACCTCCTGCTTAAAAATCAGTGAATGTTTCCTAGGTTGGAGTCACATCTAGACCTGAATTGTAAGTCAACAGGATTTGTTTTTAAATTTTTTCGGGGACAAACAAATTTTCGGAGAACTTATTCCGCAACTTGAGACATATTTAATAACCCCCCACAACAGACGGCTATTGTGATCCTTTTGTCATAGGCTCCCATATAGTGATCTTGAAAGTGACAGTTTTTTCGCCCGATCCAGGTAGGATATTCGTTTTTTCGCAAAATGTTTTTAATAGTCCCCTATATTAATAAATGCACCATTTTGAGCGATCAGTTTACCAAATAGGTCCAGGCCCTATGCTTTCTGTTGGTTTTTCACATATTTTTTGTAATATTGATAGACAAAATTGGTGTTTGCATGGGTAGAGGTTAGCAGTGGTGGATCCAAGGGGAGAAGGGCACCCTATGTTTTGCCAAACTTATAAGCCTCCCTTAAAAAATGCAGGGCAAACCCCTGTGGCGCTCCCTTCTCTTCAGATAACGGATCACCGCAATTCAGGCCTAGATCATAAATTCGTTGGCCTCTTTTTTGATTATATTTTTTACAATTTTTTTTTTTAATACGCTAACGTGCGGATGGGGTGGTGTGAGACCTTATATTTTCTGTACCAGTGTAGTGTAGGCCTAGACTACACTTTAATCAGCAAATTCCACCCTCCACAAAGGTTCACAAAGTGTTAGGCCTATGCGTAGTGGAGGGCGATATTCTTGTAACAGTAGCAAGTATAGCCTCCAAACACAGCCACTAGTAACATCTATATAATTGAGGGTGCACATGGGTTAAAAAACGAACGGCGAATCGCCTGTTCTTAGGGTCCGCACATCGAGGATTTCAGCTTATAAATAGTGTAAAAACTGAATCTTAAAATTTATATATATTTTTATCTATATTTATATCATTTTTCCCTTATAAAAAGCGAATAGCTGGGTAAAAAGTGAGCTGGGAATAATCCATAATTTCCAGGACCCATGTGCACCCTCGTAATTATGCAGGCCTATAATATGCATGATTTAGGCTACAGGCTATCAGTGATTAAGCCTACCAGTGGGCTAATACGATTGTTCAGAGAGTAGCTAGGCCTAAAGACTGGCTAGGCCTAACGTTACAGGCTGGCCTAGATGTGGGCTCCGAAAATATGCATAGAATGGCAATTGACTGTTCTGTCAACTGTCTGCATCCTGGGTGTGTGTGTGTGAGGGGGGGGGGGGGGGGTCTGCAAGACCTCTTGCATTTGTATAGGCCTACCCAAAAATGTATTGAAGCCTACCGGCGTATGTATAGGTCTAGCTTATAGGCCTAGTCATACACACTAAATTGGCATATTATAGGACCTAGACTATAGGATAGGTCTAGCTAGTAGCGGTAGCCGAAGTCAGTGGGGCGAATCAAGCTAGTAGCGGTAGCCGACGTCAGTGGGGCGAATCAACTGGGCCACGGCCTGCAGCTGCGTCTCAGCTTATTGTGTGGAAAATTCATTAAAAATTTACATGTAAATCAGCGAAATTCATTCACCCCTGCTAATGTGAAAGTAGGAAAAGTGCACTGGATGTAGCCCCAGTGGCTGAAACAGGTTTCACGGCTACACTAGATGCATCTCGAGCGATTCCAAAATTCCCCCGTGGGCCAAAAAAATTTGAATACAGAGCACCCTCTTAGTTCACTTATTTGTGTATTCTGCAAAGTCAAATCGCCTACATAATTTGTTATAAGTGGTCGTAAACGAGGATACAAATGGCTACTGTAAATTGTGACAGCATGTGCTGACAAGGATCAGCAAAAATTGTATAATTTTTTTGTCTGAAACCGGTGGTCGTAGCCAATCCAAAGGGGTTGAACCCAATATTCTAAGCCACATAAAAATGTAATTGGTTCAGTGAAACATTTGTGTCCAAAAAAATGAGCCAACACCGAAAACATGCTATTTTAAATTTGGTGAGGCATCCGACCTGCGTGTCAGTGATAGGGCCTACATTTATTCATTTTGAAAGTCGAGCTTTATATGCGATATAGTTCATAGTATTCGGGCAGAACAATTTAAAAATGCCTATCTTCATACCTAAACTAGCAAAATCGTTCAGCACTAGGTTAAAATAAATGAAAACAATAACTGAAAAGTAACGAAAACAACAATAATGACGGGATTTCCCGCGATATTTTAACACTCCTGGGAGTGCCAGACAGTAGACCTACAAAACAAACCTCGAAAATGATCACAGACAGCGCACTGACAGTTTAGGGTGGTGATACCACAATATCAGGGGCGTTTTTGACCTATTCACAGCAATAGTGAAGTTCAGCCCCCTCTGGCTTCCTCCTCGGAAATTAACATGGGGGCCGAGGTCGGGGTATGCCTACTCTAACCCCAGCGTGACAGTACACTGGCAAGCCTCGTGCGCAGTGTTTCTGGCTCTGAAAAAAGCTGGAGTCTGACAATATGAAGATTCTGACTCCAAAGCTGGTCTTGGAGTCAGCATGCGGGCGCGGCTTCGCCGAAGGCGATCGCAGTTCTGGGGGGGGGGGGGGTTTGGGGGCATGCCCCCCCCCCCGAAATTTTATATTTTAAAAGAAGGCTTTAGGCAAAGCTTTATGTGTCTTCTAGTGATATCAAAAGGTACATTTCAAGCTTTGAAACAACTCATTTTTCATTATTTTTTTCTTGATACAGTATATATCATTGTCGTCAGAATGGAATGTTTTTTCGTCAGGGGGGGGAAGCTTGTCGTCAATTCTGACGACATGACGACAGATCAGAAACACTGCGTGCGGACCGAGGGGTGAATTCTTAGCTAGGCCTACTCACAGTGTGGTTGTCTAGCTTGTTACTTAGTGATCTGATTGTTTGTAGCTCTTGGTCTCGTGGCTAGGTTTCAAAGCAATTGACACTTGTCGTAAGGCCCGGGCAGACCGGTTATAGGGCTCGCTAACTCAACAAACAAACAAACATAACTTGACCAATGAGAGGGTGACTTGATCGCGTGTGCGGAGCATGCATGTTCAAGTGTGTCATCTGAGAACGGCTATGATGTCTCAGTGGAGTTGGGAATAAAGTCATTATTCTTCGAAAAAAACGGGACTATGAGGATGGTTTAGGTTAGGTTTTGGTCATATTTTTGTGTATTATGTATTTTGACTGCAAAAACGGGGCATTAAACGATTTAAATTCACAGTTCTGAGCATCTATCCCGGCTGCGTTTCATAAGCTTATTATTTTCCTGACTGCATGAAACTTCTGGCTGAACTCCCAGCATGCCCGGTCGCTATAAACACAAACACCATCTCAATTGCATGCGAGCGTGACAATCAGCTGTTTAAGTCAACACTTTAAGTGTAATGATGGAACTTGTGTAGTCGACATATATAGATGTGACTCAGTAATTGACTGTTTTGATGGCAGCGATGAAAACAGTTGTGACATTTATATAAATAACATGACAAATCAATATGTTTATGTACCTTATTTACTCACAAGGAAAAATGTCATGTTAATTCATTCAATATGTGATGGGATTTATTTCAATGAAACACTCAGTCGTGAAAAGGATATCTGCTTCAAATACAAACTAAAACAAATTAATTTGTCATCAACATCACAAACAGATTTATCTACTGGTACGAAACCATTCGATATCGTAATTGAAGATATATTTATGTTGCTTGCCAGAGAAAAACAATTGTGTTTAAAATTACAAAAACAGGTTCTGACACAATTAAATCATACACAACAATTATATTTGGATATAGAATTTAATACTGTAAGAAAGTTAACGAAATGCTCTGACTTGAGGGATGTGTGCATTGTCGGGGCAGATGAACGTTGCGACGCACCAGAATCTGTCTTTGCATGCATTGATTTCAGCTGCCCAGGGTTGTTCAAATGTCACAGACATTACTGTATCTATATGTCAGCAGTCTGTGATGAACAGTACGATTGTGAAGAAGGTGATGATGAGATATTTTGTCCGTTTACATCTTGTCCGGGATTGTTAAAGTGTCGAGGAGAGACTCGGTGTGTGAGCAGAGAAGAGATATGTGATGATATTGTAAACTGTCTACATTCTATGGATGATGAGATCAGTTGTAATAATTGTCCAGTGAACTGTGAATGTAGTGGCTATGCTATGATGTGTCACTTGGAAAATTCAATAGAGCAAAAAATACTGAATGGGACAAATTACATTAAAGGTCTCGTATTAAAAGGTGTTCAGAAGCAATTGTTTCTGAACACCATTTTTATTTCCAGATTAATTTACTTGAATGCTTCGTTTTGCGCCATAGAAAAAATTTTGCCTTCACATAATAAATATAGCGTACCGTCTTTCATTATAATCGCATCATTTCTTCAAAATGAGCTTACAGATGCTAGTTTTCTTTCTGCTAGTATATTCAAAAATATAGTATTTCTAGATTTGTCTTTCAATCGACTGTCAACATTTATGTATGAGCAATCTTCTGCTCTGGGAGAATTGATAGTCTTAATCTTAAGAGGTAACCCACTGATAAGAATCAGTCTGGATCAGGCACCTCCTGGCAGCATGTTATCTGTGCTAGATTTGCAACGTATATATCATTATACAAATCTATACATTCTATTTTCCAGACATTTAAGCAATCAAATTGAAGTAAAGGTGTCAGATGTATTATTGTGTTGTATTCTGAATAAAAAAATTAAATGTACATCCAATGAAAACGGTAAAACATGCATTGGTTTATTTGGGTATACCTGGTCAAAGCTTACCTTTTATAGTGTTTCCATTATGGCACTGGCTATATCTCTAATGGCCAACATTAGAAATAGTATTCAAATAATTAAACTGGTGCCAGTCCATAGCAGGAAGAAATATTATTGTATTGCTGTTTTCAATAACTCAATATCTGAATTTCTAATATCCCTTTATTTATTTTCGCTGTTGGTTGCAGATGCCACAAAGGTCAATGTATTATTCTGGACGTTAAGCCCAATCTGTCTCATTCTGAAACTTATCAGCTATGTATCATTTCAGACAATGGTTATATTTAAGACACATGCACTATTTTGTATGTCTCTGCAGATTATATATCCTTTCAAACATCAAAATGGATATTTGAAAAGGACTGTGCCAATGTGCTTGGTCCTCTGGGTCATTGTTTCAAGCTCTTCTTTTAGTACTTTTATTAACGAATTACAACAAGATGAACTTTGTTCTATAGCGAAATGTTCTAAAAATGACACCCTCAATTTGCTTCTATTTATGGGTTGTGTCACACAAACTCTGGCAATATTATCCTGTATACTAATTGTGATAAAGGTAAACAAAGTTCTCAAGGAAAATAATGCAACTTGGGCTAAGCTTCAAACCGAACAGACACATTCAATCAACAGTTTCAGGGTAATTTTAAAACTTACATGCTCTATGATTTCACAGTTACCATTACAGTTGTGTTTACTCAGTCTACTGGTTTTCAAATTAGCTGAGATGATCTTTTTTGAACATTTTTGTCGACAAGTGTTTTCGTTTGTTTTACCAGTAAATCTTGTATGTTTCTCGCTGGTATCAATTTATCGCAACTAAGTATAACGTTTTTTTTTCACTGGCTGCAAACGTATAACCTTTTGTACTAACAAGAAATATATAAGGAACACTAGTTTAAATTACTAATATGTATATATTTGGAGAACAACCAGTTTTTAAACGCTTTTAAACGAGCATATACTCATTAAATATATATAATAGAATTTGGTTATGTTGTACTTATTATCAATGAACATGTTATTTTGTGTATAACCTCCTACAGCGATGTTTATAATACTGAACCAATACATATTATGAATATCGTCATGCTGTTACAGATCAGATATAATGGTTCTGGAAATTCTTATGCGTTACATCATGTTTCATTTTTCATCATTGTCCAATAAAATGATATCGTGTCCACGGTTCGCATAGTAATCTCTGCCCACCATTTATAATCCGTGGTGACGATTTATAATCTGTGGACACGAGTTGTGTAATCTTTGTCCACGATTTATAATCCGTGATCACAATTTAAAATTCATGGCCACGATTTAAAATCCTTCACATGATTTATAACCATTGTTCACGATTTATAATCCTAGGCCACGATTTATTATCCGCGGCCACGATTTATAATCCGCGGCCACGATTTAAAACCCTTGTCCACGATTTAAAACCCGTGGCCACGATTTATAACCCCGTGGCCACGACTTAAAATCCGTCATCACAATTTATAATCCGTGGACACGATTTAAAATCCGTGGCCACGATTTAAAACTCGTGACCACGATTTATAACCCATGACCACAATTTAAAATCCCTTGCCACGATTTACATTGCGTGGCCACAATTTATAATCAGTGGTCACGATTTATAATCCGTGGCCACGATTTATAATCCGTGGCCACGATTCATAACCCGTGGCCACTATTTATAATCCGTGGCCAAGATTTGTAATCCGTGGCCACGATTTATAATCCGTGGCCACGATTTATAATCCGTGGCCACGATTTATAATCCGTGGCCACGATTCATAACCCGTGGCCACTATTTATAATCCGTGGCCACGATTTATAATCCGTGGCCACGATTTATAATCCGTGGCCACGATTTATAATCCGTGCACACGATTCATAACCCGTGGCCACGATTTATAATCCGTGGCCACGATTCATAACCCGTGGCCACGATTTATAATCCGTGGTCACGATTTAAAATCCGTGGCCACGATTTTTAATCCGTGGCCACGATTTATAATCCGTGGCCACGATTTATAATCCGTGGCCACGATTCATAACCCGTGGCCACGATTTATAATCCGTGGCCGCGATTTATAATCCGTGGCCATTATTTATAATCCGAGGCCACAATTTATAATCCGTGGCCGCGATTTATAATCCGTGGCCACGATTTACAATCCGTGGCCATTATTTATAATCCGTGGCCGCGATTTATAATCCGTGGCCACGATTCATAACCCGTGGCCACGATTTTATAATCCGTGGCCGCGATTTATAGCCTGTGGCCACGATTTATAACCTGTGGCCACGATTTATAATCCGTGGCCACGATTTAAAATCCGTGGCCGCGATTTATAAACCGTGGCCACGATTTATAATCCGTGGCCACTATTTATAATCCGTGGCCACGATTTATAATCAGTGATCACGATTTATAATCCGTGGCCACGATTTATAATCCGTGGCCACTATTTATAATCCGTGGCCACGATTTATAATCAGTGGTCACGATTTATAATCCGTGGCCACAATTTATAATCCGTGGCCACGATTCATAACCCGTGGCCACGATTTACAATCCGTGGCGGCGATTTCTAACCTGTGACCACAATTTTTAATCCGTGCACACGATTTATGACCCGTGGTACACTTTTTGTGAAAAAGAAAGTGTACATTACACACAGCGTGCACACAATGACACTGATCTGAAGAAGAATTGATCACATCAGTATTCTAGCACTCACATTTTTTCAGTGAATTCCCACCATATAATATGTTTTACAGATATTTAAATCTTAGGTTTTATTAAAAGACATATTGTCTAAAATATGACAATTTCAGTATAAATTAATTTCGTCAAAATATTTCAACCCTTTAGGCTCCACGCACGACTTTATACTTTATTTATCATATAAAATACTGTTCTATATGAGATAAACTAATGTTCAATTAATAGATATTTAAATGTTTGATTTCAAATTATACAAATATGAGTATTTTTTACCTACTTGAAGTTGTTGATCGCGGTAGCGAGACACGACATCAAATGGGTAAAAAAAATGTAGGAGCTTAAACGGGTAATCGTCACAGCTAGGACAATATCAATGTCATATTTGGAACTACCCTACGCTTTTTGATTTAATCTGATCTATGTTACTGGTGAATGATCATGAATAAAAATACCTTTTTACATTCCTGTACATACATCAAAGATTACATGTATCATACTAACTTGGAATATTCCTGACTTTCAAACACATAATATTAGGCTTTATGAATTCCTGCAAACAGCAACAACTGTCATATGTCTACCTCAGCTAACGCAGTCCGATTCTCATTGAATTGTCGTCATTCCCAGAAGGTTTAATTCTGTGAGACACAGTGACGTCACTCGGTGAAAACAAGGTTATATAACACCCCCTCCTCCATACTTCATTCTGTGAAACGCAGTGACGTCACTCGGTGAAAACAAGGTTATATAAGAACCCTCCCCCATACTTCATTGTATTAGCCAGCTCGGTGAAAACAAAGGAGGTCGAGGTCATTTTGAGTTTCACAGAATACTTCTAATTATATGTAACGATCTCATCACACACTATCATTGACACAGCGGGGTCAAAGGTTAATTCCGTGGAAATCAAAGTTCACCAAAGGAGCATTTCTGCTAAACACGAGACTCCAAACCAAAGTTGGTCCAATGTTGGTCGAATGTTCTTCTAACGTCGCACACGGTATGCCAACATTGCACCAGCATTAAATTAATTGATATGGCTGGCTGCAATATAAGTTAAAATAATAAAATGACTAAACGCGTCCCTACTAACACAAAACATAGTTCCAATGTTGTTTTAATACTGGGTCACCGTCTGCGCCGCTGGCCCAACGTTAAACCAACATCGATAAAAAAATACCGATGTGAAAATATGCTACTATTGCTAGTCTACATGTACATCTTTCTGATATTATCTCTATAGTTTGTGTGATTGTGACTTTACAAATCTTGAGTTTATATTATATCGAATATGAGTACGAATACAGATACGGCGAAATCACCGTTATGTTACTTTAGTGTAGGCATACAAGTATACACGAAAACGAAATCCAAAACATTTTGCCCTGTTTTTATTCATATTGACTTTCGGACCATATGAGTTACTTTGGTAAGATAACAGATGTATTTTAACTTTTCTTTATAGGCTTATGTGAATGCACTTTGATGGCTTAATAATTTGACAAATAATTTGACAAAACATGGGTTGTCCATAAAACAGCGATTCTTTTTTAAACCTGTATTTCATCAAACTGATAAATTATAGCATTAACTTGTTAAGTTCGGGGACCGTCTAATTACGTCAGAATCTGACGTATAAAGACGGTCCCCGTACTGAAAGAATTATAATATTTCTAATGGCCGTAGACCCACAATATAAGTATTCAAATGAGTCAGAAAGAGCTAACTAAGACATTTATGATAATTTAAAATTGAAAAAAAAACTTTTTTCTTCATGGTTTTCACAAAATCATTCAGTGCTGTAGGGGTTCATTATTTCGTTTCAGAACTACATCCAAAAGAGATTCATTGCAAATTCTGTTTTTCATGTGTATGCTCGAAGACGTAACACCAAAAACGTCATGTTAGATGATACTGTTCTGTAGGTTATAGAAAACCCCACAGATATAAGGCTAATACGGAAAATGGTTGTATTGTATATCACCATTGATCTCACACCCCACTCCCCCAAGGCGAATAGTCTGGGAATAACTACAATATTACATTTTAACCATTAAAGCACTTAATATTTTTGTAAAAAACACACGAATCCAAAGGGTTTTTTCAATTTGAAGTCATCGTAAATGTCTTAGTTAGCTCGTTCAGCTTCATTTGAATACCTATGTTTTGTGTCTACGGCCATTATAAATATTTTTATTCTTACAGTGTGGGTATCGACTTTAGACGTCAGAATATGACATCTACAGACGTCAGATTCTGATGTCTAAAGTCGACCCCCGCGCTGTAAGGGTTAATGTATCATATATAATATACATTTCTTAACTCTTAAATCGCTACATTGTAGAATTGAAATGATCACCCATTTCAGATTGTGTCTGGCTAGCGCGACCCACAATTTCCAGTGGTTGAGAATTACTAAATTTAAATCAAACCCTGTACCAATATAGCAAATTCAATTGTCATTTCTCAATAAAATAAAGCCCCAAACGGCCATAGACGTGATTAGTATTCGAGGGGTTAACTAGATGATTAGTAAATTGAACATACCTGTACGGCTGTAACACTGATATTATCCAGACATCGCTACCACAAATGAAACGAGAATAGGAAACATTCCTTACGAAAGGGACAGCAACCTCCCACCACAGATAGGTGACGCATTGCATTACCTCGTTAGTCATACATGCATCCCGGGTTCGAACCCTGCTGATCCTGTGTGGATTCTTTTGAGAAGTATTTTTGTTTTTTTCCATTCTCTATGTGACTAGGCGTTCACGTTAGTCCGCACAGCGCGAGGACCCATTTTAGTCGTTTGAATCTGACGACAAAAGTTGATCCCCGCGCTGTAAGAGTAAAACTATTTCTAACGGCCGTAGACCAATAACATAATATTCAAATGAATCGGAAAGAGCTAAATAAGACATTTATGATGATTTCAAATGACATTGTTGTTAAGTACTCCGTTTCCTTTGGTCTCCATGGTTTATTTGGAAGTATTTCAGCGCTGTAAGGGATAATGGCGGCATTGTCGAGTTAATGTTAGGACAAGTGTACCGATGGTAATTCCACGCAGGGTCCCGTGATGGGCCCTCCTTCATCAATGGGCAACATAAAAAATCGACGTCTGCATAGTAAAATTTACTCAATCAAAGTGTTCATGTCTGCTCATTAATATTCGTGACACAAGAAGTACCTTTCTAGTAATCATGGTATTGTTCAAAAGCAAAGTAACACTCTGAATCGAAGTGTAAAAGGTATTGGCATTAAGATTTCTTTAAATGTTTAAAACAACAACAATTCTTATTATCAAAATTATATGCATTTTTTTGTAGACTGCAGGTATTTTTTTTCCTTTATGAATATTGAGCAATATTTGGTAAATTAATTAAATTTAAAATTATTGTCAGATGCTGTTACAATTCACAAACTGACAATTTCAACGAAACTCCAAAGTTGCGTAATGTATATTTAATCACTGTTTGAACCAATTTCACCTGGAGATCGTGGAATCTTATGGGTTATTTAGAATTTAATTTACTGTTACGTGAATCACTAATGAACACAAGTTGCCAAGAACACATATCACCCAGAGTACTGTCCCTCTGGGAGGAGTAGAACATATAAACCGTGACGCAGTGACATCCACGGCTGGTGGAGCTCTGCAGAAAGTGGACCACGAGCTGGTGTAAAACCAGGCCAGAAAACATGAACAATCAACCAATCGTGTTTTAATGCTGGGGCAGCGTCCCAGATGGTGGCCCAGCATTCACCCACCATTGGGCAATGTACCGACTTTGCTGAGAAGCGAGACCTCTGGAGAATCAACCTGGGCCTCAGAAAAAAAACATAAAACCAGGCTTTCGTGAGATTTAACATCAGTCTTACTTCAGACACCATAGCAGCAATCATCAACCGAGCCAGGTAAGATTTGTGCTGATGTCTCATCTAATCAACATAGGAAATTATTAGACAACCATAAAAGCTAAGTTATTAGCTAAGCTGATAATTCACCACATCAATGTTAAAATGGCTAAATATTGACTTAGCTTTTCTGTACAGATCCTAAAGTATTACTGGTGTATGATTGTCTAATTGTACACTATTCTTTGAGATGTAGGCTACTTAGATACCGGCTTAATTTTGAAAATTGTCTCACTAAACGGTCCTAATGATAAGTGAATGTAAAGGGGGTGTCACACTACAAGGTATCGCACTAGCGTATGCCACAGTATGGGAAATATCGCTCATACGCTAGCTGGTATACGTTGAAAAAAGCTAGGGGTTAGGTAACCATGGCGTACATACGTTTCAAAAATGGAAGTCTGTACGCTTGCAATAAACTACCCATAAATTTAACACAGCAAGTACATACACAATTCGGTATTATTTAAGGTTTTTGTGCATATTAGTTTTCAAACACATCTCAAAAATGTTTCCCTCGTGCACCATAGTGTGACACCCCCTTTAGTGTGTCGTGTAGTATTTATTATTTTAAAGGTAATACATATATTCACATCAAACAATTATTTTTATTTAATAGGCCCAATGTAATTTTAAAATTGGAAATAATACAAAACATCCCTTATTTGCATTATGTCCATTACTTCTTGAAGTCTAATGACAAAGAATGAGAATTCTCCTTTTAGAAACGAGACATCACAGATGACCAATTAGTGAGATATACAGCATATTCTGTCATAAATTATTGTTCACAGCTTGAACTTACAGCAAGATAGAAAAGATAACAAGATGTTGAGATTGGTAATTTCACTAACGTTGCTGTCTCTCAGCCTGGCCAACATTGTCAAACGCAGTGAGTATACTTTACTTAGTCCACATACAATACAATATAAGTCATATGCTAGCTAGTTTATTACATAGCATGAATACAATGAAAATATTATATGTTTGACCATTGCGATGTTATTTCCCTGAATAACGTAATACGTATTTTAGGCTGTCAAAATACATATCTATATTATTGGCCTACACACAATGCATTAATATTTCAGCATTTACAAATTTCACGTTTGTAAAGCTTTACATTAGTATGAAAATATTATGATATTTTGTTGGTTATCTGTCATTCTGTAGTTTTATTCTATGGTTGCGACTAAGATTATACATGAGTTATGAATTATTCACTCATTTACCTCCTAGTCTGACTAATTTTTAAAACAGAGCGGAAATAAGAATTAATTATTTCGGTAATTTAATATGAGATGTTAGACTTGAATATTGCACATGTTTTTTTTATCAACATACATCACCTGTCTAATTGTTTGATTGTGTTCTACCAGGTACTGGTGATGATGAGTGCTACCGATGCAGTGACTTTGACGCCCTGGGCCGAGGTTTTATAGAGGCTGATGACAACCCTCGAATGTGTGGACATTACAAGGAATGTTATAAAGTTAAGAATAGTGGTGTCATTACATCCGTGGATCGTTGGTGTGCTCCTGGTACGTACACTGATCCAGAAGATATTCGCAGAGGAGCTCCATGTACAAAAACCACCTGTGATCCCGCCGAGTGTGATGACTGCGGTTTCCCCACAGTCAGTACTCCAGAACACGGTGAGTTCAATGAAATAGACAAATATCCTCTAAAATTAACTCACTTATAACGCAGTATGTTCTCTAAAACACAAGTACTGTGGATCTAGTGATATTCGCGAGGTTTTAATTTTCGCGATTTTAGCAGTAGGAGGATAAATTCGCGATTTTAAGAAATTATTTTTTAAGCGCTACCTATCATCTAAATAGATAATTTGCCAATTTAAGACTTCGTAAAAAATCTCAAAATCACAAACTCACGAAAATCTAAACACGCAAAGAGTACCAGATCTACAGTAACCTTCAAAACAAATCTGCTCCAAAAATAATTCAGTTAGGACACGATATGTTATTTGAAATATAATACCCTAAAGAATTAACTACATTAATCAAAATTTGTCCCACAGTCGACAATCCAGACCGAGTTAAGTAGTTTATAATATACCAACAGTCGACAATCCAGACCGAGTTAGTAGTTTATAATATACCAATTAAAGGTTTAGAGTTCCCCTTGTACTAAAATCAATCGGTATGCTGCTCCATTAGGTGGGCTTTTGTAGTGAGTGACCACAACTTAGCGATCATCCACAATTTCGAACGGATACAAATACCTGTATTAAAAAAATTGCAGCATAACGTCGATAGGCAAATCAGAAAGACTTTTGTAATCCTGAAAGTATCCATACAGGTGGCGATAAATACAAAGAGACCCTACTACCGTCAACATCAGTGCTTTATGGGTTAAGGGTAAAGGGAGAAAAAATGGTGTATTTTCTGTGATCTCCGGTATATTGTTCAACAGTCTGCATTTTACCATACTATCTGAAAAGTAAGCTACGCTTGTTTAACATAATACTTTACTATTGTTATCCCCTCAATCTATACATTATAACATTGTTATTTCCAAGACGATCGTATTCGAATTATTACTAAAATAATGTCACAGTAAAAAACCTGGGAGGGATTATAGTCCATATGTTTACGGCTTATTTAACCTTGCATCCAATAAGTTGAACTGCTACATTTATTGATCCGTTTGAATGGACGTGTTTGAACTTATTGCTAGGCTAATCTTCAGACTATGAAATTCATATGAACAGTATTCTTATTGCTCAAATGGTATGTTATTGAATGAATATACTCTTGATAACATGTATTTTTAGTACCCTGCCCATACGTGCAAATGGAACCCGAATGGCTCTTTGGAATGTATCAAGGAGGTGAAGTTGTGGAAGTTGGAACATGTGGTGAAGGTGGATACTTCAACGACACAGATTATATTTGCACATGTACAGAAATGAAAGGTTAGTATAAAGGCCGATAAATTCCATCTTCAAGCAACACTTTGCCTATTGCTGTAGAATTTCTTCGACAAAATTGACAATAACTTATAATTGACGGTATAAATAGTGCATTTTAGAGCACAATATTTTTTGGAGACACTTAACAGGGGCACATCAATTGCCCCCTCTTGCACCCGCCACTGTCTGACATCATATCCAATTGATAGGAATAGCGCAACATAATTTTTTTTATTTCACAATGAAGCAATTTCTGTTTAACTTAAAGTGATTCTTCTATTTTTGGTAAATTTCAGTTGACTGCACCTGCAAAGTGTCTATTCCGCTTACAACTGATACAGAGTCTCATGGTTGTAACGGAGGATGGGTAGGACAGCTTGGTATGCCAGCCATGGCCTTAGTACAGAACAGCTGTGGACACTTTCTCGGCTACAATTCAGGTTTAGGAAATGGTGGTCACCTTGGAACCTATGTAATGGACGGTCTCTTTGCTGGAGACTGGGTCAGCCAGCTTAAGTTGACAGCTGCTTTCACTTTGGATGCATCTTGGGATAACACAGCAGTTGGCACAAAGTGGGGAATAGTCACTTATGGAGATTGTGCTGCTGACGCTTCTTTCGGTTTCAGTGTCGAGAAAAACGCAACCGGCACATTTTTGGTCGCCACTTTGGAACTGCAGACTGGATCTTTGACAAAGCATATACTTTCTGTTGGTGGTGTGAGTATTTAAACAAGCTTAAAATGTTTTCTCCAACTGATATTGTTAGTTACACAAAACCACAATGCCTCCACGTTGGCTGTGACACTTGACCGAATGATAAGGTATGTCTATGGTACATGGTTGACAAAATTAGCATGTACCTTCAGTAATTATCAATACTTGTTTTATCAAATGAACTAGGTGTTTTAATAAATTCTTCATTGCCACATTTCCTCCTGACAAATCTATATTAAGAAACGGTATAGATAAAACAAATCAGACATGTTGTATCGATATTATAATTAATCGGATGCACCTCTTTATCTGTTTATTTCGTCTCGAAATATTTCGTCTCTTTAATTTTAAAAAGTGTATCTTAATTACAAAATATGCTGACTTGCATAATTTAGTGTCCCATGCAATACTTGCATGAGCTGTTGTGATGTGAAATGTTAAGTTGCCTATTATGCACCATCACCAAGCTATTGTTTTTCAAAGAAAGCAGGGTACTAGTAGACCTATCCTCTTTGTTAGCTATATGAATGACCAGAGGTTTTTTCCCTTTTACGACACATTGATGTGCTAATCTAATGTTAACTTTATGCTGTTCCATCTCATGTGACTCCTGACCCAGGTTTATTTTTATTTTTTACGATATGTCTTGATTTAAAACATTCAGTAGTCCATTTTTACCCAGCATCAGTCAATGGGTGTACCTAAAAAGCAGGGCAGCATATATGTTGGATAGGTGAATGAGCAGGGTCTCTTCCTTGTTCGACACATCAATCTGATTTTAGTTGTTCTAGCTACTGTGAATATGATCCATTTTTAAACCAGCATTGAATCACCGTCTGGTATTTGTTGAATAAGTACATGGTCAGTTGTTCTGTTTGTGCAGATCTTATCTGGAGTGAGCTACCACGCCGTATTTATCTACGAGCAGGATTTGTCTCCCAACAGCTGGAATCTTTATTTGATGACTGATGCTGAGTACAACAACTGTGTCGGTGGTAACTGCCTTGGACCCGTAGCAAGCTCCAATCCTACAGGTTGGCATTTATACTCTGGCATTTTATGAAATCAGAATTGTATTACTTGACTTGTGATCGTGTATTAAGCCTACTAAATTAGGGTGTTTCACTAAGCTGTTATTGGGTGACACATATATTACTGGTTAAGATAGACTGCTATACGTCACGTTGTAAATGAACTATTGAACAGACAATCTCATTTACACATGATTTATGTAATTCAATTGCTTCAGAACAATTTGGCTGATAATGATATATTTTGTTGCGACCCTCAATGAACTAACAAACAGCGTCTTAGCTGTGAATGCTGGCGATGGCCAGGGTGGGCATATCCCTACTCAAATAAAACGCACTTATTAAACGAATGATTATCGTTTACTACGGCTATGTGATCAATGGCTATATGAAAACGAAAATTTTGTTTTAAGGTATTGTTTTCGTATTCAGGTACCATTACTCCACGTGGTTGTGGCTTTGTGATTGGCTACACAGGCTCTAACAGCGATGACGAATTCTTCGTTGGAGACATCTGTCAAGTAAGTTTTATAGTCCAAGGTGGTGGTTTGTTATACATTTAAAAATAGAAAATGATTTTTTTTCCTTTGGCAGCATTAATCCGTGATAGCGAAAAAAAATATTTCAATGGAAAAATTACAAAATCTGATGCTGATCATTCAATCACATTAACCTGGTGCTACATTTTGAGTAAGTTAATAGACAAGTTTTATACTCCATCACAATTAACACGTTCTGGGTTTAGTCCATCACAGTCAACACGTTCTGGGTTTAGTCCTTCAAAATAAACACGTCTGGGTTTAGTCCATCACAATAAAAACGTTCTGGGTTTAGTCCGTCACAATCAGCACGTTCTGGGTTTTATTCCATCACAATCAACACGTTCTGGGCTTACTCCATCACAATCAACACGTTCTGGGTTTTATTCCATCACAATAAACACGTTCTAGGTTTAGTCCATCACAATCAGCACGTTCTGAGTTTAGTCCATCACAATCAACACGTTCTGGGTTTAGTCCATCACAATCAACACGTTCTAGGTTTAGTCCATCACAATCAACACGTTCTGGGTTTACTCCATCACAATCAACATGTTCTGGGTTTAGTCCATCACAATCAACACGTTCTGGGCTTACTCCATCACAATCAACACGTTCTGGGTTTTATTCCATCACAATCAACACGTTCTAGGTTTAGTCCGTCACAATCAACACGTTCTGAGTTTAGTCCATCACAATCAACACGTTCTGGGTTTAGTACATCACAATCAACACGTTCTAGGTTTAGTCCATCACAATCAACATGTTCTGGGTTTAGTCCATCACAATCAACATGTTTTGGGCTTAGTCCATCACAATCAACACGTTCTAGGTTTAGTCCATCACAATCAACATGTTCTGGGTTGAGTCCATCACAATCAACATGTTCTGGGTTTAGTACATCACAATCAACACGTTCTGTGTTTCGTCCTTCAAAATAAACAAGTCTGGGGTTAGTCCATCACAATCAACACGTTCTGGGTTTAGTCCATCACAATCAACATGTTTTGGGCTTAGTCCATCACAATCAACATGTTCTGGGTTGAGTCCATCACAGTCAACACGTTCTGGGTTTAGTCCATCACAATCAACACGTTCTGGGTTTAGTCCATCACAATCAACATGTTCTGGGTTGAGTCCATCACAGTCAACATGTTTTGGGTTTAGTCCATCACAATCAACACGTTCTGGGTTGAGTCCATCACAATCAACAAGTTCTGGGTTTAGTCCATCACAATCAACACGTTCTGGGTTTAGTCCGGCACAATCAATACGTTCTGGGTTTTACTCCATCACAATCAACACGTTCAGAGTTTTTATTTGATATATGAAGCTTTCGTAATATATAAAATAACACTGTGATTCTGCTCACAATTAAATAATACTAATTCTAAGTTTTTTTCTGAGAAAATATGCATATTTATCTGCATTCAACACATTAAAACCCAACCCCCTTAAATTCTTAGTCACAAAGAAAGGGAGATATCATGTTACAAGCGGATACAATTGACTTGGAATTATTTTTTAGTTTACAATTGTTAGTTATTACATATACATGAATATCCACTGTCTGGGTTTGATATTAATGTCTTTGATTATGAAAACGAATCGATGACATCGCAAATAATTTATAGTTAGGCTAATGAACGGAAATGTTTAAATATATAGTGATACAATATGTAAATGAATAGGTATTAAAAAAGAATAATAATTGGTTTGATTATGTAGGGATCACTTACAGGACTAGCTTACAGCTAATGTTGTCGTTTGTTTCCAGGTCAGTGTGGATATCGGAGCCAACTCTAATGATCTTCATCCTTGTGTGTAAAAATAAAGACCAAGAATGATGTGGACGATTTCACGGACCATTAATTGCCTTTCACTAAGGATACTTGATCCATGTGATTACATAAACCACCTGCTTTATTCATTACAACAATATTTTGATACATAGTTTCAATTACTTGTATATCTCTACTGTTGTATGCTTGTATATTGTCATCTTACAAAATAAACAGGATGAAGTGCATAATATATACAGAATTTATCATGTTTTTTTTCAATTGAATATGGTTGACAAAATTGACATTTGGATCCACTTTTATTATTTTTCAAAACTACAACGAACACCACTTATTAACAGTGTATTGTAGCAAAATAATGCTACTAAAATTAGCCAGAAGGTCCCATCAGTTGCACACACAGAGTGCTACCCACGCACATACTTTCTACACATGATGGTCCTGGCCCATTCTTAAAGCTTCAATTGTATGGGGGGTTGTGACCGAGAGGTAGCGTGCTGGGCTCTATCTTAAAAGTTGGTTAAATATTTTAGAATTCAGTTAGAAATTGCTTCAATGCTGGGATCTCCGTGACTTTGATAGATTTTTATAATTATTTATTTTTGGGATAGGCCTATTGTGATCCAGTCAATTTTTTTTCCTTTTTGTGTTTGTCAATTTATTTTTCGTTCGTAGATTTTTATATTCTTGGTCGATTTTTTTAGCGTTTGTCAGTTATTTTTTGTCATTCCTTGATTATTATTTTTATTCGTGTTTTTTTTGTAATTGGCAATTTGTTTTTCGTTCGATGGTTTGGTTTTGCGTTTATTTTTTTGCGTCAATTTTTTTTCGTCAATTTAAAAAAAAATATATATATATATTTTTTAAATTAATTGTAGATTTATTTTTGCGTTTACAATTTTTTTTTTTTAGGCAATTTTTTTTTTTTTTTTTTGTTCGTTTGTTTGTTCGAACTTTTGTTTATTAATTCGATCGTTTAAGTTATTTTTTTTTTTGCAGTCAATTTTTCTTTTGTTGATTTCTTCGTTCCATCGATCTGTTGTCCCTTCGTTTGTTCATCCGTTCATTTGTTCGTTTGTTCATTCAATTGATTAGTTCCTATTTATTGTTTTAGTCCACTTTTTAATTGTTCTTTTATTATTATTTAAAAAAATGTTGTTGCTCAACCAGCAATGGTGATCTGGATAAAATTTAACTATATAACCTTGTGAGATGTGCGATGAACGGCCTGCATCGTGCTATTTAGCTGGCAGACTTGGTGAGGCATTAACATTACCATAAGCCCTAGGCCTACATGGTGGACGTCGCGCCTTCACGCTTGCTAAGACAGCATCTTAATTCATGTTAATTTTTTTATTAATTTTCATCTGTATCTTTGCAAAATTCTGTATACCGTTCCTTTTGTAACTATCGTAGAAAATTTAATTACAATAAGCTTGTTTTGGTAAGATTGATTATCGTGATTAATCAGAAGTTCCAACTCTTGCCCCCTTCGACGCGAATTTCACCTCAGATATGAACGTTATATACTTTGTGTGCACTTGACAGTATATAATTGCCGCCTCTTATTACAAATATGGACCACTTTATTTGTTAGGTCCTGTACAGATCAGTAATGAAATTAATATAAAACTAGAAGGGTCTAGTTTTTTGTGAGCAAAAAAATGGAAATGTCTCCCCTCCAGCAGCATAACCATAAAGGTTGATATTGATAGCTAATAGATGCTTTTGTAATGAATGTTATTAGATGGCTCCTGTGGACAGTAGAGTCGATGTATTAAGCGGAATTTATTATACCGTTTTGGTGCGAAACACTTGTCAACACCCCCAGCAAACACGACGTTGACCCAATGCGCAAGCATTTGAGCACTTACGCACTTACACAAGCACTTGCGCTAGTACTTGCACAAGTACTTGTGCAATTGCGCAATTGGACACTTGCGTACTTGCGTACTTTTGTACTTGCGCCCTTTCGTACTTGCGTACTTGTGCACTTTACTCTCGCAAGTAGTCGTGCAAGTACTTGTGCAAGCACCTGCGCAAGAGGGATTACTTGCGCAAGTGCATTGGTACCTGCACAGTGATCCTTGCACACCTGCTCATTTGCGCAAGTATTTGCGCAGTTAAACACTTGCGCACTGGGCTTTTGTGCTTTTGAATAGATATATGTTTGCTTGTCTAATGGACACACATTCGATGTGCCCAGTAAACACATTGACTTGACTTTCTGCTGCTTTAATGCTGTATCACTGTCTGCGACACAGACCCAATATTAAAACAACATTGGGTCGATGTTCCATGCTTGATATATTTACAGCTGTTATTTTAATTGTCAAATGTAGCAATTAAAAGATAACTACTGACCATTGTAAACACTCGAGGTTAGGTCAATGGTTGGCATTTGTCTGCAAGACTGGCCCTACATTGAAACAGTATTAACCCTTTAACCATTGGTGCCGTATATATTTGGGTTTTCATTTTTTATTAGCACATTAAGTACCACATTTTAAATATGTTAAAGGTTAAAAGTGGCATCAACCAGCAAGATTTGAAAAGAGTTGACCGCCATTTTGTCAAATCTGAATAATTTTCACTCACTTGAAGTTGTGGATCGCGTCAGCGAGACACAACTTCAAGTGGGTGAAAATTCAAATTGAATAATTTGGCGTTAAAGGGTTAAGCAAATGCAATTTAATTATAAAATCTAGCATTTGGAGGGTTACTAGGGCGACCCAGCCAGGACACTCTGCCGCATTTAAGCATCAGGTCTATTCATGCATCGAATGGATATCAGTTGACATGTAATGCTTTCACCCGCCACTCAAATGTCATGAAAATTACCCCCTCGCCTTCAAATTTAATTAATACAGAAACTATAATAGGTGAATTTATTATACAAATGGTTAACGTGCTTGTTAACATGTGTACTTTTAGAGAGATATATATTTATTACCCAGTACCCAGTACACATGTTGACTTGTCTCTCTGTTATTGCAGCATTCAAAATGTTAATGTAGCATTTAAAGTGTTCTTATGTCCTAACAAAGCACTCAATATTTGTTTAATACTGGGCCACTGTCTGCGACGCTGGCCCGGCATTAAAACATTTCTGAATAAATGTATTATATGTAGGGGTGATCAAACGATATCGGCATTGAGTCACCTCTAACAAAAGACCCCTATTGACTGGTCAAGAATCCCATGAATGGAGATTCGCCCGACTTGTACATCATTGAACCGACATCAATCCACATAGTGATCCAGAAAATCATCCACAATACCTAAGGAACATTGTGCCAAGGTTTGAAGTTGATTGGATGATAACTCAAGGAGAAATAGCACTCCAATTTTTGGACATAGCGAAATATAAACGAGAAAGAACAAGAGAAAACTCAATATCTTTGGACACAGTCCAGCAGTCTGTGCGTACAGCTGGTGGGAACTCATGGCTAATTTTAGTAGCATTATTTTGCTACAGTACCCTGCTAATAAGTGGTGCTCTATTTAATAAACAATGGTAAATTCTGTATATATTATGCACTTCATCCTGTTTATTTTGAAAGATGACAATATACAAACATACAACAGTAGAGATATATAGGTAATTGAAACTATGTATCATAATATTGTTGTAATGAATAAAGCAGGTGGTTTATGTAATCACAGGGATCAAGTATCCTTAGTGAAGGTCAATTAACGGTCGGTGATATCGTCCACATCATTCTCGGTCTTTATTTTTACGCACATGGATGAAGATCATTAGAGTTGGCTCCGATATCCACACTGACCTGGAAACAAACGACAATCAAACTAATTATTATTCCTTTTTCATACATATTCATTTACATACTGTATCACTATATATTTAAACATATCATTTTTGTACATTATCTATATATTATTTTCGCTGTCATAGATAATCATGTATATGTAAAAACTAACAATTAAAAACTAAAAAAATAATTCTAAGTCAATTGTATCCGTTTTGAACATAACATCACCCTTTTTTTGACTACATAGAGGGTTGAGCGATTATGTTTTTAATGCAGATAAATATGCATATTTTCTGAGAAAAAAGCTTACAATTTGTATTTTTTAATTGTGAGCAGAAACATAGTTGTATTTTTATATTTTTATTTCTTACGAAAGTTTAATATATCCAATAAAAAACCGAGAACATGGTGATTGTGATTGACTAAACCCAGAACGTCTTGATTGTGATGGTGCAAACCCCAGAACGTGTTGATTGTATTGGAATATTAAACTGTTTTTTTTAATTTACTCAA
The DNA here is from genome assembly GCA_964017125.1 of Flabesymbios commensalis. NCBI lineage: Eukaryota > Metazoa > Annelida > Polychaeta > Terebellida > Flabelligeridae > Flabesymbios > Flabesymbios commensalis. The sequence continues at coordinate 12,414,051 of OZ024911.1, read as the reverse complement.
AATGTAGCACAAGGTTAATCAATCTGAGACATGTGATTGAATGGTCAGCAGCAGATTTTGTGATGTTTCTAGTCAACTATATGTTTTTCAGCCATCACGGAATAATGCAGCCAAAAGAAAATAGAATCATGTTCTAATTTTATATGTGTAACAAACCACCACCTTTAACTAGAAAACAAACTTACTTGGCAGATGTCTCCAATGAAGAATTCGTCATCGCTGTTAGAGCCTGTGTAGCCAATCACAAAGCCACAACCACGTGGAGTAATGGTACCTGAATACGAAAAAAAACATTAAAACAAAATTCTCGTTTCGTAGAGCCATTAATCACATAGCCGTAGTAAACGATAATCACTCGTTTTATAATTGCGTTTTATGTAAGTAGGAATAATCCCACACTGGCCACCGCCAGCATTAACAGAGACGCTGTTTGTGTGTCAAGTCATGCCTGAAGTCCATCGAGGGTCTCAAGACAAAATATCAACATCAACAGAACAGTTTTCAAGATATTGAATTACATCCAATCATGTGTAAATAAGATGGTCTGTTTAATAGTTCATTTACGAAGTGACTTATAGCATCTTATGTACATCTTAAACAGTAAAATACGTCGTCACACAATAACAGCTTAGTGGAACACCTTAACTTAATAGGCTCAATATACAATCCCAAGTCAAGTATTGCAATTCTGATTTCACGATATATCATAGTATAGTTGCCAACCTGTAGGATTGGAGCTTGCGACGGGTCCAAGGCAGTTACCACCGACACAGTTGTTGTACTCAGCATCAGTCATCAAATAAAGATTCCAGCTGTTGGGAGTCAAATCCTGCTCGTAGATAAATACGGCGTGGTAGCTCACTCCAGACAAGATCTGTACAAACAGAACAACTGACCATGTACTTATTCAACAAACGAATATATGGGTCATATTCACAGAAGTTAGAACTACTAACATCAGATTAATCTGTCGAACAAGGAAGAGACCCTGCTCATTCACCTATCCAACATACATGATAACCTGCTTTTCAGTTACACCCATTGACTGATGCTGGTTAAAATGGACTACTAAATGTTTTAAATCAACACATATCTTAAAAGGTAAAAAAACCTGGGTCAGGAGTAACAAAAGGTAAAACAGAATAAAGTTAACATTAGATTAACACAATAATATGGTAAAGGTAAAACCCTCTGATCATTCACATATCCAGCAAAGAGGAAAGGTCTACTAGTACCCTGTTTATTGAGGAAAACAGTAGCCTGGTGATGCTGCATAATAGACAACTTAGCGTTTTACATCACCACAGCTCATGCAAGTATCGCCTAGAAAACTAGCACATGCACGACACAATATTTTGTAATTTAGATACACATTCTAAAAATAACTTAGCTATAATGAAGTTGTACATTTCTTTTTTTTTGTGGAAACCCATCGAGACACAATAAACAGGTAAACGATTAATTTTAAAATCGATACAACATGTCCGGTTTGATTTATCTATACCGTTTCATATATAGTTTTGTCAGGAGGAAATGTGGCCATGTAGAATATATCATAACACCTATTTCACTTGATCAAACAAGTATTGATATTATTACTGATGGTACATGCTACTCCTGCTACTATCAGAGCGGAGGCATTGTGGCAGTTTGTAACTAGCAATATCAATTTAAAAAATAAGCTTTTAAGCTTGTTTAAATACTCACACCGCCAACAGAAAGTATATGCTTTGTCAAAGATCCAGTCTGCAGTTCCAAGGTGGCGACCAAGAAAGTGCCGGTTGTGTTTTTCTCGACACTGAAACCGAAAGAAGCGTCAGCAGCACAATCTCCATAAGTGACTATTCCCCACTTTGTGCCAACTGCTGTGTTATCCCAAGATGCATCCAAAGTGAAAGCAGCTGTCAACTTAAGCTGGCTGACCCAATCTCCAGCAAAGAGACCATCCATCACATAGGTTCCAAGGTGACCACCATTTCCTAAAACTGAATTGTAGCCCAGAAAGTGTCCACAGCTGTTCTGTACATTAACCATGGCTGGCATACCAAGCTGTCCTACCCATCCTCCGTTACAGCCATGAGACTCTGTGTCAGTTGTAAGCGGAATAGACACTTTGCAGGTGCAGTCAACTGAAATTTACAAAAAATAGTATAATCACTTTAAGTTGAACAGAAATCGCTTCATAATGAAATAAACATTTTATATGGCGTTATTCCTATCAAGGATATAATATCAGACAGTCGCGGGTGCAACAGGTGGCACCATAGATGTACCACCGTTAAGTGTCCCCAAAACAGAAAAAATGTCATATTTCGGCCTAAATGTGCTCTAACATGCACTATTTAAAGGTGTACATTTTGACAATTAACCCCCCCAACAGTCCAACTTTACACAGGTATAAGTATTTGTCAATTGTGTCTAAGAAATTCTACAGCAATACGCAACGTGTTCCTTGAAGATGGACTGTGTCGGGCTTTATACTAACCTTTCATTTCTGTGCATGTGCAAATATAATCTGTGTCGTTGAAGTATCCACCTTCACCACATGTTCCAACTTCCACAACTTCACCTCCTTGATACATTCCAAAGAGCCATTCGGGTTCCATTTGCACGTATGGGCAGGGTACTAAAAATACATGTTTTCAATAGTATCTTTATCCAATAACATATAATTTCAGCAATACGAATACTGTTCACATGAATCTCATAGACTAAAGATTAACCTCGCAACAAGTTCAAACACGTCAAATCAAACGCAACAATAAATGCACCAATTAGACTTATTGGATGCAAGGTTACATTAGCCGTAAGATATGGACTATTCTTCCCATGTTTTACTGGAGATTATTTTAGTAATAATTAATTCATGTACGGTCGTCTTGGAAACAACAATGTTAAAATGTATTGATTAAGGAGATAACTATTGTAAAGTATTCTGTTCCTAAAACAAACGTAGCTTATTTTTTCAGACAGTATGGTAAAATGTAGACTGTTGAATAATTTACCGTGTATCACAGAAAGTACACAATTTTCCTCCCTTTCACCCTTATCCCATAAAGCACTGACGTTTACGGTAGTAGGTTTTCTTTGTATTTATTGCCACCTGTATGGCTACTTTCAGAATTACAAATGCCTTTCTGTTTCGCCTATCGACGTTATGCTGCATTTTTTTTTAATACGTGTAGGCTATTTGTACCCGTTTGAAATAGTGGATGATCGCGAAGTTGTGGTCACTCACTACAAAAGCCCACCAAATGGAGCAGCATACCGATCGATTTTAGTACAAGGGGAACGCTAAACCTTTAATTGTTATATTATAGACTACTTAACTCGGTCTGGCTTGTTGACGGTGGGGAAATATTTTGATTAATGTAGGTAATTCTGTAGTGTATTATATTTTAAATAACATATCGTGTCCTAACTGAGTTAATTTTGAAGCATATTTTTATTTTTCAAATAAGATAACGTATCCTAATCGAGTAAATTCTGAAGGATGTTTTTTATATATTTCCAAAGACATACCACGTCCTAAATTGAGGAAGTTCTGAAGGTTACTGTAAATCTGGTAATATTCGCGTGTTTAGATTTTCACGAATTTGAGATTTTGAGACTTTTTACGCAGTCAAAAATTCGCGAATTATTGATTTAGATGACAGGTAGCGCTCATAATAATAATTTTCGCGAGATTCTTAAATTTCCGAATTTATCCTCCTCGCTAAAGTCGCTAAATTAAAACCTCGCGAATATCACCAGATCTACAGTATTTGTGTTTTAGAGATCATACCGCTTTCTAAGTATGTTAATTTTAGAGGATATTTGTCTGTTTCATTGGACTCACCGTGTTCTGGAGTGCTGACTGTGGGGAAACCGCAGTCATCACACTCGGCGGGATCACAGGTGGTTTTTGTACATGGAGCTCCTCTGCGAATGTCTTCTGGATCCGTGTACGTACCAGGAGCACACCAACGATCCACGGATGTGATGACATTACTATTCTTAACTTTATAACATTCCTTGTAATGTCCACACATTCTAGGGTTGTCATCAGCCTCTATAAACCCTCGGCCCAGGGCGTCAAAGTCACTGCATCGGTAGCACTCATCATCACCAGTACCTGGTAACACACAATCAATCAATTAGACACATTATGTATGTTGGTAAAAAAAACTGCATTTCTCATGTGCAATACTCAAGTCTAACATAATCATATTAGAATACCAAAATAATTAATTCTTAGTTGCGCTCTGTATTCAAAATTAGTCAGTTGGCGCATTTATTCTTGACTAGGAGGTAAATTGGTCAATAGTTCATAAAACTACAGAATGACAGATAACGTACAAATATCATAATATTTTCATTCTAATATAAAGCTTTATGAAAGTGAGATTGGCTAATGCTGAAATAATAATGCATTGTTTGTAGGGCTATATATAATTAGATAGGATTTTACGAGCTGTTACCATTATAGATATGTATCTTGACAACCTAATATACGTACTACGTTATTCAGAGAAATGAAATAACAATGGTCAAATATATAATATTTCCATTAGGTCCATGCTATATAAAAAAAACTAGCTATAACTAAATATGGACTAAACAAAGTATTATACTCACTGCGTTTGACAATGTTGGCCAGGCTGAGAGACAGCAACGTTAGTGAAATTACCAATCTCAACATCTTGTTATCTTTGCTATCTTGTTGTGAGTTCAAGCTGTGAAAAATAATTTGTACAATGACAGAATATGCTGTACATCACAATAATTGGTCGTCTGTGGTGTCTCGTTTTTAAATGTTCGTAAAAGTAGAATTCTCATTATCTGTCATTAGACTTCAAGTCGTAATGTCGTAATTTCGTAATGGCAAGTAAGGTTTTTTTATTTTTCCCATTTAAAAAAATATATATTTCTACTTATATAGAGCCCAACAAATAATAATAATTGTTCTATGTAAATATAACTATTACCTTTAAAATAATGAATATTACGCGACATACTAAAGGGGGTGTCACACTATGGTGCACGAGGGAAACATTTGTTTTGAAAACTGATAAATTAAGTGTCATATGCACAAAAACCTTAATTAATAAAGAATTGTGTGTGTACTTGCTGTGTTAAACTGATGAGTAGTTTATTGCAAGCAACTGGCCTGCCAATGCAGAATGGTCTTCCAATATTAGCAAATATCAGCCTGTGACCAGCGTATATGGCCTGCATATGCGAATGCCAGAGTGTCCGACCGTCTTTGAAATGTAAGTCAAGGAGGAAGAACGCAATTCGATAAATTCGTAGATTTGAATGTACGAGGCGGGCAGCGCCGAGGATATTCAGTTGCGGTGTGACACCCAGTTTACATTCACTTAACGTTAGAACTATTTAATGAGACAAATTTTAAAGCTAAGCCTGTATCTAAGTAGCCTACATCTTAAAGAATACTGTACAATGATACATTCATACACCAGTAATACTTAGACGAAATAGGCCCAAAACCTTTAAGATATTTACAGAAAAGCTAAGTCCATCTTAGCCATCTTAATTAACATTGATGTGGTGAATTATCAGCTTATCTGATAACTTAGCTTTTATGGTTGTATAATAATTCCCTATGTAGAGTAGATGAGATATCAGCCCAAATCTTACCTGGCTCGGTTGATGATTGTTACTATGGTGTCTGAAGTAAGACTGGTGTTGAATCTCAAGAAAGCCTGGTTTTATATTGTTTGCGAGGCCCATGTTTACTCTTCAGAGGCCTCTTATCTCAGCAAAGTCGGTACATTTCCCGATGGTGGGTGAATGCTGGGCCGCCGTCTGCGACGCTGCCCCAACAATAAACCATGATTGGTTGATTGTAGCATGTTGTCTGGCCTCGTTTTACACCAGATCGTGGTCCACTTTCTGCAGAGCACCACCAGCCGTGGATGTCACTGCGTCACGGTTTATATGTTATACTCCTCCCAGAGGGACAGTTCTCTGGGTGATATGTGCTCTTGGCAACTTGTGTTCTTTAGTGATTCACGTAACAGTAAATTAAATTCGACATGACCCACAAGATTCCACGATCTCCAGCTTAAACTGGTTCAAGCAGTGATATTATTTACACTACACTACTTTGAGTTTCGATGGAATTGTCATTTTGTGAATTGTCACAACATGTGGCAATAATTTAACATTCTAGTATTTTACAAAATATATCCCAATATTCAAGAGCAAAAAAAAATACCTGCAGTCTACATAAAAAATTCTTAAAATTTCAATGATAATAATTGTTGTTTTCTATTTTTTTTATAAAACTCTTAATGGCACTACCTATTGAACTTCAATTCAGAGTGTTACTCTGCTTTTTAACCATGATAACTAGAAAGGTACTTCTTGTGTCACGAATATTAATGGGCAGACAGGAACAATCTGATTCAGTACATTTTTTTTATGCAGACGTCGATGTTTTAGTGTTGCCATCACGGGACCTGCTCGAAATTAAAGTCGGTACACTTGTCTAAATGTTAACGCGTCATTGCCGTTCTCAACCCTTACAGCGCTGAAATACTTTCGTATAAACCATGCAGAACAAAGGTATTTATGTAATTTGAAATCATCATAAATGTCTTAAATGAATCTTTCCGATTCATTTGAATACATATGGTATGGGTCCACGGCAGTTAGATATAGTTTTACTCTTACAGCGCGGGGATCGACTTTAGTCGTCAGAATCTGACGTCTATAGACGGTCCCCGCGCTGTATGGGTAAACGTGATCGCCTAGTCACTTAGAGAATGGAGAAGCAAAAATATATCTCGCAGAAAAATCCACACAGGATCAGCAGGGTTCGAACCCGGGAAGCATGTATGACTGACAAGGCAATGCAATGCGCAACCTATATGATTATGTTTTAAAAAGAGGCACACCATTCTTCGTGTTTCTGCTCAGATTTTCTATGCTTGTTTTCTTACTGGTAGCAATATCTGGAAAATATCAGTGTTACGGACGTAATGATATGTCTAATTTACTGATCATCTAGTTAACCCGTCAAATACTAATCGCTTCTATTGCCGTTTAGGGCTTTATTTTATAGAGAAATGACAATTAAATTTGCTATATTGGTACAGGGTTTGATTTTAAATTGTGTATTATTAAGTAATTTTCAACCACTGCAAGTTGTGGGTCGCGCTAGCGAGACACAATCGCAAATTGGGTGATCATTTCAATTCTACAATATAGCGATTCGACAGTTAAGAAATGTATATCATATATAGTACATTAACCCTTACAGTGCGGGGATCGACTTTAGACGTCAGAATCTGACGTCTGTAGACTTCAGATTCTGACGTCTAAAGTCGATCCCCGCACTGTAAGAATAAACTATTTATAATAGCCGTAGACACATAATATAGGTATTCAAATGGAGCGCGACGAGCTAACTGAGACAATTTTACGATGACTTCAAATTGAAAAAACCCTTTGGTCTTCATGATTTTACAAAAATATTCAGCGCTTCAAGGGTTAATAATGTATTATTGTAGTTATTTCCAGACTATTCGTCTTGTGGAGTGGGGTGGGTCATCAATGGTGATATCCAGTACAATCAGTTTCCGTATTAGCCTAATATTTGTGGGGGTTTTTTTATACCCTCCAGAGTAGCATCATCTAACATGACGTTTTTGGTGTTACGTCTTCGAGCATACACCTGAAAAACCCCAGAATTTACAATGGCAAATGTATCTCTCTTGGATATAGCTCTTTGATCCCTCACGATGCATCAAAGCATCATTTTTCATCTCTGAATAATGACTTAATTTCCTAAAACTTTTAGATTTTAGAAACAAAGCCTTCATGGAAGTGTTTAATAATAACAATATATTTTTGTCATTTGTCACCCGCTTCAACTCATCCTCATCCACTACAAATCGAGAATTGCGCTAGCAATTCTCGGCTTGTAGTAGATGAAGATCACAATGATAAACTCAGGCTTGAAAGGGTTAATGTTATGAGTTATCAGTTTGATGAAATACAGGTTTAGAAAAGAATCGCTGTTTTTATGGACAACCCATGTTTTGTCGTTTTAAGTTATTAAGACATTCAAAGTACATTCACATAAGCCTATACATAAGAGTTAAAATAATACATGTTAAGTAACTCATATGGTCCAAAAGTCAAGATGAATACAAGCAGGGCAAAATGTTTTGGTGGATGTCGTTTTCGTGTATACCTGTATGCCTACACCAAAGTAAAATAACGAGGATTTCGCCGTGTCTGTATTCGTACTCATATTCGTACATATTCGATATAATATAAACTCAAGATATGTAAAGTCAACAACAATCACACAAACTATAGAGATAAAATCAGAGAAATGTACATGTCGAATAACGATAGAAGCATATTTTCACATCGGTAAAATATTTGTTATTGATGTTGGTTTATTGTTGGGCCAGCGGCGCCGACGGTGGCACAGCATGGAAACAACATTGGAACTATGACTTGTGCTAGTTGGGACACATTTATTTATTTTATTATTTTATCTTACATTGCAGACAGCAATATTAATTGATTTAATGCTGGTGTAATGTTGGCATACCGTGTGCGACATTGGTTTGGAGTGTCGTGTTTACCAGAAATGCTCCTCTTGTGAACTGCGATTTCCACGAAATTAACCTTTGACCCCGCTGTGTCAATGATAGTGTGTGATGAGATCGGTACATCTAATTAGAAGTATTAGGTCTCCATCTTATGGGAATAACGAAAATTCAATCAGAGTCAGACTGCGTTAACTGAGGTAGACATATGACCGTTTGCCAAGAATTCATTAAGCCTGTAATTGAAAGTTAATAAACCCCTATTATTTCACCAAAGTAACTCATATTATTTGTTCAAAAGTCAGTAATATTCCAAGTTACTATAATGCATGTTTTCTTTAATTTATGTAAAGTGATGTAAATTAGTATTTATATTCATGATATCTAACCAGTAATAAAGATCAGATTAAATGAAGAAGCGTAGGGTAGTTTCAATTATGACATTGATATTGTCCTAGATGAGAAGGATGATGCGTTACCCGTTTAAGTCCTCAAATTTGCTTTTATACCGCGATCAGCAACTTCAAGTAGGTAAAAAATAGTCATATTTGTACAATTTGAAATCGAATATTTAAAATATCTACCTACTGAACATTAGTTTATCTCATGAAGAACAGTATTTTATATTATAAGTAAAGAATTGAGAGCGTACTTGGCGCCTAAAAGGTTACAATATTTTGACGAAATTGATTTTTCCCTTTCTTACTAAAATTGTCATATTTTTGGCAATACGTCTTCTAATAAAACGTCAGATATAAATAGATGTAAAACATATTATATGGTGGAAATTCACTGAGCAAATGTGAGTGATAGAAAATTTAGATTTGATAAATTCTTCTTCAGATGAGTATCATTTTGTGCACGTTGTGTGTAATGTACACTTTCTGAAATAACTTTTAAAGTGGCTGTGGTCCCTTCTTCAGTGGCCTAGATTACTTTTGTAGTGGCTGAGATCATTTTAAAGTGGCCGTGATCACTTCTTTGGTGGTCAAGATCACTTTTGAAACATGGCTCGAGAGAATGTTAAAGTAATAACAAAGATTTATATCATATAAAGTTACCATGAGCGAGAAGTCCTGCTGGTATTCACTAAAAAACGTTGGAAATTGTTCAAATGGTAGGATAAAATACAAACTTAGTGCTTTGTTGTACATTCAGTATTTAGCAGAAATAAAATATTATCTATGTTATCTATGTTAAAGCCCTTGATAGTGTCTTTCAAAGATGTTGGTATATTTTTTAATATGGGGTTTCCGTTTTTTTGTCGATATAGCCTATACACTTTTTCAAACAGACGGCGGCCATTTTGTATTTTTGTCATTTTCTATATAATATAAGGTTTTCATTAAATATAGCTTTAATTTTGCTTGATGTCCATTATTTAAATGAAGAGTGAAAAAATCAATTGTTACAGGCAAAATGCACAAAATTACTTATTTTTTTAGAAAACTGATGGCGGCCATTTTGTATTTTGTCATTTTTCATATAACATAAGTTTTTGGTTAATATAGCTTTAATCTTGAATAATTGTCCAATATTTCGATGCAAGCCTGGTCCAGCCTTATGGAACGCCCTGCCTGTGCCAATACGTAATGCCAAAACAATCTTAACATTCCGGAAATTACTTAAATCCCACCTATTTGACCTGGTTTTTCCACCCTAGTCCCTCAGCAGCCCGGCTCCCTGTTGACGAACCTGCTTTGGCCTCGATTATGACACATGATCACGCTAAGGATTTGTGCGCCTCTGAGCTCGGTCCGCTGAGGATATAGGCGCTATAGAAGTTTTATTGATTATTAATTTTATTAAAGTCAAGTACACAAATCAATTGTTACAGGCAAAATGCTCAAAATAACTTATTCTTTAAAAAATAGATGGCGGCCATTTTGTATTTGTCTCTTACAACATTGTGTGAAATTTAAAAGCACACATGTTACTGGCAAGGAGATACAGTGACAAAGTTTGGCGTTTTTGCATAGTACAGCTCAGTTTTGACTGCATTTGCGACGTTTTAAACCTCACATTTGCTATGTCAGTTTTTCACAAGCTTTCCAACGAGCCCACCCGGACAGCCCTGCGGCCCTGCGATGCTTGGTTCATGTTCTTCGACGCCATCAATTTAATTCGTTAATATTGAGAGGCCGTTAAGTCGGAGACTTCAATAGATACGATGTTTTACTTGCGACACTTCGTCTTCTACTTTTTCACAAGCTTTTCAAAGAGCTAAGCAGAATGGAGCTGCACGATTGGTTCCAAAGTTACGCGTTTCATTAGATGCGCCGTGGAAGCTAGTATCATTAGAAAAAAAAAGATTGACAAAAAGGTTAAAAATTGATACAGAACGACGCAATTTAGCGCAATCCCGTTATATGGATACTAATCCGGATCACCAATACCGATCGCTCTTAAAATTCATGTTATTAGAGTATATTTGTGCGAAGCTGCATAGAAAATTGCAGCTGGATCGGTGAAAAACTCGCAGAGTTATGTCCTTTAGAAATTTGCCATGGACAGATGGAGGCTAATTGCCCTAGCAAGTATGGTGTCAATTACGTAATAGCTAAGTAACTGATTAGTTAGCAAAATTAGACTTTCTATCAACCACAGAATACATAATATTTTAAAATGTTTCGTTTTCAGCTCTCTGCTCATTTTTGTGTGAATATGTGAGGGGGTGGATCTTTTTCTTAAATATCAAAATGAAGAAGAAGAAGAAGATACGTTTATTTGTATCAGAAAACAACATAGACAAGTAAAAAAGTTTGTAATATAAAAGAGCTGATAGTATTATTGTTTCCTGGTGCAGGAGGCCTCCAAAAGACTCCAGAAGAGTCGCTTTCATGGAGGTCACCTGTCATGTCCCGAAGCCGTTTTTGCTTGTTGTCTTTAAGAAAGAATACTTTAGAAAAAATAGAATCCTCAATCAAGATACTATATGCATATTAAAGGTCCAAGACTTGACTTGACTTGAAGCAGAACATTTTAGCTGATTCGGCAGCAAAAATCGGAATGAGAAAATGTTGAGAAATAAAGATACTACTCCCGCTAGACTATTGCAGTAAAAACGCATTTCAACGTAGTTTTATTATGACTTGTAGCCATTTAAGGGTTCATCAACACTGTCCCATATACTGCTCTGCAAAGCCAAAAGGCAGTAATGTGTTTACTTGTGAATAAGCACATACTGCCTTTTGGCTCTGCACGGCAGTATAGTGATCTAAAAAATTATGGATAAAGCGGAAATGACATGATGGATGATGTTGAAAACTGAATGAGAAATAGAAGAGCAAAGAAACGACCAGAGAGTAATAAGAAGGTGAAAGATCTGAAATAAAAACAGCAAGTTTGGACATGTCCAAGCTTAAATAGAAACAACAATAATTCAGTTATTGCAGCTACTAATTTTGGAATGCAGAATATATGTGTATTTATATTTAAAACTTTACGCATAACAGACTATCTAGAGATCAGTTGAATCAAATAGCAAATAAAGAACGGTTTGGCGCATTCAATTAGTCAAACTAATGAAAGTCTATATGTCATTTATTGATACAATATATGGCTAAACAAGGAACAAAATAATATAATAAGTAGAAAATCCATGAGCAATATTTTATTTATAAGCTATGCGCAGCATACAATCCATGTGTAGCATAACATTTAGTAGAAAATCAAATCATAACTAGAGGAGAATTGTGACTTTTCAAGTAACAATATTATGTGAGCTATGTTTTTGTGGTGGTTATTCTGTATTTTGTTGGGTTATTATTAATCTAACAGATTGATTGGAATTTCACATATGAGTTTTTTGGCAGACATTCTGAACTGGAATTTTAGACTTCAGACTTCGGACTTCAGACTTCAAATTTCAGAAGTCCCCACTGAGCTTTTGCACTTTTAAATAGATATATATTTGTTTGTCTAATGTAATCGCATTCAGAGTGTCCAGTACACACATTGACTTGTCTCCCTGTTGACTTAATGTTGTATCAGTATCCACTGTCTGTGATGCTGATCCGGAATTGAAACATTGGATAAATGTATTTTTATTATGAAATCTAGAGACTAAATAGTGTAGTCGGTCTGCACATAGGGGAAGTCTGCTCACTTTCCTGTTTTCATTGAAGCAATGAATGGAGAATCACCCAACTTGTACATCATTAAACCAACTTTGGACGCTATTATAGGCCTACTGCCGTGCAAGCCAAAATACAGTATCTGGTCACTTTGAAAGTGAGCAGATACTGCCTTTGCCTTTGCAATCCATAAAATCCTGGATAAATCCGGAAGAACATGCTGTATGACTTAGAAAAGTCATAGCAGTAGTCCTGACTACTCTGGGAATGTTGTGTCAAAATTTCAATGGAGAGATAGCGTCTTAAAAAAACGTGAACAGAATAACAATTTTAAAGAACCGACAAAAATCAGTGTAGCCCAAATATAAAAAGGCAATAAATCTGTTGAAAAGCCGACGGGCCACTAAGGCTTGACATGGTTGTAGTATCTAAATACAGTAAAACCTGTCCATACCGGAATGCCTTGGGGACAAACTTTTATTCCGGTGTAACCGCCCAGATTAACCCCCCTGACTGGACTATACCCGGGTATAATCTGGACTATACCCTAGGTATAGTCTGGGAGCTTCCAGACTATACCCCATATATGACTTACAATCAATTATCAATATAATATCTGATCGTAATCTGGCATAATTCATGTCTCATGTATTAACCCTCTGAGGACTAGACTATCCTATGCCCCCTATGTTAACCTTCTCATGGCTAGAGTATAATATGTATAATCTTCTGGTGGCTAGAGCACCACATGCCTCATTGATTAACCTTCTGAGGGCTAGACTTTCATATGTCTCATATATTAACCTTTCGATAGCTAAAGGTATCTTTTATTACCCCCCCCCCCCCTGAGGGCTACAGTATCACATGTCTTACGTGTCCAGCTACTCTAGCTAATTAATTGGTGTGCGCCAAATGATTTGGTGCGCACCAAATATTTAAATAATTAATTGGCGCGCACCAATTAATTATTTGGTGCGCACCCAGTTGTACACTGAAAGTATTTAACCAAATAAGTTAATGCATGTGACAAGTCATACCAGTACATGTGATGATCTAGCCACCAGAATGTTAATACATAATACAAGAGATACTCTAGCCATCAGAAGGTTAACATAGAAGTCTTGAGATAGTCTAGTCCCCAGAGGGTTCATACGATCATGTGATACTCTAACCATCAGAAGATTAACATAGGACGCATGTGATAGTCGAGCCCTCAGAGGCGAGACACGTGATACTCTAGCCTCCAGAGGTTTAATGCATACGAAAAGTGATGTGACAACATTCAAGGTAATGCATGGGATATGTGATACTCTAACCACCAGAAGTTTAAAATCAGAAACATTTGACAGTCTAGCCCCAGACGATTAATAGACTTTAGACATTTAGACATGTGATTTAGACAACTTTAGACATGCCATACTGCAACCACCAGAAGGTTAATGTAATGATAGTTAATACGTGAGACACTTGATTCGCTAGACCCCAGATAGGGCCCTGGTTAAAACTGCTAGCTTGGAAATTCGGAGATCGTGGGTTCGAACCCCACTCTGGCCTTTAAGTTTCAAAGAAACAAAATGTTTTTTCCCGCTCACTCGTAAAGATTTAATATCGTGGGGAGCCTTCGTGGCCGAGAGGTAGCGTGCTCGGCCTTAGACCGCCAGGGCTCGAATTTCGAGTCCTGTGTCTGAAGTGCAGTGTCATCTTATTCACCTCACATCCTCAGGAGAGTCTCCTGGCCCAGTTTAGCACAAAGGTGGCCTAAAACCCCATTCATTTTAGTTTTATTTAGATCCCAGATGGTTAATAAAAGAGACATACAAGGATCTAGCTATCAGGAGTTTTATATAGGAGACATATGATAATCCAGTCCCCAGAATATTGATGTAGGCCCCCATGAGGCATGTGATACTCTAACCATCAAAATGTTAGCATAGGAGACATGTGGTAGTCTAGCCCCTAGAGAGTTAGTTTATAATTAGTTTAAATTTATAATTGATTGTAATCATATATAATATCTCCCAGAGTATACCCCTATCTCCCAGACTATACCCCACCCTGCATCTGATGGGGTATAGTCTGGGCTTGTGGAGTATACTCTGGAAGCCCCCAGAGTATACCCTGGGGTATAGTCTGGGAGCTCCCAGACTATACCCCAGGGTATATTCCAGGTTATATCCGGGTATAGTCCAGAATATACCCGGGTATAGTTCAGTGGGGGGCTAATCTGGGCGGTTACACCTGCATCGTGCCAACGCCTGGTTCAGATGGTAATGTGACATTTACTGATGAGAGGTGAAAGAGGGTATAAAGCCACTAAGTTTGAGTGCGATACTTCTCTTTCACCTCACACCTATCAAAGTGATTTTGACTTGGCTTAAGAGCGGTAACTGGTTACCGAGTCGTGGCTAGTTACCGCTTTTTGCCTGGTGATAGTGGATACTCTCTCTGAACGATGGTTGGCTTTGTGGATGACCATGTGAGTGGACGCAGGCCATTGATTCGCTCAGAGAGAGTCAACAAATTCTTTCAGCTTATAGTGTGAGGCTGAGGGGTTTGGAGACACTGTTTCAGTCAAACCCGAGTTGAGAGGGTCGTTTTCATTTTCTGTACATATTGTAAAACAGTGTTGTGTTGTGGACTCTTAGCTTGCGCCTCTGTCAAACGAAAGTCATTGTGAGTCCCCGAGACTTTTAACATCAATAATTAGAAATCAGGAATTTCGTCTCTATATCTAGCCTAACTGGTGAATACACAGCTCAAAATTTTAAAAACTTTAGCATTTCTAGTCTATGGACATGTTTACATCATATGGTCATATAATTAAGCTAAAATAAAATCACCGATTTTTTGATGATTTTAGACCTGGGCATGTCCCTTTAATGATATATAAAAATAACTTGAGAATAAAGTGCCTGTACATCATCAATTAGTAAATTTATTGATTTATTAGTCGTCATTGGAGCGGTTTTGCTAGTTAGCCTACTATTGTAGTTATATAACAATACCAGCCTCAGAGTCCATTGCCACCGCCAAACTAACACTGGGCGGTAATATTATTAATAATGTTTTATTGATTGAAAAAATATATTGTATTATTTACAACTTTTTTGGAAGGTAAAATAGTGTCATCATATTATTGCAACGTATTCGTGGTCGCAAATAATTATTTAATTATCCATATTATCTGCAAATAGTTATTTAATTATTCATATTATATGCAAATAATAATTATATTATTTATATTATCTAAAAATATTTTTCTAATTATTCATATTATCTGTGATGTAACTTCGGAAATACTGATCATGGCCTTTTATTTAGAGGAACGTAAATGTGTGCTTGGCTCCTGTTTTTATGATTTTATCTGCGTCGTTGTAATATCAATTGTGAAAATATATTATTATTTTATGACACAGTTTATGCCATAATCTATTTTGTGGGGTCCTGCACTTCGGGAGAATATTTAATTATTTTGTAAATAAACCATATTTTACTGACATCTAATCACGAGTGCGTATTTTCAGAAAGTGATCAATGCCGAGTTTTGTGTATTTATTGTGACACATGTCTGATGTTTGACATCGACAGCCGTCACTACACATGCTTATCCTCAATGGCAAGCTAGTTAATATGTCACCGTTATGTCCAATTATCTCAAGTAGAGATTAGGGGGCTGTGTCCTGTGCTACGAAAACTGTTTTTTTTACGAACTGAAGAGTCCTCACTGACAACGCCCTCAAGCACTGTAAGTGGCGAAATAAACGACTGTCCAATAGTCAAGTAGATCTTTGGGGATAATCAAAAGAATTGTTCAGGTTACACTTGTTAAAAAAAACAAGTTGAAGAATGTGAAGTAACTGTCGATAACATCACTAGTATAGAAGACTCCATGACTAGTCATACAGTTTCCAGCTCTCCCAAGGAGAAAAGGGTGACAAGAAGACGAACCTGTCATCGTCAATCGCTTGCCCCGTCTCAAGTCTCAGCCAGCAGCAGGCGAAAGAAACAGAAAAAGAGTGTGCGGAACAGCACTATCAATTGCGCTAAGAAGACCCAAGATCTAATAATGGAGGACAATGAAGACGCGAATACAGCTAATCACACTATCAATGTGACAGATACACAGGTTGAGAAAGTCACTCCATACCAGGACAAGAAAAAGAAAAAAAGTCGTTCTAAGTCTAACATAACTGCAGCAGCACATAAACATAAACTTAGTCAAAACGGAACTGGTGCGGTGCCTAAAGGATCTCGTACCAAGTACTGTATACCTCATTGTAAATACAATGGGATGGAGACAGCTGCAGCTGAACTGTTACGCTGCGGTATGTGTATGCAATGGGTACATCCTATCTGTGCTGGTGTCAGTCAAGAGGACGCTGCTCATCAGGGAGCCTGGACATGTGCCCATTGTCGTCAGATGCCATTACACATGTCCCAACTGCTAGCTGATCTAACTCAACTCAGGAACGATGTAGCCAAAACCCAGAAATCACTGAACAGCTTGGAAACAGTAACCGTGATCTGGTAAAACAGCTCACTCTAAAGATAGCACAATGTGATGAGCTGAAACATGAAAATGCTGGTTTAAAACAAGGTGTAATAAAAGCTGAAACGCTCAATACTGCCAGTATAAACAAACTAGCAAATAATGCTTCGAATCTGACTGACTGGCTGATAGGCGACTCTCTACTACGTAATGTTGATTTAGATAACTTACCAAGAAATACCAAAGTGGAGTGTCTTCGAGGGCCAGCATTTCAAAGGCACATTCATTCATTACGAAAAACAATTTAAAAGCTAACAAACTCACTGTACTTGTTGGCACAAACGATTGTGCAGACTAAGTCTCTCCAGAAGAAATTATCTGCGACTTCAGAGAATTAATTCAAAGTGCACTTCAAGCGGCTCAGACGGTCATCATCAGCAGTATTCCGCCTGTTGTAAACGACTCCGAACGCCAGGAGATTGCCGACCAAGTGAATGCCGCCCTTAGTGTGCTTTGTGAGGAAACAGGTGTCACATTTGTTAGTCATAATAATAACTTTAGACTGGCCGACAATTCAGTCAATGACTTAGTTCTGGCAGATGATGGTATCCACTTGAATGTTGCCGGTACCACACGACTGCTAAATAATCTGGGCTTTGATAACTTGAAGAACTCTAGTAAGAAGAATTCAAAGCAGAATCACAGCACAAATAAACGACATACTAATGACAAGACGAGAAATCAACCAGAAAGCAAAGACAAACACCATCCAGTGATTCGACGAAGTGTACAATCTAATTATGCCCAAGTGCCCCTTTCAAACAATAAAAGACAGCATCCCAAGGAGAACAGAGATTCCCACTGCTGGTATTGTGGGGAGACCGGACACATAACAGATTCCTGCCGTCATGGTTACCGCATCACATGTCAGAGATGTAATAAAAAGGGACACAAACAAAAACGCTGTACTGTTTATATCTAGGAATCTGGCAATGATGATAGGGCCGCCATACCATCCTTGTCTTTAGAAAAAAAACTTACCTCTTCACATAAAACTAGCAAAGTTGCACAACTAGAATGTGAGCCGATTAACGATGTTTGTGATTATATTCATAATGATACAGATTTAATTATTTCCAGAGATAGATGTTCTGATGAGGTTTTGAATAATGTATCAGATTTAAATCCAAAGTCTCTAAAAACTGCGCATGTCTTAAAATTTGCCCATTTGAATATACGTAGCTGAGATAGTGTAACACTGAACAAAATTGACCAAGTTCGTATACTTTTAGAAAGTAAAGCAATTGATGTTTTAGCCCTCTCTGAAACCTGGTTCAAGCCGAATGTATCTGACGAGGAAGTATGTATTGATGGTTACACCTTGTACCGTAAAGATCGAGTTTCTGAGCAGAGAGGTGGTGGAGTAGCCTTATATGTTAAGTCTTCCATTCGACATGAACATTCTGAGAAGCTAACAAAAAATTCAAATATTGAGGCTATTTGGGTGACAATTAAACTACTAAACTCTGCACCATTTAATATATGTTCGTTTTATCGTCCACCATCTGGCAGAGATGATTATTATAATAACATGTTAAATAATTTTGAACTGTACTTAATTGTTCACAGCTTATAACAAACTACACACGATCAACTTCAAGTAGTAAATCTACTATAGACCATATCTACACATCTATGCCTGAGCTACATGTCGCTTCAGGTGTTATACCATTCTCGATTAGTGACCATGATATTATTTATACTATTTTAAATCATTCATATAAAACTAAGACTCAACCCAGGGTAATAACTATTCGAGATTTTAAAACATTTGATAGCCTTAAATATAACAAGGATTTAATGGACTGTAATCTATATGATTTTGTTAATAACTGTGGCAATATTAATGATTCTTGGAACACATGGTCCTGTACAGTTAATAATATAATGAACAAGCATGCTCCTTTCAAAACATACAGGGTTAAAACAAGATCCAATCCATGGATTACACGAGATATTATATCTTTAATGTACAGACGTGATTATATCCATGACAAAGCTAAAAAGACCAAAAATGGTGAATTATTTAAACACTATAAAATGTTAAGGAATAAAGTGGTTGATCAGATACGGAAAGCTTAACAAAATTATTTTAGTGGTGAAATTTGCAATAATACAAATCCAAAGAAAGTATTCATTACTCAATACAAGAAAAATGGCTACTTCACATGGTATTTCCCCTGAAACTTTTAATACATATTTTACTAATATTGGATCTGATTTAACTAAGACTTTCATTGATGATGTTAAATTACATTGTTCTGTACCAGAATCGAATCATAGGTTTTAGTTCCAACAAATTTCAGAAGACGAAGTTTTAAATAGTTTAAATAAACTTTCACATAAATCTAAGCAATATGTTCTTGGATATGACTCTAGGCTTCTAGGAGACGCGTCGGATTCCCTAGCTTCAAGTACTACAAGTTTATTCAATATGAAAAATGTATCAATCACTAATTATTACAATATTTTGAAAGTTACTCTTTTTTACGTCATGACCAATCAGCTTTCAGAAAAGGTCCCTCCACAGGAACGGCCCTTTATAAGTTGGTGGATGATTTACTGGATAATATTAATGAAGGAATGATGAATGCTATTTGTTTTTTTTATCTAAAAAAATGTTTTGATACCATTAATCATGACTTACAAGATAATGAACTGTTGTGGTTTACTGACTATTTGTATGATAGATCACAAGCTGTAAATGTTGATGGTTGTATATCTTCTTTTTCAAATATTAATACTGGAGTTCCTCAAGGATCAGTCTTGGGTCCACTGTTGTTTTTTAATATTTCTTAATGATTTACCCACTTGTTTGGGAAATACGCTTATGAATATTTATGCTGATGATACCGCTATTCATGTTTGTGGTACAGATTTTAAAAATATACAGAAGAGACTTCAAGAAGAAGTTGATAAAGTAGTCCAATGGTTTCATAGCAATAGGCTAGTTATTAATAATCTTAAATGTTGTTGCATGATCATTTCTTCACATACCAATCAACATACTCTTAATATATACATTGATGATGTTAAAATTTCACAGGTTGATTCGACGAAATAGGTTCTTTTATCGATTCTAAACTAAACTGGCGTGAACATGTTTTAATGTCAAGAAAAAAATTTCGCCCAAAGTTGGACCCTCTAAGAAAATTGAAACATATTGTACCCCAAGATTGTTTAATTAAATACTATATGGCAACTGTTCAATCACAAATCGATTACTGTTTATCTGTTTGGGGATATTCTTCTGATGCCAACTGTAAGATATTACAAAGACTACAGAATCTACCAAAGACTACTACCCAAAGCTAACAAAAGCTCTTTTAAATGCTCTTTACAATATGCTGGTGCTATTATCTGGAATAATTTACCAGACATTATAAGAAACATTGATAGCTTAATGTTTTGAAACACACAGTGAAACAGTTTTTAACTAATTCAGAATAATGTTTTTTATATAGTTTTGTTATATTATGCCTTTCCTTTTACAAGTATACACTGCTTTGTATGTTACATGGAGGCCTAGTCAGCAATAATTATGTAAAAGATTAATGTTTTCATCATACTGTTTGTAATATTATAATTTTGTTTTTACAAGTATGCACTGTTTTCCATGGTGCACAGATGCCTAGTCAGGGAAGTTATGTAAAATATTGTTTTCGCTAATAATTGTATTATTATTATTATTATTATTATTGAAGAAAATTCAGCAAATTGTATAAAGATGATTAAAATATTGTTTCAATTCGAAAACATATACTTGATTTGGAATAGAGGTACAAAAGAATAAATTTATCCAAATTAGGTACAAGATTATGCAATTCAAGACTGTAGCAATTTTCAAGATGGCAGTCAAATTCATTAAAAATCAAGCCCAATTTTAATGATATCAAAATAACTCTGTTAGGTAAGCTTGGGAAAACCCGCACCGCCTTGTTAGACTGAGAGTAATAACTAATCACTTTTCGAGAGAGCACTTAGGCCTACTGTTGTTTGCTCAGACAATCAACATGAAATACCTACTATTTCAGTAAGTAATTACACCTCTTTGCTAGTGCTATATTTTAATCCTAAAATAAACGATTCAACAATATTGATACACCGCATAAAGTGGGGCTAATTCTCAATTTATTTCAGTCCTTTCTGAGCCCCCCCCCCCCCACACACACAGTAATAACAATCAGTACATGACCTCTATCACCTAACAGGGAGCATTCCGTTCCATTTCTTGGTCGTGACATTTAGAATCAGACCAGGCATTCCTGATTTAGTTGACGAGAACTACATTTATAGTATAGTCGCCGTCGTCAGTTTTGACAATACCAGCCCAGTAGGCCTATATACATTGTATCTGACACCCCACTGCGTTTAATGACGCAAGTCTAATAACTTATCTCAGAACATTAATCTTGTCAGGTGACTGTAGAGCCTGTCGTAACGACCAGGATCCGATCTCAAGAATTCTGAAAATGGAAGGGTCAGTTGAGAATTTGTTTGGCCACACGCGAAAGCATGGTAAATTTAGTTGACAATAATTATGTCTGATAGTTTCTATCAACTAATAAATCGGTTCTTCAGATATTATGTTTGGACAACTGAGAGCACTATTTAGGCAAATTATGTTCTGAGACAGGGTTAGCACCCCCTTTGGATTTGCCGCTGATGACCTCCAAATAATTAAAAATTGAAAAAATACACACCCCTATTATGATGTAAATATCAATATAATATGTTACTTTTCTTATGTATAGAAACAAATTATACATCTTAAATCAAATTTGTTCAAGCATACATTATGTTATAATTATGGATTCAAGCTGTTTGTCATCTGGTGTACAGGCCTTGTTTTGGATACATGCGCAGCCTGAACAAGAGCTCTCCACCCACTGCTATTCTCCGTATTTGTCATATGTTTGTAATGTTGATGATGACCGTTGTGTTCAATGTCATCTTTCTCCAGACATTATACTTGCACTGTGCACGATTGTTCATTTTGTCATGTGCAGCTAAATAATATTATGTTATGAGAGGGCCCATGATACTATTTTCAGAAACTGAACGGCCTTGAAGGCGTGACCTTGAGTGCGAACTAGGTGATAGAAAGTCAGTTTGGTCCTGATTTTTCACTATGTCAAGTATAAAAAGTAGCGACGGTAAACCACATCTCCCGAAGTAACATTATGCTTTATGTCGCTATAAACATCAGAGTCTAATAGGAAAATTATCTCTTTTCATTCATATTATGTTTTTTTCACTCCGGAGAGATTATTTGTAGGCTAAAAACGACATTTATTCAACACGGGAGCACAACTTTTAGGAGTGCTGTGTGTAGTTGCCATGGTAGCTTGTGTGACCTCCTGTGTTCATAGCCAATCATGTTGCCGTCTTGTTGCATGTCACACCATGCACTCGGGGTCATGAGGTCAACGCATGATAGGCGCGTGGACACGTACTGTTTAGCACATACAATCTGCCATGTTATTCAACTTTGTCTGCAATTTGCGTACATATAATATTATTTTTTGTGGTTTTTAGTGTTTCTTTTTGCGGCTAAATATATATTAAAATACATATTGGTTTTTAAATGTTATGTTCTGGCGCGAATCTGGCAAAAACGTGGATTTTCAAGGGGATGTCCCAATTTTCTGACATTAAATCAGTACATTATAGTATAATCCCTTTGACAGCCCAGGCGTTGTTGTCACCTAGTAGCTATCCCACAGTAAATGCTGACCTGTGATGGCGTAACACGGTTTCTGAGAATAGTAATCTGTACTATTTTGTCATTGAGTTATTGTATGTATTGTATGTATATATTTAAGTTTTCCCAGCAGACACGAGACGTTGGGCCGGTGGCGGATCAGTGTTGGATCATCATCGGAGACGTTGGCCCGGCATTGGGCCCCATTGGTTGGACATCTTGTGTTTGCTGGGTAATGATATTTCCCATTGATATACTGGAACAGTGCAGTCCTCAGTGTTCCCATTGATATACTGGAACAGTGCAGTCCTCAGTGTTCCCATTGATATACTGGAACAGTGCAGTCCTCAGTGTTTCCATTGATATACTGGAACAGTGCAGTCCTCAGTGTTCCCATTGATATACTGGAACAGTGCAGTCCTCAGTGTTCCCATTGATATACTGGAACAGTGCAGTCCTCAGTGTTCCCATTGATATACTGGAACAGTGCAGTCCTCAGTGTTCCCATTGATATACTGGAACAGTGCAGTCCTCAGTGTTCCCATTGATATACTGGAACAGTGCAGTCCTCAGTGTTCCCATTGATATACTGGAACAGTGCAGTCCTCAGTGTTCCCATTGATATACTGGGACAGTGCAGTCCTCAGTGTTCACTCAGCGTACACACATTGAGCGGCATGGGGCGGCGCTTGCTGCGCGGCGAGATACTTTCTCTTCACACTGCTAACGTCATTTTACAAAGAATTTCAGGACAACATGTCAGTGTTTTCTGGGCGGGTTTTCTCCTGTTCACACTGCAAGATTCGTTTTATACAGGAGGCCGGAATTTTGGGACAGCAAGCGAGCAGACATTCAGCACCGTGCCGCGAATTATGTGAACAGGCCTCATTTATATTGATGTTTAAACTTTTTTCCCGTAGGCCTACCGCAAAAGTTGAAATGTCAGCATCTTTATTCCACGCATCGCGCCGCATCGCACCGCGCGCATGATGTGAACAATCCTTTCTTCAATGTCTTTTATCGCGCCGCGTCGCACTGCACCGCGCATGCTGCTAATAGTGTGAAGGAAGCTTTATATCAGTGATTTAACTTTTTCCCCGTGCCGCATCGCTATTACTCATATCAGTGTTTCAACTTTTTTCACGTGCCGCCCATTTAGGAAACAAGCCTTTAAGAATAACCGGGAAGAAATATCCGGTGCTTTAAGGCTCTGACACGTGCACTATATGAGTGGCGGGGCGCGGTGCAGCGCGATCCGGTGCTTTAAGGCTCTGACACGTGCACTATATGAGTGGCAGGGCGCGGTGCAGCGCGATCCCGTGCTTTAAGGCTCTGACACGTGCACTATATGAGTGGCGGGGCGCGGTGCAGCGCGATCCGGTGCTTTAAGGCTCTGACACGTGCACTATATGAGTGGCGGGGCGCGGTGCAGCGCGATCCGGTGCTTTAAGGCTCTGACACGTGCACTATATGAGTGGCGGGGCGCGGTGCAGCGCGATCCGGTGCTTTAAGGCTCTGACACGTGCACTATATGAGTGGCGGGGCGCGGTGCAGCGCGATCCGGTGCTTTAAGGCTCTGACACGTGCACTATATGAGTGGCAGGGCGCGGTGCAGCGCGATCCCGTGCTTTAAAGCTCTGACACGTGCACTTTATGAGTGGCGGGGCGCGGTGCAGCGCGATCCGGTGCTTTAAGGCTCTGACACGTGCACTATATGAGTGGCAGGGCGCGGTGCAGCGCGATCCCGTGCTTTAAGGCTCTGACACGTGCACTATATGAGTGGCGGGGCGCGGTGCAGCGCGATCCGGTGCTTTAAGGCTCTGACACGTGCACTATATGAGTGGCGGGGCGCGGTGCAGCGCGATCCGGTGCTTTAAGGCTCTGACACGTGCACTATATGAGTGGCGGGGCGCGGTGCAGCGCGATCCGGTGCTTTAAGGCTCTGACACGTGCACTATATGAGTGGCGGGGCGCGGTGCAGCGCGATCCCGTGCTTTAAGGCTCTGACACGTGCACTATATGAGTGGCAGGGCGCGGTGCAGCGCGATCCGGTGCTTTAAGGCTCTGACACGTGCACTATATGAGTGGCGGGGCGCGGTGCAGCGCGATCCGGTGCTTTAAGTCTCTGACACGTGCACTATATGAGTGGCGGGGCGCGGTGCAGCGCGATCCCGTGCTTTAAGGCTCTGACACGTGCACTATATGAGTGGCGGGGCGCGATGCAGCGCGATCCGGTGCTTTAAGGCTCTGACACGTGCACTATATGAGTGGCGGGGCGCGGTGCAGCGCGATCCGGTGCTTTAAGGCTCTGACACGTGCACTATATGAGTGGCGGGGCGCGATGCAGCGCGATCCCGTGCTTTAAGGCTCTGACACGTGCACTATATGAGTGGCGGGGCGCGGTGCAGCGCGATCTATTCTGTTCACAGTGCAAGATTCATATTGACTCATTCCAAGCCACTTCGACGCTACAAGACGGAGCCCGAGATAACTCGTGTTATATGACGTCATAAAAAGTACATTTTTAAAAATGTCCCGTCCACAGAAACAATGTATGTACTGAAAATGCCGTCTTGAATGAGTTAAGGTACTGCCCCACCAAACGTTGCGCCGTGGTGCGCCGCGCTGCTGCCGCAAAATTCAACAAACGTTGACGCTGTATAAAAAAAACTTTTCCCACTGGTGTAGTCATTCTGGCAAAATAAACTGGACAAATTACTAACAAAGGTTTTATGATGTATTATGGTAGATGTAGGCCCCAACTAACATTTCCGAAAAGCTCCTGTTCAAATTTGAGAAATTGACAAAAACTATTTTTCAATACACAATCGCTAGCGAAAATCAATTTTTTCAATTTTTTTTCCATTTTGCAAATGTTAGGTATCGTTACTTATTCTTTTGAACACCAGAAATCCATCGCACCCACTTTGACTTTAAATGCAAAGAATGGTTGATTTAAAGTCGATTTATTGATTTTTCAGAAAAAAAATGATATGTTAAGTGATTTTAATTTTTTTCGCGTATATTAGTATATGATGTAGTCTTGTTTAAATTCTTCTTTTAGCCTAGATATTAATATGCTCTCGTTTTTAATGGGTAGCTTGTGTTGCGGAGTGATCACCTACAATATTAGAATTTGATTTGTCTGTCAAGTATTAGTATTGATCCCATGAGTCTATTAAGTGTATATTTTAAGTCAAAGAAAAAAACTCAATTGGGAGGATCACTAAATGATCGTAGCTTGAAATTATGCTAAATATTTTTTCAAATTCAATGTCATCAATTGATTCAGCTGTACAGTTCAAAATTGTTATTGGATAATCACCATTTGTCGACTGATAATATTAAGTTCATAAGTCAACAAATTATAATAGCGAGGTTAAGGAGAGGGTTTAACTCTGGGATTGAGCTCTCTTAATGATCTATGCCAGTGGCTGCAACACAATATCCAAGTATTTTACAGTTTAAGAACTGATATCACATGTAGAACATGTATCTAATGGCCTGTAAAATACCACTTTACGGAACCGCAGTTTAATAATTAATGAGGTCAAATTTCAGGCATTTGCTCACAACTAGAAATTAATAGTTAACTTCGTTATCAATCACACCCAGGTTACATTGAATTTCTAAACCCCTAGATCTTTATTAGGTAAAAACAAGATTCTCAACAAGAGCACTTGCATAACTTAACATTGAATGACCAATTACACAACAATAAAAATCATAAATAAAAAAAACATAAATAAACATAAATAACAATAAACATAAATAAAAACATGTAAACGTTGTTTTAAACATAGGTTGACGTTTTTATATTTAGCAACGTGAATTTATTATACATTGTATAGCTGCGGTGATGAAATAGACATTCTTTTGTATTGAGTAGATTATATATGTACGTTACAATGTACATGGGTTTTCATTGTTGAAACTTGAGATTCAAAGGGTTAGAATTAATATGGTAATATGATAGCATATACACAATACAATTGTGGATATTAACCATGTAAATATTTCGAATTGACATTACAAATGTGCATAGCTAATATAATATATACATCACAAGTGTTCGTTTGAAATCGTCTTTTACAAATAAAGTTGCAAAAAACGTTTCAAATGTTTCTTATTTTGTGATATTCAAATTCCTTGGCCCTCTACACATATGAATCCATATATTACATTAACATTTTGTATAGCCATAGGTGAAGATATGGGATTTATAGCATAATAGCTAGTGCATATTGCGGCTATCTTAAATTTTGCTATTCTGCAAAAATGGAAAAATGTAAAACAATGTCAGCCATCCAGGTTAGTTTGCTTGTAACAAAGATATGCCATCACTCCGTTTTTTATCACACTATGTACCCCTGGCTGGCTGACTATTCGTCAGTTTAACACATTGGAGTTTTGCTTGGGACTTTTCAGTATTGCTAGCTGGGACCTATATCTACCATGATAAATCATAAAACCTTTGTTAGCAATTTGTCTAGATTTCCGTGAATTTAGGGCCAGAATGACTACACTACACCTTTCATTTCGCATCGCGGCACAGCGCGCAGTGCAGCCCCTGCAATGGTAAACAGTACAGTTCATCGTTTTTAAGGCATGGCGCTGCGCGGCGCGGAGCACCGTGCCGTGCATAGTGTGAATGCGGCTTTATTCTTGGTGATCAGGA
The DNA here is from genome assembly GCA_964017125.1 of Flabesymbios commensalis. NCBI lineage: Eukaryota > Metazoa > Annelida > Polychaeta > Terebellida > Flabelligeridae > Flabesymbios > Flabesymbios commensalis. Next base: position 12,386,474 of record OZ024911.1, on the reverse strand, counting down.
AGAAAGAGCTTAAGAAATGCATATTTTCTGTATTACTTTCCAAGAGGCATGTATCCACATTATCCCATCTACAGTTCTGGTTTGTCAATCGCTCAATAACTTAAATTGTATGTTTTAAAAAAAAAAACATCTCAAGTACTACCTACAGTACTCGTGCTGACCAATTCCCATTAAAAAGGAGACATTTACACAAATTTGACTGGATATTGAGCCACTGTCTGTGACACTGACCCAGCATTGGGTGCATGTTTTGGTGTTGGCTACTGAGTTAACACATGATAGGGGATACAATCAAACACAACTTCTCAACAAGCACAATATTTGTAAAACTAGTCTTGGTGTACCCTTGGTACACTGACGGGGTACTTTGAAGCTAGAAGTAGTCCAGTTACCCACACTAGTTTCAGATTAGCTTCAGCTCTCAATATATTATCTTCACCGCTGTGTAAATATTCTAACGATTGATTCTTTAAATGAAGGCATGAATATTGCTGTGTGAAACAAATGCACATCCATAACATTTATAGTCCGGAGAAAATGTGGCAATATTTTTGTATAAAACGTTAGGTCATTTAATAACTTACTAGATTTCAAGCCTTCAAAAACTGATTCAAAATGTTTTTGCAGTAGATATTTTATTTGGTTCCAGGATCAGTTTGCATGTTGTATTCTACAATATATTTTACTTCAAGCAAAAGTTATAGACCTTTTCTACTCTGTCATGACTCACTGTTGCCATTTTTGTTTGCCTAATCTCCACCATATTGTTTTCGGGAATCTAAAATATGTTTTGGATAATTCCACCAGGTGATGTATATGTGCAAATCTAATGGTGGACGCTAAATCCCTCACCTTCTCACCCAGCCACTCTTTTTGTTTGATTCGAAATTAGCTTAACCTTGTCGAATGGTGGCGATCTTGGATTTTGTCCACAATGCAATGCCTAATCTACTCTCTGGCCACACAACTAAATCGGACATAACTGACAAACCAATGGCAGACACCGAAGTCGTGAAACTGCTTCGATTTAGTGTAGAATTATATTAATTTCTTGTTTTAATTTTGCACAAATGGCGGCCAACACGGATTTCACCCGCAATTCAATATCTAACATACTTTACAGGTCGAAAGGACATTTAATGTTCATTATCTTTATTTAAAACTGTGGTTTTAGGCAATTTTTCCAAATCCAAAAAGGATTTCAGTAGATAGCCCCACACCCTCAAGGTTCGCAAGTTCAGTCCTTTTTAGCCTCAGTTTCTGAGATATCGGCCATTTTGCTTTTTTGCCAGTTTTTGACTGTTATTTTGATTCTTGACATTTTTCCTGATGGTTTACTTTTTTTGATTGTTGACGGTTATTTTAAACTCAAGAAACTTTCCCTGAAAACGAAAATAGATTTCAGTGCTAAGTATATATACTCATAAGGGTCAAAATGTCAGTCCTTTTTAGCCTCGGACAGACGCACCGTTTGTAAGATATCGGCCATTTTTATGTCAGCGATTTTGGATTTATGTTAATTTTTCAAAATCCGAAATCGATTTTAGTATACAATCCAATAGAATACAATCTAAAATAAACTCTTATTATACCTCACTATAAACCAAACAGCCAAAATGCCACTCCTTTCAGGCTATGTTGCACGTCATTACCATGTTGACCCGCCGTACTCACTATTGGTTGGATTGCTTAGAAAAGAGATAGCAGGATACCTCACCACCCAAAGCCCATTGCGGTCAATCAGCTTTCGGCAGTTTAGGGCGATTGGTTCGAAACTTAACGAGAAATAGACTAGCACAGAAGCGGCAGTATAATAATATTAATAATAAAAATAATAAAAATAAAAATGAAAATAATAATAATAATAATAATAATAATAATAATAATAATAATAATAATAATAAAAATAATAATAATAATAATAATAATAATAATAATAATAATAATAATAATAATAATAATAATAATAATAATAATAATAATAATAATAATAATAATAATAATAATAATAATAATATTGTTGTTTTTTTCAAAAGTCTTTGAACGTGTTATGTATGTTAGATTATTCTCTTTTACAAAAAAATATGATTTATTATATAAATATCAGTTCGGTTTCAAACAAGGTTTTGGTACAGATATAGCATTGTCTTTCTTAATTGATAAGATTTTAAAGGCTCTAGATGAAGGTGAAATTGTACTCGGTGTTTTTATAGACCTTAGTAAGGTTTTCGATACTGTAAATCATACAATACTTTTGGATAAATTATATAAATACGGCATTAGAGGCATGGCACATGTTTGGATTACAAATTATCTATACGACAGAAAACAATATGTATCTTTAAGTTTGATTCGTCTTATGAAAGAGTTAATTGTGGAGTACCTAAAGGATCTATTTTAGGTCCATTGTTATTCCTTATGTACATAAATGATCTATGTAATGTATCCTCACTTTTGTTTTCTTTACTTCACGCTGACGAGACATGTATGTTACAGGTAAAAATATAGAGAATCCATTTTGTTTAATGAACACGGAATTAAAAAAAAACAGTGATATGGCTTAATACCAATGAGTTATCTCTTAATGTTGAAAAAACGCATTTTATTATATTTATTTTTTCCAATTAGCGAATAGTGAATACAAATGATATAGTAATAGATAATCAGCCAGTTTATCAAGTTTCATATACTAAATTTTCTGGTGTTATTATTGATGAGAAATTAAACTGGTCTAAGCATGTACACATTTTAAAAATAAAACTTGCCAAAGGTTCTGGAATTATTATGACGTGTAGAATTTGTTTTAGTATTGATACATTAATAACTCTCTATTATAGTTTTATTTACCCGTATATTACATATTGTTTATAGGTCTGGGGAGGAGCGAATGAGAGAAATCTTAATTTTATTTTCATATTACAGAAACGCATTATTAGAATTATAAAATCGCTTTCATTTAGAACACAAACGTCACCTTATTTTGAGGGGTTGAATATTTTAAATATATTTCAACTTTGTAAATATAAGGTAATATTATTTATGTTTAAGTACGTGAAAGGTTTATTGCCTGTTATATTTAAAAATTATTTTGTGACAATTGACGACTGTCATTCGTACCCCACTCGCAGTAGGAACCATCTTCGTCCTCTGCGATGTAGGAAGTCAGCAGGGCAAATATTAATGAAATATAATGGTGCTATTCTATGGGATTCAATTACAGATTTAATTGATCATTCGTGTAGTTTTAATACTTTTAAATTTCATCTAGAACAATATATAGAAACAATTTAATTATAATTTTGAAATATTCCGGGTGTGTTAACATGGTTATTGTCCGTGTCTGTTATCAAACCTTCATATTTATATTTTCGAAAAAATAAAAAATTGAGTCTGTTTTTCTATTTGTTATCATGTGTTTAATGTAATTATATTTTCAACTTATTAATAACATTGTTAATAACGTTAGTTATGACTGTGTCTATCATTATCATATTGTCATTATTGTCAACTATTTATCATTACTTTATTGAGTTTTCTAGAGATCAGTAAAATGTCATGAATATAGGCTTATATGTTTTTTTGCACTTTGCACACATTTTTTCCGGGTAATGCATTAGTGTTTAATTTGTTGAGGACGCATAGCCTACGCCACTGGGCGTCAGTTCCTTTTTGTCACTACTGACACGCTGTACTGATATTTTGTTGTTTGTTTTTCTGTGACAATAAATATGACGTAATGGTAGGTTCAAACTAATAATAAGATAAAGATCGACTTGGAAATCATTTGGATGCAGTGGATCATCCAAATTACCAATAGGTTAATTTCACGAGGGTAAACCCAATGAGCAGTCAAATGCGATCATATGCCTTATCTATAATTTTAAATATATTTTTTTTTTCAGTCTTCTTGTTGCATACGAAAGTAAGTCATCTATTTTTCCCAGTGTCATTAAACACGATGTGTGATGATGCCATGGTGCGATAGTGCGTATTAGCCACTAGGTGGCCCCCCGTGTGCTTGTCTTGTAGGTCAATATTGATCACTATGTCGCAGTTGGTGAGTTTCCAGCTAATCTCAAGTCTCTGAAGCTAAAGTCTCATAAATAGTATGCCAGTCAGTATGGGTAGTATATACATTACCATCGATAGATAGCCATCAATAACACCTCGTACTAATAGCAGTAGTAAGAATTGTTATTAAAGTGCCACGCGTCGTAAAACATTTTGGACAATTTTCGTTTAATAAAAACATTATACAACATTGAGCCGATATATTAGATTTATGGGAAATATATGCTTGGATTGTAATGAGATCAGTAGTATATTTTCATTGGATATTTTTATTCGAGATATTTTGTAAGTTGTACATTTTTGAAAATTTTACAAATCATGGATTCACATAAGTGATGTTGATATTATTATTAATATTTTCTATCGGGGGGGGGGGGGGAGGGTGGGAGGGAGGATCTTGACAGCCATCTAGATTTAAGAAAATTGCCGATTTTGAAGTGTCAGCCAGCCAGATGTGGTAACAAATGAATAGATGTCATTTGTTTGTTACAAGCAAAAAATGACAACAGCACAGACATGTGGTTAGACCCAAGAATGACGTCTAGCCTCATTTTTTTCGAGCCGAAAGTGTCAAAATTTGCGAAAAAAGCCGCCAACTAGCTTTATTATATGATGTAAATCGGTATACCTTTGTCAATAAGTATCCTATTGCATTGATTTTAGTGAGTAATGTAATGTTTTTGTGGTCAAGGAACATGGCAATAAAAACATGCTAGCGGTACTTTTTATTCATTAAAATCGTCAGCTGAAGCTGCCTTTTTTGCTCTCATTTCATGTTCATATTCAAAGAAACAAAATGTTTTTTGCCCGCTCACTCGTGAATATTCAATATTTTGGGGAGTCTCCGTGACCGAGAGGTAGCGTGCTCAGCCTCAGACCACCAAGGCTTGAAATTTGAATCAAGTGTCTGGAAGGCAGTGGCAACAATTTCATCTCACCATCCTCAGGAGCTTCGATTCTCCGGGCCGAGTTTAGCCCATAATTATGTGCACAAATGTGGCCTAAAACCCCATTCATTTTATTTTATTTCATTCTACTATGCTATTTCAACTCAGTCAACATGTTTATATAATGAGTATTTTTTTGCCTTGTATATATTATTTATCATATCAGTCAGAGTGTGGTGAGTGCCACTCACACGAGAAATACGTGTGACACTCTGATTCCCAGGACACGATGTAACAATGGAGTTATTTATTAACTTCTAGTTTAAAACTTATTCATTAACTGCGTCAGTAATTCAAAATAGGAATGCAGTTAAAATTATTATGCATTTACCCCTTTCAGTACGAAGGCTGACTTAATACGTCATAATCTGACGTCTATAAACGTCAGAATCTGACGTCATATTATGACGTATATAAGTGGAGATAGCTAACTAAGACATTTATGATGACTATCACTTCAAATTGCTCTCCATGATATATATATACATATTACAGCGCTGTAAGGTTTCAAAGTCAATGTCTTCGATACTATTTTTTCACATTGAAAATGTTAATAAGGTTATTTTATGATAAATTCACAGCGGATCAAAGCTTCATGTGAATAAAATAGACTTGTGACCGAACATTTACTGTGTTCTTGTTTCTGAGAGCATTTAACAGTTGTTCAACAATATACTTACATGATTTATTCACGCTGTTAGTTACACCTCAGTACACTGGGAGCTACAATGTCTGTAGTCAACTTCAGGGTTCTAGACTAATGTTTTTGTATGAATCTTAATTAAATCAGATTCTAAAATGTATGTTTTATTATAATTATTATCATCCTGCTGTAATTATCCTATATTAATTATTAATATGTTGTACGTGTAAAAGATATGGGGCAGTATACGGTGTTATGTTTCTTATTCCAGTAAAATTGTTGCTAGACAAATTTTATTTACATCCACATGAAGCGGTGTCTAGTCACAGCGGCCGGCACCTTCTTGTGGTTGAAAATAGCTAAGTGATTGGTTAATATTCTAAATCTTACTAATTCAAATACATAATATGCTTTGTAATATCATTTATTTTCACTATTAAATAGCTGCGCAGCCTTCAAACTCTCTAGATGACAAGCTCGTTAAATTTCTACCAGCGAACCGTAGTTTCTACTATTTAAAATCATTTCAATCTAACATCGGAGTCACATTATTAATGTTCGCAGATCAATGCTGTAAATCGAGTATGTTCTGCTGTAGACATTAAAATGCATACAGAACCACACTCATCTGTAGAATCATAACCATTTACGTGCTGAAAATTGTGTGTATTTTCTAAGATGTTATATTAGACACCATTTCTGCTTTAACGCAATACAATAATTGAATGGTCTTTTCAGTTTTACACATAAGCCCAATACAGGTATTGTATTATCCTATGTCAGCTCCGTCATCGTGTTTATATCATGAGTATTTTTAATTAGACTTGAATTACAACCCTCGGAGGAGGAGAAGGCCTTATATATTATGTCTGATAGCACTCAGAGTGTGGTGAGTGCCACTCATACAAGTGATACGTATGACACTCTGATTCCCAGGACACGATGTAATAATGGATTTATTCATTAATTTCTAGTTGAAAACGCATCCATTAAAGGGACATGCCCTGGTCTAAAATCATGAAAAAATCGCTGATTTTATTTTGGCTTCTTAATATGACCATATGATGTAAACATGTCCATTAACTAGAACTGCAAAAGTTTTTTAGATATAGAGACGAAATTCCTGATTTTTAATTATTGAAAACCATTAAAAAATAAGAAATACGGGAATTTCGTCTCTATATCCAGCCTAACTGGTAAGTGCGCAGCACGAAAATTAAAAAACTTTTGCAGTTCTAGTCTATGTACATGTTTACATCATATGGTCATATTAAGAAGCCAAAATAAAATCACCGATTTTTTTATTATTTTAGACCTGGGCATGTCCTTTTAACATCCAGTTGAAAACTGCTTTAGCAATTCAAAATATAAATTGATGAAAATACATATGCATTTAGCCCTTCAATGCCAAGGTCGACTTAAGACGTCAGAACCTGACGTCAATAGACTGGGTTGATGCTGACCGTGTATGACGCTGGCCCACCATCAAGCCAACATTAGCCTGATGTGTTTACTGGGCCAGTGGAGCTTCCGGACAAATCATACATCACACGCCGTCAGGTCGTCTGTTGAGAATATAGAGGGCCAGGTATTGACTGGGGTATTGCCCCCTCCGGGAAAACCCGGGTTTATATTGTCCATTTGAACAAGTTCCATCTGACATTGATGGTGAAGCAAACATATGACAATGACTAAGTGTTGGCTTAGTGGTTGGTAAACATCGCAGACGGTGGACCAACATTAAACCAACACTACTGAGCAATGGTTACTATTTCTCGGAAGGGGAGCTTGCGCTTGGATGACTCCCAGGGTTTGAAATGTGATTCCGTGGTATCTCAACAGCCGCGCGACATTGAATGCTTAAATGTCGGCACACCGTCTGCGACCATGGGCCAACATTAAAACCACAATGGGTCAATGTGTTGTGATATGACTAGATACTGTGTAGAGTAATGCTTGAATGTCAGCCAGAGAATGACTGTGGTCTGAAAGGAGTCATATTAGAAAATAATAGCAATTCTAAAACGCTTTAACCCTTTGACTTCCAGGCCGGGGTGCATACCAGGATCCAGATATACTGGTGTAGGAGTTCTATTTTTCGTCATTCGAAGCTGGAATTGCTGACGCAATTTCCAGCTTCAAATGACGAAAAATACATAAATGTAGTATATAGTTGACGAAAATTTGTGTCATTTTATGGTTACGTTCATTGACGAATGACGACGGAAATCTCCGTCATGTATGGTAGTGAAAAGGTTAAAATCACCTAAATCCGTCCTATGGACAATTTCCTAATTAGCTGCTACTAGTTATTTACACAGTACTGTGTTAATAGACAGTGTCATCTACTAAATAATAGCATCATAATGCATCACAGCAAAAAATAATTTGTTGAACCAATGCTGGTTGAATGTTGGCGACCGTCTACGAAGCTAAATCAACAATAGACCAATATTTGTTCAATGTCTTGTTTTTCTGGAATGGTTCAATTTTCCCCGTTTACCAGTTGAGCTCATTATTTAGACATAGTAATTATAATTTGCATTTATAATTTTTGAACCAGTATAAAGGCTATGGCGCTATAATAACCACTAGTATTTGGTATTTCCGAAATTGGTCTATATTATTAGCGTCATTAAAAATATGTCTGGCCTGGAAATGTGTCTGATAGGTGAGCGGCGCTGTGATGACAGGGGGGTCATTATATTCCCCGGGGAGTTGAAATGGCACATACATAACCATGACATGTATAACTTGAGTAGACAGTGGGAGGTCGGCTGGAGCGTCTCTGGAGAGATTAAGACTATAAACCCTAACTTTCAACAAACATAATTTGTCCTTAGTGTGAACATATTTTATTAACAATTGAAGCAGTACAAAAGTGTAATCAAGGCTTCTCTTGGGATGAAAAAAATAAAAATAATTGTTGCCTGACATGTAAATAAAGTGGTATGGTATTGCTGCACAAAAGCATTATACAATAAATCGTTGATATACAGAATCAATAATAGTTATAATTTGTCCTTGCTACTCATGCCAGTTTGTGGGCCCACATTTGCTAAGGGTCACTCTACTTACTTGTAAATATTATTATTAGCCACAAGTGATGACGTATCTCTTTTGAAATCTCAATAAGAGGACGCATGTAAGTCCAAAGGTGGGGGATATAGCATTTATAACCTTGGATCCACAAAACAATCACAGTACAAATCTAGTAAGTTTAGCTGTAACGATTGTCACCAAAATGTTTAAATATTGACCTTTCTAGACGAGAGAAATCTGATACCGCGAGCCCCAACTAAGACAATAAAGCAGCGCAACTAATTAATCATTTTAAGTTACCGACGGAAATTCCAAGGAGTCAGATTCTTAATTATTGTCATTCACCAAGTATACGGGCCTTGCCCTCGGCGCAATCTCATATCACCATTATTACAAAGAGAAAACAAATTTCAAATTAATAATAATATTTGGCTCAGGGCAAACAAAATTATGTTTAACTTGTACAAATAAATAAGATAAAAAAGCAGTTTAGCAGAAAGTGGTTCAGAATTAAACCAACAGCGAGTGAACGGCTGAGAGCCGGTAATAATGTGATATAGTAACATGTGATGTTGAACCAATGTTGATTTAATGTTGGTCCAGAGTTGCAGATGGGTTATTAATACCAGCCCAACATTGCTTCAACCTCGCTTGTTGAATGTATATTCAGAGGAAAGTACTGCCTCTCATAAGTACCGTTCAAATGCTTCTCATAGCAGCAACATACATATGCGATTATAAAATATATAAAATATATAAAATAAATTATCTTTTATTTTCACATTATAATGAAATGTTCTTTATAATAATGTCAACCTCTTCACAAAAACTCAAGGGATTTTGTTACCATATTGTATGATAATGACGTGGCTTGTCGGCTGCATGGAGCGCATTCCCTATGAATATGGAGATAGTAGACTACAGTACTGATTTCACAAAATGGGACAGATTTTTCATCAGTGGCTGGCCTGCGTTAACGCTGGCCAGCCCGTCATTAGCCCGGGCGCAAGCCCGGCGAGACAGGCGCAGAATTGGTTGCGCCCAGCGCATGAAATGGGCTCGAGCCCCCACACGGTTCGGGCCAGGAAAATATACCCGCCCTATTATCTAAAATTAATTATTTAAATTTTAGTATTCGAAGACGTAGATAAGAATGAAGTAGCACAACAATGATAAAGACCACCTGAAGTCATTTTGAGGTGTCGTTATAGATATGTCATAAAATTACTTTACACCCAGCCTTCCCTTTGCAGATATGTTACCCTACTATGTGCGTTTTGCCCATTGCCAGCACATCATCATATTTTATTGGCCTCAGTGAGTCTCATCATGTACATTCATGAAGTGAATATATCAGCCTGTGGCACAACACAATTAAGAATAAATTACTGACTGTGATGTAGAACAGATTTGTATGCCACCTGTTGGTGAATAATGTCTCTAAAACACGTTCAATCAGTGCTTTTCTTGCAATATCAAATCTAAGCGTTCTAAGGGTGGGTTTAAAAAAATCGAAACCTCACATATGTTGCGTTCTGAACGTATTCAATGACAATATATATAATAAAGATGTTAATAACTAGATGAAAATGAAGACTTTGTTATTACATAAGGTCGAAAAAATGTTCCCCACCAGTACTTCATCATGTTCATGCAGCAAGGTAGGATTTTTAAAACTTGATCTGGTGGAACCAGACGATATATAAAACAAATGAATGCAACAGAAGTTAACATGCGCATAATCATACATATGTGGAGCAAACGGAACAGTTACACACTACGAACTTTGGCAATTTTTCTTTGAAATATTGCCTTTCAGTGCTCTAAGATTTGGTTCACGATTTTTTTGAAAAAAATCATAGCTTCACAAATGTTTCGTCCTGAATGTATTAAATTACAGAATGTGGCAAGAGTGGTATTAAAGTTGTTTATAACTATAATAATGAATATTTTATTATTACACGGGGTCGACAATTGAAATGAAGGTATAGCAAAATATATATGAGCGTGACAATCTTGGCGGCCACCTTGGATTTCTCCATTATTCCCGGGGTATGGAATGTCTAGCATCGTTATTCTTCACCCTCAGGTGATATAGTAGTTCAAAAAAAAAACAAATTTCTGCTGTAAACATTTAATGCATACAAAACCACCCTCAGTTGTAGGATCATAACCCTTTGCGTGCTGAATCTTTTTGTGTATTTTCTAAGATTTAAATATATTATTTAATATATGGTCTCACCACCCTAATAAGCCGAAACAGTGGGTTAAAATAACATGTGTCTGTTCTGTGAAAGAGAGTACGGACTTCATCCCAATTTGAACAGTAGTGACCTTTTTACACGCTAGGTGGCGTAGCTCAAAATCTGTCTGGTAAGCATACTTACAGCGGGCCTGTTTTTGAGCAAAAACATTTTAAGCTTTATCCTGATAATTGCCACACTAATTATCTAATAGGGTGATAAATGGCGAAATCGGCCTGCGGAATTGAGGCAGTTTACATGTGTTTCAATGGGACTGGCATTTGGGTGGTGAAACCACGTGTCGTCAGAGCGTGGTGATTGCCACTCATACGAGTGATATGTGCGACACTCTGATTCCCAGGACACTATGAGTAAATGGAGTTATTCATTAATTTAAATTTGGTAACTTATTCATTAACTTTCAATTGAGAACTGCGTCAACATTTCGAAATTGAAATGAATGAAAAATACTTAAGCATTTAACAATTTTAGTGTGCAGATCGACTTAGGACGTCAGAAACTGACGTCTATTGACGTCACTAAGCGGAGAGAGCTAACAAGATATTTAAGATGACTTCAATTTGATCCCCATTTTGTATATAAACATATTTCAGTTTTGTAAGAGTTAAAAGTCAATACCTTTGTTAGAATCTGAGAGAGGTAACTAAGACATTGATGATAATTTAAAATTGGTCTCCATGGTTTATATCAACATATGTCAGCGCTGTAAGGCTTAACATTAAATATCTTCAAAACTATTTTTTACATTGAAAATGGTATTAAGATTTCATTTTAATTTTATGATAAATTCACAGCGGATTGAAGCTTCAGGTGGATGAAATTTACTCAGATCCTTGAAATGTGTAACCAAACGTTTACTGTGTTTTTGTTTTCTGAGATCAGTTCATAATACACTTACATGATTTATTCCCGCTAATTGTTACACCTCAGTACACCCTGAGCTACAATATCTGTAATCAACTAAATGTAGGGTTCTAGACTGATGTTAATAATATCATAGATATAGTCTCTATATCTATGATCAATATAGCAACATTTAAATTACATAAAATATAGAAATTGATAATTGAAATTTTGGTAATTTTCTCAATTCTAAAATAAATGATATGCTTTATCAGTATTCTCGTACATCAATAATTTGTTGGTTCACCGTCTGCAACGCTGGCCCAACACAAAACCAATGGGCCAACGTTTAGTGATTGTTGAGTTTTGAGTTTGTGATTCTGGCTGACATTAAGCCAGCATTGGGCCAACGTCTGGTGTTTGTTGGTTTGAGGTTTGTTATTCTGGCTGAATATTAAGCCAGCATTGGGCCAACGTCTGGTGCTTGTTAAGTTTTAGGTTTGTGATTCTGGCTAACATTAAGCCAGCATTGGGCCAACGTCTGGTGTTTGTTGGACAAGGTGCATTTTATTGTGCGATATTCCAGGAAAATAATTATTATAGATTCTTGAACGATATTTTTCAATGCGCTATTAACACTTATTGCTCAATAAAATGGCATTAAAGCTACACAATTAGAGCTTAGTATTCCGAACATGTACCAGACCAGCAGATAATGTTGGGTTAATGCCGGCCCCCTGTGTATGACGCTGGTCCAACATCAAGCCAACATTAGCCTGTTTTCTGGGTAAGTCTCAGCAAACAAAAACATTTGTATAACATTTATGCAATGTTGGACCAACGTCGAAGACGTTGGGCCGACGTTGTATAAATGTTATACAAATGTTTTGTGTTTGCTGGGGTGCACCTTCCAGACAAATCATACATCACATGCCGTCAGGTCGTCTGTTGAGAATTAAGAAGGCCAGGAATTGACTGGGGCAGCCCTCCCCGGGAAAACCCAACGTGTATATTGTCCATTTGAACTAGCTATATAAGTGACATTGATGGTGAAGCAAACATATGACGTTGACCCAGTGTAGGTTTAGTGGTGGGCCAGCGTAGCAGACGATGGATCAATATTGAACCAACACTGAGTAATGGTCACTATTTCTTCTGAGGGGGGCATACCTAGGTATTGTCTGTGCTTGGATGACTCCCAGTGTTTAAGATTTCATTTCTTGGTATCTCAGCAGCCGCGTGGCATTGAACCATTGCTGCTTAAATTCCGACACACTGTCTGCGACCATGGGCCAACATCAAAACTACAATGGGTCAATGTTTTGTAATATGACTAGATATTGTGTGTTCCAATGCTTGGATTGAAATGAAACTATTCGGGCTATAGGCCACCTTTGTGCACATATAGGCTAAACTGGGCCAGGAGAACCTCCTGAGGATGGTGAGATGATTGAGATGACACTGTCCTCCAGACACTGAATTCGAAATTCGAGCCCTGGCGGTCTGAGGCCGAGCACGCTACCTCTCGGTCACGGAGGCTCCCCACAATACTGACTCCAATGCTTGGATGTAGGTCAGAGTCTGCTGTGGTTAAAGAGGAATCATATTAGAAAATACTAACAATTCTAAAACGCTTCTAAAATTCTAAAATTCCAAATTCGTCCTATGAACAATTTCTCAATTAGCTGCTACTAGTTATTTACACAGTACTATGTCAATAGACCGTGTCATCTCCTAATTTATAGCATCATAATGCATCCCAGGAAAAAACAATTGTATGACGCTATAATAACCACTACTATTTGGTATTTCTAAAATTGACATATATTATTAGCGTCGTTAAGGACATATCTGGCCTGGAAATGTGTTTGATTGGTGAAAATTCCGATGAGTCACATTAATAATTATTGTCGCTCACCACGTGAACAGGCCTCATTCTCGCCGCTATCCCAAATGACTATTAGCATAAAGAGAAAATAAATATTTTAAATGAATGACAATATTCAGCTTGGGGTTAACAAAGTAGGATAAAAACCTAAAATCACCAGTAGTATGAAGAAAAAAATTAATAAATATAACGATTATATTCAACTTGTACAAATATATAAGACAGCTTTAATTCCAAATGTTGGGTCAACGTAGCAAAATGAGGTTCAGCATAAAACCAATAGTGGGTCAATGACTGAGAGCCAGTAATAACGGTAATAATAACATCTGATGTTGAACAAATGTTGGCGTAATGCTGGGCCGGAGTCGCAGATGTTTCACCAACATTAACCCGACATTGGGTCTACCTCGCTTGTATGCTGTGTAGGATACCTACATGGTTGTCATCACTTTCGTAATTAGCAAAATTTCACACTCGCATTTACAATTGTTACTGGACTTCTAGGGGAGAAAATAAAGGGGAAAACTAACATTGTTACGATGTGATGTTCTCAAACTAAAAAATAAAATGGCTAGATTCAGCAGACCAGTTCTTTCAGTGAAATGTATATTCAAGAGAAAGTACTGTTCAAATGCTTATCTATGCCTTTATATCAGCAAGAGATATAGTCGCTTATGAATATGTGAAATAAACTTTTTTATTTTCACATTATAATGAAATACTGGCTATAATAATGTCAACCTCTGTACAAAAACTTACTTATGGTTTTATATTCATAGCAAACGAGAAGGGAATGAATGGTTTTGTTGACGTGGCTTGTCGGCTGCGGAGAGCACACTCCCTGTGGGAAAGAGAAGTTGGCCCTGCTTCGGTCTGCTGTCGGCACATCGCCTGCAACGCTGGCCCAGAAGTGGATCGAGATGGGCTGGATGCAACATGTCTTCACTGACAGTGACCGGCTTGGTGTTAGGCCACAACAAATTTATTTTATGGTCGATGGATACGTACGGAGCTTTTTAAGGGACATCTCCAAAAAATATATTTAAACTGAAAGTATTTAATTGGAGAGCGCCAAATCATTTGGTTTGCAACAAAAGATCATTTGGCGCGCACCAAATCATTTGGCTTGAACCAAATAATCATTTGGCGCGCACCAAATCATTTGGCTTGAACCAAATAATCATTTGGCTTGCACCAAATCATTTGGCTTGCACCAAATAATCACTTGGCGCGCACCAAATCATTTGGCTTGAACCAAATAATCATTTGGCGCGCACCAAATCATTTGGCTTGCACCAAATAATCATTTGACGCGCACCAAATCATTTGGCTTGAACCAAATAATCATTTGGCACGCACCAAATCATTTGGATTGAACCAAATAATCATTTGGCGCGCACCAAATCATTTGGCTTGCACCAAATATTCATTTGGCGCGCACCAAATCATTTGGCTTGAACCAAATAATCATTTGGCGCAAACCAAATCATTTGGCTTGAACCAAATAATCATGTGGCGCACTACAAATATCTATTTGGTTCAAGCCAAATGATTTACACAGATAATTGTTTTAGCTATTGATCAACGTCGCAGACGGTAGCTCAACATTAAAACAGCATTGGGTCAACGTCTAGTGCCTCTCTACAAGTCAGAGCAGGCCTATGGCGTGTATTTGCTGTGCATAAACCGTGACGGTACAAACATTGCTGACGAACCCAATGCTGTTTCAATGTTAGGCCAGCGTCTACAACGCTGGCCCAACATTAAGCCAGCATTGCATAGACACCTCTTGTTTGCCTGGTACCCCGCTCTGACTTTTGTGGTTGGCTTTTGTGGTCACCCAGAAGTTGTGGATCGCGGTAGCGAGACACAACCTCAAGTGGGTGAAAATTACAATTATTCTGTGAGACTCAATGACCTTGCCCTCCTTTGTTTTCACCGAGCTGGTTAATACAATGAAGTATGGGGGAGGGGTCTTATATAACCTTGTTTTTCACCTAGTGACTTCACTGCATTTCACAGAATGAAGTATGGGAGGGGGTGTTGTATAATTTTGTTTTCACCGAGTGACGTCACTGCGTTTCACAGAATTTATTTTAGCGTTTGAAGGGTTAAGGATTTATTAAGACAACTATGCACAAGACGTTAAACCAATACTGGTTTAATGTTGTCCCGACGTATACAACGCTGAACCAACACTAAAACAACATAAGATTAACACCCAGTACCTGCCCGGTCATAGTTCATCGCCACACAACCCTGCGGCACTCCTCGGGGCGTGATCGTGCCAGTGGGCGGCACTCCAAACAACATGAAAAATAATTATAATAAATAAACATTTATATAGCGCCATATATCCGTAGGGCCTAACACAATCCTAGGCGCTTCACATTTGATAAATTGTCCAGTCACTGTAACGTTTTTTAAAAAACTAAAAAACTATGTATTATAAACGAGTAGGTATAGATTTCAAAACAGCTTAAAAGTATATTTTCGCTGTGACATTTCACATATATTGGTGGATTAATTGAAAGCCGTCGTGAACAGGTGAGTTTTGAAGTGAGACTTGAATTGACTGAGATATTGTTTTCTTGGCCAATTTGTTCCATTCTATAGCAGCAGCGACAGAAAAGGCTATATATTACACAAGTTTGGGGAGCAGCACACAGACCATCTAACACAATGCCGGGCCAATGCCGGGCCAGCGGCTGCGATACTGGCCCGGCAATGGGCCAACGTCCTGAGCCCCTACGGCTATAGATCTCTAGAGATAGACGGAATTATTTACTCCAACACCGTGCCAGATTTAACCCCTTAAGAACGAGAGCCGTACATACAGAGCGTTAACCTTTTCATTGCTTGGGCCAATAATATTTTTTGACTTTTCAATAAATAATTAGGCCAAGTAAATGTATGCATCTGCCTGACTGACTGACTGACTGACTGACTGACTGTGAGTCAATATTGCTTTACGTCGACTCTGCACAATCATGACAATATCGGACAGAAGGAAACTTTTTTATTTTCACATTATAATGAAATACTGTCTATAATAATGTCAACCTTTGTACAAAAACTCACTTATGGTTTTATATTCATAGCAAACGAGAAGGGAATGAATGATTTTGTTAACATATTGTTTGATAATGACGTGGCTTGTCGGCTGCGGAGAGCACACTCCCTGTGGGATAGAGAAGTTGGCCCTGCTTCGGTCTGCTGTCGGCACATCGCCTGCAACGCTGGCCCAGAAGTGGATCGAGATGGGCTGGATGCAACATGTCTTCACTGACAGTGACCGGCTTGGTGTTAGGCCACAACAAATTTATTTTATGGTCGATGGATACGTACGGAGCTTTTTAAGGGTCATCTCCAAAAAATATATTTGAATTGAAAGTAATTAATTGGAGAGCTTGAACCAAATAATCATTTGGCGCGCACCAAATCATTTGGCTTGCACCAAGTAATCATTTGGCGCGCACCTAAGCATTTGGCTTGAACCAAATAATCATTTGGCGCGAACCAAATCATTTGGCTTGCACCAAATAATCATTTGGCGCACACCAAATCATTTGGCTTGCACCAAATAGTCATTTGGCGGAACCAAATCATTTGGCTTGAACCAAATAATCAAGTGGCGCACTACAAATATCTATTCGGTTCAAGCCAAATGATTTACACAGATAATTGTTTTAGCTATTGATCAACGTCGCAGACGGTAGCTCAACATTAAAACAGCATTGGGTCAACGTCTAGTGCCTCTCTACAAGTCAGAGCAGGCCTATGGCGTGTATTTGCTGTACATAAACCGTGACGGTACAAACATTGCTGACAAACCCAATGCTGTTTCAATGCTAGGCCAGCGTCTACAACATTAAGCCAGCATTGCATAGACACCTTTTGTTTGACTGGTACCCCGCTCAAGATGGCGGAACACTGCTGACACGTAGCAGATTTGGACAGGACAGTTTTGACCGATTTTTTTGATAATTTGAGTAAATTACTTATTATTTTTTTTTAACAATGGATTCGCAAAGTACATCTTCTACTCCTGATACTGGCGAATGTTCAAATGTTTCATCGGATTGTCAGAATAAGCGATTGAATTCACAAATGGAGTCCAGATATTGGTGGTAAATACACACACTCAAAAGCCGCGCGTGTACTGTCACCGTCACCGTCCACACCTGTACACTTGCCTGATGAAACTCCAGCCTGGGCAAAAGCGCTTCACGCAAGTCTTTGTGAGAGAATGACAACATTTGAAAGGAATATTAACGCTGCTGTAGATTTCGCCGCGGATACTGCGACAGAGGCTTTTGCAGCAACGGGAATCAATAAGGTTGAAATCAACAAAATCAATGAACGATGTGAGTACTTAGAAGAAAAACTACACCGAGCTGAACAATATAACAAAAAACTTGAACAAAAGGTGATAGACCTAGAGTCATACTCAAGACGGGACAATTTATTATTTTATGGCCTAGATGAAGAGAAGGGAGAAAATGCACATACGTGTGAAAATAAAATACGAAAAATTATATCGGACCTTGGCATTGAAGACGTCGGAGATATGAAATTAGTTCGCTGCCATAGAAAAGGTTTATTTCTGAAAAATAAAACACGACCAATAATTGTGAAATTCCACTGGGCAGGCGATATCAAAAAAATCATGCAGGCTAAAAAAAGTAAACTACCACGAGAAAGCAAAATCTTCATATCTGAGGACTGGCCAGCGGAGGTGGATGACAGACGAAAAGTATTGAAACCAATTTTTCGCCGTGCATTGAACACAGATCACTCAGCTCGTTTGATTGCTGACAAACTGTACGTAGACCACAAACTGTATACGATTGATACGATTGAATCACTCCCGGAAGATCTTAATCCCACATTCACTTCTACTCAATATAAAGGAGAATATATCGCCTTCTGGGGTCAATTTTCACATTTTTCTACTTTCCACAAACAAACTTTTGAAATAAAAAACAACCAATATTGCACAGAAGAGCAAGCCTATCAACACCAGAAAGCTTTGTTCTTCAAAGACATCCCAGCTGCAGCGCATATCCTGTCGGAGTCTGACCCTGTAAAATGTAAATATTTGGGCAGAAACATTACTGAATTCGAAAGTGAGAAATGGAACGACAAATCTACAAATATCATGAAACAAATTCTTTTTGCTAAATTTTCCGGAAATTCAACACTGAAACAGAGACTGCTTGATACCGGAGATAAAACATTATGTCAGGCCAGTGTGAAAGACACCTACTGGGGCATTGGCCTAGATATGAAACAGGAGACCATCTGTGATCAATCTGCCTGGAAAGGACAAAATCAGTTAGGCCAGGCTCTGATGAAAGTGCGCGACGAACTGAAAGATGTATAGTTCACATTTAAACATACACCCGATCATATATTTTTCCCTACGATTAGAAGTGTGAGGTCAGTACCACTATTTTAAACAAATATTCTAATACTAGCTATATTCATTATGATCTAAATTTATACGCCTAAGTCACTTCACTACAACTAGACTTTTGAGGTAGTTAAGTGACTAAGAATTATCCATCCATAATTTATGCAATAATTGAACAACTAAATTCGTTACACATAAAATATTTTAATGATCAAGATCTGATCTAAATACAATGACTAAGATTCATAAAATTTGATGTTCAAGGTGCACATTTAATAAAGAAATAACTATGTGTATTTTACTTCGTAACTATATATTTTTTCTTTGTTTTTTTTTGAGACTGCATATTAAAGTGAGAATATTTTAATTTGTTTTGTTATTTTAGACAGGCTTCTTCCGTACATATTACGGTTTAATTTGGAGATATCAGTCTTATTTAATGTACTTTATGAAATATTGTATATGCTGCTGTCTAATTCCTGGATCTGTTGAGGGTATGCCCACATTCAGTTGGTATGCCCTCATCCAGTTTGGTTGTCAGAGACTGTAGGTCTATCGCGATTATTGTTTCTCTTCAAAACATATAATTCACGTTGTTTTTTGATGTATATAAGGTGTATGCGTTTATCATGTTTATTGTGATATCGGATGTCTAAATGTCTAAATATAAAATATGATCAAAATATACTTGAGATATACTTAGTCATTAAACAAGCTTTTTTCTTTCTTTTTTTTATATATATATTTCTCTCTAAATGCACACTTTCATTCGTTTAAGGCTGAAAATTTCGTTAGGATGAAATTTTATTAAAAATATGAATATGTTTTCCCTTGAAAATACTGCCAGCCAGCAATGCTATATATCCTAGTGAAGATATAAAAATGCATAAATTTGTTTATTTTTAGATCATATATTTTCAATCATATAAGGCTGGAAATTGTGTTATGATGAGAATTAATTGATTTAAATTGGAATATGTTTCCGCCCCCTTAAAATTACTGTTAACCGGCATACGTTATTTATCTTAGTGGAGATATAAATTATTTTAACTTGATAAATATTATTTAATTAAAAGATTTAAACAAAAAGAAAATGTGGGCAAAACGCTGCCATTGGGGCTATTTTGATATTTGTATATAATCAGCCTAAACCGGGAATGTTACTTTACTTGTGAGTGTACGTTTTGAAATACTTTGTATGGTGCTTTTACAGTTATATATTCTTCGATTCCTCTGTGGGTATATATGCTCTTATTCAGTCAAATTATCAGAGATGGCATGACTACTATTGTTTCTCTATCTTCTAATGTATCAGACCTTGTTGTTTCCATCAACTCAAAAATAACTGTGCGAATTTCTTTCAGTTTCAAATGAAATAATAAACAAAATATACACTTGAGATACACAACTATAGTAACATGATATACAACTATTAAAGTAAATGACAACTTGACAACCAAAAATATTGTGAACGGATGATAATTAATTTATATTTCAATTTATTTTGTTATTTTAGACAGGCTTCTTCCGTACATAATAAGGTTTAATTTGGATATATCAGTCTTATTTAATCATGTTAATGTACTTTATGAATTATTGTATATGCTGCTATCTAATTTCTGGATCTGTTGAGGGTATGCCCACATTTAGTTGGTCTGCCCTCATTCAGTTTGGTTGTCAGAGACTGTATCGCAATTATTGTTTCTCTTCAAAACATATAATTCACGTTTTTTTTTTTTTTTTTTTTTTTTATGTATATAAGGTTTATTCGTTCAGCATGTTTATTGCGATGTCTGATGTTTAAATGTTTTCTTAAATACACATATCCTCATTCGTTTGAGGCTGAAATTTTATTTAAACTTGAATATGTTTTCCCTTAAAAAATACTGCCAACCGGCAATGCTATATATCCTAAGATATAAAAATGCGTAAATTTGTTGATTTTTTATTTATTTTTTCTAGGTCATATTTTCAATTGTTTAAGGCTGGAAATTGTGTTATGATGAGATTTATATTATTAAAATTTGCATATATTTTTTTCCCCCTAAAATTACTGTTAACCGGCATACGTTACGGCATACAATTTATCTTATTGGAGACATAAGAATGCATAGTTTTTGTTTATTTTAATTCCATATTATTTATGTTTTTCATACTCTAGGGTCGAGGCAGTCCTGACCTATAAACAGGCCATTTATTGCACTTGTCACTATGTCATGTACCGTTTATACGTTGTTGTATTAGTCAGGGCCCATTTTCGAAGTTTCTGACTTAGTAAGGCATTTTTTAGTAGAATTTGTCATGCAGTTGTTCTTACACAATTTGGGAACGGTGATTCCAAATCTGCCCCATGCCAAGCTATATTTTGTGTTTTTCCCACTCAAAATTCAAAAACAAAATAGCCGCCAAAATAAGTATAAATGTCACAACTTTACATCACGGCTTGGCTTACAATGAACATAAAAACATCATTTCGGTGTATTAAAACCCATCTGAGCAACATGCTGAAAGTCCCCTAAATTTCACCTTGTGCGTTTGCCGCTAGAGGAAAAAATCCAAAATGGCCGCCACTGCAAGGCAATGTGCTATAACTTTGCTTCCAAATAACGTGGAGATGTGTTTTTGGTGTCTACTTATAGGTTTCTCACATCCCAGAAACCAATTCAGAGCCGTGATAACATCTATTATCAATATTTCACAAAGTTATGGGGGAAAAAAACAAATGTTGTGCCAGGAAAACGACACATCGTAGGCCAGTGTAATAATAATGCTTTATTTAATAAAGTCATTATTTCACATTTAGTAGCCGAGGGAAACAAACGTAATATCCGGCATGTTGTAAAAATGTTTAGCCTATTGACAAAAAATATTTAATAATTGTTGTTGATCACTGTCTGGCACTAGATAACCTGTCGCTCACCATATATCCGCTCTAGGCCTATTAGTATGTGGCCTATGTGAAATCCACCTGCATCGTGTTTTTACAGTACCGTAAGGAAGAAAGCAATAATTAAAATGTGCGCTGGCCATGTGTGGCACCCTCCTGCCCAAGCCCTGTACTAGGGTTAAGCAAAACATCCATCAAGGTGGTCTGCATAACCATGGCAATAATGACACACATACATGTTCCGTTCCTATTGAGACAAGAAGTCGTTTAAATTTTAAAATTTATGATTCTAGTAACTAGGTATATTGTGCTGGTTAAAACGTGCACATCACATAGAATTATGTTTCTCAATCGGATTGACAATTTACATAATCATGATAATAGTACCATCTTGATTTTTATATTTTTGATCAGAATAGATACCGTACAAAAGCCTGGTAATGCGCTGATAAACACAGTTTTCGGACATATATGAACGAATAAAGTCCCAACCATCGGCTCAGAGATCCAAAAAAAAACATAATGTAGGCTACACATATTTATACTCCCCTAACTTGAATGGGATAGATGATATCACCACCAATAACTATGATAAAATACAGTTACACGTTATTGGAAATCTGTAATTTGTAATATGCTTTGGGCATATAAGATTGATGTTTGAGGACACGCTAGGGTAATGTTGAAAATACTGACGATGAATTTATTTTATAAATATAGTACGAACACCATCTTCAGAAAATGTTAGTAAATAACCTAGTCTTGGCAACTAAATGATATAGAGTGTCATGAACAAGTCACCAAAGATTATTGGGTGCAACAAGATATGATGCAGAATATGTGGTAATTAGGGCAATAATACCGTTCGTAGCACGATCAGGATGTTTTTATAAAGATTAACATAAAATACAGAAACTTTCTAGATGTGGTCATGATATGGTAGAATGTATGAGGAATCAGTAGGTTTTGGTCATGCATGCTTCTAATCAGATATAAGCTCTCAGTCTCACATAATATACAATAACCCAACAGGTTCAGTTGTGTCTTGAAGTGGTATTGGAGGGACCACCCTATTTTGCAGGAAGAGGTATCAATGTTAAATACGTCTTACCATATATAAAGTGATGAAATCATATGATGGATCTGAAGATATTTAGGTCCCTAATAACTATATGTCTCTTCCAGACATAGTAGATTAATTATCATTCATACAGAGTATTTAATACTTATATATTATATTCTCTTGTAATAAACATTGATCATCTAAAAATCCATGCAAGACACATGTATCCTACATCAAAAACATTTCCATACACGTGCACACTGCGATGTTATCTCAGATGAATTTATAACAGATAAAGTACAGAATCAGGGAGGAGGGCAATACAGTTTCAGTTCAATGTTCAAATTCACCTTTCGAAACGTTCTCATTATAGCAATGCCTAGCTGTGTAAACCTAGAACTGGTGATATTTATCGTACCATTCAACCGTCTCAATGGCTTCCACAACACCAGCACATAAATTCTAAAATAAATACATTTGATTTATTGGTTATCGTCTCCGTTGTATTTTAGGCCTGTTTAGCAATAAATACAGCTCTGGCCAGATAACAATATTATAAACATCTATCATATGAGATTGTGGTTGGAGCTTCATTAATGGTCAACTGCAACTAGTTCTCGTGTAAAAGCTTCCTGCTCAACCTGAAGAACTATCACATTTAGTTTGATTAAAGGTGTAGTCAACTGTTAAAATTCACGGGACAAGGGTCCCCCAGAAGGCAATAGTGCCCGTGGGTAGGCCAAGTCCCTATTCCATAATAATACTAAATATGCGTTTCATACCTAAAGCCTCATTAAGAGCAAGTTCTCAAATCACAGCAAGTTCATATATATTTGAGCGACATCTATGAGTTTATAATTTAAAGATCTTGGCCCTTACCCCTACTTGGTCGCTTGCTTGCAAACAAACTGACTATATTACTGCGGGGATGTTGAAACTGCTTGACCCAAGCTTGTATTGACATGCCCAGTAAACACAAAACATTTGTATGACTTTATGCAATGTTGGACCAACGTCGAAGACGTTGGGCCGACGTTGTATAAATGTTATACAAATGTCTTGTGTTTGCTGGGCAGGCGGACTTTCTCTCAAACATTGTACATTTATTCAATGTTGGTTCAATGTTGGGCCAGCGTCGCAGACGTTGGCCTAGCATTAAAACAGCATTGGATCAAGTCCCGTTTAAGTAGTATCTTGTAATCAGTTCAGTGGCTATATTATTGCCGTCAATCTGTACTCAATAGGCTACTGTTAGCCTACACTTGACCGTCCCAGGCATGCGCGTCTTGCAGTTGAATCATTCTTTAAGTGTGAATTAGGACCACGAGAAAGTAGCCAATGGCGTCCTATCAAGGAGTAGCTACATGAATTCCAAAGCTGCACAAATATACGATCAATATATTGATGGGGTGACTATTCTAGCATTATCACTATGCAAGATGATGCATTCATGCAAATCTGAAAAATACACAGCAAGCTTATGTAGCTACAGTGATGAAAGTAACACATGCTACTTTTGTGCTACTTTTGTGATGTAGTACTTTCTGTATTATTGGCGGCCATATTGGATTTTTTGCGTGATAGTTGACCAGGTCTTAGAACATGAAATTTCTCAAAACAAAAATGTTATTTTGAACACGAAAGTCAAGTTTGTGTGTCCGCTGTGCACCCAGATATATAATCATGATAATTGAGACTTTATCTGCTATTTTGGCGGCCATTTTGTTTTGCAATTTTGAAAGGGAAAAACTAAAAATAGAGCTTGGCATGGGGCAGATTTGGAATCAGCCTATCCGAATTGTGTGAAAACAACTGCATGACAAATTCTACTAAAAAATGCCTTACAAACTTCAAGAATGCCTCTTTTTGAAAAATGGGCCCTGACTATATTGGCATCTGCTTGCCTGCACGCATGGTTGGAAATCAAACGATTTGGAATCATGTGGGTGGTCAGCAGTTGTCGGTACGAGTGCATTTCCTGGTCAACTCATTGTGGGCCATGACATGTACACTAGTCTGCTGTTTGTGACACAATGTGTCCTAAATAGCAGACGCATTTGTGTGCAGAAACTGTTCACCCCTCTCGTGACTCTTATATATTGTATCAGACTACCAATGCTTGTTCAATCTGTGTACACATCAACAATACTTGAATGCAATATGCATAGCTTTTTAAACCCTATATGGAATGCATTTCTCGAAATGGTTGTCTTACAACCTCATTATACACTAAATGTAAATGGCTGTTTCGTTAAATGATAATTTAATGACTGATATTTTTTATGGTAACCAAGATAATTCTTTATTGACTATACTTGATTCAATTGAAGACACTGAAAACGAAATAAAAGTAAATTATAAATCACCGTATATGGATACTGCCAATTTAAAAACTTTTTTGGAAAAAAATAAAACAAATTTTACAGTTTTAAGTACAAATATAGCTAGTATTAATGCAAAATTTGACGAGTTATTTCTATTTGTTGAAAATTTAAAACAAAGTAACTTACAATTTAGTGCTATAATAATACAAGAAAGTTGGCTGTCACAAAATGATGATGTAGCGTTGTTTAAACTGGATGATTATACATGTATATCACAAGAAAGAATGTCTAGTACCCGAGGTGGACTGATGATATATTTACATAATAGCATACATATAGACCCCCTAGAGATACAATAGATAATTATAGTACATTTAATAATCAATTTAGTCAGGTATTAGATAAATTAAATACATTCAATGCTGAAGTAATAATAGGAGGAGACTTTAATATTAATTTACTAGACATATTAAAACGTAATATAGTTAGTGATTATTTTAATGTTATAATTTCTCATAGTTTTCATCCACATATAATATTGCCCACTAGGATATCGAGACGTAGTGCCACACTTATCGATAATTTCTTAGGGAGAAATTCAGAAAAGCTTACTCGTGCGGCATCAGGTATATTAATAGATAAATTTTCAGATCATCAACCATATTTCATAAGCATAGAGGGTAACGATTCTTATAACAAACAACCTAAATACATTAAAGTTTCAAACCAGAGTCCCGAAAATATTGAAAAATTCAAAAATGAGCTAATATCTGCAGACATTTTAGGTAATATAGATCAAAATCCCGAAGCTGATCCTCAGATAAATTATGATACTATGTCTTCTATTATTGAAAAGAATAAAGACAAATTTTTACCTTGCAAAAATATAAAGTTTAATTCTCGAAAACATAAGAAAAATAGTTGGATTAGTTATGGTATATTAAAGTCTATCAAATTTCGCAATGAATTATACAAAAAGATTTTAAAAAGTGATCCAAATACAAACGAATATGATATCCTCTCCACCAATTTAAACACATACAATAAAATATTAAAACGCAGCATTAGAATGGCAAAACAAAGACATTATCGAAACATATTCAATATTTACAGTGGTAATGTGAAGAAAACATGGTCAATGATTAATGATATATTACACAATAACAAGCAAAACACAAAATTACCTATCTATTTTAAACACGGAGAAAAGAAAATTTCAGATAAAAAAGATATAGCAAATAAATTTAATGCGTTCTTCACAAATATAGGCAAAAATCTTGCAGACAAAATTGAAGAAGTTCCACATAGACACTTTAGCGATTACTTAGTATCAAAACCTAATACTAAATTTGAATTTCAACCAGTTGAAATAAAAGAAGTAAATAAAATAATCTCCCAATTAGATTCTAAAAGCAGTTCAGGTTATGATAGCATTTCCAACATATTAATTAAATCAATAGCGGAGATCATTTCAAAACCCCTAACTGTTATAATAAACCAATGTTTAAAAATTAGCATATTTCCAAATCAGCTAAAAAAAGCCAAAGTAGTTCCGATTTTCAAATCAGGAGATGACACTTTATTTACAAACTATCGACCCATATCACTTCTACCATCAACATCTAAGGTTGTAGAACGAGTTATTTTTAATCAATTGTATGCTTATTTTGAAACAAATGGACTTTTCTATGGAAGTCAATATGGGTTTCGTAAACGTCACTCAACCGAATTTGCCGCATTGGAATTAGTTGATAAGTTACTAAACATGATGGACAAGGGACAGGTGCCTCTGGGAATTTTTCTGGACCTCTCAAAAGCGCTCGACACGTTAGATCACAACATCTTGATAAAAAAGTTGGAATTTTATGGCGTTTCTGATGGTCCAGGAAAATTGCTTGAGAGTTACCTGTCAAATAGAAAACAATTTGTAGTTTTTGATGACATCAATTCACAGGTTTTGGATATAAAAACAGGTGTTCCCCAGGGATCTATTTTAGGACGGCTGTTGTTTTTAATTTATATAAATGATATTGTTAAATCAAGTAACTTTTTTAAATTTATACTATTTGCCGATGATACAACACTTTTTGCACCCATTAACACAAATAACAAGGAAACTGCTAACATAATTAATATGGAGCTAGAAAAAATTATTGTATGGTTAAAACTCAATAAATTGTCTTTAAATATTTCTAAGACAAAATTTTGTATATTCCATAAAGTACAACGTAAAGTATCAATTCCGGAAATACAAATCGAAAATACTGTTATTGGTAACACAAAAGTGGTAGATTTTTTAGGATTCAGATTAAATGAGAATTTAAATTGGAACGATCATATAGAGAAACTATCCTGTAAACTTTCAAGAACCCTCGGAATTATCAATAAAATGAAATTTGTACTTCCCAGGAATGTTTTACTCCAGTTGTATAACTCGCTATTCTTACCACATGTAAATTATGGCATTTTAATCTGGGGACATAACAATGAAAGAATTGTGAAATTACAAAAGAGAGCAGTAAGATTTATAACACAAAGTAAATATTTAGCACATACGGATCCAATTTTTATCAAACTTAATCTTTTAAAAATACAGGACATATTTAAACTTAATCAGGTAAAATTTTATTACAAATATTTGATAAAGAGTTTACCGAATTATTTTCAAAACTTGAATTTTATCAGGCAATCCAGATATAACACTAGACGCTGTGATGATTTGACTCCAATGAAAGTGAATCATGTATTTGCTATCAAATGTATTTCTCATAATATTCCCAATTTAATAAATCGGTTACCAAACGAAATTCGAGACAAATTTCTTACTCATAGTTTTTCAGGTTTTGTATTGTATACCCGTAATTATTTTATTGAAATGTACCAGCCACAATGTTTAATTGAAAATTGTTATGTATGCAATCGATAACATTCTAGAATAAAATAGTTATACTTTGTCATGTAAGGTTACCCGGTCACGAGTCGGGTGAACTAGTTTTCAGAATCATTGAATGTGCTCTGTCTCGACCTCTCATTTGCGGACTTAAATGTCCGCATATGAGATGTCGTGGAGTCTCACATAGTTTTTTGCACATATGATATATATAAATATAAATGTTCCGATATCATATCAGCAGTCTAGAGGTCAAGTGCGCCACCTCGGCGCTGGGTCGTGCATTAGTGTTGCCGGCTTCGTGCGTGTTTTCGCCGGCTAACCCACAAATATTTTTTCTCTGTGGGTTGGCCGGGGGACAGCGTACGGCCTGTTGTGATTTATCCGGTGCATGTCTGGCGTCGACGTGGCGCGCTTGATCCATGCAACTCTGGTAAGTTCATGTTTTGATGAATTTTGCTTATTAAATATGGTGGCTTGCATGATAGCGATCAAATTCTTGATCTTAATGCAAGTCTCCATGCCCATCACATCATTAATTATCTGTATAAAATGATGAGACTATATATATATTTGTTAAAGAGGCGAATAAATGATTCTGAGTTCTGAGTTCTGAGTTCTGACTTTTGTGGTTGGCTTTTGTGGTCACCCAGAAGTTGTAGATCGCGGTAGCGAGACACAACCTCAAGTGGGTGAAAATTACAATTATTCTATGAAACTCAATGACCTTGCCCTCCTTTGTTTTCACCGAGCTGGTTAATACAATGAAGTATGGGGGAGGGGTCTTATATAACCTTGTTTTTCACCTAGTGACTTCACTGCATTTCACAGAATGAAGTATGAGAGGGGGTGTTGTATAATTTTGTTTTCACCGAGTGACGTCACTGCGTTTCACAGAATTTATTTTAGCGTTTGAAAGGTTAAGGATATATTAACTATGCACAAGACGTTGAACCAATACTGGTTTAATGTTGTCCCGACGTATACAACACTGAACCAACACTAAAACAACATAAGATTAACACCCAGTACCTGCCCGGTCATAGTTCATCGCCACACAACCCTGCGGCACTCCTCGGGGCGTGATCGTGCCAGTGGGCGGCACTCCAAACAACATGAAAAATAATTATAATAAATAAACATTTATATAGCGCCATATATCTGTAACATTATCCTAGGCGCTTCGCATTTGATAAATTGTCCAGTCACTGTAACGTTTTTTTAAAAAACTAAAAAACTATGTATTATAAACGAGTAGGTATAGATTTCAAAACAGCTTAAAAGTATATCTTCGCTGAGACATTTCACATATATTGGTGGATTAATTGAAAGCCGTCGTGAACAGGTGAGTTTTGAAGTGAGACTTGAATTGACTGAGGGTATTGTTTTCTTGGCCAATTTATTTCATTCTATAGCAGCAGCGACAGAAAAGGCTATATATTACACAAGTTTGGGGAGCAGCACACAGACCATCTAACTCAATGTCGGGCCAATGCCGTACCAGCGGCTGCGATACTGGCCCGGCATTGGGCCAACGTCCTGAGCCCCTACGGCTATAGATCCCTAGAGATAGACGGAATTATTTACTCCAACACCGTGCCAGATTTAACCCCTTGAAAACAAGAGCCGTACATACAGAGCGTTAACCTTTTCATTGCTCGGGCCAATAATATTTTTTGACTTTTCAATAAATAATTAGGCCAAGTAAAAGTATGCCTCTGACTGACTGACTGACTAACTGACTGAATGTGAGTCAATATTGCTTTACGTCGACTCTGCACAATCATGACAATATCGCGACAGAAGGAAACCAGAAGCCGGGACTATGCCCTACTCTTATTTCGATTGACTTCAAGGGTTCTTTATAGTGCACAGTACCATAGGCAGCACTGTACACTCCAGGCATTTGAACAGTTTGGAGCACTGTATATGCACAGCTACGATGACAAATATCCGGCCGGATCGGTATTCGAACCTGTTACCTCCAAGTTACAAGCCCCAGTCGATACGAATGAGCCATCGGGGCCGGCCAACTCACTCACTCACTCACTCACTCACTCGCTCGCTCGCTCGCTCGCTCGCTCGCTCGCTCGCTCGCTCGCTCGCTCGCTCGCTCACTCACTCACTCACTCACTCACTCACTCACTCACTCACTCACTCACTCACTCACTCACTCACTCACTCACTCACTCACTCACTCACTCACTCACTCACTCACTCACTCACTCACTCACTCACTCACTCACTCACTCACTCACTCACTCACTCACTCACTCACTCACTCACTCACTCACTCACTCACTCACTCACTCACTCACTCACTCACTCACTCACTCACTCACTCACTCAAACTCACTCACTCACTCACTCACTCACTCACTCACTCACTCACTCACTCACTCACTTCAAACCAAATGATTTGGTTCGCGCCAAATGATCATTTGGTTCAAACCAAATGATTTGGTTCGCGACAAATGATTATTTGTTTCAATCCAAATGAATTAGTTCGCGCCAAATGATTATTTGGTTCAAGCCAAATGATTTGGCTCGCACCAAATGATTATTTGATTCAAGCCAAATGATTTGGTTCGCGCCAAATGATTATTTGGCTCAAGCCAAATGATTTGGTTCGCGCCAAATGATTATTTGGTTCAAGCCAAATGATTTGGTGCGCGCCAAATAGTTATTTGGTTCAAGCCAAATGATTTGGCTCGCGCCAAATAATTATTTGGTTCAAGCCAAATGATTATTTGTTTCAATCCAAATGATTTAGTTCGCGCCAAATGATTATTTGGTTCAAGCCAAATGATTTGGTTCGCGCCAAATGATTATTTGTTCCAATCCAAATGATTTAGTTCGCGCCAAATGATTATTTGGTTCAAGCCAAATGATTTGGCTCGCGCCAAATGATTATTTGATTCAAGCCAAATGATTTGGTTCGCGCCAAATGATTATTTGGCTCAAGCCAAATGATTTGGTTCGCGCCAAATGATTATTTGGTTCAAGCCAAATGATTTGGTTCGCGCCAAATTATCATTTGGTTCAAGCCAAATGATTTCGTTCGCGCCAAATGATTTTTTGGTTCAAGCCAAATGATTTCGTTCGCGCCAAATGATTATTTGGTTCAAGCGAAATGATTTGGTGCGCGCCAAATAATTATTTGGTTCAAGCCGAATGATTTGGTTCGCGCCAAATTATTATTTGTTTCAATCCAAATGATTTAGTTCGCGCCAAATGATTATTTGGTTCAAGCCAAATGATTTGGCTCGCGCCAAATGATTATTTGATTCAAGCCAAATGATTTGGTTCGCGCCAAATGATTATTTGGCTCAAGCCAAATGATTTGGTTCGCGCCAAATGATTATTTGGTTCAAGCCAAATGATTTGGTGCGCGCCAAATAGTTATTTGTTTCAAGCTAAATGATTTGGCTCGCGCCAAATGATTATTTGGTTCAAGCCAAATGATTTGGTTCGCGCCAAATGATTATTTGGTTCAAGCCAAATGATTTTGTGCGCGCCAAATGATTATTTGGTGCGCGCCAAATGATTTGGCGCGCTCGAATTAACTACTATCAGTTGAAATATGATTTTTAGAGATGTCCCTTAAAAAGCTCCGTAGATACGCCACTTTTTTTAGGTGATAAATTTATTTATTAAACAATTTTTTAGTTGTCGCTTGTGGTTCGAATGTGTGAATCTAAAATAATTGTATCAACTTTCGTATAAAAAAACATATAGATACAACGATTGTTGTGTGAATTACTTCTAAAATTTAACTAACTGGCTGACCGCTCATTGATAGTCTCCAATATGTGTTCACAGTATCATATATTTTCTATATGCAGGCAAGTGCAAGTGCTAGTATGATCAAATTTTATCATCTACTGTTTTAGTAGCGATTATATATTTGTTAAGGTTAGACACAGCTATCTGAAATATTACACAACACTTCAAATTATTAATTGTTGGGCTCTTGAGTTGTGGATAATTATTTATTATCTAAAATTATTTATCGAACTTTTAGTATTCCAAGACGTAGATAACAAGGAAGTAACATGATAATGACATAGACCACCTGAAGTCATTTTGAGTTTTTGCTATGGTTTTTTTTTGAAATTTCGAATTTTAGCGCTCTAAGGGTGGGTTTAAAAAAATCAAAACGTCACATATGATTTGTTCTGAATAGCACAGATGATAGAAAAACTGAAATGTAAGAGATTCCGCCAATCCATGATTGATTTCGTCAATTTTCTCAAATAAAATTATCCAAATTTTGGTGGGATTACATGGTTTATGGTTAGCATACTGCTTGATTTAACCAAGGCGCAACGTGATGGGTCATGAGACCTATATATCTTTATGCATTCAGATGTATGCTCTCTTCCTTTTTTAGATAAAACCATGGACATAGCACTCAGATCTTTGAAGTGTGTAACCAAACGTTTACTGTGTTTTTGTTTCTGAGAGCAGGCCATAATACACTTACATGATTTATTCCCGCTATTAGTTACACCTCAGTACACTCCGAGCTACAATGTCTGTAGTCAACTTAATTCAAGTTTGTGACTCTGGCTGACATTAATTAAGCCAGCATTGGGCCAACGTATGGTGTTTGTTGGACAATGTGCATTATATTTAGCTATATTTGAGAAAAATAAATAATATTTAATATTGCGCGAAATGTTGGGTTCATGCTGTCCCCCTGTGTATGACGCTGGCCCAACACCAAGCCACCATTAGCCTGATGTGTTTGCTGGGCTGGCGCACCTTACAGACAAATCATATACTACTGGGCGTCAGGTTGTCTGCTGAGAATAAGGAGGGCTAGGAATTGACTGGGGTACGCCTCCCTGGGAAAACCCAACGTTTATATTGCCCATTTGAACAAGTTATATGTGTGACATTGATGGTAAAGCAAACATATGACGTTGACTCAGTGTTGGTTTAATGTTGAGCCAGTGTTGCACCCGGTGGACCAGCATTAATCCAACACTAAGTAATGGTCACTATTTTTCTGAGGGGAGGGGCATACCTGGATATTGTTTGGTGGTTGAATGACTCCCAGGTCCAGTGGTTTGCCACTGCATTTAGATAATGTTCAGCTCTTTCTAATTAACATAAAATCATCGACGTCATGCTTTGGTGAATGTTGCTATAAAAATGCCTGATTTTCACACTTTGTCAAAGACCTCTTCTGCTCTGAATCTCGGTCGGACAGCCATCCAGAAGTAAAAACATCAGATAATCAAGGTGAGTTCCTAGGAGACTTTGGGCGATTGATGCTTTGGCTGACACTATAATATGTTTTCATAGAGGCTTACTGATGTAAATGACAGGTCGCTAAGTTTTTGTCCTTATGTGCTAAAACAAGCTTTAGAAAGCTAATCGTGCAATAATTCGGATTACGTTATGTGTAACGATTTTAGACATCTTTTTGTATTTTTACTTCAATGGATTTGATTTATTGCTATTTAAAATATTACTTATTCTTTTGAGGATTACATATGAACATCAATTGAACGACACATAAGCCACAAAAATATACATTATTATATTTATGCCCAAATATATTGCTTTTACAACGGGATTTGAAACTTATTATTCTTGGCACGTTTTTGTAAGACGCTATTTCTCCCAGAGTTTTTATCTAATCAACTTGAAATTTTGACGCAACATTCCCAGAGAAGTCAGGAGGGGTGCTTCCGGACTGATCGGATTTTCTGGATCACTGTACTCCTGAATGGCAAAAGGCAGTTTCTGCTTACTTGTGAAGTGAGCAGATACCGCAATATTCTGCTCTTCAAATGCAAAAAGCAGTATCTGCTTACTTGTAAAGTGAGCATATACTGCCTTTTGGCTTGCACGGCAGTATGCCTTAATTGGGTGCATTGTTGGTTCAATGTCAGGTGATCCTCCATTTAATGCCAAGAGGGTGAACAGGGTGCCCTTATGTCCAGATCTATTCCACCAGTTAGTCTCTAGATTTCATAATAAAAATACATTTATCCAATGTTTCAATTCCGGGTCAGCGTCACAGACAGTGGCCCAGTATTGAACCTATATTGTGTATTTGGTATAGATAGTTGAAATCTTTGAAATGCTACAATTAAAATAACAGTTGCAATTCTATTCAAACACAAAAAGTTGAATCAATGTTGTTTTAATTTTGGGCTAGCGTCGCGGATGGTGATACAACATTAAATCAACAGAAAGACAATTGAATGTGTGTACTGTGCACCCTTAATGCGATTCCATTTGACAAACAATTATATATCTATTTAAAACTGCAAAAGCTCAGGAGGGACTTCTGAAATTTGAGCCTGAAATCCGAAGTCTAAAATTACAGTTCAGAATGGCTGCCAAAAAACTCACACACGAAATTCCAATCAATCTGTCATAAAAATAACCAAACCAAATTCAAAATGGCCACCGCAAAAACTTATAAAACCTAGCCCAAATATTTTTGTTACTTGAAAAGTCACAATTCATCTAGTTACATTTGATGTTATGTGAAATTCCTGAGCTATTATTATTTTCTTGCAGGTTCATTGAGAGTACACAAGAAACATGAACAGGCTGACAATAATACTCCTAGCTTGCTGCATGATGCAAACCGGTGTCGAGGGAGAAAAAGGTGGGACACATAAAAAAATATAGTCATAAACTAAGTATCAAAAATGCATTTAAAATAAGTACTTTGTTAAGGCATCGTGTTGCACGTGAGTTATTGCTTATCCACACGTACTTATTTACGAGTGAATGGGAAAGAAACATTACGTCTCGTTGAAAACGAGGGCAGTCGATGCTCACGGTTCACTCCCTGCTACATGAATAGGCCAGCAACGCACACAGAAAGAGAAGCTTAAAAATCACCATAGTAGGTCACGCAATGACGGTGTCAATTACGTGATCTATATATATTATTCACACAACACTGATAAGGAACAAGAACAACTAATATACATCGACTTCAAATATATTGCGCAGAACTGAATAGTGTATTATGTTCACATCACAAATAATAAACTGAAATTCTAGATTTCCTGGCATTCTTGTTTTGCGTAGGTTATCACTCTACTCCATCTAATCTGCTAATTCCAGGCCGGGGAAATGTATACCATGATAACGTATTTTTTTTAATTCTCTTAGCTTGTGGTCTGATGCATTGGGGTACAACCATAGCCCCAGGTTGTAAATTGCAGACTGCGTACTGCGGTGGACACTGTAGTAACGGCTACACGTATCAAATTTACTATGTATTGGATGGACAGCTCAAAACTACAACCAACTACTGGTGCTGCCATATCACAAAATCGGTAGTAAAGACGGCGAATTGCCCCGGAGGTATGTACTACGACTTAAAGGTGCAATGATACACGAATATATACATATAGTAGTAGTAGAATTTTATTTATTATACTGATCTGTGTTACAATAATTCGTTGAGTGATAACAAACATAAAAAAAAAAGCACACCCAACCCCGACATGGGCTTTTAGATCAGTTTAAATGTAGTAACAATCTTTAAACAATATGCATAATGAGAAATCGGAAGTTGTACAAAACAACAACATAATTAATTCAAATTATAATAACATTGCAACATATTTAACAATACATCTTTATATTATAGTCGTTAGTTAATCATTAAGCTCTTCACGAATATTCCATGATTTATCTACAAAGTGGAGAACATCTGTTGAATTTAATTGCATCATATACTGGAATTTTGTATTAATTTCTATCGATTCAAAAAGTTCGTTTCTTTCAATGATGCTGGTGTACAATTGAAATCTTGCTGTGGCATATAATAGACAAACACACAAAAAATGTACTTCATCTTCTACCAAAGATTTACAAAAATGACAAAATCTCTCCTTTATTGCAATACCTCGGTATCTCCCAGTTTCAATTTCAAGAGATAGTATACCTACACAAATAACTGGGCGAATAGAAATCTCTCACGTTACATATATACTTTTTAACATATTTTTCGGTATAAAAATTGGTTTTAAAAGTGATGTATGTTCTTAATTTTGGTTTATTTAGTAAAGCCTCTCCCCATTCATTTTCTTGCTTTGCAAGAAGAAGGTTTTTCACAATTGTTAAATTATACACTTCACTTAATTTTGGTTCACATCTTATGCATTGACAAATAAGCTTTAATTCGTGACTCCAACTATTGATATTTTGCTTAATGTCCCATAACAAAACTTTACGAGTTATTCTATCATTTGAGGACATACAATATCTATTCCAAAGTTTAAACATTGAAAAAAGTGTCTATATTTTGGTAGCATCCAACCTATCTCTCCTTGAAAACCAAGTATAGGGGCTTTAGCGTGGAGTCCCAAATAAAATCTGCATGCCCTATTCTGAATTTTATTTATCGCCGTTTTTTTTGTAAAACCTCATATTATAAAAAATATCCCATATATATATATATAGATAAATATACAAATAGGGCCTACATACGATACGATGTAAAAATAGGCCTGGAACGAGGCATGATCGACAGGTTTATTCTTGCTGTTAGACCAGTATTATGACCATTACTGTTTCGCCAACTGCGTCTTCATATGGTATCGTGACACTTATTTTGCGCTCTTGAGGTAACCCACTGCGATTCCTCTATGGACCACAAAGAAGGATCATTTAATACTATGTATGGTCAAAATACCTTTTGATATGCGCACAATAAGAATTTATATATACATTTCCTAACAAGTAATTAATTATAGTTATAGACAGTCGTATTTCCTGTCATGGGAATTGTGTTCTACATGATGCCAATTAAAGTAAATAATATGTTTTTTTTCCAGGAGAGGTTGGTTACGTAGAAGCGGCCTCGTGTGCTTGCGAAATAGCCGTTCTCGCACCTCAATGAAAAGGAACATAATCTGCAATGTCTTCAGGCTATAATCATCTTTGAGAAAAACCTAGTTTTTGACTACATAACCACTTAACACCTAATTGGCCTGTCGTCGCTTACCTCCAATCATAATATATACACACTTGATTTATACACACTGCCAGTGGTTTTCCATGCCTTGACGACGCTGAACTAGCATCATGCCCAAATCTTACATGGATATGGTGTCTAATTTGCTGAGCTTATCTTTTCATGATATAATATTTCTGTCATCTCTGTTTATCCACCTCGGCTAAATATAATTATGTGACGATCATGACATACAATAAACCTATTTCATCTCATATATAGTTTGTTTTTATTAGCTTGTTAAAAATGATGCGTTGTATTTAGAAGTATATAAGCATTGTCTGACAAATAACGTACAATAGGCTATATATATATCGCCGGCCTCGGAACTAAAGGGTCATATATGCCATTGATATGAGTGGTATATGAGACCCTTTACCTCCGAGGGGATGATATATCAATGATCGAGCGCTGACATCCAGAATATATATATCCATATGTGTCATTCCCACTAAAAATATAAATATTATTATTATTATTATCTTAACGTTAAATCATTTCCGTTACAGAAAATCATATTTTACAATGGAAATTGGAGAAAGTTATAAACATAATCTCAATATTATCTTTAGTTTTTAATTAAAGTTGGTTAATCCTTATCTTTGATAAGAATTAGTTTTCATACATATGCTGGTAACCAAGAACTATCATTGATAGTCTTTGCTGTTGACTACACTTGTTGTCCAGCAGTGTTTTTAGCTGCTGTTTGAGCTGCGTGAGAGAGAGAGAGTGAGAGAGAGCTGGTGCAGTGTAACGTGACAAAATGCAGTATCTATAATTACAGCATTAGAGAAAAAAATATTTTTTTAAACGAATGCTGAATCAAGTTAAGTTGTAGTAAAAACTGTGGTACTCCATATTTGCTTTCTAATAATCCATACTTCCTGTCAAAAAATCCAAACTTTCTCCTAAATAACCAACACTTATTTAAAAAATAGTGGGTCACTTGAAAATATAAAGGAAATACGAAATCTCCCCACTCCAACACCCTCCTCCCAAATACCCTCCCCATCACCCTCCCCCCATACCACCCTACCCTTTTAGCCCGTGGTCCGCATACAACAACTTTAGCACACATGTTCAACCGGCCGCCGTAGTCTAGTGGTTAGAGCTGCGGGCACAAAATCGGGAGGTCGTGGGCTCGAATCCCACTTCGTACATGATGGGGATTTTTTTGCGACCAGCCCCAACCCAGGGTGAGCTCGACACAGGCTCAATGGGTAGGTCAAGCCACTGACCGAGATTCATCCACTAAAAAGGATGCATTGGGGGGCGTCTCGGAGTTATGACCCATTTGGGGATGATTAGCTACCAAGGTGCTTGTGATGGCCGGGCCCAGGTAACTCTGGGATATAGGTCCGGTGGTCAGTCGGATTGAGGTCAGACTGATTACATCCGGACCAAGTGACAGGAAGTTGGTCTCACAGCCCTGTCAAGTATTCCCACGACCAATATGGACCTGCTGTGTCAACTCACATATACAGACTGCATATAATAAAAAATGAGCCCCGGTTGGGCTCGCCAAAAATATTTAAAAAAAACACTTTAACACACATGTTCAATTTTTAACTCATCTAATAGTGAGTTTAGGAGCGACTTTAGCTGATACCCAACTCTATGCAAATTATATGTCATATATATATGCCATCGGAAAGTCAGATATTAAAAAAAACAAGGATTAAAGGGACTAGCCCAGGTCTAAAATCATCAAAAAATCGGTGATTTTATTTTGGCTTCTTACTATGACCATATGATGTAAACATGTCCATAGACTAGAACTGCAAAAGTTTTTTAATTTTTGTGCTTCGCATTTACCAGTTAGGCTTGCATCATATGGTCATATTAAGAAGCCAAAATAAAATCACCGATTTTTTGATGATTTTAGACCTGGGCTAGTCTCTTTAACTGATCCGAGCTATTTAATTTCTATAAAATGTTCATTTCATTTTTCTAATGTTAATAATAGTCAGATTGACATAGTAACATTATTAACACACTGTAAATATCAGCGAATAATTATACAGTTTCATTCAGAACAACAAGCTTTTTATAATCTGATTTACAAATACACCTAGCTACCTGCTCTCTTATTCAAGGACACCGTGTTTAAATCTAAAGACGATTGTCATCGTCATTTTGTTAATATATATATATATTGCAAACTGTTGAATTGAAGACATTTAATGTCTCTAGAACCGTCCATTATAAAGAAACCTTAAAGTCATTTGTTGTGGGTAGGGCAGTGTCCCTGTGTCCGATATTGCCGTAATTTACACTTAAATTCACTGTTTGAGGACATAACCTGGGCGATTATACCTACTTACAACCACGCATTCAGTCAATGACCAGAGGTATCACAAACTAACTACTTATCCACCTATTATTATTGTGAAGCAGAACATATAAAGGTGCTGCACATCAATACTCATGATAATACAATACAAAGCCTCATTAAGAGCAAGTTCATATATACTTGAGCGACATCTATGAGTTAATAATTCAAAGACCTTGTCTTTTGCCCCTAC
The DNA here is from genome assembly GCA_964017125.1 of Flabesymbios commensalis. Classification (NCBI taxonomy): domain Eukaryota; kingdom Metazoa; phylum Annelida; class Polychaeta; order Terebellida; family Flabelligeridae; genus Flabesymbios; species Flabesymbios commensalis. The sequence continues at coordinate 12,346,670 of OZ024911.1, read as the reverse complement.
TTGGTCGCCTACTTGCAAACAAACTGACTGTATTACTGGGGGATTTGGAAACTGCTTGACCCCCAAGTTTGTATTGTCACCCAGTAAACACAAAACATTTGTATGACTTTATGCAATGTTGGACCAACGTCGAAGACGTTGGTCCGACATTGCATAAATGTCATACAAATGTCTTGCGTTTGCTGGGCAGGAGGACTTTCTCTCAAACATTGTACATTTATCTAATGTTGGTTCAATGTTGGGCCAGCGTCGCAGACGTTGGCCTAACATTAAAACAGCATTGGATCAATGTCTTGTTTGAGTAGTATCTTGTAATCAGCTCAGTGGCTATATTGATGCCGTCAATCTGTACTTAATAGGCAACTGTTGTCCTACACTTGACCGTCCCAGGCATGCGCGTTTTGAAGCTGAATGATTCTTTAACCGTTGTCTAAAAATTCCACAGTTATTTCTCGCAATGGGGTTTGTACAATGTATAAAACCAGTCAAGCAGAAAGTCACCATGAAATCTATCTTCTGATATGAAATGCTATTTCAATGCGACAGTGTAGGTTACAATCTCTTAAGCTTGTGAACAGGTGAATACATCTCGTATACATGTATGTTGATTATTTGGAATAATCATCCTGCTGCAGTGTTTTTTCCGTTGAGTGAGAATGAATACTTCTGAAGGATGGGAATAATCGACTCACGCTATTCGTAGATAATGCCACAGTTATAGCATACTCGTGTATTCTCGTGTGTTCTCATGGCATATCTAGGCTACTATTTGTCTCTATATCAGACACATTATATGTCTATGCCCAATACGGACCACACCAGTGAGCATGAGACGTTGACCCAAGGCTGGCATAATGTTGGCCCGCCGTCTGTGACGCTGGCCAAACAATAAACAAACATTGCGCCAACGTCTCGTGTTTGATGGACATGTATCACAGAGTAAGGCCACCATTCAATCTCTGAAAATTTCAGATTGTATTACATGTCTATATAGAACATTTCTTGAAGTAAATTATTTATTTCACGCAGAGTGTGTCTAAAATTATTTATTTCAAAAATAGTCTAGCCCTCCATATAGTGGGGGACCATATTGTGATAAATTTGCACATCTGGCTAAAATTGTCAAAATTGGTGTACAAGCCCACAAGACAATACTCTTTCATATTTTTGATGGATCCAATCTGAAAAATTGCTGGATCGATCATGTTAGACAAAATTCTAAATGCCCGCCACTCGAAAACCAAAATTATCATATCTTGGCAACACATGGCCCAAATTTTACGATGTTAACATCAATTTTATATATTTGGATGACGAGGAATCTATTTTTAATGGTTTGAAAGTGATCGGGATAAAATTGCACGTTTTAGTTTAATTTGAAATGCCCAAAATGACACATTTTTAAAAATAGTATGCTAAAAATCTAAATATCAAACGCTGGACACATTTAAAAAATAGTTTGCGACATTTCATTCATATTTGACTGCTAGCAACATAATTTATATAGGCCTCTACATATTGGTAAACGTCATTTAAAATTGAACTGAGGAGTCATAGACTAGATTAAATAAATCTTCAGTTAGTACATGTATCGCGGTTAGCAATCATTCTTTGAACATTAATTGTTTATGCATACACACTCAAAGTGACATAGATGTGTGCATCCTAGATTAGCATTCGCACTTTGTAATTCCCCTTATCAGGTTATTCTTTTTTGACAATTGGTTGCAGTGTTGCAACAATGCACAACCCTAACATCTGCAAAACATTCAGCGGGCCCAGCTCCAGTCCGATGGATTGTATATTTTGCTGCCTTTCAAGAGCCCTTCTCCAAATATATCCTGCCTGATGCAGTGCTCGTCTATAATGAAGAAGTAAGGCCCCTGTTTGGGTGGTATGTTTTCTAATTTTCGTTTGGCGCAGTCCATGCACCGCGCCAGCCATGTCAATGTAGTCCGGGAGAACAGAAAAGGATCCTAGGTAAACGCCACGAAAAAGGGAAAAAGTAACTAGTAGGCCTATTGCAGCCAGTAAAACTATAGAAGTAAGATGCACCTTTGAGGACCAAGTTGTTTTTACAATTGCATGGATAGATATTGCCGGAAAACTTTTGCCAGAACAAAAACTAACTAATAATTCAGTCAATCTCAGGCTAGTAAAAGGACTAACAGCAATGACTACCATAATGCTATTTACTGTCCAGATATAAATATTGTTATGTGCTTGATAATGTGTAGAACATGCGACTGTCAGCATCAATTGATCACAAGGCATAAACTGAGAGAGGTTAGCGGTTGGAAAGATGTGACCTGGTCATCCTTGGTGGAATATATTATAATATTTGGGAGCCGGATTCAAATCGTTAACCATTGATTGACCCTTATTTTCTAGTGGTTTCAAAAATTGTTCAAGTCGATCATCAGGGATGGGTGTTGACCCCTAAACCTTGGTTCGACAACCACGTTTCTCTTGGGTTGAACGTTTCAAACTTTGATAAGGATAGGAATCCCAGATCAGGTCAAGTCTGGTTGGTGTGTCCTCCGATATCAAGCTCTGGAAATATGTTAAGAAATGACGTTCTACGTATTGTTGAAAGTTTGTAGCTTTGATGGTTCGGGCCATATATTGAAAATGGCAGCAGCATCAACAATTGTCATGGACACATCGCAGGAAGAAGTTTTCAGGCATTCTAAGATGTCAGATTTTCCCCACTCCTCCATTTCCCTTTGTCAGATAATAAGGATGGCTCCTTTTGATTTTCAAACAGCGTGAATAATTTATATATTATTTTAGGCCCATTTGGGCGTGATTGTAGAGAACTAAATAAATGAGAAACCAACGGAATACTTTGCATATGTAGCCTACACTAATATTTTTGCCATTAGTTCTTGTTTGCAATGTTGGGAGAGATACCCTCTTCAGTTATAAACACATATATATTCATCATATACTTTCATGTACATTCATGCCTTTGTTAACAAGTTGAAGGAATATTTCATTATGTATCTGCTAGACCAGCAGAAATAATTTATCTTGTATATAATGTAAGCATGTTTGAACAAGTGTAAGAAAATAGAAAGGATTGCCCTTGAGTATATGTAACATCTTTAGTTTGGAGAATTTGCCCTTCTTCGTGATGACCATAAACAAAAGAAGATGATGTTGAGTGCGACAATAATTCAGCTGATGATGCAAATTCAACCAGTGCTTGAACTTCCCCAGGTAGGGACAGGTGTTCATCCATATATGATGATTGTCAAATATGATCATATCAGGATTGTCAAATGGAGAACACATATATCGGAAGCCAGAGTAGTTGGTTCGGTTGAACACAAACAAACATGAGCACAGGTAATCTATTACATGAAGGTCGAAATCACCCTCACGAAAAAGTGATCGAACAAATCGGCTGTATTTATTAAAGATCAAGAATTATTAAAATCATTTAACTGAAATGAAATTTATATTGCTATAAATTCCTCATGTTAGTATCCCAGTTGGCAAAATCAGAAAATCCATCCAGCTGGTTTATAGCATAGGCTTATTTCTTAAGATTGAGCTAGCCATGAGAAGAAATTGAGATGACGACTTATCATGAGATGACGAACTGTATTAGAAACGGACAGTGCTCGAGCTAAAGTATATATCCCTGATTCAATAATGACGGATGGGAACATAACAAACATACCCTGAAGCTTCAATTACAAATTCGACATAAAGGACCCCCAGCATTAACATATATTTAGTTTCACCCAAAGAGAGAAAATGGGCTGACATATACGCCCACCTTCACAGACACTGTTATTTACCGCCGTCTGGGTTGTGGCGTGTTTAGTTCAGCTGTCAATCACTCCTCACAAGATCTCACAATTCTAACGATTTGCTGGTCTGTGGTTGGTCAATCCCCATTATCTCCACCTGGTGAGTATTATTTACAAACTCAAGCAAAATATCAGTTTGTAAGCTCGCCCCTCCTCCTCACATATCAGTGAAACATCTACCCAGCACAGGTATCTGTCCAAGATTAGGGAATGTTCATGGTATGCTTCACCATTGGTGTAGATGCTGTCAGGTGTAGATGTTGTGAGGAAAGAGCGGCATGACTCCAATAATCGCATTTGGTTTGATATTAGGCATATCATTTTTTAATAAACTAGACATGAACCCTATGCTCTATTGACGAGACATGTTTTTGTAATTCCACAACCATCATCCATACATGCGAGCGAACAATCAGGTGAAACACTACTACTAAAACTAAGAGGTCTTTATCTGAAATATTGCAGAGGACAACGGAGATAAACAACATTTTCAGATCGACACAAATAACACAGTCCAATCTAGATCTAATAATATTTGTCCTCCATATTTTCATATAAGCAGGTTGTTATAAAGTAATAATTCACCAGACACCACAATAATTAGTTGAATTTAATGTCGCCTAAGTCTACATCGACTTCTCGTCGTCAATGAATATGTATCTATTATCTTAAAGCCGAAACCACTGTCCATTAAATGGGCTTGTGAAGAATCTGCAGGAATTCCTAGATCGTCTAAATCTTACAAAACAAACTTATGCATATTTTCATAATAGTAAGGCTGGTTGGGACAATGAATTATAACTATATTGACCATACATATATATGTATTATTTCTATTTTGTGTTCTATTGTATTTACTTAACATACATAACGTTAATATAGGTCTACTTGAAATTATGGTCAGACCCGATAGAATAGGTCAGAAGATTTATTGAATTTCTATAGTATTTTGGTCTCAAAAACGCTTAATAAGGTGAAAATATAAAATATATGACTCTAATCGTGCTTAATAAAGCATGATCAATGAAACCGTTGACCTCGAAATATATGAAATTGATGTTAACATCATTAAATTTGATCCATTGGTTACATAGATATGACATTATTGTTCGCGAGTGACGGCCATTTTGGATTTTGTCTGAAATGGTGGTTCCAGAACTATTTGAGCTTGGATTCATCACAAATATAAATCTATAAGGTCTAAAGGACCTCTAAACGAATTTTGGCAATTTTAGCCAGATGTGCAAATTTATACACTAATTGGACATTATGGTCCCTCACTAATATATGATAAAAATAAAGCCCTTGGAGCACTACATTCTTAGCTGTGGAAAAGGCCGAGGCCCAGGCCTTTTCCACAGCTGAGAATGTAGTGCTTCGAGGGCTTTAACTGACTTATGTTTTAACCCTGGAGATTGGTGGTCCCCTAACCGTGGACTGACCACTGTAAATATAAAAGCCGGGGATTGCTAAATTTGTTTTATTTTGTGAATCTCCGTTTTTAACCATGGATGTGTCTGAGGACGATCCCCACCTTGAGGTATGCCCTGACCATTTGAAAACCTACGGACTTAACCTGTTACCCGCTAAGTAACTGTTATCTTATTTATTTTTCATCCACTAATTGATTTACCGCGAACTACAACTTTAATTGGGTGAAAATTACTATATTTGTTTAATTTGAGATCTAACATTTGCAAATATTCATGTTTAAACACCCATTTCATTCCCAATAACAGTGATTTAATCTGTTAATTAAACATAATCAAAACGAATTTAGTCGTGTTAAGTGATGAAAGGGTTAAGACGTATACACGTTCTTAGCAGAACAAGGGTTTACGTATCTGTCTGTATAGATACGTAAGATGATGTGAGTGGTTTACGTATCTGTCTGTATAGATACGTAAGGTTACGTGAGTGGTTTACGTATCTGTCTGTACAGATACGTAAGGTGACGTGAGTGGTTTACGTATCTGTCTGTATAGATACGTAAGGTGATGTGAGTGGTTTACGTATCTGTCTGTACAGATACGTAAGGTGACGTGAGTTGTTTACGTATCTGTCTGTATAGATACGTAAGGTGACGTGAGTGATTTACGTATTTGTCTGTATGGATACGTAAGGTGACGTGAGTGGTTTACGTATTTGTCTGTACAGATACGTAAGGTGACGTGAGTGGTTTACGTATTTATCTGTATAGATACGTAAGGTGACGTGAGTGGTTTATGTATCTGTCTGTATAGACACGTAAGGTGACGTGAGTGGTTTACATCTCTGTCTGTACAGATACGTAAGGTGACGTGAGTGGTTTACGTATCTGTCTGTACAGATACGTAAGGTGACGTGAGTGTTTTACATCTCTGTCTGTACAGATACGTAAGGTGACGTGAGTGGTTTACGTATCTGTCTGTATAGACACGTAAGGTGACGTGAGTGCTTTACGTATCTGTCTGTACAGATACGTAAGGTGACGTGAGTGGTTTACATCTCTGTCTGTACAGATACGTAAGGTGACGTGAGTGGTTTACGTATCTGTCTGTACAGATACGTAAGGTGACGTGAGTGGTTTACGTATCTGTCTGTACAGATACGTAAGGTGACGTGAGTGGTTTACGTATCTGTCTGTACAGATACGTAAGGTGACGTGAGTGGTTTACGGTGACGTGAGTGGTCGTTATTACATGGTGATTACTTTACCTGCTTGACCGGGTCATTAATTAAGAGCGGAGATTTTAAAGGTACATACTTCGAAGTAACCAGACTATAAAATTGGCTATAAGGCCTGGTTTTTCTATTATTGATATTTATTTTGATAAATATCGCCGCCAAAATGACTTTAAAAGGCAGTATTGTCATTCAACAATTCTCCACTGTGACCCACACTTAGCACTGCTTAGCGTGGTATCATGGATCATGCATGTCATGTGCTGATCATGTGATGTAACGTTAGGCCTGTCTATTTCTGACAGTTCAGTAAACAAACAAGCAATGACAGAGCCATGATATAGGCCCCCGGTATAGGCCTAGCCTTTTGATTTTTCAAGTAAGCTTAGCGTTTTTTAAAGTCGAGCAGTCTGGAGTACATTATTACTGTTAGATATCATGATATGTCTTACTTGAACTGAGATAGGAACCTATATAGATCATGTGGCCCGATGATGTCTTCGACGAACTCGACGCTAATGATGTGTGGTCTACAGTTGCAGTTACAACTGTGTTGGCAGGTTAAGCCCGCGCTGCCACCAGTCACCACGTGATATGATGTATGCATGCGGCATATAATGTGTGGTGTGTGGCTGACCGCCCTGATCGAGCTGTCAAAACTATCAGAGATGAGTTGTTGTCTGGTGGCATTTTTAAGTGAGTGTTATAGTAGGCCTAGGCCTATATTATAAATTAGATAAAAAAACGATTGATCTGAGAAATCATTCACTATCGCTCCGCAGTGACAGCACTACATGCAGCATGCCTGTAGCATCTCGTCTGATAACTTGGTTTTTGTGAGGGGCTGTGACCTGCGACCTCGCCAGCTATCTCTGTCATCACCATATATGGTAGGCATAATCAGTTACTGTGCTTTTTGACTGTATAGTAGACTACTGGCCACTACTGTAGGCCTACACGGGTTGTAGGCCTATATCATTTATGTACAATTATCAGTTGAGAACCTACCTTAAAAAATACAATGTGTGCGTTGGAAATAAAGAAAACACCTTAGTGCAAAAATGCATAGTCTTTTGTAATGTATTGGTTCTCAGTAGTCGGCTTTGTCACGTGGGTTGATTTGTTGTGTTTGCGTCTCATGTTGTTCAATCAGGGAAAGGGATGTAGAGTTATATAGGATATTGTGGGCGAATATAATTGATATTGTGCAATAGGCATGGGGCTAGATGCCGATTGACGGATTTCACCACACCCCACATTTCATAATAGCAGAGATCGCTCTCTTGCTAAATGACAGAACTATTATGTATGTTATTCGATATAGCTGAGTCGATATGTAACAGTAGGAGGCCAACATGTGCACTTCCGGATGAAAGCATGAAAATTTGCATATAAGGGGTTTGGAGCATGCTGAATCCGATTAGGACCGGATCCACGCTGTCAAAATAAGGGATCAGTCTCAAAATCAAAAAATACAAAATGGCCGCCAACTAAATAAATACAATTATGTTTTTGGTTTCACCGTTGGTTATTTTTAACTAAAAGTTTAATTTTGGTTGCAAATTGTAAGTTTTGGAGATCTATGGACATAATATGTCACACACAAAATTCAAGATGGCCGCCATTTAAAAAAAAATTGAACATAAAAGAAATTATACGAAGTATTTATTGGGTTAACATAAGTATGGCTAAGTTCTACATCAAAGATTGTGTTCACTCTGTCACCACTTAGCTGATCCATTTGATTTATATGTGTTTCTACTGTTGAAACTAAGAACCAGGCTATACAACTCAAGCATAAGATTAATTAAAAGTCAGCATGGTTACAATATAAGGTTCAAAGAAAGGCTAAGTTATACATCAAAGTTTTTTTTAACTTTGTCACCACATAACTGATCCAATAATATATGTAGGCCCATGTGATTCTAGCTTTCAAACTAAGAGTCTATGTATTATTTAAACATGTTTAACCAGGCTGTACAGCTCAAGCGCAAGGTTAGTTAAAAGTCAGCATGGTTACAGTATATCGGGTTAACATAAGCATGATAAGTATGGCTAAGTTATACATCAAAACTTTTATCACTCTGTCACCACATAACTGATCCATTGATATGTGTAGGCACATGTGATTCTACTGTTAAAACTAACAGTCTATGCATTAAAGCATGTCTAGCCAGGCTGTATAAGTCAAGCGTAAGATTAATTAAAAGTCAGCATGGTTACAATATATTGGGTTGACATTAGTATGGCTAAGTTCTACATACATCAAAGTTTTTTTCACTCTGTCACCACATATTTAAACTGATCCATTGATATGTGTGGGCATATGTGATTCTACTGCTCAAACTAACAGTCTATGTATTAAAGCATTTCTACCCAGGCTGTATAACTCAAGCGTAAGGTTAATTTAAAGTCAGCATGGTTACTATATAATTCACTCTACATGTCTGTCTACTACTAAAGAACATTGTCCACCACAGAAGCAGAGCTGTGTGCACGGGAGATTTGCTTTAGAGCAATGACATCTTCCAGTGCAACGTTTTTTGCAGGCACACTTGATCAGTTCTCTGCATCCTTGTGAGGCTTCAGGGAGAGAACTCCATAAAGGCACCCATTTGCCCTCATTATCTAATTTCCATCCCCATTCCGAGGGACTTGGAAGAGAAGGATTGCTTTTCAAAGCTTGTCCCCATATGTGGCCTGCTTGGTAGGCTGCTCGGTTTACATGTTGACATAATGCTGCATGTGATGGGGGTATATTTTCTAATTTTCTGTTGCCATAGGAAAACAGTTGTTTTCTTGCTTCGTTCACTTCAGTTAGCTGTGATGTACGTGAGTAAAGCAGAACCACATATCTTTCCAGTACTTTCATGTCTGCATCTGTCACCTCTGTTGGCACATGTGATAATCTTTCAAAAACCTCGTTTGCTTCAGAAAATGACTTCCACACCTCCCATGCTGTTTTCTTGCCAACCGAACAGAATGAAGATACCGTATCACATCCTGTAAGTGCGTGCATGAATAACAAACCTCTGCAGTAGTTAACAGCCATCTCGATGGCGATAGTATGAGCCGCAATATACCGGAAATGAGGACCATGTCCGAAAGCTAACCAAATTTCACAATCGTCCATTTTTAGTGCAGTCACAATGGCGAGCACCAAAACATCTGTGTCAGTAGCATGTATCATTATTTTTCTCATTCCAAGTTTATAGGCGTGGAAGCAATGCAACATCATTCTATAATCCGCCTCTTCGTGAGAGCATGGCTCTAAAGCAGATGTATCCAGTAAGGCTGATGAGGCTACATCTTGGCCTTTGGTTGTAATTAAGATCTGTCCAGCTGCTGTTTCTCCAGATTCAATCGCGGATGCCAAAAACTTGAATAATTCTGTTTTGTTTCTGTCCACTCTTAAAAAACTTTTCCAATTATGTGGCAGTCTTGTTTTCTCGGATACACGAATAGATTCACCAGTACCTCTGTCCTCTCTGGCATGTGCTTTAAGGCTGTCACTCATATAGGTATCCCACACAATATCCACCCTTTTCACATAGTCAAGCTGTTTCTTTAGATATGGGACAAACACGTAATTAGCATAGTCTTTGAATGTTTTGATATTTGTTGTCGCATTCTTTGGATCCAAGACATGAACAAGAGCAGCCCCATCATATATTTTTACATCCACTGTAGGTGTTGCCTCTGGACGAGGGGCTAGAGTTTCCAAACATTTCAACAAGTCTGATTTCTCACCAAAACGCATTAAATTGTTTTCGGCTAAAGATGGTGGCCAAGAATGGTTTTCATGTTCAAAGAACGTATTCATATCACCATTCCGTGCTTGACAAGAGATATACATTCTTGAAAAAAGCTGCAGGTCACTCTTCATGTTTTTTACTTTGTTTTTTTACTTTGCTGCCGAAGAGTTTTTCCTTTCACCGGATTTAAAGAACTGAAGATTGTTTTTCTTAATATTATCATTAAATGGTTTATCCATCGTAAGAAGGTGTGATTCAACAAAAGACTCATATTGTTCCCTCCCCATTGCCTCTGCTGTTGTAATATTGTCTATAACGTTCTCGGACATTATTACCTTTGTGTCTAGTGCAAAAAGATTGTCACTTGTTTCTGTGAATGGATTACCAAACTCATTAAAAACTTCTATCACACTTCGAACATTTGTTGCAAACCTCTTTTGTGTAGATAAAATTTGTTCATGATGTCTATCACTACATATGATGGTAGGAGATGTGCAGTTTTCAATATCATGTAAAATTCTAGCCAACTCTGGTCCTGCAATCATCCACCTTCTGAGAGCTGAATCATTTTCAGTAATGCCAATTATGCCACCGTCCCCCTTTAACACAGCATTGAACTGTTCATGTACATGATCATGTGCCATCATGGAGAAGCGACGACATGTCTTTTGTGTTACAAAGTGTCCCTTTTCAAACTCGTCTTTTACTACTGGACATTCATTTTCAAGCTGCACTAAATCCCTTATATGAACAGACAACCACCTTGCATAGTGAAAATGATCCATAGAAAACATCCACGGCACAATTTGCCCCAGTGTGTCAATGTATAACTTAAAGTTCCCCTCACGCTGTGATTGCATAAATTGGAGAAAAAGATTCTCAAGGTGTAAAGTTTTGTTCCAGTAACGGAAATGTGGATGTTGTTTTTCCATGTGTGTACACCAGTCTTCGAATGATAATACAGGGTTTCCTTCTCCCTCTGCTTCAGTTTTGTATAAATTGTAGGCTTGGTCACGCAAACAATACAATGTCGCCGTTGTTACTTGGTGTGCCCACTGAGAACGTGCTGTGAATCAACCTTTCTTAAGAGCATCAGCTCTACCATCAGTGGTAACGTTTGCAGTCGTTAGTAGACTCAGCCAACCACTACCATCTAACCAGTGTCCTAAAACGTTTAGCAGGGCCATTTCGATATGGAATCCGGCCATCATCACAACATATTTGCTTTCACCATAGACATCTGGCCAGGACCACTGTATCTTCTTTGCAATGGCAAAGAGAGGTTGATCGACAGTCAATACTGGAACCTGTCCATGATTGACATGTTCTGTAGCTTTAGCTATGACATCCATGCCATGCTTCACCATTGCTAGTGAATGTGCATTATCACGAAACAATGGCATGAGTCCAGATATTGCTGGTGGCCTTTGGCAGGAATCTTGTAATGTTGCAAAATGCGCTGACCAAGAAATGTTATCATGTGCTCCCAATTCAGGTTTCTTCAACAACTCATTAACTACCTTTGCCCATGATTGCTGTTGGTCGTCATAGTCTCTTATAGATTCGTCTGGTATGGCACGTCCCTCTGTTGTGTTTGGCATTGGAATATCATTAGGAAATGTGGCGGGTGGTACAGTACTGTAAGATTCTAAGATTGGCTTTATTGTTATGGAACGTACAGAATTGTTGTCAATGATAGGTGCATTATGTAGTTCTCCACCTGAAAATTCATTGGTGACGTGTTGTGTCAATGAAATAGCTGTTCCATGAAATGATGTTTTTGATGATGTTGAGCATGGGTTATGATCTATGTTGTCCAAGTTACCGGTTGTGAAGAGGTATTTCCTAAGAACCGTTGGACACACTACCCCAGACTGTTCAAATGATGTTATTGCGCTGTTTGCTACATCTGTTTCAAGTTGTAATATTCGGTCATATGATACAGAGAGTCCTTTATCGAAAAAGATATCTATTAAATCACGTTTTCTAGTTTTGTTGTGAAGAAGTAGCCCAATATGTAGAGGGAGTCTAGTTTCTCTTTCTATGCTGTGTCTTGTATGTGTGGAATTAGATTCTCTTCTGCTACACTTTACAGCATTAAATGTTAAAAGGTCAGATATTGATAAAGCAGCTGTTTTGACAACATGGTTATTTTCCGTCTGGGTTTGGATGTTTGTGCCACCAAGGATCATCTGAGCTAACGCAGTAAGAGAAGCTGGCTTATCATCATAATGTTCATCTGCCAAGGATCCTGTAAACTTGTATTGTTTTTGAAAGATCGCCTTCCTGACTATGTTGGCTGCTCTCATAAGAACAACAGCATCACTCTCTTCATCTCGAGCTTTGACGTCCAACAATGTTTCACCAACGTCATCTTTAAAGGCCAGCATGATCTCATACTTGCCTTTATGTGCTTCCAAGTCTGGTATTTGTGTGAGAAGCTTCTCCTTCAAACGTGTTGAGTGTGTCCGCTCTGATATATTGCCACCAAGCTGTTCAAGTCTTAATCTATATAGTTGCACTAGGTTCGAGAGCTTAAATATGTGTTCAGATTGATTTTCTGATTGACGTGTTTCTTCAATGAAAGAAATTAGTTCTGCCAATGCTATGGCATCAGGGGCTAAGTCTGAAGTTTGTTTCGATTCCGTTTTCCGGATAAGTGTTCGATATCTATTCCTAAAATGTGTCAGACACTGTTTATGATATGCTGCTTCAATTGCAATCATGTCTCCAGATGATAGTTTAGCTAAAATATGGGTATCGCGAAGTTCTGTTGCCATCTTACGAACACTCGCATCTATTTGTTTTGTAGCTGCGAGATGATAAGCTTCTTCGACTTTTTCATCACAAAAGAAACAGTACTTTTCATTAGTTTGGGAAGAAGCTATAGGGAATGAACAGCGCAATCTACCTTTGAGTGGAGAAGTATTTAGCTGGGCATTGTCAAGTTTTGAAACTTTTTTCCGTGCACGCTCAACTTTATCTTCGCTAAATCTCATGTAGCATGTTTTGTGCCATTTTGCATTGTGCTGGGTGAATGCTTCAGCAATGCTTTGACCACTAGATAGACCTAGACGTGACAAATCTATTGTCATTGGCATGGAATCAAGCTGGTGAAGCTCCTGGATGTGATCAGCCAATGTTTCATAGCATTGGCTTTGATCAACATTTTTGCCTTGAGAAGGGTCTCTTAGGGGCTCGGTTGAATTTTCCTGACATAATACGCACAATTTCCAATTTGTCTGGGTGCATATCACATCTTGGGTAGGAATACTATCTAGTTTTATTCTCTTGGATGCCATTGTTCTCTAATTCCTGGCTCTGTAGCACATATTCAGCTCTGTTGAGGTTCAGAATCTTCTGACTATTTCTAAAACGACATTCAACCATCGACCTTGATTTCTGAAAAGAGAAAACATGTTTTCAGTTCGCTTGATAATGAATCAAAAATGTATGAAAACTGTTCAACTTAAATACTAATCTGGATACCAGGACACAATGGCTGTAAAAAAGATTTCTTCTGAAATAAAAAAAAAAACGGGGTAATGTGAACTAATTTTTTTAAATAGCGGTTTTCAATAAACACACTTTTTTTCATTACGGTTATATAAATAATCGTATTTGTCATTCTGGATATAATTTACAATGTTTAGCTGATCTTATGGCATCTCACATCCAATATATTCCAAAATGATGATGTTTCCAAGTCAAAAAAGCACAAAATCGTAACCAGGTATAAAATTATTAATTTCGATGGCGGCCATTTTGAATTTTTCGATTTTGACATTGTTCCCTTATTTTGACAGCGTGGATCCGGTCCTAATCAGATTCAGCATGCTTCAGACCCCCTATATGCAAATTTTCATGCTTTCATCCGGAAGTGCACATCTTTTTGACATATCGACTCAGCTAATAGACTTGTTTTACCTGTATTACTTTACTCGTGTGAATTATGGGGATTCCACACTGCTGTGGCGGTGGAGAGAGTACATCTGAAATTTTGTAAATGGGTTTTAAAAGTGGCTAAATCAACAACCAACGAAATGGTATACGGGGAACTTGGAAGATGCCCACTAATTTTAGAAAAAAAGGTACGCATAGTGAAATACTGGCTAAAAATTGTACACAGAGAATTAAGTCCATTGGTTCAGAAAATTTATAAAATAATGTTACACACTATTACTGCAAATAATACAATTGTTAACTGGGCTGCTCTAGTAAGAGACATGTTATTTAATTTGGGCTTTGGCTATGCCTGGATGCAACAGGGTGTTACAAATAGAACATATTTTATTAGTTTATTTAAACAGAGATTACGTGATCAATACATTCAACAATGGTTTACTTCAGTAAGTACCAGGTCGAGCTGTTCAATATACAAGAATATAACAAACCACTTTCGATGTCAAAATTATTTCCATATGGTAACAAATTGTAAGCACAGAATTTCTCTTATAAGATTTCGAACCAAGAATCATTCACTACCAAATGTAATTCAAGGCAGAGGGAGAAATCGCAGACCCTACAACGAGCGGCTATGTCCAACTTGTAAGGTCCTAGGAGATGAATTTCATTGTTTGTTTGAATGTGAGAACACACGTCACATCAGACATGTGTTACCCCGCTATTACACTTTTAGGCCAAATATGTTTAAATTTTCCTCTCTCTTATCTTCTGAAGAACCATCTGTGTTGAGAAAACTTGCAAAATTTTTATATCTACGTGATTCTTAGTCTTAGAGCCAATTTTCTCATACAAACACAAACAAAATTGTATCACCTTATTGCATCTCTGTTCACGCTTTATCTGTTGCCACGCTATTTCACGCGTCAAACATGCACTTGTTTATATATGTCAATATGTATGCACACAGATTGTAAATCTATTGCTGAATAAACTTACTTACTTACTTACTTACTTACATGTGGATGGTGTGTTTACAACTGAACCGTTGTGTCTGCTCGCTCCGCTTGCGTACGCCACGTTCACGTGACTAAAATTAGCATAATGGTGTTTACACGAATTCAAATGGCGACAGTTTGAATATCATTCGGCGATACAATCATTAAAACATGTTATATGAGAGTCCTGAATGATGCAGTATGGCCACATATATGCGGCAATTTGTATCATGATTAAACTGAAAGTCATGTTTTGGAAACTGTATACCAGAATATACTTCAATGTAGGAACCTTTAACCATTGCAGTGCGGAGATCGACTTTATGATGTCGATCGACAGATTAAAAGACTGCATAAAAATTGTTCTCCTGGGCGTGATGCTGTAACTACTGAACATTTTATATATGGTAATGCTCCTATGTTGTGTGATGTATTGGCGTCTGCATATATTGCACAACTAGATTTTTACAGTGTACCAGATGTATTAAAAATGGGTATAGTTATTCCAATATTGGAAAAACCTTCATTAAATGCTAGTATGCCCTAAAACTATAGACCGATAACTCCGAGTTCGACACACGCTAAGATGGTTGAAATATAGCTAATCACAGACAGTGTTATAAGTAATACCAAGAACTCTATTTAAAATTCTTGGTAATACCCATTTCGGATTTAGAGAGATACGGGGAACTTCTTTCGGGTGTGCATTACTAATTCATGTAATAGCTTATATTCAAGAGCAATGTTCTCCTGTTAATAAAAGTACGCTAGACGCTAAAAAATGTTTCTATAGTGTAGATGTTTCAATAACTGCAAACTGCCTTACCAGTAAACCACTGGTTACTAATATATATATGGTATAAAGCGCTAAAAGCTGTTGTCAGATGTAATGATCAGTTCAGCGATCCGTTTGTCGTTACAAATGGGACACGACAAGGAAGCATATTATCACCTCATCTATTCTCTAGTTCTATTAACGAGCTGCGGGAAAGTTAAAAGAGCTAATAGCGGGTTGTGTATAGGGGGTGTTAAACTTGAATCATTCTCGTATGCAGACGATGTAAGTTTGTTTACCTCACGTAACCGGTCTGCAAAACTTAGTTGATGCATGTTTTTACTATTAAAAAAAGTGGAGATTTAATTTTGGTATTAAAAAATCAAAATTTATGATGGTTGGTGCAAAGAAATTTTTTAATGAGCCACATTGTAGACTCGGATTGCAAACTATGGAAAACGAAAACACACTAGAAATGTTGGGGGTACTATTCTCTAGTGATACCCCGGTGAGATGTAGTTCATCAAGTGATGAACGTTGATGAATGTTCATGAACATCCATGAACATTCATCAATGGTTCATCAAGCCAGTTCATGAACTGTGTTCATGAACTGTTCTTCAAAAACAGTTCATGACAAATCATGAATATTGATGAACACTTGATGAAATACTGTTGTTCATGATTTAGTTCATGAAGTTCATTTGAAGAGTTTCATGAACAGTCATGAATTTTTATGAACTTGATAGGATCAATTCAGTTCATAGCTTGTTTATAGAAGTTCACGAAAGAGTTTCAAGAACTTTGATGAATTATTATTAACTTGATAAGCCTTAAATTCGGTTCATGGCTAGTTCATGAAAGTTCATGAAGGAATGTTTCATGAACTGTGGTGAATTGTAATGAACTTGTTACGTCTTATTATTTAGTTCATGGTTGTTCGTTAAAGTTCATGAACTTTGATGAATTATTATGAACTTGATATTAAATCTTAATTCGGTTCATGGCTAGTTTGTGAAAGTTCATGAAGGACTGTTTAATAAACTGTGATGAATTGTTATGAACTTGATTAGTCTTATTATTTAGTTCATGATTGTTCGTTAAAGTTCATGAGCTTTGATGAATTATTATGAACTTGATAAGTTTTAATTCGGTTCATGGCTAGCTAGAGGGACAATTTCATGAGCTGTGATGAATTCTTATAAACTTGAAATCTCAATTTAGTTCCTGGTTTTGTTCTTGAAAGTTCATGAACTGTGGTGAATTACCCTGGTGAGTATGGTGTCAACTATGCAATGGCTAATTAACTAATTAATTAGCAAATTGAGACAATCTGAGTTATATTATCAACCATAGAATATATACTATTTTGAAATAATTAGTTTCTCAGTTTTCTGTTCAGTTCTGTGTAATACTGTGAGGGGGGGAGATCTCTTGTTTTAATTACAAAATGAAGCCAAATTAGCTTGCTGTGTTTATATAAGAAGTAACCTCAGAAAAATATAATCTGTATTTTACATGTAAAAAAACTTAGACTGGAAAGTTAATGAATTTTCATGAACAATCCGTGAACATTCATGAACACCAACAAGAACTTAGTTTGTGAAAGTCTTGAACTCAGTTTAAGTGTTGCTGGCTTATCTGTTTCAGTATTGAACCACCTGAGTTCCTGGTCGTTCTTGAACAACCTCAATTTCATGAACATTAGGTTCGGAAATGCAGGTTGACAGTTCATGAATGTCTCATCTGTTGATCAAGAACATTCATGAATAGTTCATGAACACATTTATTGAACGTTCATGAATGTTCATGAACTATCTGGTTCATGAATAATTTGTTTATGGCCGTTCATGAACTAGGTCGACAATTCATGAATTTTATGAATGTGTCATTTGTTGCTCAAGAATAGTCATGAATAGTTCATGAACCCATTTAATGAACGTTCATGAATGTTTATTAACTACCTGGCTCATGATTTTTTTGAGTTCATGGTCGTTCATGAACAACCCATGTTCATGAACAAAGTGAGAGTTCATCAACAGAATAAGTTCATAAACTCATGAACTTCAATGAAAGTTTCATTTGTTGTTCAAGAATATTCATGAACCGTTCATGAACACGTTGATGAACGCTCATGAACGTTCATAGTTTTTTGTTCACGACCATTCATGAACTATTCATGAATGTTCATGAACAGTTCATGATCATCTCACCGGGGTAGTCACTCTAACCCGCATGTTAGCAATAGAATAATGAAATGTCGTAGATCATAATATAGTCTCAGTGGTTGTGGTCTCTCCCAGGATTCAATGTGGAAATAGAGAGGTATATATGGAATAGCGTGTGTGTGCCGACATTGAAATATGGCCTAGAAACAATGTACCTGTCAAATAATCAATTGCAAAAATTAGGGTCTATAGAAGGCACTCTTTTGCAGTCATCTCTTGGCCTGAGTGTACACAGCCATCACTCAAAACTAATTCGTCCAATGAATATTGTTCCAGTTGGTGAAATTGTTAAAATGTGGTTTGTGGTTTGTGGCATAGAATTTGTATGGTCGACTCTGCGATGTGAGATCTATGCTCACACTTATATTGTCTCTGGTATAGTCCAGGAGCACGAATCTGAAAATTTGGTTTCGTTCAACACCAAAAGTAACCAAGTATTGACTAACTAGGATGATGGTATGAACATTCTAGAACAACACCAGGTAGTGTGTACAATCAAACTGTGGTATCAACAAATATTTATGGGCAATTTTAGGGTAGGGGGTGTATTAATGGTACTGCCTCAGAAATTGGAATATGTACACATAATTATCAATATCTTTGTCAATACGAAATCAATTTTAAAGATTATGACATCAAAATGTAATGTTTTTAATGGTGTATGTCTATGTAAAAAAACATTGCAACAATGTTTACGTTATGAAGGTCAATGAAGGTCACATATTGTATCACGATCTTAGCAGATGTTTTATTATCACGCTATCTGTACTTTAGCATCATTTGTTGAGCAATAAAATTAACCAAGGTTGGACTTGATAGAATTATAGTATATACCCTCTACCATAACCTCAGCTAGACCATAGAGCGAAATTGTGGCATTATTCTTTTTTGTACGGCTTTTTTCAATGTAGGTTATCTCATAAGCCATAATCTGTAACATTGAATAAGAGTGACAAAATTGGCAATATAGGTCAAAATTTATTAAATTGTAAAAATTATTCTACCAAAACGTAAGACGTTTAACAATCTGTAAACGTAAGAATAAAAAACAGCAAAATTTATCAAGTTTTAAAGGTCATTGAAGGTCAAATCCTTATACGATAGGTTTTTTTCTGGTTTTTTTTTCATAGCGTTGTTTCTATTTTCATATTACTTGTTAAACTAAATAAGATTTGATTTGATCAAATGACAAAATAGAGATTCTAGAACAAAAGCAGATGGCATATATAGTCAAATTAAGGTATATAAATATTTTGAAGTCAGTTTACTACACCCGGTGACATAGCGCATAGAATAGCCTGTGACACATAGTAAAATTACATATATGGCCATAAATTTGCAAATTTTCAATCAAATTTAACAATTTTGGTACCAAAATGGTAACCTTTTGATGTAAAAACTTAGATGAAAATAAAATAGTCATAAATATAAAAATTTATAAAGGTCAGCAAAAGTCAAAAGTCCATGCCACAGTGATCTGAACAGTTTTTTATAATAATTTTTACGTTGACATAATTTCCTCAATACCACCCTGAATACCAAATCTGACCGAGGTTGAAATTGGTGGAATAACAAGATAAATCTTCTAACACAATCACGCATAGCCTGTATCGCCAAATTGAGGTATACATAATGTTTTAAAACCGTTTTAACCGTTTTGTTTCTTCTGGTGGGATGTAAAATAGCACAGTCTGAATCATAGAGTGTAATGATATTATTGACAAACTATTTGACAAAACTTGATAATATTTAGATATTTTGGCATCAAAACTGAAAGTGTTCAATTGGTATTATTTTATGGGAAAAAAATCATAATAATTGCTAAATTGCAAAGACCAGCAAAGGTCAAAGCATCATTAGTGCAAGAGCATTAGTGAAAAAAACACAGGAACCTGGAATAAAATTGCAGAAAGCTGATTTTTTCGGGAATGATACCTGGACATCTCCCCAGACGAATTCCGAAGAGGCCCCCAAAATCCCCCTTGTGCATTTTTTTTAATTCAAGATGGCCGCCACCATGTAACGCCATTTTCGAAAAAACAGGGGTATACCCTAATTCCTCACCTTTGTAGTTAGAAAAAAATATATTTTGGTGTCTCTACTTATATTTTAAGGCACAAAGAGTTGATCCAGAGGATCAGAAATGATATCAGCACTTTTCTCAATACCAAAAATCCAAGATGGCCGCCATATTGTTCTGATTATGTTAAGCGATCTCTTAAAAAAACACGAAAATATGAGATATCTATCTCGTTGTTGAACCTAAAATGTAATTTTTGGCCAAACCCATGGAATCTAGCACTTATTTAGATCACCATTATTTTATTATATTGAATTTATCAACATAAATCCCACATAGTAGTTAATTTAAAATAACACCAGATAACGCAATTTTTTTTTTAAAGAGGTATACCCCAATTCCTCACTTTTGAAGTTAAAACAATGATTTTGGTGTCTCTACCTATGTTTTAAAGTACAAGGAGGTTATCCAGATGTAATATCAGTACTTTTCTTAATACCACAAATTCAAGATGGCCGCCATAATATTTTGTTAAGCGATCTCTTAAAAAACCCCGAAAATATGCGGTAACTATCTCGTTGTTGAAACTAAAATGTATTTTTTTAGCCGAACCCATGTCTAGAACTTATTTAGATGACCATATTTTATTATATTGAGGTTATCGCCATGAATCCCACATGGTAGTTAATTCTACCATAGTGGGTGACGTTTTGGATTGTTTTCGAACTGTTTTCCCACTAGAAATGTAGATTGAGATTTGTCAAGTTAACAAATTATTCTTCGGTAAATAATGAAATTATTGCGTTCAATCATCCGAGTTGTCAGTTTCTACATGTTTGGCCAATACAAAAATAGCACATCGTTGTACAATATAGTCTAGATTTGTGAGATATCCCCCCCCCCTTTGAACAAGCCACTCTGCACTCGCAACTCACTCTTTTTAGAACTCTTTCAGTTTGCGTTGGTCACAAACGACCATGAGATAAAATCCGTTCCCAGACTGTAGGTTCCACACCCTCCTGTACAGAAAAATATGCTCTGTATCATAATGGAGTTTAAACACGAGGCATTCATCCAATGCTGTTTTAATATTGGCTGACCGTCTTCGACGCTGACCCAAAAAATAAACAGAATTGGGTTAATGCCCCGTGTTGGCTGGGGCAGTAGGTGACGTTTAAGGGAGGCTTTCTACACGTTACATGTACATGACATCTTTGATAATCGTCCTGTAACAATGCTCTTTCAAATACTTACTTTTGTCCATGATCTGCGAATGTCAATATGTTTAATATCATGAAATATATCATTTAAATATCAAGATATTACATTTTGAATATTAGGATATCTATATTTCGTAATGAAGTTATGCCATTGTATGGTGTTGTAATGAGATGATTTTACATCAGAATATCGGAATATGACATTAAATTAATTGATGTCACGGTTTATCGTCAAGATAGGATCTTTTTATGTCACGATAATAGGAGGACAAGACACATTAACGTCATGATATGGTTTTGTAATGTCCAAATATTGCTCTTTAATATAGTAAAATGACCTTATGATGTCTGGATACAGCTTTATAAATGCAGGGTATGGTGGTTGAACATCACGGTATGGTATTAAAGTGACATGATCTTTTAGTGCATTGTCACAATATTATTATAATATCATAATATAGCATATTAACATCACAATATGACATTTTAGTTTAAGAGGAAATGAAAGTAAGAGAGGGTAAGGACACGTGCTGTTCAAAGAGCAAGTGTCTTAACCCTATCTTACTTTCCATTTTATTGAATCTTCCGAAGTGTTTTTGTTGTTGGCAGTTTTGGAGTACCGGTATTTGAGCAATGTAGAGGCCTTTACTTACTGAATTATATTGCGATATATATGTTGAACTGACTTGTGCCATATTAAACACCAATGTTTGGACATTATATTACATATCATGATATTAAAGTGTCATATCCTGATATCATATTCATATATCCTGACATAAAACTATCATATCCTGACGTTAAACTGTCACATCCTCTAATTTGATATCATATTCTGACATTTAAATGTGATATCACATTGCAATTTAATACAATGTCATATATTTATTACGTAGTACACTAATATTCAAATAAAATATCTGAATATTCTAATCTATAATCCAAGGTATTTATTACCATTTTCTGGAAATTGACCAAATTACGTAGGCCTATAGATGTCCAGTAAAAAGATGTGATTTAAAACATTTTATTATTTAGTAGTACATGTAAATAACCAACAGTCTCGTAGGACACGTGTTCAAGCTGGTGTAATATTGTATTTAGCTCTGTTATTAAGTACATTCACACAAAATTAGCTAATATTCATATCCTAGAATAATCACAACTAATACTAAACCAAAAGCGAAAAACATTTTATATAGGCCTACTATATAAAATACCTACATTGGAATTAGTCGCTGGGTGTTCTTACGCTATCTCAAGCTTCAAATGAATGAAAAATACCCTTATATTTAAAAATAAGACATGTTAGAATTTTTAATCGATGATTTATGATTTATGGTGATGGGAATATATTCTAGATTCAGACTCTGAAAAAAAGTTTCAACAACATGATAATTATGTCATGTAAGTGATTTTCTGAAGGGGTGGGGGACGATTGACATAATGGTCGCCATCTTGGATTTGTGGAGATAAGAAAAGGAATGATATCATTTCTGATCATGTTGATGAGCTTTTTGTGCCTTAAGACATGTGTAGAGGCACCACAATATTTTTTTTAACTGCAAAAGTGAGAAATTGGGGTATACTCTTTTTTTTTGGAAAAATGGAGTTATATGGTGTTACATAACATTAAACTATGTGGGATTTATGTTGATAAATTCAATATAATAAAATATTGGTGATCTAAATAAGTGCTAGACTCCATGGGTTTAGAAAAAAATACATTTTATTCTCAACAACGAGATAGTTACCTCATATTTTCGTTTTTTTAAGAGATCGCTCAACATACTCAGTATATCAATATGGCGGCCATCTTGGATTTTTGGTATTGAGAAAAGTACTGATGTCATTTCTGATCATCTGGATGAACTCTTTGTGTCCTCAAACATAAGTAGAGACACCAAAAAAAACAACTGCAAAAGTGAGGAATTATGGTCTACCCCTGTTTTTTCGAAAACGGCGTTACATGGTGGCGGCCATCTTAAATTGAAAAAAAATGCACAAGGGGAATTTTTGGGGCCTCTTCGGAATTCGTCTGGGGAGATGTCCATGTATCATTCCTGAAAAAATCAGCTTTCTGCAATTTTATTCCAGGTTCAACCCTAATGCTCTTGCACTACATACCACACCGATCTAAACAGGGTTTAGTTTGCATCATGCTATTTATACGTTGACATAATTTCCTAAACATCAGAGCTAACGACGGTTTGAATTGATGGAATTATAATTTATCATATATACAATAAACGTAAGTAGTATATATAGTCAAATTAAGGTATAAATAATGTTTTATGGTCTTTTTTCATTTGGAGCGTATCAGATTACACAGTCTGAAACACGTAGTTGAACTTACATAAGTAGCAATATATTTTCAAATATTTATTCAAATTTAAAAAAATCGGTGCCATATCGTCAAGCTATTGACGTGGAATATTTCTACTGTAACAAGTAAAAGGAGGTGTTATAAAGTTCAGCAAACGTCCAAAACGCATGCCACATCGTTCTTAACAGTTTTTTTTCATCACACTATGAGTGCGGTAACATATCTCCCTTGACAGCAAAACTAAACAAAGTTTGACTTTATAGGATGATAAAATTGAGCATATCTAAAATATCATCCCAGGTAGCAGGTATTATTAAATTACGATCTAAATAACGTGTTAAATATTCATTTTATTATGCAGTAATAATATCAAATATCATAATATGAAACAAGGATTGAAAGATATAATTGACAAAATATTGCAGATAATCAATCAAATGTATTGTTTCAGGTATCAAGACATCCACATTTTATTGGGCTATGTATTAAGTAGCAATATACGTGACACAGTTATATGAACCAGGTGACATCCATCTAGCCAGCAGTTTCGTTATACAACTAGTACCATATTCTGATATAATTTTCTCTCGTATGCCTGCAAGATTTAAATAAGTTAATAGTTAAAATAAGTTATAGATTATCATATCACACAGCTTATTTGACAAAATGTTACGGAATCAGTTACAGTTAGGAGCTGTGGAAAATAACATCAATTCAGTTTACTTTTGTAGTTAGTAATGTCGCTCTGACCATGAAAAGTCCAGCTCACAGCTCTTGTTTGACACTTCACAATGGATTTTATGTGTGTTTTTTGCATACTGGATTTCATACAATTTACATACAACATACAAACTTACATACAGTACTGTCCGTCGAATGTATATTTGACAAATACTGAGCCTGGTTCTACGAGACATATTTTATATAAGCTAGTCATATTTAAGTTGTTGTTGATTCATGTTATGTATAAGCTTCGTGTATGACTATTAGCGTCTTTTTCAAAACGACTTCAACACATGATTGCAACAATATAGACGTACATCTTACCCAAGGGAAATTATTAATTACATCGAGTTAGTGGACTGTTCACTTGAGGTTTTTTCTAAAAAATGGTTGGGGATGATAAGTCATTATGGCCTATGTAAACT
This sequence comes from Flabesymbios commensalis, assembly GCA_964017125.1. NCBI lineage: Eukaryota > Metazoa > Annelida > Polychaeta > Terebellida > Flabelligeridae > Flabesymbios > Flabesymbios commensalis. Next base: position 12,321,813 of record OZ024911.1, on the reverse strand, counting down.
TGCAGCCACATGAGGGGAAAATGGTTTCAAAGCCGGTAAGTGGTGTAAAGAAACTACTGGCTAAGTTGAAGATAGAAGTGGCATGCGGCTGCGGACGTTTGCCGATTTTTTCAACTTAGCTATTGTTATTTCACATTTTTGTCAGTACACATATTCCTAATTCAAAATGCTACGTTCTGATGCCAGAATATTGAAATATGATTAAACATAGGCTAATGTATTATCACTTTTGTCAATAAACTATGTATTTCATATTGTGCAATCATATATACTCCACATCAAAAGTCTCTAAAAAATATATATACACCGTAATTTGGTTATACACACCCTCTAGCCTTCTATCAAGTCAAACCTTGGCTAAGTTTGGAGTTGAGGGAATTATGTAAGCGTGAAAATAGTATGAAGAAAAAAACGCATGTTTGATCACTGTTCTATTATAATTTGACCTTTACTGACCTTTACAACTTCGTAATAGTTACAATTGTTTGTATGATAAATATTGCCGAATGAATAAAACATTTTTGGTAGCGAAATAGATACATTTCATTGATTATTAGCGAATACATTGACAATTATGTCATTCTACTCCATGTGACATATTATGCTATCTGATATACCCGAGTTGGAAAAAAACAACTTTAAAACCTTTTTTTATTTAATAATTTGACTATACACGATATCTGGGCTTGTTGTATAGATTCCATGTCATTGTCCCATCCATTCAAACCTTGGTTAGCTCTAGTTTTGAACAAAGCATATCGAAGTACAGACAACGTGATGACAGTCAAAAGTTAGAAAAATCACTGTCGTATGCAGTTTTGACCTTTATTGACCTTTATAACACAAAAGTTGTTACTTGTTTTTCTCCTCATATACATAGTTCAATATGTGACTTATGTTTTGGTGGCAGAATATTTACATTTTAACGACTGTTGATAAATATATGGCGAATTTTGTCACTCACGTTCCATATTTCAAACTGGCCATGCACTACACCCCCAGTTAAAAAAAAATCCATACAATAAATATTATTACCAATATGTGACTTACATTCTAGTTGAGGTTATTCTAGAGGCTTTATGCTATTATTCCATATATTTAAACCTTGGTTAGTTTATTCAATAAGTGACATAAAAGTACAGATAGTGTGATGGCGAAACATTTGCTAATTCACTGTGGCATGCAGTTGTGACCTTCGTTGAACTTCATAACTTAGACATTGTGATAATGTTTTCCTATATATATATTAAACATTAAAAACATTACATTTTGGTGCTAAAATCTTTAAATTGATTGAGTATTGACAAATATATTGCCAATTATGTACACATACTTCATGTTTACTTGTGATACCATACAGTACACCCCCTATACTAAAATGCCCCCTAAAAATAATTGCTACCACAATTTGATTGTACACACTACCTGGGGTTGTTCTGGAAGGTTCATACTACCATCCTATCAACTCAAACCTTGTTTACTTTTAGTGTTGAGATAAATCCATTTTTAAGCGTGTTTCAGGATTTCGCTCCTGGACTAGTAGTATATGCCATAAAACCTTGTTTTTCAGAATATTAAAACTGGGTATATTTCTATTACTATGCTCTCATAATGCGAATGCCTATAAATCGCCAAATATAATTTTACCTTGTATTACTGAAAATTCCCTTGCGAGTCTATTGAGGGACCCAACAATCCAATCTATGTCTATGTCCCATAAACTTTTACGTTTAATTACAAAATATTAATTCGCACTTATTCGTACATTGTGTTTTTAATGTATTTATGTTTTAACCAATATATTTATAATGCACTTGTATGTTTTAAATGTGTGTATTGCATGTTCTATTTATGTATACTGTCTCCATCCCTAGAGGCTGAACAAATAAATGGTCGTAGACCCATAACATATGTATTCAAATGAAGCGGAAAGAGCTAATTAAGCCATTATGGTGAATTCAAATTTAAAAAAACCTTGGTCTCCGTGGTTTATATACAAATATTTCCAGCGCTACAGGATTTATGTCAGTAGAAAAATGGACCAAGGACACAGAAAACACGGCACGCTGACCCGATGATGGCCTAGTGTTGGGCCAGCGTCGCAGACGTTGGGCCGTCACTAGGCCAGCATTAGGTCAGCATCTCCAATTCTTGCATCAAATGAAGAGAACATATTTATATTAATGAACAATTTTAATGCAGGAGTGTAGGCTGCAATACGTTATGTTGTGAGTACATCTCGTACAAGGGACTCGTCATTCCATTATGATTATTACTGATAATCATCGGTTTTAATGTAAATACCTTGATATATTCTACTCCAGATCTACCCAATCCATCCAACTTCGATAAAAGAGCCTTGCTAGAATTCAGATAGAATTTACCAATCCAGTATTCACTGAAATGATGATTAGCTTTATCACATGGCACATCACACTGTATACAGGTGGTATAGTGCATCACACTGTATACAGGTGGTATAGTGCATCACACTGTATACAGGTGGTATAGTGATACACTGTCTACAGGTGCTATAGTGCATCACACTGTATACAGGTGGTTTAGTTATACACTGTATACAGGTGGTATAGTGCATCACACTGTATACGTGTGGCATAGTTATACACTGTATACAGGTGGTATCATGTATCACACTGTATACGTGTGGCATAGTTATACACTGTATACAGGTGGTATCATGTATCACACTGATAATTTAATGGCACAACATTAAATCATCATTGTCTCAGTGTTTTATTTGTTGGGAGCATGGTGCTATGATTTTTCCGAGTCCTACACGTCTAGAATTTGCAATAAAACATGTAAACTGTCATAGGCGTATATAGTCGATGCATTTTTATCATTATGATGCATCTTAATAATTTAATATCATGTTCAGTGCCCAATAAAAACACCACACCCATATGAAAGCCGCATTTGGATTAAATCAGTATTAAAGATGTGAGTTAATTGCAGATTATTCACGTCGTCTAGCGACCCTTGGTTGTATAAAGAGTCACCCCTGCCATGCGTTCCCAACGGAGACTTGCAAGTGGGGGGAGGGAAGTCACTCGCGACTTGCAGTCACAACAGACACCCTATCCTACTATTTATCTTATACTCGTCTTTAAATTGTACCTTTGTGAGCAATGTAGGCTACATGTCATTTGTATTTTATATTGGTCATCAGCGAGTTTTCATTAGCATACAGAATCTACAGAATATCGTGTAAATACATCGTTACATCACCGTGTTATGATAAAAATTATCAGATTATGTAATGAGATGAGGCATAACTTTAAAATAAATGTATAAGGTTTGCGCATTTCATGCATGAAATAAAATGAAGCAGATTTCATAACTGTGCTAGAATAAAGCATCGGCGCTGAAATGTTAAATGTTGGGAAGCGGGATTAACCTAAATCTTATTCTTGAGGGGCTAAATCGGTACGCAATAGCCAGCCGGTCAAAACAATAGGCGAGTGTCAACGCTGAATGAACGTGATGAACAAAGGCGCTAGAAATAAAGGGGAGACATGCATAATCAGCAAAAACGAAACATTGATCCAAAGTTGGTTTAAAGCTGGGCCATAAACGCGGACGTTGGCTCAACCTTGAGCTGTGATTGTGGCAATGACTCGTGCTTAGCGGGTAGGATCTCAATTAGTTGACTGCACCTTTTCAGTCTGACATAGCAAATATTGTATCGCATCATGATTACGGCAATTACATTAATATAAGTTTATAACTAATTTTAAACACATACAATAATGATAAATTTTTTATATTAATTCATCCAATAATGTATAAATAAGTAGAATTGACAGGTGTAATAAAATAAACCGGGCCTGGGAGCCATAGTGTCAGAGGTGATTGTGGGGTGGGAGGATCCAATGCCCACCCCACCAGAAAAAAACTGTCAGATGTGGCCTGCCTACCCAGCAAACATGAGACGTTGAGCCAATGCTGGCTTGATGTTGGACCAGTGTTGATCCAACATTAAATTTGTGTTGGGTCAACGTCTCGTGCTTGTCG
>OZ024911.1:12268144-12317578 GCA_964017125.1 Flabesymbios commensalis | reverse complement strand
CATCGGGAACCCCACCGCTGTAATACATTCAGTTTCAAAACGTGCCACCGACTAGACCCGATGTTATGAAAGAGAAAATCTGCTGTGGCTGCGTGGAATTTAGCATTGTATAAGCCCCACTGCTATGTGGTGTGTGCAGCCACTAGGCGGATGACCAAGAGGTTGATGTACGTCATGGCGGTTGGCGTGGCAATGCTGAGATATAGCAAAATAAAAAAAGATCAAATCCTCTACAAACTCAGCCTTTGCGAATGAAATTGTTTGTGTATCTACATATGTGCACTGTACACATGAGAGCACTAATTATTGACACCTGATTGCACCTGATTGGGGAAAACAGGATACAAGTTTAGCAAGATCACACACATAGAGGCTTCCACACTCCGTGGGAGGGGGGGGGGGTTAATGGCAACTGAATTTTGCTCACCTGCAAATGGTAAAGCCACATAAGAAGAAAGACCAACTGTTACAAAAAGAAATGCTAGTATGCCAGGCAGGAGCTGTAGGTCAAAAGCCTCCGCCACAGCCGTACTGACTAGAGTGGCCTGTATACCCCAGCCCAGGCCTATCACTACAGCCAGTGTCACCAATTACTGGTGATACCGGGGAACACTGTAACAGACGTCCTGGATACCAGAGCTAGTATGCTTATCAGCACAGATGATCCACATGTGTATTTGCCCGTTAGAGCCACCAGGCAGCGTCTGATGACACTTCCCATGCCGGTTATGGATACCACACTGTAGGCTTGGTGGTCGTTGAATCCCGCTTGGACGGCTTGATCTGGAGCCAGTAGCTGAAATATAAGTAATGGCAAAGACCCTAAAGCTGAAGCTATGAATAGACTGAGAAACCAGAATGAACACGTCTTCTTCATCAGGTGATGACGAGATTCTAGTTTTACAGTCCGTTTTCTTCTCATTTGTGAAGATGATATTAGATCCGCCATGACAGTTCCCGGTAGTGCCATACATGCCAGGCAGACGAGGGCAGTCCTACATCCCAGACCGCTGATCCAGGATTCAAACACATACGGGAATCCAATAGTAGCAGCGCCAGCGATCACACTGGCGACTCCAGCAGCCACATTAACATATCTGTCAAATATCAGAGGTATCACAGTCGTGGCTGGGCCAAACATTAGACAATTATCAAATCCTGCAACAACAAAACAGAGATATCACAGTCATGACTGGACCAGATATTAGACAATTACCAAATCCTGCAACAACAAGACAGAGATATCACAGTCATGGCTGGACCAAACATTAGACAATTACCAAATCCTGCAACAACAAAACAGAGATATCACAGTCATGGCTGGACCAAACATTAGACAATCACCAAATCCTGCCACAACAAAACAGAGATATCACAGTCATGGCTGGGCCAAACATTAGACAATTACCACATCCTGCAACAACAAAACAGGGGTATCACAGTCGTGGCTGGTTCAAACATTAGACAATTACCAAATCCTGCAACACAAAACAGAGATATCACATTCATGGCTGGTTCAAATATTAGACAATTACCAAATCCTGCAACACAAAACAGAGATATCACAGTCGTGGCTGGTTCAAACATTAGAAAATTACCAAATCATGCAACAACAAAACAAAGGTATCACAGTCGTGGCTGGTCAACAGATATCACAGTCGTGGCTGGTTCAAACATGGGCGTCTGACTGCCGTCGACTTTTTTGTGTTGACTCTCGTCCCGTTGGACGTCGGAGTGTCCGCACTACCAGGTCTAGGTGGACCCTGTGGATTCCTACTAGATGTCCTGGTAGCCGTCGACTTCCGTGATTTGCTTGGCGGTTTACGCTGTGTTGTCGTACCTGTTGTAGGCCCGCACTCCATGTTAGCGGGTTTAACGCGATCTAAGGAGACCGTCTCAACCTTGCCTTTAACTAGGATTTTCATTACTCTGCCACTCCTCGCGACGACCTTGTATGGTCCATCGTAAGGGGCGGTCAGAGGCGGTGCAATTGCGATTCGGCGCAAGAATACATGAGTACATGTAGCGATTTCCTTGAATTGGAAAATGTTGTGTTGTTGTGTGTCACGTGGCGGACATAGACGGAGACGCGACATGGCTACGCGTAGCTTGTCTGAATAATTATCCAAATCAGTGTTAGCGTCGACGTTGTACTGTTTAGTAAACTCTCCTGGGAGTCTAAGGGTTGTCCCGTAAATCATCTCAGCAGCTGACCTGCCCAGTCTCTCTTTCACGGCTGAACGAACCCCTAACAGTACGGCAGGTAACGTGATAGTCCACGGATTCGGTGACTCGTGCGCCATAATGGCGGCTTTCAATTGCCGGTGGAAACGCTCGACCATGCCATTCGACTGAGGGTGATAACTCGTGGTACGATTCTGAATAATCCCGAATTGGTTACACGGCTGAACGAACTCCTAACAGTACGGCAGGTAACGTGATAGTCCACGGATTCGGTGACTCGTGCGCCATAATGGCGGCTTTCAATTGCCGGTGGAAACGCTCGACCATGCCATTCGACTGAGGGTGATAACTCGTGGTACGATTCCGAATAATCCCGAATTGGTTACATAAACTATCCCACAATTTGGACTCGAATTGAGCGCCCCTATCAGTGGTGATAGTGGCCGGGGTACCATAACGTGCTATCCACCCGCTGAAGAAGGCATCGGCGACCGTTTCGGCTCTATTATCTACCATAGGTATAGCTTCGGGCCAACGTGTAAAACGGTCGACGCAAGTCAGTAGATATCTAAAACCATCGGCATAAGGTAAAGGTCCGACTATGTCCACGTGGACATGATCGAATCGCTCGGTAGGTTCAGTGAACTTTCCGAAAACAGGAGTGTTATGACGTGAAACTTTAGCGGTCTGGCAACCCTTACAGGTACGACACCATCTAGCAATATCTATATTCATGCCGTGCCATACAAATCGGGTATTAATCAAAGGTCTGGTGGCTCTATGCGATGGATGGCCTAAACCGTGTAAGTTTGAAAAAACTTTTCGACGAAATTTCGCGGTAAGGTACGGCCGGTTGTGTCCCGTGGACACATCACACCAGATCAATTGATTATCAAATGATTTCAATAGTTTGAAATTCATAGTTGACGTAGTCGAATGTCTCAAACGTGTGAATTCCGCGTCATTAGCTTGATCGAGACTTAACGCTTTATAGTCTATCACTGGGCCATTGTGTATCGCTGACACTGATGGTCGTGACAGCGCATCAGCGACGAAATTTGTCTCTCCTTTTACATATCTAATATCGGTGGTGAATTCAGCGATGAACGCTAAATGACGTGTTTGTCGTAGGGATGCGCGCTCAGTGACGGATGACATTATGAATGTTAACGGTTTGTGATCAGTATTAACGAAAAAATTTCGTCCTTCTAAATTGTGTCTGAAATGTTTAATTGTAGCGTATACTGCCAAAAGTTCACGATCGAACGCGCTATAGCGTGTCTCTGCTGGGCTCAGCTTCTTGCTGAAAAACGAAAGCGGCTGCCACATACCGTTTAAAAATTGCTGCAAAACGCCAACGACGGCGATATCACTAGCGTCAAACGTGATGTTAAGCTGAGCCGTCGAATCTGGGTGCACCAGAAGCGTAGCGTTTGCCAGTATCTGTTTCGACTCGGAAAATGCTGACTCTGCTTTTTTACTCCACTTCAAATCGAAATTTGATTTCGGTGACAATCTGGTATGGCCTTCGTTGGCAGAAGTCAGTAGATTATTGAGCGGCGTCAGCTTGTCGGCGCAATGCGGTATGAAACGGTGGTAATAATTTACCATTCCCAGATACCTACGCAATGCTCGTTGCTTTTCGGGTTTAATGAAATTAACGATCGCGTCAACGGCGCTAGGTAACGGCGAAATTCCTTCGGCGCAAACGTGATGACCTAAGAAACTTAATTCAGATGTTTCGAACTGACACTTTTCAGGACCAATGATGATTCCGTGCTCTGATAGTCGAGCAAAAAGAATTCGTAGATGTTTCTTATGCGTTTTATGATCTGGGCTGGTTACCAGTAGGTCATCCAAATAAACGAAAACGAAATCAAGTCCGCGTGTCACGTGGTCTATAAATCGCTGAAACGTTTGACCGGAATTTCTCAGACCAAATGGGGTTCTAGTGAAATTAAACAAGCCAAAAGTTGTGGTAACAGCAGTCTTGTGTACGTCGGACGGTTCCACCGGAATTTGGTAATAAGCCCTGACTAAGTCTATCTTCGAGAAAATTTTCGATCCGGCTAACCGCTGCGTAAAATCTTGAATATGCGGAATCGGATAACGGTCCGGTACGGTCTGTGCATTCAAACTACGGTAGTCCCCGCATGGTCTCCAATCGCCGTTTTTCTTTGGCACTATGTGAAGCGCTGAGGACCACTCGATGTCGCTGGGTTCAATTACCCCTAATTTAATCATATCGTCAAATTCACGTTTGGCGGTAACCAACTTATCGGGAGCCAAACGTCGTGGTCGAGCAAAAACCGGGTGACCTTTAGTCACAATCTTGTGAGTTATGCCGTGTTTGACGGGCTCACCCTTTGTCGTAGGGCGTGTCAGTTCCGGGAACTGGCCGAGGAGTTTAGTATATTCATTTTGAACTGTATCGACTCTGTTCAATGACAGAGGTTTATTCGAAGATAATGAAGCGGCAATGGCTAAGCCTGTACGCATGTCTCGAAGACATCTGCTTCTCAAGTCTACGAGCAAATTGTAGTGGATTAAAAAATCAGCCCCGATTATGGGTTGCTGTACATCTGCCACTATGAACGTCCACGGATATTCGCGCTTTAAACCGACATCGACGACGCGTTTACAATTGCCGTAAGTCTTTATAGTGCTGTTATAGTGTATTAGCTGCCACCAGGGGGAGACTGTCAGCGCCCGAAATCCCGTTAGTGCAAGATTTCGGCAGAACACTGACAGCTGCGCCCGTGTCGATCAAATATCTGCATTTGTGTCCTTTATCTGCGACATATAATAACTTAGAGTGAGATAACTGTGGAGAACTACCGTCCGCGGAGTCATGTCGCGTCTCAGTTATACCGCCAGATGCAAGAGTCGCAATCTTGCTCTGGCTTAGCAGTTTAAAGAAAATGCGCAGGGGCTTCTGCACGTGCGTGCCTTGTCACCGAAAGTCTGGTGAAAATAGCAGACAGGTGCATCAGCCGGATTCAAAGTCTTAGCGGCGTCATTTCTCTGTGTGTTCGGCAGCGGAACGAAAGGTCGAGCGGTTGTTTGCGAATTCGTCGGCGGAGCGAAAGGTCGAGCATTATCTTTAACGTCTCTATATTGGCTATGTTGGTTACTAATGAAACCTGAGGCCTGTACATTAGGGGCAAATGCAGGCGCGTGAGCGTAGTTATTGGCTCGTCCACGTCCCTTATTCCGTTTCCTTTCAGATGTTGTTACTGTCTCTAATTTCTTGATGCGTTTGGATAGATCTTCTAACAAACCAACTAATTTGCTGGTCTCGTCGACTTTGATCTCTGCGACCCCCGGCTTACTCTCTTCAACGTCTTGTTCTGCAGCTAGTGCCCTGTCAGCCAAAACGGCCAAACTCTCGAGGGAAGCACTGTCGGGTTGAGTCGCCAAATGGGCTCTGATGGAAGCGGGCATCTGTCTTATGAACGCTTGCCGAATTACCGCCTTTTCAACAACAGCTTTGGTGCCAAAACCTGCAGTCTTCTGCAGACGCCTCAGGAACCGCGAGGGAATGTCGCTTCCAATCTTCTCGCCAGAGATAACTTTATTAACCCTTTCAGGTGTTGTCAATCCTCTCCTCTCAATTAGTATGGCTTTCAGGCTGTCATATTTGTTTGACCTGAAAGGCTGCAGCAGCACGTCTCTCACGTCTGATGCAATCTCGCCAGAAAGTGCAGCGCAGGTTAGGCTATACCTCTCGTCGTCATCATCGATTTGGTGGAGGGCGAATTGCGTCTCGATTTGATTAAACCAGAGCTCCACATCCGAGGTGTAGAAAGTTGCAATTCTAAACTTGGGCAAGTTCGTAGCTCGTTTCTGCGGCTGTCTACCAAGCGGTGAAGAACTCCTTGATGAGTCACTCCTCGAGTGGGAATTCAAACGTCTATCCCGAGCAATCCGAGCAAAATCGGCTTTGAGGCGTTGATATTCCTCGTCAGCTGCTCGGAATCGAACCTCATTGTCTTCACTGTCGGGATGATAGCTATCTTTTGGTCTAGCACCCGCACCTTCTAGAGGCGATGACATGAATCCTTCGCTGTCGTACTGCTTTGACATGATGAAGTAGTGTTTGTAAAATTATTTAATTAATGAAGCATCTGGGATAGCTGGCCTATTGGCTCTGTGCCCATCCCAAATGTGTTTAAAATGGCATGTCGTATTAACACATGCCAACTATTTTTGACGCGCCGTGCGCGGACAGGTTGTGCAATGCCGTAAAAATCAGATGAAAAATGTCTGTAATATGTGGAAGCTAGAAGTGTAGACTGTAGCAAATGTTCATGCTATGTCGCATGGTGCGAGAAACGGGGGTTGCAGATCAGTTGCAAAAATATGCGTCGTTGAAGCTTCACCTAAGTGCTGTTCACAAATTCACAAAAGGTATGTATTGATTAAAATGAAAACTGGAGGTCTATATGAGACATAAAACGTTTTCACTGAGTCACACACATGCAAAATGGTACCGAGAAAAACCGTAGGTCGCAGTGGTACATAAAAACAATATGCCAGATATAACTGTGATAAGCTATGCTAAGCTATGATAATAGTATTTTGTAAATCGACCTGGGTGAAAAAAAAATTTTCACACAAGTCGAAAAACACATTCAAATATTTGCAATGTTTCGCAATAGCGCAACTGTCAAATCGAATATTTCTGTAATTATAAAAAATTTAAACTTCAGAAATAACTATCGTGAGAAAATTTCGTTCTCAAACTGATAGACTAAATGTGACTGCGAAGAAAAACAGTGACATTTGTGATTTAAGAATAATATCTAAAACGTGACTGACAGTAATCTATGCTGATAAATGATAAAGTGTATCATTTCGCTGAAAAATGATATCTGTGATGAACATTCCACGTTTTTTTTTTTTTATAATGGTACGTTCATCACCGAATCACTTCATAAACGTCCGAATCAATCGCTCGCATCGATTCATTGGTTGACGTATAAACCGACTGTGTTCGGTTGCGGTTGGTTTATGTCGCTTGTGGTGGGTTTGTGTGTGTTGTATTATCGGCGCTCACAGCCTGTGCGGCAGGCAGCATGTGGCTTATAGTTTGTGATGGTAAGCTTTGAGCGGTGCGTACATAGTATACAGTCAGCATCCCTGTCTCGCCTCACATTAGCATATTCATCAGCTACTGCGTGCCCAAATAAGGCGCTGAATAGCCTAGCACGATTACAAACACCAAAAGCGTTTCAAAGTGAACAAAAAAATCTCGCACAATTAGTGACAGAATTTCGTTTTCGAAACGACTTATTTACACATTTTCTCCCTCAATCGTGTTGAAAAAGAACATTTACAAATAATTTAAAAAAAACAAAAAATTCATTACAATCTGTCCGTGTAAAATTTGGAGCACGTGACTAATAATCTCCACCAAATCAAAATGGCGGCTTACTTTATGCTAATGTGTTGCGGCGACACAGGTTCACTGTCCCGATGCATGCCGGTTAGGGGGGAACACGTGGGTGCCCACGGCGAGCTTTGAGCTAAGTTAGGGAAACCAGCGACCAAGATGGCGCTCACCTACCAAATACAAATACAATATTCAGCATTCTCTGAAATAACATATGATAATAGTACAAAATATTGACCTACGGTCCTGGGAATATTTTTAAGCAGACCAAATAAGACCGTTTATTGACATTCATTTAGGGAAAAAAATTATTTTGGCCCTAAACCTATTAAAGGTTACCCGAGTCGAAGCGGTAGTAAAAATTTCTGTAGATTTGTAGAAAAATCGTGAAAAAATTTGACGAGATTTCGTCTGTGGACTTTAAGATCGAGTTACCCAATTATGGTAATCAACGATAAAAATAAGTTACAGAAAATACCCACTTCCTACTCGCCTACAGTGGCATTAGTAGGATGAAGGCATTAAACAAACTCTTACGATAAAAAAATGATAGACTATGTCTATAAGAATAATTTTCTAGATTTTTCTAGAGAACCGGCAAGGCCGCCATTTTGAAAAGGCGCCAAACACGTGGGATTTCGACCAAAAATTTAGAAATTTACGCCGTTTTCGACTGACTGAGCCTGTCACATTCTAAGTCCCTTAACCAGCATGAGGCAGACGAGGCAATCCCGTCTGTCATTTGAAATTATCTTTCTTTCTGACTAAAAACTTTAAGAATTTTCCAATTTAATTTTTGGATTCTCAATTTTTTTCGTTCGGCCTTCACCCACGCCTTGTTCGTTTTCAAACCCTGGCTACGGCTCTGGCATTGGTCAGGGGTAAAATACCACCAGACTTAATCCAAAATATTTATAGATATAAGTTATACAGATTTGGTGTAACATCTGGTGTATATATCCTTTTATAAAGAAGTAAGCCTCACCTAGGAGATAAAGCATGCCCACGTTGACGGATAATGCGACAGAAACCAAGGTTCTGTCTACATTGTAAATACGCGTCCACTCCATGTAGAAGGCTGCCATGGTGACGGGAGCGGAGTAAGACAACGCCAACATCCATCCACAAGACAACGCCACCATCCATCCTCAAGACACCGAGATCAACCATTTCCTCAGCTGATATGAACTACAACCGGCAGCCATCATTTATCAGGACAAGATAACCTGATTATGGTGTCAAAAATAGCATGTGTTTTCTCTAGGTAGCCTCAACAGCAGTTTGTCTATGAAGTATTTATACAGTTTTCCACTATCAAAATAAGTGATGCAGAGTACAAATTACGTATCTGAAGATCATGCATGCACAACCAATAGGTCCACACAATTACATCCGCGACAAATTAATGGCGCTGTTTAAAAAATAAACATTTTATAATTTGCAGCTGGCCTCAAATTGTACCAGTTCATCTATGAGGTGGGCCTACTGTATACAGTGTCCTATAACCATAATATCAGTCTTACGTTCAAATTACGCATTTGTAAACTATGCGCGTACCTCCAGTTGGTCTATAAATTTACTTTTGCCCTTGCTACAGTTATAATGAAGATATTGACTGGTATAGTCCCGCATATAACACCCTCACTAAATAATGATATGCTATAAAGTACATACACATTAAGAAAAATATAAAGATCGATTCATCTGAATTTTAACCTAGGCCCTACATTTAATTAACTTCATCCACGCACCCAGTACAACCATAACATATGACACGAGACGTTTACTCGATGCTGGCGTAATGTTGGCCCACAATCTGCGACGCTGACCCAACATTTAACCAACATTGAGTTAACGCCTTGTGTTTTCTGGGAGCATATTACACGAATTAAGTTTCTAACGCCGATTGTTCAACTTCCAACATTGTCTTCAACCTGTAATATACAGAATGAATGTGGAAATAAATCAACTATACCTTTCCCAGTGGCGGATCCAGGAGGCGCGCCGTCGCCCCCCCCCCCCCCCCCGACCTGGCTCAGGGTACAATAAACAAAAAAACGACAATATTTGCGCCGAAATATGCTCTAGAACGCACTATTAGAAGGCTCAGATTTCAAAAATTTCCGGAGGAGCATGCCACCTCTAGAGGCTGCCTACCGTAGCTGTGTTGTGCATAAATTATTATTTTTAAAACGGCGCCAATCCCCCCCTCTCCGCCTAACAATTCCCGAATCCGCCACTGTCTCCCTTCCAATGTGCATATAATTACAAAAAGTTTGGAAATATGAAATGATTGAAAACTGGTTTGTGAAGCGCTATTTTCATTGGCTGCAATTGAACACGAATGAACTTCCTTGTGAGATTAGCACAGAATTCGCCACATATTGTGAAGGTATACAGGTAAGCCGGAATGCACTAAACCTACCACACAGAGATAATATCACATATTCTGAAGGTATGCAGGTAAACCTGCATGGACTAAACCTACTACGCGGGGATAATATCATAGATAATATATCCACCTGTATCTCTATACCAGAAGACGTAAGGACACATATAAAACGACCTGATGATATTAGCGACATTACGTATCCATTCATTGATGAAGATGGGAATATTAATCCTGAAGAACTGGCCAAAGAAATAAACAGGATAAACCAGAAAAGCGCTAATTGATGAATAATTGTGATTGTGTGAAAAATTGAAGAAGCGCGCAGTGCGAGGCCTTGTGTGAAATTAACGTCGATGCACTGCAATTCGACGAGGCCGCCAATAATGTGATCGTCACATTGAGAAGGGAGAAACTAGGATGATTCTCAGAAAATCCCACGCAGGATCAGCGGGGTTCGAACCCCGGGACGCAAGCGTGACTGTCGAGGCAGTCGGACGCTCTACCTAAGCGCCACGTCTCTAAAATATAGCTTAGAACTATTATAGGAGAGGTTCACCCAATGTCGAATAAATGCTCGCCCGTGGTCTGCGATTTCGGCCCAACAATAACCCAACAATGGTTGAAGGTCTCGTCGGTACAATGTTGGACCAGCGTCGCAGACGCTGAGCCAACATTGTACCAACCGTGAACGATGAGTCAACATTTCCTGTTTGTTGAATTCTGTCAAATATATCCGTTGTTAATTCATAAGTCCACAACATTGACACTGATACATATATATATAACAATGTAAAAAACAATCAATATTGTACCTACACTGAGTTATCAGTGAGTGTCATGAAGTAGAAATAGAGACACTGGTGACACGACTGAATATTGTACCCGGCGATTAAATTGTTAGCACAAATGCACATCAGTTATAATGCACTGCCCAACAAACATGAACCGTTGGCCCAATGTTGGTTTACTGTTGGGCAAACGTCGTCGTAGACGGTGGGCCCTTTTCCAAAACGAACTGCTTGGAGGGTTCACAATCACCATGCAGCCATGAGACATCCACCCAATGTCGAATACATGCTGGCCCATGCTCTGCGACACCGGCCCAGCATTAACCCAACAGTGGTTGAAGGTCTTGTTAGTACAATGTTGGGCCAGCGTCGCAGAAGGTGGTCCAACATTGACCCAGCGATGAGTCAATGTTTCTTGTTTGATATATTCTGTCAAATGGGCGGGGGCCCTAGGGTAGTGGTTAGCACCGCTGCCTTTCACGCCAGAGTCCGGGGTTCGGTTCCCGGTCTCGGCGGTTTGAAAGAAACAAAGTTGTTTCTTCCCCATCCACGTGTGAAAGTTAGTATTGTGGGGAGCCTCCGTGACCGAGAGGTAGCGTGCTCGGCCTCAGACCGCCAGGGCTCGAATTTCGAATCCTGTGTCTGGAGGACAGTGTCATCTCAATCATCTCACCATCCTCAGGAGGTTCTCCTGGCCCAGTTTAGCCTATATGTGCACAAAGGTGGCCTAAAGCCCGATTCATTTCATTTATATTCTGTCAAATATATCCGTTTTCAATTCACAAAACCACAACGCTGATATAAAAAAAATATAAAATACAAACAATATTGTACACAGCGATGAAATTGTTAGCACAAATGCACATCAGTTGTAATGCACTGCCCATGAAACATGAAACGTTGGCCCAAGGTTGGTTTACTGTTGGGAAAACGTCGAGGACGGTAGGCCCTTTTCCAAAACGAACTGTTTGGAGGGTTCACAATCACCATGCTCACGTGATTGACCAGGTGACATTATATATAGTCCTGGCGCTTTTTTACTCTCTATTTGGTATATATGTAACTAACTTAAAAAAAATGCCAAAATATAAAAAAGTCGCCTTTTAAAAATATATTGATTACTCGTTTTTTGGGGGGTGTTCGTCTAGTCTAATCAGCCCCAGTACTAATCAGCCCCAGTACTAATACCCAGTAGAATGATGAGTCTATATGGAATATATCAGTACATGTATAACATCAGAAATGCAGAAATCTGTATTATGCATTTCTGATAACATGTAAGAGGTACCTGTAACTCGTGTCCTCAAATATAACAAACTGTGACACAATAAATTATATAACACAAAACGAGTTTTTGTCGTTGAGCAAGCAAACGAACTAAATAATTGTAGCGTTTCGTATGATATGATGACATTTTATTAATATCGATTTAATTAATTAGAACAAATGTGCTTGTTTATCATGTTTATGTATTGGTGAATGATTCAGCAATAATATGGGATTATGTTAACCAAATGTTGACAATAAAAATGTTGCAAATCATAAATGAAGTTTGGTCCAAGTATTTCGCCAATACTAAACACACCCTTGAAAAACATCGGTAAGCTACAGGGTATTTATTCCTTTTCAGTGTGAATAACATCTACACGTCATCGTCACATTATCAAATCATATTATCATGATTATCTTCGTTTACTGCTGGATTTTGTAAACTGGTCAGTGATTGTACACATTTCTCACTTAGTGTTAAGAGTTTCATCTCCTTCTGTTTTTGCCTGGTTCGTCTGAGAAGTGGCAGCAGAATGATTCCTCCTAGTAACGTCAGTCCCCCTGTCACATACCAGGCAGTGGAGTAACTCCCTTGTGTGGTGTAAATCCAACCTGTTTAAAAAGAAATGAAATAGAAACATGATTGTGTGACCTTATTAATAGTTTCCTAATGGTATAAGTTAAAGAAAATACAAATATATTTCTCTTGTCCATATCGTCCAACAAGAAATATGTCATGTAATCCTACACATGTCACGTAAATCTGCGCCGCATCAGCTCATTTTAGTCATGGTTGTCACAAAATTATATTTTTCCAGCTTAGAATTTTAACTTTTCACCTTTAAAATACAGTGGTCGATTAATATTTGACAGATGTGAATAATTTTCACTCATTTAGAGCTGTGGATCACGTGAGAGAGGAACGGATATAAGAGTAATAAATTAAACTAAAAAACGTAACCATCATAGGGACATTATATATTTCGGAGCAATGAATTCATAGAATAGCTAGAAAAGGATGTTCTGTTGAACATGTGAGGTCCTGGCAGCGGTGTATAATACTTAAAATGTACTCTGGATGCACAACTGTGTAAAAATTAGCATCGGGACCGCTGTTATACATTCAGTTTTAAAACGTGCCACCGACTAGACCCAATGTTATGAAAGAGAAAATCAACTGTGGCTGCGTGGAATTTAGTATTGTATAAGCCCCACTGCTGTGTGGTGTGTGCTGCCACTAAGTGGATGGCCGAGCGGTTGATGTCCGTCATGGCGGTTGGCGTGGCAATGCTGAGATATAGCAAAATAAAAAAAGATCAAATCCTCTGCCAATACACAGCCTTTGCAAATGAAATTGTTTGTGTATCTACCTATGTGCACTGTACACATGAGAGCACTAATTATTGTCACCTGATTGCACCTGATTGGGGAAAACAGGATACAAGTTTAGCAAGATCAAACGCATAAAGGCGGGAGGGGGGGGCAACTAAATTTTGCTCACCAGCAGATGGTAAAGCCACATAAGAAGACAGACCAACTGTTACAAAACGAAAAGCTAGTATGCCAGGCAGAAGCTGTAGGTCAAAAGCCTCCGCCACAGCCGTACTGACTAGAGTGGCCTGTATACCCCAGCCCAGGCCTATCACTACAGCCAGTAACTGGAGATACCGGGGAGCACTGTAACAGACGTCCTGGATACCAGAGCTAGTATGCTTATCAGCACAGATGATCCACGTGTGTATTTGCCCGTTAGAGCCACCAGGCAGCGACCGATGACACTTCCCATGCCGGTTATGGATACCACACTGTAGGCTTGGTGGTCGTTGAATCCCGCTTGGACGGCTTGCTTTGGAGCCAGAAGCTGAAATATAAGTAATGGCAAAGACCCTAAAGCTGAAGCTGTGAATAGACTGAGAAACCAGAATGAACACGTCTTCTTCATCAGGTGATGACGAGATTCTAGTTTTACAGTCTGTTTTCTTCTCATTTGTGAAGATGATATTACATCCGCCATGACAGTTCCCGGTAGTGCCATACATGCCAGGCAGACGAAGGCAGTCCTACATCCCAGACCGCTGATCCAGGATTCAAACACATACGGGAATCCAATAGTAGCAGCGCCAGCGATCACACTGGCGACTCCAGCAGCCACATTAACATATCTGTCAAATATCAGAGGTATCACAGTCGTGGCTGGGCCAAACATTAGACAATTATCAAATCCTGCAACAACAAAACAGAGATATCACAGTCATGACTGGACCAGATATTAGACAATTACCAAATCCTGCAACAACAAAACAGAGATATCACAGTCATGGCTGGACCAAACATTAGACAATTACCAAATCCTGCAACAACAAAACAGAGATATCACAGTCATGGCTGGACCAAACATTAGACAATTACCAAATCCTGCCACAACAAAACAGAGATATCACAGTCATGGCTGGGCCAAACATTAGACAATTACCACATCCTGCAACAACTAAACAGGGGTATCACAGTCGTGGCTGGTTCAAACATTAGACAATTACCAAATCCTGCAACACAAAACAGAGATATCACATTCATGGCTGGCTCAAACATTAGACAATTACCAAATCCTGCAACACAAAACAGAGATATCACAGTCGTGGCTGGTTCAAACATTAGAAAATTACCAAATCATGCAACAACAAAACAAAGGTATCACAGTCGTGGCTGGTCAACAGATATCACAGTTGTGGCTGGTTCAAACATGGGCGGGGGCCCTAGGGTAGTGGTTAGCACCGCTGCCTTTCAAGCCAGAGTTCGGGGTTGGGTTCCCGATTTCGGCGGTTTACAAGAAACAAAAAATGTTTCTTCCCCATCCACGTGTGAAAGTCAGTATTGTGGGGAGCCTCCGTGACCGAGAGGTAGCGTGCTCGGCCTCAGACCGCCGGGGCCCGAATTTCTAATCCTGTGTCTGGAGGACAGTGTCATCTCAATCATCTCAACTTCCTCAGCAGGTTCTCCTGGCCCAGTTTAGCCTATATGTGCACAAAGGTGGCCTAAAGCCTGATTCATTTCATTTTGGTTCAAACATTAGACAATTACTAAATCCTGCAACAACAAAACAAAGGTATCACAGTCACGGCTGGGCCAAACAATTACCAAAGTCCTGCACAAAATACATAGCTGTATTAGATATTCTCTCTCTCAAATAAGTTCTTTTTTGCTTTTTATCCATTTAATACTGACAATGTTTAGCTCAATAGATGCAAATGTCATGATGTGTAAATGAGGCTATACAATCTAAATGGTCTACAGTAATTTGCAACACATCAATTGAAAGTAAAGCAAGGAATGATTGAAATGAATTAATATTATTTTTTAATTACAGAACAATGTTTTGCGAAATAATTTCCTACTTGTCATGACGCCATAAGTGGATATAAGCCAATGTATATTGGGGGCCATGGAACTACCAAAAAGGCCCACACCTGAGGTCACCGAGCCAATCATCATCACCACACAATAAGTCAGCTTCTCAGCCAGTAGATTGGAAACTGGAGCTATCAACCAGGCAAGGCATTGGACAGCATGTATTTATGGCGAGTTGAAGGGTCGGATTAACCAATATGTCGTGGTAAACCTACACCGGGAGTATCGCTATGTGGTCACAACGGCCGACGAAGGACTTCTCCCGATCTCGCCATCAAAACTCAAATATCTTCCTCATCCGTCTGATCGACGGTATTAAACAAACCAGGAAACTGTCTTCTCTCTTGTCATGTTTATTTGATTAACATGCGATAACAGCAAAGCACAACCATCCGCGCACGGCACGTCTCTATGGACTTAGCGAGAGCGAGCTGCGGCACGTCCGCAGTCGCTGAGTATTACGCTTGAAGTGAGGGAAAAATACCAAGGGCCGCACCACACTGCTCTGTGTGCGCACGTCACCACGGTATGACAACGAGGCGGTCATCCCCGTCAGCCCGCGTCCAGGAATCTGGGGATAAGTGCCACATTGACTAAGCGATGTCAGGATCCTACATTACCCCCGGCTGAGTGACAACGTAGGACCAAACTGACGTGTAGGATACTGCTTCGTGCAAGTAGCGGGGTTGTCAAATATGTAACCTCTTATACTAAGCATAGTGTTCTTTAAAAAAAAATATAGCGGGTGTGGTTACATTATGGGCGGTTGAAAGCGCAGCATTATACGTGAATTGTCCGATCCTCTTAACACCAACTGTCCTTTAAATATTATTCATGTGCTGCAAGCTGCGATCAACCCATTCATTTAATTAACAGAATTGCTATTAATGCTTTAGCAATGAACTTGCTAAAAGAAAATGTCTTTACATTTATATATCTGTACACAATTCTGCCAGGCCTGGCATATTCATTTACAATTTAACATTGTGATTACGAGGTATGCGGTTGGGCCCGCCATAGACGTCATTGGGCGCGACTATGGCGTGAACCATCTGCACAAATCGAGCAGGAGTCTGGATTGTGCGTCCGACTTTAGTTTTTTGCACTGTTTGGTCGGTCGAAATTTTTTCGCGATTAGCGATATTCGCATGTTTGCTTTTTGTTGAGTCGATTGCGGCGTCAGCAGCACCCGGGGTTTTACCCCGTAGATGTAAAGGTATGCGGGAATAGGTTCGTAAACCACCGCCGTTCCCAATAGCGCGGGACGCGGCAGGGGCTCGCGAATGCGGCGCTACGTAAGTATTGTCTCTGTTGGACAAGTTGACTTTAACATCTATTTGCTTTGGGACTGTGGCTGATTTTTGATTGCTTCTGACTGCCGTCGACTTTTTTGTGTTGACTCTCGTCCCGTTGGACGTCGGAGTGTCCGCACTACCAGGTCTAGGTGGACCCTGTGGATTCCTACTAGATGTCCTGGTAGCCGTCGACTTCTGTGATTTGCTTGGCGGTTTACGCTGTGTTGTCGTACCTGTTGTAGGCTCGCACTCCATGTGAGCGGGTTTAACGCGATCTAAGGAGACCGTCTCAACCTTGCCTTTAACTAGGATTTTCATTACTCTGCCACTCCTCGCGACGACCTTGTATGGTCCGTCGTAAGGGGCGGTCAGAGGCGGTGCAATTGCGATTCGGCGCAAGAATACATGAGTAGATGTAGAGATTTCCTTGAATTGGAAAATGTTGTGTTGTTGTGTGTCACGTGGCGGACATAGACGGAGACGCGACATGGCTACGCGTAGCTTGTCTGAATAATTCTCCAAATCAGTGTTAGCGTCGACGTTGTACTGTTTAGTAAACTCTCCTGGGAGTCTAAGGGTTGTCCCGTAAATCATCTCAGCAGCTGACCTGCCCAGTCTCTCTTTCACGGCTGAACGAACTCCTAACAGTACGGCAGGTAACGTGATAGTCCACGGATTCGGTGACTCGTGCGCCATAATGGCGGCTTTCAATTGCCGGTGGAAACGCTCGACCATGCCATTCGACTGAGAATGATAACTCGTGGTACGATTCCGAATAATCCCGAATTGGTTACACGGCTGAACGAACTCCTAACAGTACGGCAGGTAACGTGATAGTCCACGGATTCGGTGACTCGTGCGCCATAATGGCGGCTTTCAATTGCCGGTGGAAACGCTCGACCATGCCATTCGACTGAGGGTGATAACTCGTGGTACGATTCCGAATAATCCCGAATTGGTTACATAAACTATCCCACAATTTGGACTCGAATTGAGCGCCCCTATCAGTGGTGATAGTGGCCCGGGTACCATAACGTGCTATCCACCCTCTGAAGAAGGCATCGGCGACCGTTTCGGCTCTAATATCTACCATAGGTATAGCTTCGGGCCAACGTGTAAAACGGTCGACGCAAGTCAGTAGATATCTAAAACCATCGGCATAAGGTGAAGGTCCGACTATGTCCACGTGGACATGATCGAATCGCTCGGTAGGTTCAGTGAACTTTCCGAAAACAGGAGTGTTATGACGTGAAACTTTAGCGGTCTGGCAACCCTTACAGGTACGACACCATCTAGCAATATCTATATTCATGCCGTGCCATACAAATCGGGTATTAATCAAAGGTCTGGTGGCTCTATGCGATGGATGGCCTAAACCGTGTAAGAAAAAACTTTTCGACGAAATTTTGCGGTAAGGAACGGCCGGTTGTGTCCCGTGGACACATCACACCAGATCAATTGATTATCAAATGATTTCAATAGTTTGAAATTCATAGTTGACGTAGTCGAATGTCTCAAACGTGTGAATTCCGCGTCATTAGCTTGATTGAGACTTAACGCTTTATAGTCTATCACTGGGCCATCGTGTATCTCTGACACTGATGGTCGGGACAGCGCATCAGCGACGAAATTAGTCTCTCCTTTTACATATCTAATATCGGTGGTGAATTCAGCGATGAACGCTAAATGACATGTTTGTCGTAGGGATGCGCGCTCAGTGACGGATGACATTATGTATGTTAACGGTTTGTGATCAGTATTAACGAAAAAAATTCGTCCTTCTAAATTGTGTCTGAAATGTTTAATTGTAGCGTATACTGCCAAAAGTTCACGATCGAACGCGCTATAGCATGTCTCTGCTGGGTTCAGCTTCTTGCTGAAAAACGAAAGCGGCGTCCACATACCGTTTAAAAATTGCTGCAAATTGCCACCGACGGCGACATCACTAGCGTCACACGTGATGTTAAGCTGAGCCGTCGAATCTGGGTGCACCAGAAGCGTAGCGTTTGCCAGTATCTGTTTCGACTCGGAAAATGCTGACTCTGCTTCTTTACTCCACTTCAAATCGAAATTTGATTTCGGTGACAATCTGGTATGGCCTTCGTTGGCAGAAGTCAGTAGATTATTGAGTGGCGTCAGCTTGTCGGCGCAATGCGGTATGAAACAGTGGTAATAATTTACCATTCCCAGATACCTACGCAATGCTCGTTGCTTTTCGGGTTTATTGAAATTAACGATCGCGTCAACGGCGCTAGGTAACGGCGAAATTCCTTCGGCGCAAACGTGATGACCTAAGAAACTTAATTCAGATGTTTCGAACTGACACTTTTCAGGACCAATGATGATTCCGTGCTCTGATAGTCGAGCAAAAAGAATTCGAAGATGTTTCTTATGCGTTTTATGATCTGGGCTGGTTACCAGTAGGTCATCCAAATAAACGAAAACGAAATCAAGTCCGCGTGTCACGTGGTCTATAAATCGCTAAAACGTTTGACCGGAATTTCTCAGACCAAATGGGGTTCTAGCGAAATTAAACAAGCCAAAAGGTGTGGTAACAGCAGTCTTGTGTACGTCGGACGGTTCCACCGGAATTTGGTGATAAGCCCTGACTAAGTCTATCTTCGAGAAAATTTTCGATCCGGCTAACCGCTGCGTAAAATCTTGAATATGCGGAATCGGATAACGGTCCGGTACGGTCTGTGCATTCAAACTACGGTAGTCCCCGCATGGTCTCCAATCGCCGTTTTTCTTTGGCACCATGTGAAGTGCTGAGGACCACTCGCTGTCGCTGGGTTCAATGACCCCTAATTTAATCATATCGTCAAATTCGCGTTTGGCGGTAACCAACTTATCGGGAGCCAAACGTCGTGGTCGAGCAAAAACCGGGTGACCTTTAGTCACAATCTTGTGAGTTATGCCGTGTTTGACGGGCTCACCCTTTGTCGTAAGGTGTGTCAGTTCCGAGAACTGGCCGAGGAGTTTAGTATATTCATTTTGAACTGTATCGACTCTGTTCAATGACAGAGGTTTAATCGAAGATAATGAAGCGGCAATGGCTAAGCCTGTACGCATGTCTCGAAGACATCTGCTTCTCAAGTCTACGAGCAAATTGTAGTGGATTAAAAAATCAGCCCCGATTATGGGTTGCTGTACATCTGCCACTATGAACGTCCACGGATATTCGCGCTTTAAACCGACATCGACGACGCGTTTACAATTGCCGTAAGTCTTTATAGTGCTGTTATAGTGTATTAGCTGCCACCAGGGGGAGACTGTCAGCGCCCGAAATCCCGTTAGCGCAAGATTTCGGCAGAACACTGACAGCTGCGCCCGTGTCGATCAAATATCTGCATTTGTGTCCTTTATCTGCGACATATAATAACTTAGAGTGAGATAACTGTGGAGAACTAGCGTCCGCGGAGTCATGTCGCGTCTCAGTTATACCACCAGATGCAAGAGTCGCAATCTTGCCCTGGCTTAGCAGTTTAAAGAAAATGCGCAGGGGCTTCTGCACGTGCGTGCCTTGTCACCGAAAGTCTGGTGAAAATAGCAGACAGGTGCATCAGCCGGATTCAAAGTCTTAGCGGCGTCATTTCTCTGTGTGTTCGGCGGCGGAACGAAAGGTCGAGTGGTTGTTTGCGAATTCGTCGGCGGAGCGAAAGGTCGAGCATTATCTTTAACGTCTCTATATTGGCTATGTTGGTTACTAATGAAACCTGAGGCCTGTACATTAGGGGCAAATGCAGGCGCGTGAGCGTAGTTATTGGCTCGTCCACGTCCCTTATTCCGTTTCCTTTCAGATGTTGTTACTGTCTCTAATTTCTTGATGCGTTTGGATAGATCTTCTAACAAACCAACTAATTTGCTGGTCTCGTCGACTTTGATCTCTGCGACCCCCGGCTTACTCTCTTCAACGTCTTGTTCTGCAGCTAGTGCCCTGTCAGCCAAAACGGCCAAACTCTCGAGGGAAGCACTGTCGGGTTGAGTCGCCAAATGGGCTCTGATGGAAGCGGGCATCTGTCTTATGAACGCTTGCCAAATTACCGCCTTTCCAACAACAGCTTTGGTGCCGAAACCTGAAGTCTTCTGCAGACGCCTCAGGAACCGCGAGGGAATGTCGCTTCCAATCTTCTCGCCAGAGATAACTTTATTAACCCTTTCAGGTGTTGTCAATCCTCTCCTCTCAATTAGTATGGCTTTCAGGCTGTCATATTTGTTTGACCTGAAAGGCTGCAGCAGCACGTCTCTCACGTCTGATGCAATCTCGCCAGAAAGTGCAGCGCAGGTTAGGCTATACCTCTCGTCGTCATCATCGATTTGGTGGAGGGCGAATTGCGTCTCGATTTGATTAAACCAGAGCTCCACATCCGAGGCGTAGAAAGTTGCAATTCTAAACTTGGGCAAGTTCGTAGCTCGTTTCTGCGGCTGTCTACCAAGCGGTGAAGAACTCCTTGATGAGT
Organism: Flabesymbios commensalis; assembly: GCA_964017125.1. Taxonomy (NCBI): domain Eukaryota; kingdom Metazoa; phylum Annelida; class Polychaeta; order Terebellida; family Flabelligeridae; genus Flabesymbios; species Flabesymbios commensalis. Next base: position 12,296,390 of record OZ024911.1, on the reverse strand, counting down.
CACTCCTCGAGTGGGAATTCAAACGTCTATCCCGAGCAATCCGAGCAAAATCGGCTTTGAGGCGTTGATATTCCTCGTCAGCTGCTCGGAATCGAACCTCATTGTCTTCACTGTCGGGATGATAGCTATCTTTTGGTCTAGCACCCGCACCTTCTAGAGGCGATGACATGAATCCTTCGCTGTCGTACTGCTTTGACATGATGAAGTAGTGTTTGTAAAATTATTTAATTAATGAAGCATCTGGGATAGCTGGCCTATTGGCTCTGTGCCTATCACAAATGTGTTTAAAATGGCATGTCGTATTAACACATGCCAACTATTTTTGACGCGCCGTGCGCGGACAGGTTGTGCAATGCCGTAAAAATCAGATGAAAAATGTCTGTAATTTGTGGAAGCTAGAAGTGTAGACTGTAGCAAATGTTCATGCTATGTCGCATGGTGCGAGAAACGGGGGTTGCAGATTAGTTGCAAAAATATGCGTCGTTGAAGTTTCACCTAAGTGCTGTTCACAAATTCACAAAAGGTATGTATTGATTAAAATGAAAACTGGAGGTCTATATGAGACATAAAACGTTTTCACTGAGTCACACACATGCAAAATGGTACCGTGAAAAACCGTAGGTCGCAGTGGTACATAAAAACAATATGCCAGATATAACTGTGATAAGCTATGCTAAGCTATGATAATAGTATTTTGTAAATCGACCTGGGTGAAAAAAAATTTTTCACACAAGTCGAAAAACACATTCAAATATTTGCAATGTTTCGCAATAGCGCAACTGTCAAATCGAATATTTCTGTATTTATAAAAAATTTAAATTTCAGAAATAACTATCGTGAGAAAATTTCGTTCTCAAACTGATAGACTAAATGTGACTGCTAAGAAAAACAGTGACATTTGTGATTTAAGAATAATATCTAAAACGTGACTGACAGTAGTCTATGCTGATAAATGATAAAGTGTATCATTTCGCTGAAAAATGATATCTGTGATGAACATTCCACGTTTTTTTTTTTTTATAATTTTATAATGGTACGTTCATCACCGAATCACTTCATAAACGTCCGAATCAATCGCTCGCATCGATTCATTGGTTGACGTATAAACCGACTGTGTTCGGTGGTGGTTGGTTTATGTCGCTTGTGGTGGGTGTGTGTGTGTTGTATTATTGGCGCTCACAGCCTGTGCGGCAGGCAGCATGTGGCTTATAGTTTGTGATGGTAAGCTTTGAGCGGTGCGTACATAGTATACAGTCAGCATCCCTGTCTCGCCTCACATTAGCATATTCATCAGCTACTGCGTGCCCAAATAAGGCGCTGAATAGCCTAGCACGATTACAAACACCAAAAGCGTTTCAAAGTGAACAAAAAAATCTTGCACAATTAGTGACAGAATTTCGTTTTCGAAACGACTTATTTACACATTTTCTCCCTCAATCGTGTTGAAAAAGAAAATTTACAAACAATTTAAAAAAAAAAAAAAATTTATTACAATCTGTCCGTGTAAAATTTGGAACACGTGACTAATAATCTCCACCAAATCAAAATGGCGGCTTACTTTATGCTAATGTGTTGCGGCGACACAGGTTCACTGTCCCGATGCATGCCGGTTAGGGGGGAACACGTGGGTGCCCACGGCGAGCTTTGAGCTAAGTTAGGGAAACCAGCGACCAAGATGGCGCTCACCTACCAAATACAAATACAATATTCAGCATTCTCTGAAATAACATATGATAATAGTACAAAATATTGACCTACGGTCCTGGGAATATTTTTAAGCAGACCAAATAAGACCGTTTATTGACATTCATTTAGGGAAAAAATTTATTTTGGCCCTAAACCTATTAAAGGTTACCCGAGTCGAAGCGGTAGTAAAAATTTCTGTCGATTTGTAGAAAAATCATGAAAAAATTTGACGAGATTTCGTCTGTGGACTTTAAGATCGAGTTACCCAATTATGGTAATCAACGATAAAAATAAGTTACAGAAAATACCCACTTCCTACTCGCCTACAGTGGCATTAGTAGGATGAAGGCATTAAACAAACTCTTACGATAAAAAAATGATAGACTATGTCTATAAGAATAATTTTCTAGATTCTTCTAGAGAACCGGCAAGGCCGCCATCTTGAAAAGGCGCCAAACACGTGGGATTTCGACCAAAAATTTAGAAATTTACGCCGTTTTCGACTGACTGAGCCTGTCACATTCTAAGTCCCTTAACCAGCATGAGGCAGACGAGGCAATCCCGTCTGTCATTTGAAATTATCTTTCTTTCTGACTAAAAACTTTAAGAATTTTCCAATTTAATTTTTGTATTCTCAATTTTTTTCGTTCGGCCTTCACCCACGCCTTGTTCGTTTTCAAACCCTGGCTACGGCTCTGGCATTGGTCAGGGGTAAAATACCACCAGACTTAATCCAAAATATTTATAGATATAAGTTATACAGATTTGGTGTAACATCTGGTGTATATATCCTTTTATAAAGAAGTAAGCCTCACCTAGGAGATAAAGCATGCCCACGTTGACGGATAATGCGACAGAAACCAAGGTTCTGTCTACATTGTAAATACGCGTCCACTCCATGTAGAAGGCTGCCATGGTGACGGGAGCAGAGAAAGACAACGCCAACATCCATCCACAAGAGAACGCCACCATCCATCCTCAAGACACCGAGATCAACCATTTCCTCAGCTGATATGAACTACAACCGGCAGCCATCATTTATCAGGACAAGATAACCTGATTATGGTGTCAAAAATAGCATGTGTTTTCTCTAGGTAGCCTCAACAGCAGTTTGTCTATGAAGTATTTATACAGTTTTCCACTATCAAAATAAGTGATGCAGAGTACAAATTACGTATCTGAAGATCATGCATGCACGACCAATAGGTCCACACAATTACATCCGCGACAAATTAATAGCGCTGTTTAAAAAATAAACATTTTATAATTTGCAGCTGGCCTCAAATTGTACCAGTTCATCTATGAGGTGGGCCTACTGTATACAGTGTCCTATAACCATAATATCAGTCTTACGTTCAAATTACGCATTTGTAAACTATTCGCGTACCTCCAGTTGGTCTATAAATTTACTTTTGCCCTTGCTACAGTAATACTGTAGATATTGACTGGTATAGTCCCGCATATAACACCCTCAGTAAATAATGATATGCTATAAAGTACATACACATTAAGAAAAATATAAAGATCGATTCATCTGAATTTTAACCTAGGCCCTACATTTAATTAACTTCATCCACGCACCCAGTACAACCATAACATATGACACGAGACGTTTACTCGATGCTGGCGTAATGTTGGCCCACAATCTGCGACGCTGACCCAACATTTAACCAACATTGAGTTAACGCCTTGTGTTTTCTGGGAGCATATTACACGAATTAAGTTTCTAACGCCGATTTTTCAACTTCCAACATTGTCTTCAACCTGTAATATATAGAATGAATGTGGAAATAAATCAACCATACCTTTCCCAGTGGCGGATCCAGAAGGCGCGCCGTCGCCCCCCCCCCTTTCCCCCCCCCCCCCCCGACCTGGCTCAGGGTACAATAAACAAAAAAACGACAATATTTGCGCCGAAATATGCTCTAGAAAGCACTATTAGAAGGCTCAGATTTCAAAAATTTCCGGAGGAGCATGCCACCTCTAGAGGCTGCCTACCGTAGCTGTGTTGTGCATAAATTATTGTTTTTAAAACGGCGCCAATCCCCCCCCTCTCCGCCTAACAATTCCCGAATCCGCCACTGTCTCCCTTCCAATGTGCATATAATGCCAAAAAGTTTGGAAATATGAAATGATGGAAACTGGTTTGTGAAGCGCTATTTTCATTGGCTGCAATTGAACACGAATGAACTTCCTTGTGAGATTAGCACAGAATTCGCCAGATATTGTGAAGGTATACAGGTAAGCCGGAATGCACTAAACCTACCACACAGAGATAATATCACATATTTTGAAGGTATGCAGGTAAACCTGCATGGACTAAACCTACTACGCGGGGATAATATCATAGATAATATATCCACCTGTATCTCTATACCAGAAGACGTAAGGACACATATAAAACGACCTGATGATATTAGCGACATTACGTATCCATTCATTGATGAAGATGGGAATATTAATCCTGAAGAACTGGCCAAAGAAATAAACAGGATAAACCAGAAAAGCGCTAATTGATGAATAATTGTGATTGTGTGAAAAATTGAAGAAGCGCGCAGTGCGAGGCCTTGTGTGAAATTAACGTCGATGCACTGCAATTCGACGAGGCCGCCAATAATGTGATCGTCACATTGAGAAGGGAGAAACTAGGATGATTCTCAGAAAATCCCACGCAGGATCAGCGGGGTTCGAACCCCGGGACGCAAGTGTGACTGTCGAGGCAGTCGGATGCTCTACCTAAGCGCCACGTCTCTAAAATATAGCTTAGAACTATTATAGGAGAGGTTCACCCAATGTCGAATAAATGCTCGCCCGTGGTCTGCGATTTCGGCCCAGCAATAACCTAACAATGGTTGAAGGTCTCGTCGGTACAATGTTGGACCAGCGTCGCAGACGCTGAGCCAACATTGTACCAACCGTGAACGATGAGTCAATATTTCCTGTTTGTTGAATTCTGTCAAATATATCCGTTGTTAATTCATAAGTCCACAACATTGACGCTGATACATATATATATAACAATGTAAAAAACAATCAATATTGTACCTACACTGAGTTATCAGTGAGTGTCATGAAGTAGAGATAGAGACACTGGTGACACGACTGAATATTGTACCCGGCGATTAAATTGTTAGCACAAATGCACATCAGTTGTAATGCAATGCCCAACAAACATGAACCGTTGGCCCAATGTTGGTTTACTGTTGGGCAAACGTCGTCGTAGACGATGGGCCCCTTTCCAAAACGAACTGCTTGGAGGGCTCACAATCACCAAGCAGACATGAGAGGTTCACCCAATGTCGAATACATGCTGGCCCATGTTCTGCTACACCGGCCCAGCATTAACCCAACAGTGGTTGAAGGTCTTGTTAGTACAATGTTGGGCCAACGTCGCAGAAGGTGGTCCAACATTGACCCAGCGATGAGTCCATGTTTCTTGTTTGATATATTCTGTCAAATTTATCCGTTTTCAATTCACAAAACCACAACGCTGATATAGAAAAAAAACAATCTAAAAAACAAACAATATTGTACACGGCGATGAAATTTGTTAGCACAAATGCACATCAGCTGTAATGCACCGCCCAGGAAACATGAAACGTTGGCCCAAGGTTGGTTTACTGTTGGGAAAACGTCGAGGACGGTGGGCCCTTTTCCAAAACAAACTGTTTGGAGGGTTCACAATCACCATGCTCACGTGATTGTCCAGGCGACATTATATATAGTCCTGGCGCTTTTTTACTCTTTATTTGGTATATATGTAACTGACTTAAAAAAATTGCCCCTCTAGAAAAGTGTCCAAAAGATTAAAAAAAAGTCGCCTTTTATAAATATATTTATTACTCGTTTTTTAGAGGGTGTTCGTGTAGTGGCGCAACGAAATCTAAATTTTCAAAATCAGCCCCAGGACTAATACCCGGTAGAATGGTGAGTCTATATGGAATATAACAGTACATGTATAACATCAGAAATGCAGAAGTCTGTATTAAGCATTTTTGATAACATGTAAGAGGTACCTGTAACTCGTGTCCTTAAATGTAACAAACTGTGACACAATATAATATATTACACAAAACGAGTTTTTGTTGTTGAGCGAGCAAACGAAATAGATAAAAATGAAATGAATCGGGCTTTAGGCCACCTCTGTGCACATATAGGCTAAACTGGGCCAGGAGAACCTCCTGAGGGTGGTGAGATGATTGAGATGACACTGTCCTCCAGACACAGGATTCGAAATTCGAGCCCTGGTGGTCTGAGGCCGAGCACGCTACCTCTCGGTCACGGAGGCTCCCCACAATACTAACTTTCACACGTGGATGGGGAAGAAACATTTTTGTTTCTTTCAAACCGCCGAGACCGGGAACCGAACCCCGGACTCTGGCGTGAAAGGCAGCGGTGCTAACCACTACCCTAGGGCCCCCGCCCAACGAAATAGATAATTGTAGCGTTTCGTATCATATGATGACATTTTATTAATATGGATTTAATTAATTAGAACAAATGTGCTTGTTTATCATGTTTATGTATTGGTGAATGATTCAGCAATAATATGGGATTATGTTAACCAAATGTTGACAATAAAAATGTTGCAAATCATAAAAGAAGTTAGGTCCAAGTATCTTCGCCAATACTAAACACACCCTTGAAAAACATCGGTAAGCTACAAGGTATTTATTCTTTTTCAGTGTGAATAACATCTACACGTCATCGTCACATTATCAAATCATATGATCATGATTATCTTCGTTTACTGCTGGATTTTGTAGACTGGTCAGTGATTGTACACATTTCTCACTTAGTGTTAAGAGTTTCATCTCCTTCTGTTTTTGCCTGGTTCGTCTGAGCAGTGGCAGCAGAATGATTCCTCCTAGTAACGTCAGTCCCCCTGTCACATACCAGGCAGTGGAGTAACTCCCTTGTGTGGTGTAAATCCAACCTGTTTAAAATGAAATGAAATAGAAACATAATTGTGTGACCATATTAATAGTTTCTTAAAGGTATAAGTTAAAGAAAATACAAATATATTTATCTTGTCTATATCGTCCAACAAGAAATATGTCATGTAGGCCTACACACGTAAATCTGCGCCGCATCAGCTCATTTTAGTCATGGTTGTCACAAAATTATATCTTTCAAGCTTAGATTTTTACCTTTTCACCTTTAAAATACAGTGGTCGATTAATATTTGACAGATGTGAATAATTTTCACTCATTTAGAGCTGTGGATCACGTGGGGGAGGAACGGATATAAGAGTAATAATTAAACTAAAGAACGTAACCATCATAGGGACATTATATATTTCGGAGCAATGAATTCATAGAATAGCTAGAAAAGGATGTTCTGTTGAACATGTGAGGTCGTGGCAGCGGTGTATATTACTTAAAATGTACTCTGGATGCACAACTGTGTAAAAATTAGCATCGGGACCCCCACCGCTGTTATACATTCAGTTTCAAAACGTGCCACCGACTAGACCCGATGTTATGAAAGAGAAAATCAACTGTGGCTGCGTGGAATTTAGTATTGTATAAGCCCCACTGCTGTGTGGTGTGTGCTGCCACTAGGCGGATGGCCGAGCGGTTGATGTCCGTCATGGCGGTTGGCGTGGCAATGCTGAGATATAGCAAAATAAAAAAGATCAAATCCTTTGCGAATACACAGCCTTTGCAAATGAAATTGTTTGTGCAGGGTTCCCCACAGAAAAAAAAATCATCTGGTTGTTCTCTCAAAAATATTAACTTAGCGAGCGCGGCAGCTTAACCCTTACACTGGTGCATAATTTTTTCAGCACATGTGTGGTTGCCCACTAAGTAATCGATCTATCTAAAAGCCAATAAGCTACAAAATCAGTCACTGTCAGTTAGCCATCTTTAAAACGCAAATGGAAGGACACCACAAAACGGAACTGAAAAAAAAAATGCAAAAAAAAGCAAAAAAAAAAAGTTTTTTTTTCAGCATACATCCGGTCGGGCAGCCGGCATTTCAGGCACTGTGGGGAGCCTTGGTTTGTGTATCTACATATGGGCACTGTACACATGACAGCACTAATTATTAACACCTGATTGCACCTGATTGGGGAAAACAGGATACAAGTTTAGCAAGATCACACGCATAGAGGCTTCCACACGCCGTGGGGGGGGGGGGGAATTCTCAATGGCAACTGAATTTTACTCACCTGCAAATGGTAAAGCCACATAAGAAGAAAGACCAACTGTTACAAAAAGAAATGCTACTATGCCAGGCAGGAGGTGTAGAGCAAAAGCCTCCGCCACAGCCGTACTGACTAGAGTGGCCTGTATACCCCAGCCCAGGCCTATCACTACAGCCAGTGTCACCAAAGACCAATAACTGGAGATACTGGGAAACACTATAACAGACGACCTGGATACCAGAGCTAGTGTGATTATCAGCACAGATGATCCACGTGTGTATTTTCCCGTTAGAGCCACCAGGCAGCGTCCGATGACACTTCCCATGCCGGTTATGGATACCACACTGTAGGCTTGGTGGTCGTTGAATCCTGCTTGGACGGCTTGATCTGGAGCCAGTAGCTGAAATATAAGTAATGGCAAAGAACCTAAAGCTGAAGCTATGTATAGACTGAGAGACCATAATGAACACGTCTTCTTCATCAGGTGGTGACAGGATTCTGGTGTTAAAGTCTGTTTTCTTCTCATTTGTGAAGGTGATATTAGAGCCGCCATGACAGTTCCCTGTAGTGCCATACATGCCAGGCAGACGAGGGCAGTCCTACATCCCAGACCGCTGATCCAGGATTCAAACAGATAGGGGAATCCTATAGTAGCAGCACCAGCGATCACACTGGAGACTCCAGCAGCCACATTAACATATCTGTCAAATACCAGAGGTATCACAGTCATGGCTGGTCCAAACATTAGACAATTACCAAATCCTGCAACAACAAAACAGAGATATCACAGTCACGGCTCGGCCAAACATTAGACAATTACCAAATCTTGCAACAACAAAACAGAGATATCACAGTCATGGCTGGGCCAAACATTAGACAATAGCCAAATCCTGCAACACAAAACAGAGATATCACAGTCGTGGCCGGTTCAAACATTGGACAATTACCAAATCCTGCAACACAAAACAGAGATATCACAGTCGTGGCTGGTTCAAAGATTAGACAATTACCAAATCATGCAACAACAAAACAAAGATATCACAGTCACGGCTGGGCCAAACAATTACCAGAATCCTGCACAAAATACATTGTTGTATTGGATATTCTCTCTCTCAAATCAGTCCTTTTTGCTTTTTATCTATTTAATACTGAGAATGTTGAAGTAATTCCCAGGTTTAGCTCAATAGATGCAAAAATCATTTCGAAAACATGATGTGTAAATGAGGCTACAAAATCTAAATGGTCTACAGTAATTTGCAATACATCGATTGAAAGTAAAGCAAGGAATGATTTAAATGAATTAATGTTATTTTTTAATTATAGAACAATGTTTTGCGATTTAATTTCCTACCTGTCATGACGCCATAAGTGGCTATAAGCCAATATATATTGGGGGCCATGGAACTACCAAAAAGGCCCACACTTGAAGTCACCGAGCCAATCATCATCACCACACGATAAGTCAGCTTCTCAGCCAGTAGATTGGAGACTGGAACTATCAACAAGGCAAGGCATTGGACAACATGCGTTAACAAGGAAAGGTGATACTGGCCGACCATAGAAAATGGTGATATTTGGCATATCTATAATAGTCTGGCATGTATCGGGACCAACCTCCTTCTCCCCCCCCCCCCATGATCCTCTGAAACCAACTTTTTTTGTAGTTTATTTATGTGCTCTTTCAGATGAAAGATGTTGATGATTGTCGGAAATAGGTCCCAAAGACCAAAAAATTCAAAAGGGCCGCTATCCAAAACGCTATTTCTTATAAAATCGTATGTCTTTTGATATTTATATGCTACAAAGGTCAGTAATACATCTATTCCAATGTTTTCTGGCATGCTGAGCGCAATGGAATACTCAAAAAGTGATTACAGTGAATATATAAATAACAAAATCCAAGATGGCTTTTGCGATAATTTTGCGATACATACACGTAATTTCACGGACTTATCAGTGACTGCCACAATACGTCATCCACTGATCCTTTTCGTCGCATTTACTATTATTTAACACCAGGGGTCTCTGTCGTCTGTTACGTTACCGTCTGCCAAGCAGCAGACAGCTATTCATATATCGCACAAGCTGTGAGGAAGATTATGATTGATCAGTTGTGTTTAGATGCACATTTGCCAGAACGTGGGAATCTGTATATGCATTGCGCACCATACAAGTCAGAGGGGAGGCCTATCCAACATAGTCCTCTATCAATTTTATATTTTATTATACTTATTTTAATGGAGTTTTTTCAAGTATGAACTAAGCATCATTTTTGCTATATACGGTATATATCAGTGTATGTTCGGCCTAGATATTTTTATCTCATTTTCAGAAGCTTCAGTGCTAATAACATGAATTGGGTTATTTTCCACTCTGTGAGGCCACCATTCTGAAAGTAGGTTTTTTACCACACTCCTAGACGAGACAGTGCAAGCAGTGGCTATTGTGGCAGCCATCTTGGATGTTATTTTTTTTATTTATTTATATATTCACTGTGATCATTTTTTGAGTATTCGATTGCGTTCAGCACGCCAGAAAATATTAGAATAGAGGTACATGTATTACTGACCTTTGTAGCATAATTATATCAAAAGATATACGATTTCATAGAAAATAGCGTTTTGGATAGCGGCCATTTTGAATTTTTCGGTCTTTAGGTCCAATTTCCGGCAATGGCAACATGTTTCATCTGAAAGAGCCTAAAATAAAACTACAAAAAAAATTCGATTCAGAGGATGATGGGGGGGGGGGGGTCCTGATATATGCCGGACTATTATAGATATGCAAATATCACAAATTTCTCGGATTTTGGCTTCGGAATAATTATTTTGGTTTGAAATTGTCATAAGTGAATTATTTGACCCAAAGTTATCCCAAAATTGACGTATCACACTATTATATCAGACTGGAAATGACAATTTTACCACTTTGCCGGTTTCGGCTGCGGCCAATTTCAAAATGGCCGCCTACAGAATTCCACCCACACTTTTCCGAGTCGGGCCCCCGCCAAATTTTGAGCTTAACATCTAATGAAGTGAATAAAACCATAAAACCTTGGTCCCCTTTCCAAGGTCACGGAATCTGGATTTTTTACCCTACTATAAAAACTTTAAGAATTTTTCAATTTAACTTTTGTATTCTCATTTTTTTTCGTTCGGCCTCCAGCCACGCCTTGTTTGTTTTTAAACTCTGGATACGGCTCTGGCATTGGTTGGCAATACCACCAGACTTGATTCGAAATATTTATAAATATTAGTTGTACAGATTTGGTGAAACATTTGTTGTATATATATCCCTATTATAAAGAGGTAAGCCTCACCTAGGAGATAAAGCATGCCCACGTTGACGGATAATGCGACAGAAACCAAGGTTCTGTCTACATTGTAAATACGCGTCCACTCCATGTAGAAGGCTGCCATAGTGACGGGAGCGGAGTAAGACAACGCCACCATCCATCCACAAGACACCGAGATCAACCATTTCCTCAGCTGATCTGAACTACAACTGGCGGCCATCATGTATCAAGACAGGACAACCTGATGAGGTTCAAAATATTGCATGTATTTTTTATAGGTAGCCTCAACAGCAGTGTGTCTATGAAATATTTATATAGTTTTCCACTATCATAATAAGTGATGCAGAGTACAAATTACGTATCTGAAGATCATGCATGTACCACCAATAGGTCCACACAATTACATCCACCGACAAATTGATTGCGCTGTTTAAAAAATGAACATTTATAATTGGCAGCTGGCCTCAAATTGTACCAGTTCATCTATGAGGTAGGCCTACTGTTTACAGTGTCCTGTAACCATAATATCAGTCTTACGTTCAAATTACGCATTTGTAAACTATGCGCGTACCTCCAGTTGGTCTATAAATTAACTTTTGCCCTTGCTACAGTAATAATGAAGATATTGACTGGTATAGTCCCGCATATAACACCCTCACTAAATAATGATACACTATAAAGTACATACACATTAAGAAAAATAGAACAATCGATTCATCTGAGTTTTAACCTAGGCCCTACATTTAATTAACTTCATCCACGCACCCAGTACAACCACAACATATGACACGAGACGTTCACCCAATGCTGGCGCAATGTTGGCCCACAGTCTGCGACGCTGACCCAACATTTCACCAACATTGAGTTAACGCCTTGTGTTTTCTGGGAGCATATTACACGAATTAAGTTTCTAACGCCGATTTTTCAACTTCCAACATCGTCTTCAACCTGTAATATACAGAATGAATGTGAAAATAAATCAACCATACTTTCCCAGTGGCGGATGCAGAGGGGCCGTTACCCCCCCCTCCCCCCCCCCCCCCCGTAGCTGTGTTGTGTATAAATTATTATTTTTAAATCGGCGCCCCCCTTTCCCGTCTGACAATTCCCGGATCCGCCACTGTCTCCCTTCCAATGTGCATATAATTCCAAAAAGTTATAATATTTTATCTCGTACGACTTTGGCATGTGAAACGTCATGATTTATGCTAAAAGTTGCATACACGCTAGAGACCTGGATATATGTAATCGTTTCTCTTGAGTGTGAAGTTCAATAGTTCGCGAGGCTTAACATTGTCTACCCCTGTCTCTATGTATTCTACATACTTTAAATAAAACAGTGAACCAAACAAATATCATCTTTGGAGGTTTATTGCCACACTTCGGTCCCGGTTCTCAATTTAGACTTAATAACCCCCGATTCTAAGGCACGTCCATGATATAAAAAAAAGGACGTTAATTTAATTTTGGTCAAAATCAGCATGACAATTGCACATGTTGCCCCCACGCTCCTCCCTTGACCCATGGAGATAGTATCTCCATGCTTGACCCACCCTTCTGCTCTGACTGTGTTTATATTGCACAGTCAGATATTAGAGCACACTAACTATAGATATGTGGATCTCGCTCACGTGAATATAATTTACATGCTGGTCATCGAGCAGCCAAACTAAAAGTTAATTAGCGAATCAATTCAAATTTTTACACCACTCGAATTGTGTTCGGCTGAGTATTTCTCCTTCAAAATGCCTGGTTTGGAAAACAAATATAAAGACTGAAATAGGCTATAGAAAGGTACTTAAAGGGTTAAAAAGACAAATATGAAGGCTGTAAGCGGCAATAAATGTGACTGGTACTTAAAGAGTTAAAACAACAAATATAGAGCTGTAAACAGATATAAATGTGACTGGTACTTAAAGGGTTAAAACGACAAATATAAAGACTGGAAACAGATATAGATGTGACTGGTACTTAAAGGGTTGAAACGACAAATATCAAGGCCGGAAACGGATATAGATGTGACTGGTACTTGAAGGGTTAAAATGATAAATATAAAGACTGTAAACGGATATAGATGTGACTGGTACTTAAAGGGTTAAAACGACAAATATAAAGACTGTAAACGGATATAGATGTGACTGGTACTTAAAGGGTTAAAACGACAAATATAAAGACTGTAAACGGATATAGACGTGATTGAATGATTGAACCAATAATATAATGATAATATAAAGTAAAATAACATTATTATTAGAAGTTCAATGATAAAATTCGGGAGGTATGTTGAAATTTGAAATGGGTAACTTGAAACTATAGCTTCAGATTATCCCTGGGGGTAAACTGAACAAGGAGGTAATCTGAAACCGTTACAACATGTCATGACAATTGAGATACTTGGGCTGCTGAGACAGGGATAATTTATGTTAACTTAATAATTTTGGTTTGACAAACTGATGTGCAATGTTTTTTTTATTGTTTGACTTGCTTTGCATCATTTAAATCAAGATTGTGAATGAATATTTGAATATTGCTTTATGTCGCTTTCTGCATAATCATGGCAATATCGCCTGGTGCGACAGAAGGAAGCCCGAAGCCGGGGCTATGCCCTACTCTTATTTCGAATGACTTCAAGGGTTCTTTATAGTGCACAGTACCACAGGAAGCACTGTACACTCCATGCTTTTGAACAGTTTGGAGCACTGTATATGCACAACCAGTCGATACGAATGAGCCATCGGGGCCGTCCTTTAAATCAAGACGGCCGACTTGTTTTGAATCATTTAAATCAAGATGGCCGATCATATTGAGTTGTGGAAATTAAATGTACTGCTATACTAAAAGTAATTTAGCGTGATGGTCCCGGGCAGACATGAAGACGCTGGGATAACAACAAACCAATATTACGTGAAGGTATCGTGTCAGCTGGGAGCAAGCATTCTGACCTCAGAGAGCGGAGTTGACCTGAGCGACATCTATGTGTGGAGAATGGGGAGCAAGTTCACACCTGTTATATAATAATTGCCAGTGAGTAGAATGAAATGAAATGAATGGGGTTTTAGGCCACTTTAGTGCACATGTATGCTAAACTGGATCAGGAGAACCTTCCGAGTATGGTGAAATGAATGAGATGACACTGCCCTCCAGTCACAGGATTCGAAATTCGAGCCCTGGCGGTCTGAAGCCGAGCACGCTACCTCTCGGTCACGGAGGATCCCCACAATATCGAATCATTACGACTGAGCAGGGAAGAAACATTTGTTTCTTTGAAACTTGCATTCCAGAGCGGGCGCGAACCACGCGATCTCCGATTTTCCAAGCAGGCAGCTTTAACATGCACTTCACCAGGGTCCCCGCAACGATTAAAAGAACTGGTGATTTATTTGTAAAGTAATATAGTCCAGGAACATTAGTCTGATAATACACTATAGGGTGGAATAAATTCGTAACAAGCTGATTTTTTCAGGATCCACTTAGAGAATAGTCCAGAAAAAAACATAATAAAAGTCTCCAAGAATCCTACTTCGGGAAAGTACTGAAATTGAAGATGGCCGCCAAAATTCAGTTTTGAATTAGCAGAAATTGTTAAATACATGCATATTTTTAAGTGCGGTATATTGGCGGCACAAAGTATGCTAATTCACGTATATTTGTCAGTGTGAATGAAGTAGAGAGTCGAAATATATTTGTTTTTGTTTTAAATAGGATACAATTCAAGATGGCCGCCAAAATGCAGTTTCGAATGAGCATAACTTTAATTTTTAATGTTTAATACATACATATTTTTATGTGCATGGTCTCATTCGTGGCACGGTAAATAAAGTTATTATTATTATTATTATTATTATTATTATTATTATTATTATTATTATTATTATTATTATTATTATGCTAATTAACGTATATTTGCTAGTGTAAATAAAATTATCTTTTGTTTGTTTTAGGTAGGTTAAAATAGTATGAAATTGTCAATTTTTGATAGAAAAAAATCTGAATATTCGATAATTTCTAAATTTATGTTTACTATACAAAAATATTTGTTTTATCAATCAACCGGGATTGCGGGGTCACTGTTGTGCAGAGACAGGTTAAAGTAGACCTGTTCGAATAAAATTTTGCGAATGTTTACCAAATCCAAAGTGAAATAGATCGCTAAGTACTGATCTTTATGCACATTACATTGATAACAAAATATCTAAAAGGGAAGTACATTGTATATATCACTTCAACAAACATATTAAACCATTTAAAATGAAATTTACCCCTTATTAACAGTAGATTATAGTTAAAGTGACCAGCAATTATTTTCATTTATCTTATTGCCTTAACAACATCTATAATATCAAGCTATTCACATACCAGGATAACAACCTGTAGTTGCAGGAGGGCTTCTACGTATAGGATCAAATTTGATCTCAAGCTCTGCGCTTCACCTGCTATCCCCGATTAAGTTTACCTATATTGTATCTTACACCATATCGATTGATGTACTAATCTAAAAGTTTGATACTTTTTAAAAGCTCTCTCTGGAGCAGTTAAGAAGGTGGCTGTGCCACCTGTGGTGTGTATAAATTATTGTAAAAAGTCGCCCCCCCCCGTTTGTCAATTACTTGACTCGCCACTGTCATTCATATACAGAATGTCATCTTGGGGACTAGTCAAGCGGGTTAGCTCCCCATATAAGCGTGACTACTCTTTCTACTACATAGTCTTATGCAGGGAATGATACGACATGCATGTGTTTTTCTACGTATTTAAATAGGAGTTGTTAGCCTCTCACCAGTATATTTTTCATTATCATTGTAAATACACCATATACTATAAACTTACAAGAACAGGTTTAATACACATCTGATCAGATTATTTGTTGAAAATAAATGAGGCATCGGATTTATTATTATTTTATTTTGATTTATGTGTATAATTAGATATGCCAATATCTAGCCCTTTGGATAAATGGTATTATAGTTGGAGACATGTACATAAATTTGTAAATATTGTTTATTCAGTAGTTTTATCGCAATTTCTAAACCATTATACTTGATACACAGATCAGAACAAGTTAAATTTCTGAGTATTTCCAAAAATAAAACAATTCAAGCAGTAGGCCTATGGGGATAGCCTTAGTGTCAGCACCCCTCTTGTGCACAGTCATATTGATAATTTTGCATGCTTATTTACGATTGGTGATATGAATAACCATCTGGGCAGTATGCATGACCGTTGAGCATCGCAGGGTCGAGCTTCGATCCTTTTTCAGTTGCTTTCAGGCAATAACAATAAATTTTGGTAAACATTAGGCTTATAAGCGGTTTACTTTCCACAAATAAAAAATATATTATTGCTATTACATCTGTTATTTTGTCAATAATTTACAATTTTGACGAAAAAGGAACTGAAATAATGAAAATGTTATACTATTTGAAATATATATACATATATACATATCCAAATATATATATACAGTAGTTTAGTTTTACGACAAACTATATCATATTAGGTTCTAAAGCTTTTTCGGATATTTTCAGTCATCACATTAACTATGTCGGATAATTACTTACGGTAGTAAACTGAAAAAAAATTGTTGTTCTGTAAAATCAAGCTTTTTTGTGTAAATGCGTTCAGTGTTATACATGTATCATATGACCAATATATCATAGACCCATATATTCCAATGTAATATTTGATTTTCATTATTGTTTGTGCCAAAGAAAATACATCGATCACATGTTTAAAAAATAGTAGGTTTGACAGCCATCTAACGTCTCAACTCTGTTATAAATGTTTGGTTGTATTTGGCGGCCATTATGGATTTTATGTATTTTGCAAATGCCACAGATGGTATTCACGGCTACTTTTATCATGTTGATTTTGTAGTCAAAAAGGTAATAACAACAAAGTAATTTATTACTAAGAGGACATTTTTTTATTGCATTGTCATGATATAGGGCCTATATTTGACATATGACCAAGGTGACAAATCTAAGATGACAGAAATAATATACCATGAAAAAAGATCATATAAGACACCATATTAGATAATGTTCGATACGATATATCAATTCAAGATTTTGGCACGATTTTAAATATTTTTAGAGTTTATTATAACTAATTATTCCTGAAGAAATTGCAGTTTATGTTCCTCTTGATTCTTCTCAGCGAAGAGCTAGCATTTTCGGCAACCACAGGAGCCCGCTCGTGGGGGGTAACAAAAAGACACCCCTGCAACAAATGTATATTATGTATAGTATTTGCCGTCAAGGATAGCTTATATATATATATATATATATATATATATATATATATATATATATATAGGCGTTTATATATATCATAGGTATTTAAAAACACCTTGTCATCGGGTATTTTAGCTACTCCCTTTAATAATTATTGGGTATTTTACATACCCCAATAATTCCGTCGTTTAGTTAAGATTGAATAAAACTAAAAGACGGAAAACTACCAATTGGGGGCGCCACCTCCATCTCCAAACGCCGACCCTATAGAATTTCTTTTTAAATGTGTCTAAATCATGGTGTTTTAAAAAAGATCCAATATTTAGGGTTATACAAAAGAAAGAACCAATAATAAGGTATTTATAGTACATACCATTGCACACCTTGTACTTCGGTATCACTGAGAATCCTGATGATGTCATTTTGCAGCAATTGCAGTGGCTTTTAGTTTTGAACTGTCCTTTAGTTTCATAGAAATACTGGTACGAGTTACCGCAGTTCCCCTTACAGTGCTTAGGGGGCCACCATTAGATTCCCAGGGGGGGGGGGCAGGAGTATTTTTGAAATAAATAATTTCGGGCGGACGTTGCGTGAAATAAATAATTTACTTCAAGAACTGTTCCATATAAACATGTAACAAAATGTGAAATTTTCAGCGCGCCGCCGAGCCCGGTTGAAATAAATAATTTGCCCGCGACAAATACTCCTGCCCCCCCCCCCCTGGGAATCTAATGGTGGCCCCCTTAGTCCACACATAGCAGTTTGGGGCCAGATACGTTTTCCTCAATACCAGGCCACAAGCTGGAAGAAATAAAACTTACTTTATCATGGTATATATAGCTCATCTGATCAATTCACTATGATTGGAATTAAATAATATCGTGGGTGGAGTAAGGTTGCCCATTTTTCTTGTAGCTTTGCAAAACGCCAGACATCTAAATACTTTGGAGCACTGTATATATGCACTCCAAACTACACTGGGTGAAAACTGTGTAAACGGAGTGAAAGTAGCAACTATTGACAATCTGACAATCTTGTACTCGGACGTGAAGGGTGTTGAATATAAGTCACTATTAATGTGTGGAGAGTGTGTTTGAAGTTATTAGTTGCTCTCTGTCTTTATCGGTGCACAGTCAATCCGAGGTAAACGTCGCCTAATTGATACCGTCACTGTATAAATAGCCACTACGTTTTGTTTCATTAAAGCCTACTATTGCCATTTGTAAGCTTATCGGTGTACGCTGCTCGGTAGCAAACCCTGAACCTCGACTGCCGTCGTCACTAACGAGACTAGATGTTGATCCCCAATTCACTTGTAAATATGTATGTGAGGAAAGGGGGCCTTGCAAAATTTTAAAAAATCCAAACATCCAAGTGGGTGGGTGGGTCTAGGGCCATTTTGGATAGAAAATGGTAAATTTGAAAACCCCATTTTTTTAAATAAATTTTTGATGATTATTGGTTTCCCCCCCCAAAAAAAAAAGTCTAACTAACATGTAACACAATGCCTTAACAAAGTATTTAGAACCTTATTGAATTAAGTGTTTGATAGTACACGTAACATATGACTTCAGACATAACAAGACTTCTACTACATGTTACACAGAGATCATCTGTGGAGGCTTATGCCGATATTTGTGTGCCTTACCTTTTGCCTGCACTTCGAATTGCATCACGCAGAAAACTACCATGACCACCGCAAAGGGTATTAGTGTCAGCCTGTTCATGTTTTGTTTTTGGTGTACTCTTAATGAGATGACCTGCAATAAAATAATAATATTTGAATAATTTAACAAGACATCACATATATATGGTGTAATTATATGTTATTTTTGTTCAATAGATGTTGATACGTAATCCTCAAAGGGATAGGGACTATATATAAATAGTATGTATGTGCCTCATAATAATAGACCTAATGTTGGCATGTCATAATCTTTTCGTAATGAAAATACGTTTACCGTACACTATAAACCCTGACAATAATGCGCGCGTATGAAAAATAAGTTCCTAATCAGTGATGATATTATCAACTGTTTCTTTTGTAATGCACTGAAAAAAATTGTTTTTTAAAGACAATTCCCAGTCCATGAAGATTATATTTTAGTGACCTCTCACATAGCAGCATCAGTAGCCTGAGCCTGTATCAGTAGTGGAAAATGGTCGAGACATCGCCACATTTGCGACAAAAGCAAAATCTCTGCAATGCAAATACTTAAATCTGACCATTCAGAGCACCGACAAGTAGCCATTTTGTCCTCTGCCCACCGCTGCTGTATAAAACGTGGTATTATGTCACCTGTGGCGTCAATCACCCAAAGTTTCCTAAGTACTCACCTTGATTGTCTGAGGTTTTCACGTCTGGATGGATGTCCGACCGAGATTCACAAAAGAAGAGGTCTTTGCAAAAGTGTGAAGATCAGGCAATTTTATAGCAAACATTCACCAAAGCATGACGTCAATAATTTAAATATTTTTTGGTAATTACAAAGAACTAAGCATTAGATAAATGTAGGGGGAAAAACGTGGACAAGGAAATAATATAAAAAGCATAGATAATTTGCGTCAAAGCCTCCGATTAACTGATGCAGAAATATACTCTCTCTGTATGCTATGGCATCAAGAAGCTGCGTTTATACACGTGGTCATGTAAGCTATTCCCGGGAAGCTATTCAATGGCATTTTGTAGCCACTTAAATTTCTGTTTCGCTACCGCGATCCACAACTTTCAGTATGGGAAATTATATGGATTTGTGAAATCAAGTCAACATAATGTCAGTTTTTTACAGATTTAGTAAGAGCGTGTATACGAATGACCCCCCAGTGCCCGCAGTAAAAGTGCTATACCAGAATGATCCCCAGTGCCCACAGTAAAAGTGCCATACCAGAATGATCCCCAAAGCCCACAGTAAAAGTGCCATACCAGAATGATCCCCAGAGCCCACAGTAAAAGTGCCATACCAGAATGACCCCCCAGAGCCCGCAGTAAAAACGCCATACCAGAATGATCCCCAGAGCCCGCAGTAAAAGCGCCCTATCAGAATGACCCCCCAGAGCCCGCAGTAAAAGTGCCATACCAGAATGACCCCCAGAGCCCACAGTAAACGTGCCATACCAGAATGATCCCCAGAGCCCACAGTAAAAACGCCATACCAGAATGATCCCCAGAACCCACAGTAAAAGCGCCATACCAGAATGACCCCCCAGAACCCACAGTAAAAGCGCCATACCAGAATGACCCCCCAGAGCCCACAGTAAAAGCGCCATACCAGAATGACCCCCCAGAACCCACAGTAAAAGTGCCATATCAGAATGATCCCCCAGAGCCACAGTAAAAGCGCCATACCAGAATGACCCCCCATAACCCATAGTAAAAGCGCCATACCAGAATGCCCCCCCAGAACCCACAGTAAAAGCGCCATACCAGAATGACCTCCCAGAACCCACAGTAAAAGCGCCATACAAGAATGACCCCCCCCCCCAGAGCCCACAGTAAAAGCGCCATACCAGAATGATCCCCCAGAACCCACAGTAAAAGCGCCATACCAGAATGACCCCCCAGAGCCCACAGTAAAAGCGCCATACCAGAATGATCCCCCAGAACCCACAGTAAAAGCGCCATACCAGAATGATCCCCCAGAGCCCACAGTAAAAGCGCCATACCAGAATGATCCCCCAGAACCCACATTAAAAGCGCCATACCAGAATGACCCCCCAGAACCCACATTAAAAGCGCCATACCAGAATGATCCCCAGAGCCCACAATAAAAGAGCCATACCAGAATGATCCCCCAGAGCCCACAGTAAAAGCGCCATACCAGAATGATCCCCCAGAACCCACATTAAAAGCGCCATACCAGAATGATCCCCAGAGCCCACAATAAAAGAGCCATACCAGAATGATCCCCCAGAACCCACAGTAAAAGCGACATACCAGAATGATCCCCCAGAACCCACATTAAAAGCGCCTACCAGAATGATCCCCAGAGCCCACAATAAAAGAGCCATACCAGAATGATCCCCAGAGCCCACAATAAGAGCGCCATACCAGAATCACCCCCCAGAGCCCAGAGTAAAAGCGCCATACCAGAATGACCCTCCAGAGCCACAGTAAAAGCGCCATACCAGAATGATCTCCCAGAACCAAACGTAAAAGCGCCATACCAGGATGTATTTTATACATGTATGCATCTTACAACTCATTTTTGAGTGACCATTTTAATATGTGGAAGACAATAAATGATTACTACTACTACTACAAGGCAGGTAAATGTAGAATGAATTCCCCGAACAAGGCAATAAGACATGTGCATTAGACGGAAACACATAAAAAAGTAATAAACCAAATATATATATATAAACAGACAAGGAATTAACAATACGCTACTCACAAGTTAAGCGCAATTAGTTTTATCACACATAACATGATATGTGGTGAAAATATCAAGGAGCTGAATATTAGACTAAGGTATTGTGGGGAGCCTCCGTGACCGAGAAGTAGCGTATTCGGCCTATATGTATACAAAGGTGGTCTAAAAAATTACTTACATCGCCATACCAGAATGACTTCCCCCCCCCCCCCAGAGCCCACAGTAAAAGCGCCATACCATAATGATCCCCCAGAACCCACAGTAAAAGCGCCATACCAGAATGACCCCCCCCCCCAGAGCCCACAGTAAAAGCGCCATACCAGAATGATCCCCGAGAACCCACAGTAAAAGCGCCATACCAGAGTGACCCCCCCAGAGCCGACAGTAAAAGCGCCATACCAGAATGATCCCAGAGGCCACAGTAAAAGCGCCATACCAGAATGATCCCAGAGGCCACAGTAAAAGCGCCATACCAGAATGATACCCAGAGCCTACAGTGAAAGCGCCATACCAGAATGACCCCCCAGAGCCCACAGTAAAAGCGCCATACCAGAATGATCCCCAGAGGCCACAGTAAAAGCGCCATACCAGAATGACCCCCCAGACCCCACAGTAAAGGTGCCATACCAGAATGACCCCACAGAACCCACAGTAAAAGCGCCATACCAGAATGACCCCCAGAGCCCACAGTAAAAGCGCCATACCAGAATGACCCCACAGAACCAACAGTAAAAGCGCGATACCAGAATGCCCCCCCCCCCCCAGAGCTCACAGTAAAAGCGTCATACCATAATGACCCCCCAGAACCCACAGTAAAAGCGCCATACCAGAATGACCCCCCCCCCTAGAGCCCACAGTAAAAGCGCCATACCAGAATGACCCCCAGAGCCCACAGTAAAAGCGCCATACCAGAATGACCCCCCCCCCCCCGAGCCCACAGTAAAAGCGCCATACCAGAATGATCCCCCAGATCCCACAGTAAAAGCGCTATACCAGAATGACCCCCCAGAACCCACAGTAAAAGCGCCATACCAGAATGATACCCCAGAGCCACAGTAAAAGCGCCATACCAGAATGACCCCCCAGAACCCACAGTAAAAGCGCCATACCAGAATGACCCCCCAGAACCCACAGTAAAAGCGCCATACCAGAATGACCCCCCAGAGCCCACAGTAAAAGCGCCATACCAGAATGAGCCCCCAGAACCCACAGTAAAAGTGCCATATCAGAATGATCCCCCAGAGCCACAGTAAAAGCGCCATACCAGAATGACCCCCCATAACCCATAGTAAAAGCGCCATACCAGAAAGCCCCCCCAGAACCCACAGTAAAAGCGCCATACCAGAATGACCTCCCAGAACCCACAGTAAAAGCGCCATACAAGAATGACCCCCCCCCCCCAGAGCCCACAGTGAAAGCGCCATACCAGAATGATCCCCCAGAACCCACAATAAAAGCGCCATACCAGAATGACCCCCCAGAGCCCACAGTAAAAGCGCCATACCAGAATGATCCCCCAGAACCCCACAGTAAAAGCGCCATACCAGAATGATCCCCCAGAACCAACAGTAAAAGCGACATACCAGAATGATCCCCCAGAACCCACATTAAAAGCGCCTACCAGAATGATCCCCAGAGCCCACAATAAAAGAGCCATACCAGAATGATCCCCCAGAACCCACAGTAAAAGCGCCTACCAGAATGATCCCCAGAGCCCACAATAAAAGAGCCATACCAGAATGATCCCCCAGAACCCATAGTAAAAGCGCCTACCAGAATGATCCCCCAGAACCCACAGTAAGAGCGCCATACCAGAATCACCCCCCAGAGCCCAGAGTAAAAGCGCCATACCAGAATCACCCCCAGAGCCACAGTAAGAGCGCCATACCAGAATGACCCCCCAGAGCCACAGTAAAAGCGCCATACCAGAATGATCTCCCAGAACCAAACGTAAAAGCGCCATACCAGGATGTATTTTATACATGTATGCATCTTACAACTCATTTTTGAGTGACCATTTTAATATGTGGAAGACAATAAATGATTACTACTACTACTACAAGGCAGGTAAATGTAGAATGAATTCCCCGAACAAGGCAATAAGACATGTGCATTAGACGGAAACACATAAAAAAGTAATAAACCAAATATATATATATAAACAGACAAGGAATTAACAGTACGCTACTCACAAGTTAAGCGCAATTAGTTTTATCACACATAACATGATATGTGGTGAAAATATCAAGGAGCTGAATATTAGACTAAGGTATTGTGGGGAGCCTCCGTGACCGAGAAGTAGCGTATTCGGCCTATATGTATACAAAGGTGGTCTAAAAAATTACTTACATCGCCATACCAGAATGACCCCCACCCCCCCAGAGCCCACAGTAAAAGCGCCATACCATAATGATCCCCCAGAACCCATAGTAAAAGCGCCATACCAGAATGACCCCCCTCCCCCAGAGCCCACAGTAAAAGCGCCATACCAGAATGATCCCCGAGAACCCACAGTAAAAGCGCCATACCAGAGTGACCCCCCCAGAGCCGACAGTAAAAGCGCCATACCAGAATGATCCCAGAGGCCACAGTAAAAGCGCCATACCAGAATGATCCCAGAGGCCACAGTAAAAGCGCCATACCAGAATGATACCCAGAGCCTGCAGTGAAAGCGCCATACCAGACTGACCCCCCAGAGCCCACAGTAAAAGCGCCATACCAGAATGATCCCCAGAGGCCACAGTAAAAGCGCCATACCAGAATGACCCCCCAGACCCCACAGTAAAAGTGCCATACCAGAATGACCCCACAGAACCCACAGTAAAAGCGCCATACCATAATGACCCCCCAGAGCCCACAGTAAAAGCGCCATACCAGAATGACCCCACAGAACCAACAGTAAAAGCGCCATACCAGAATGAGCCCCCAGAACCAACACTAAAAGCGCCATACCAGAATGACCCCCCCCCCCCCCAGAGCTCACAGTAAAAGCGTCATACCATAATGACCCCCCAGAACCCACAGTAAAAGCGCCATACCAGAATGACCCCCCCCCTAGAGCCCACAGTAAAAGCGCCATACCAGAATGACCCCAGAGCCCACAGTAAAAGCGCCATACCAGAATGACCCCCCCCCCGAGCCCACAGTAAAAGCGCCATACCAGAATGATCCCCCAGATCCCACAGTAAAAGCGCCATACCAGAATGACCCCCCAGAGCCCACAGTAAAAGCGCCATACCAGAATGACCCCCCAGAACCCACAGTAAAAGCGCCATACTAGAATGACCCCCCAGAGCCCACAGTAAAAGCGCCATACCAGAATGACCCCCCAGAACCCACAGTAAAAGTGCCATATCAGAATGATCCCCCAGAGCCACAGTAAAAGCGCCATACCAGAATGACCCCCCATAACCCATAGTAAAAGCGCCATACCAGAACGCCCCCCCAGAACCCACAGTAAAAGCGCCATACCAGAATGACCTCCCAGAACCCACAGTAAAAGCGCCATACAAGAATGACCCCCCCCCCCAGAGCCCACAGTAAAAGCGCCATACCAGAATGACCCCCCAGAGCCCACAGTAAAAGCGCCATACCAGAATGATCCCCCAGAACCCACAGTAAAAGCGCCATACCAGAATGATCCCCCAGAACCCACAGTAAAAGCGACATACCAGAATGATCCCCCAGAACCCACATTAAAAGCGCCTACCAGAATGATCCCCAGAGCCCACAATAAAAGAGCCATACCAGAATGATCCCCCAGAACCCACAGTAAAAGCGCCTACCAGAATGATCCCCCAGAACCCACAGTAAGAGCGCCATACCAGAATCACCCCCCAGAGCCCAGACTAAAGGCGCCATACCAGAATGACCCCCCAGAGCCACAGTAAAAGCGCCATACCAGAATGATCTCCCAGAACCAAACGTAAAAGCGCCATACCAGGATGTATTTTATACATGTATGCATCTTACAACTCATTTTTGAGTGACCATTTTAATATGTGGAAGACAATAAAAGTGAAAGCGCCACATCAGAATGACCCCCCAGAGCCCACAGTAAAAGCGCCATACCAGAATGATCCCCAGAGGCCACAGTAAAAGCGCCCTACCAGAATGACCCCCCCCCCCAGAGCTCACAGTAAAAGCGTCATATCATAATGACCCCCCAGAACCCACAGTAAAAGCGCCATACCAGAATGACCCCCCCCCCCCCCTAGAGCCCACAGTAAAAGCGCCATACCAGAAAGACCCCCCCCCGAGCCCACAGTAAAAGCGCCATACCAGAATGATCCCCCAGATCCCACAGTAAAAGCGCCATACCAGAATGACCCCCCAGAACCCACAGTAAAAGCGCCATACCAGAATGATCCCCCAGAGCCACAGTAAAAGCGCCATACCAGAATGACCCCCCAGAACCCACAGTAAAAGCGCCATACCAGAATGACCCCCCAGAACCCACAGTAAAAGCGCCATACCAGAATGACCCCCCAGAGCCCACAGTAAAAGCGCCATACCAGAATGACCCCCCAGAACCCACAGTAAAAGTGCCATATCAGAATGATCCCCCAGAGCCACAGTAAAAGCGCCATACCAGAATGACCCCCCATAACCCATAGTAAAAGCGCCATACCAGAATGCCCCCCCAGAACCTACAGTAAAAGCGCCATACCAGAATGACCTCCCAGAACCCACAGTAAAAAGCGCCATACAAGAATGACCCCCCCCCCCCCAGAGCCCACAGTAAAAGCGCCATACCAGAATGATCCCCCAGAACCCACAGTAAAAGCGCCATACCAGAATGACCCCCCAGAGCCCACAGTAAAAGCGCCATACAAGAATGATCCCCAGAACCCACAGTAAAAGCGCCATACCAGAATGATCCCCCAGAACCCACATTAAAAGCGCCATACCAGAATGATCCCCCAGAACCCACAGTAAAAGCGCCATACCAGAATGATCCCCCAGAACCCACAGTAAAAGCGACATACCAGAATGATCCCCCAGAACCCACATTAAAAGCGCCTACCAGAATGATCCCCAGAGCCCACAATAAAAGAGCCATACCAGAATGATCCCCCAGAACCCACAGTAAAAGCGCCTACCAGAATGATCCCCCAGAACCCACAGTAAGAGCGCCATACCAGAATCACCCCCCAGAGCCCAGAGTAAAAGCGCCATACCAGAATGACCCCCCAGAGCCACAGTAAAAGCGCCATACCAGAATGATCTCCCAGAACCAATCGTAAAAGCGCCATACCAGGATGTATTTTATACATGTATGCATCTTACAACTCATTTTTGAGTGACCATTTTAATATGTGGAAGACAATAAATGATTACTACTACTACTACAAGGCAGGTAAATGTAGAATGAATTCCCCGAACAAGGCAATAAGACATGTGCATTAGACGGAAACACATTAAAAAAGTAATAAACCAAATATATATATATAAACAGACAAGGAATTAACAGTACGCTACTCACAAGTTAAGCGCAATTAGTTTTATCACACATAACATGATATGTGGTGAAAATATCAAGGAGCTGAATATTAGACTAAGGTATTGTGGGGAGCCTCCGTGACCGAGAAGTAGCGTATCCGGCCTATATGTATACAAAGGTGGTCTAAAAAATTACTTACATCGCCATACCAGAATGACTCCCCCTCCCCCCCCCCCAGAGCCCACAGTAAAAGCGCCATACCATAATGATCCCCCAGAACCCACAGTAAAAGCGCCATACCAGGATGACCCCCCCCCCCCAGAGCCCACAGTAAAAGCGCCATACCAGAATGATCCCCGAGAACCCACAGTAAAAGCGCCATACCAGAGTGACCCCCCCAGAGCCGACAGTAAAAGCGCCATACCAGAATGATCCCAGAGGCCACAGTAAAAGCGCCATACCAGAATGATCCCAGAGGCCACAGTAAAAGCGCCATACCAGAATGATACCCAGAGCCTACAGTGAAAGCGCCATACCAGACTGACCCCTCAGAGCCCACAGTAAAAGCGCCATACCAGAATGATCCCCAGAGGCCACAGTAAAAGCGCCATACCAGAATGACCCCCCAGACCCCACAGTAAAAGTGCCATACCAGAATGACCCCACAGAACCCACAGTAAAAGCGCCATACCAGAATGACCCCCAGAGCCCACAGTAAAAGCGCCATACCAGAATGACCCCACAGAACCAACAGTAAAAGCGCCTACCAGAATGACCTCCCAGAACCCACAGTAAAAGCGCCATACCAGAATCACCCCCCAGAGCCCAGAGTAAAAGCGCCATACCAGAATGCCCCCCCAGAACCCACAGTAAAAGCGCCATACCAGAATGACCCTCCAGAACCAACAGTAAAAGCGCCATACCAGAATGCCCCCCCCCAGAGCTCACAGTAAAAGCGTCATACCATAATGACCCCCCAGAACCCACAGTAAAAGCGCCATACCAGAATGACCCCCCCCCCTAGAGCCCACAGTAAAAAGCGCCATACCAGAATGACCCCCCCCCCG
>OZ024911.1:12177929-12267944 GCA_964017125.1 Flabesymbios commensalis | reverse complement strand
CCAGAATCAATGATCCAATCCCACTAAAATATTAAATCCGTTGCAGCAAATAATATTTGCCAATATACATTAGAGAAAGTTATTAATATTATTTTAATATTAAGATGTTTAGTTGGATGGACCCCAGGGCCCATATTCTTGTACAAGTTACAATATATAGTAGGCTTCGGACTGGGCCATCTCGACCAATCCGAAGCCTACGATATATCGTAACCTGTACGAGAATACGGACTGCTTTGTGCAATTTAATTAATGTAGGTTAAACCGAATCCCAAGTCGACCTTTGATAAGAAATGGTTTTCATATAAACTGTTTTAAATATAATATATCGTTTCCCTGCTGCTAGCTACACTGAGCTGGTGCCAAGTATAACGTGAAAAGACAAAAGGCAGTATCCACTTGTTTTACAAGTAAGCAGATACTGCCTTTTGGCTTTGCAGAATAGCTGTTACCTGGACAACCTTCTAGTTTAAGATAAGGTGTTGCGAGGTGTTGCGACAACCTTCTAGTTTAAGATGAGGTGTTGCGACGCTGCAACACAGTAAACACAAAACATTTGGATAACATTTGTACAATGTTAGACCACGTCGGGCCGACATTGCTCAAATGTTATACAATTGTTTTGTGTTTGCTTAGAATAGCAGCTGGTCTGGTATTGCTCACTGCTGGCGGAGATTACAAGCCGACACCGACCCAATGTCTGTTAAATGTTGGGCCAGCGTCGCCGGTGCTCGCCAGTCCTAGTCAGTACTTCATGCTGCCGGTACCTGCATGCTGCGGTACAGGTACGATGCTTTAAAATAAAGCTAGGTTAATGTTGTCCCCCATCAACGCCTCTTACACAAACTCGACCACTATGGAATTCGGGGAACAACTCTTAATTGGATTCAAAATTTCTTGACCAATAGAACCCAAAAAGTAGTAGTTGATGGCAGCTCTTCAGAATCAGCTCGTGTAAAGTCCGGTGTGCCCCAGGGTACTGTTCTCGGACCCCTACTTTTCTTGACCTACATTAATGACCTCCCTTTCACGGTCTCGTCGCAGGTTCGTCTCTTTGCAGATGACTGTCTCCTGTATCGCCCGATAAAATGTCGGGCAGATCAGGAGAAACTGCAGAGAGACCTATCTGCGTTACAGGACTGGGCAGATCGATGGGGGATGTGCTTCAACCCCTCGAAATGCTCGGTCCTGAGGGTGTCCAGGCCGAAATCAAAAAACCTGGAATTCCAGTACACCCTGAAAGGTGAAACATTAGAAAATGTTTCATCAACACCATATCTTGGTGTTTGCCTTAGCGAGACTCTGGAATGGGAGACCCACATTAACAAAATTACAAGTAAAGCGAATTCTACCCTGGGCTTCCTTCGGAGGAACCTGAAGGCATGTCCCCCTAAATTAAGGGAGACTGCCTATTTCTCCCTGGTCAGATCATCCTTAGAATATTCTTCAGCAGTTTGGGACCCCTTTAGACAAAAAGACATTGATAAATTAGAAAAAATTCAAAGAGCAGCAGCAAGATTTGTCACCCAAAATTATAGACAAACAGCCAGTGTGACATCTCTCATTCAGAACTTGGGCTGGACTGACTTGAAAACAAGACGAAAAAATTCTAGGCTTTTATGTATGTTCAAAATTTTAAATGAGTTAGTTGAAATTCCTATCAATGACCGTTTAATCCCAGCAGATAGAAGAACACGTGGTGGGCACAATCAGGCTTATAAACACATCAGAGCTAACACCACACTGGGACAAAATTCTTTTTGGCATCGAACTATCCCTGATTGGAATTCTCTTCCGGCAGCTGATATATGATATATGAAATTTTTACCAGAGGTATGTCTTGAGCCAACGACCAATCCAATTCAGTTTTGGGGATGATTCGGATTACGATTCGTATCCAGGACGGAGGTTTGCAATCTATGACTGGCAGTCTAGTTTGAGATGATATACTAGTGTATTTTAAAAAACTGGATATTTTTTATTCACGTTGAGATGGTAATTGCGGCAAAAATTCAAATCACAAGGTGAATTGTAGGATGGAGTAAATAGATGGGGACTCGGGGGGTTAACCCTTTCGCCGTTAATCACGACAATAGTCGTTTTTATTCCGTTTTATTGGCGTTATTTACCCTGATGACATCGCAAGGCTCTGACACAGTGATCTCCATTTTAAAATGTAATAGTTCTAATACGATCGAAAGCTTACGCCTGCTGAAAATGGTCTAGTTTCCGTAGGCACTTGAAATATTCGTCTCAATTTCATGCCATCCAAATTTTTTGGTAGGCAGCGCAAGTGTCGTTTTCACACAGCTGGCTGTGGAAACAAAATGGCGGTCAGTGTGACTGGGCCTCGCGCAGTAAATGAGTTAGGCGGCCCAGTCATACCGGGTAGGCGTTATTGGGGATAGATGAAATGACAGTTTAAACATCAATATTTGTAAATGTTTGGTCTCAAATCAATTTATATAAATATGAGCAATTTTCAACCACTTCAAGTGATTGAAAATTTAAATAAATTTAAAGGGTCAAACCAGTAAAATAGGAAAAACCCAACGACTTGTTTACTAGGACAGACAGGAATATTTTTTTGACAGAAAATTAAATAAAAGTATATATAAAATTATTGCGAGATATTTTATTCATTTTATCTGTTTATAAATTATTTTTAATACCTTTTTAATGTTTTTAAACTTTTTAACATTACAAATTATTTACTGCCTAAATGTGTAATTCAACTCATGTAATAGAACAATTTTGTTTAGACTTGACAAATGTTGATAAATATGGCCGACGTATGGCGATTTTATTCCCTGATTAGATGGTTCAATATTGCTACAAGTATATCTCAGAGGACGTATGACATATACACGGAGATACCGGAGGCTTCACGGATGGATGTCCCTGCCTTACGTAAAACATGATTTCGCTGAGACATGTAGTCTGACAATCCTCACAAATAAAACGACACATGAATAACATGACTCTAATATTTTTTAGCCTGCTATGATAATCTATGGCTTAGAATTTTAAAATATTCTAGGAAAATTATTTAATCTTTCTTTGCTTTTAATTATATTTATACCAGATGCAGGACATCATTAATTTAATTTTATATATAGTAACAGTGATATTTTATTTATAAGCTGCACTCCGACTAGACAAATGTTATATAATGTTTTGAATAGGTGATGCATACTATACGTGATATTGTTATTGTTATTCTTTGTTGAATTTTAGTACCATAAATCGGTTGAATAGCATCTGGCAAATGTTATTATGGTTTACCTGTATCATGCCGATCGAAAATAAAATATATCTTATCTTATCTATTATAAAAAAGTATACACTTACAGCTTTGCACTTACACTAAAACAAATTTTATAGACAACTACTCAACTACTTGTGATATTCCAAATTGTCACTCTTGCACTAGTAGTCTTCATCAAACTTGATCATTTCCTCGTTCACTTTGAATGTATTGAATCATTCCATTATACATACTGTACTTGATTTACATAGAACATAACAAGTGAAATTGCAAATGGGTGGCCTCCATTCCAGCTACCATATGTGGTCTTAATGGAGGTCTTCCAAACTATGTATTCAAGGTTGAATAAACTTGCTACTTCTTCACGGATAAATGCTACTGATTCAGTAGACAATTCATGTGTAATTCGGTGGGCTATTAATCATGTGTTCATGTGGAATAATTTCACGTGTACCCTTAGTGAGATTCAGTTAGTAAATGTTCTGCCATATTTTCACCCAATATGTACCCTATACCCTATAAAGGGTGTCCTCCATATATATCTTACGTGACCATGGATGCGCTTTTATTAATTTGCCAACAATCCCACTCATAAGAGTTGATAAGAGAATAGTTTTGAAAAAATATATAGAAAATGTAATATTACAGCTGATATATAATTTATCCAAAACGGATCTTTGTCAACAAAATGGATCTTTATCAACACAATATTTCTCATGTTCACATCTCATTTTGAAATGAAACTATGGCTGTTTGTAAACGCTAATTGACCTTTGAGTTTGGCTGCTCGATAACCAGCAAGTAAATTATATCCACGTGAGCGAAATCCATATATCTATAGTCAGTGTGGTGTAATATCTGTCTGTACAATATAAAAACAGTCAGAACAAAAGGGTGGGTCAAGGGAGGGGCGTGGGGGCCACCTCTCTTTCAAGAGTAACGTGTTAATATTCAATATGTTTAATTGTCATTCTGATTTTGAATACAATTAAATTAACGTCATCTTTATTATATCATGGACGCGCCTTATAATTGAGGGGTTATTAAGTATAAATTGAGAGCCGGAACCGAAGTGTGGCAATAAAACAACATAGATGATATTTGTTTGGCTCACTGCCTATTTAAAGTATGATAGAATACATAGAGACAGGGATAGACAATGTTAAGCCCGGCGAACTATTGAACTTCACACTCAAGACAAACGATTACATATATCCAGCTTTCTAGCGTGTATACAAACATTAGCATAAATCATGACGCTTCACATTCAAAGTCGTACGAGATAAAATATATAACTTTACGTAATTGTACATTGGAAGGGAGACAGTGGCGAATCCGAGAATTGTCAGATGGGGAGGGGGGGGGCGCCGATTTAAAAATAATAATTTATACACAGCTACGGTAGGCAGCCTCTAGAGGGGTCCTGTGGCATGCTCCTCCGGAAATGTTTGAAATCTAAGGCTTCTAATAGTGCGTTCTAGAGCATAGTTCGGCCCAAATATTGTCGTTTTTTTGTTTATTGTACCCTGAACCGGAGGGGGGGGGGGGAACGGCGGCGCCCCCTCTGGATCCGCCACTGGGAAAGGTATAGCTGATTTATTTCCACATTCATTCTGTATATTACAGGTTGAAGACGATGTTGGAAGTTGAACAATTGGCGTTAGGAACTTAATTCGTGTAATATGCTCCCAGAAAACACAAGGCGTTAACTCAATGTTGGTGAAATGTTGGGTCAGCGTCGCAGACTGTGGGCCAACATTACGCCAGCATTGGGTAAACGTCTCGTGTCATATGTTATGGTTGTACTGGGTGCGTGGATGAAGTTAATTAAATGTAAGGCCTAGGGAAAAATTCAGATGAATCGATCGTTCTAGTTTTCCTAATGTGTACAGTACAGACAGTGGGGGGGCACTCGATTTGTGGCAGCAATTGTGTGCTAAAGCCAGTGCTTTCGCACCAGGGACTGCTAAGAATTTTAAATCACAATGGTCATCATATTACGCTTTTTGTAGATATTATTCATTGGTTCCCCTCCCTTGTACTTTAGAAAACTTATGTCGTTATATAACATTCATGGCTAGCTCTTTGAAGAGCTACCAGTCACTGAAAAATTATGTAAATGGTTTGAAAGTGCTACACAAATGTTATTCTATGTCTGTTGATATTTTCTTGTCTTTTGATGTAAAACTTGTATTGCAATGTGCTCGTAAAGAAATGGGTATTATAAATCATGCCAAGTTGCCCATTTCTCCTTCCATATTGCTGGCAATACGTAGGTTCATGGATTTATCAAAACTTGACCTTGCAGCGTTATGGTGCGCTTTTCTCGTAGCATTTTTTGCATTTTTACGGAAATCAAATCTCGTTCCCAGATCTAGATCAACGTTTGATCCGTTAATGAATTTGTCTCGTGGGTCGTTCCAGAGGACGACTTACGGTTTATTGATAACCTTAGAGAAAACGAAGACAGTCCAGTGCAAGGAACGCTTAATTCAAATCCCACTCACATGTATTCCTGGATCGCTACTTGATCCAGTGGCGGCTTATGATCACATGTGTCAACTTATACCCGCCCCAGCTACCACACCTGCTTTCTCGTTCCCCTCAGCATCTGGGCTGTCTACTATTACACACTCCAGCTTAACTGCTAGGTTGCGAGCGCTCTTGAAGGACGCTGGATACGAGCCTTCTAGATACGCTGGTCATTCCTTTCGTCGGGGTGGTTGCACTTGTGCTTTTTTAGCTCAGGTAATGAAATGAATCGGGCTTTAGGCCACCTTTGTGCACATATAGGCTAAACTGGGCCAGGAGAACCTCCTGAGGATGGTGAGATGATTGAGATGACACTGTCCTCCAGACACAGGATTCGAAATTCGAGCCCTGGCGGTCTGAGGCCGAGCACGCTACCTCTCGGTCACGGAGGCTCCCCACAATACTGACTTTCACACGTGGATGGGGAAGAAACATTTTTTGTTTCTTTCAAACCGCCGAGACCGGGAACCGAACCCCGAACTCTGGCGTGAAAGGCAGCGGTGCTAACCACTACCCTAGGGCCCCCGCCCTTTAGCTCAGGTACCCACGGAGCTTCTACAGGCTAATGGAGACTGGCATTCATCTGCTTACTTAAAATACCTCACGGTTCCGATCAATTATCGTCTTCAGGTAACAGAGCG
The DNA here is from genome assembly GCA_964017125.1 of Flabesymbios commensalis. NCBI lineage: Eukaryota > Metazoa > Annelida > Polychaeta > Terebellida > Flabelligeridae > Flabesymbios > Flabesymbios commensalis. The sequence continues at coordinate 12,261,503 of OZ024911.1, read as the reverse complement.
TATGTCTCGTGTTCTTAATTTGTATTAAAATATTTTATTATTCCCCACGGGTTTGGCTGGCAGTAGACGTTCCCTATAAGTTTAACGTCTTCTCCTTGGCCGCTTTCGGCTTCTTACGATGGCATAGTCATGTATAGTGTAACACACTAACATTGCTATGTTATCGCTTGTTATGTAATGCTTGGTTACGTGATTACATAATAAAGTTATATTGCCAACCAAACCCGTCTGTTGTTTTGAATGTTTCTCAGCTGTTTAATTGAGTGAATAGTGGATTTAATTACCGTGTGTTACGAAACGGACACGCCTGACCTGGCACGGCGTGAGCGTTGAACACCGTTTAGTGTGGACGCCACAGATCGATGGCTTAATCACACCTCGTTAAGATAAGCAGGTGACCATTGTCCTGCTATAACGATAGGCACGCCCGCCAGCTTTTCCGTCTGAACCCTTGTTGTACCATCACCCATATATTATATCCTCACACATTAAAGTGTGTAAATTATAATTACGAGCCATATTTTTCCATCCTACATATTATTATATATGTTTGGAAGATGTTTTATCAATTAAACCTTTTCATAGTGATTTAAAGAATACAAATAAACTTAAGTTTCCAACGTTTGCTGAAAGGTTGAGTAGCGATAGCTATAATAAATAGTTATAATTTAAACTTGTGGCACTAAAGTTTTTCTAGCAGATATATTGAGAGATGAAACAATCTAACCAAGGTAATCTTCAACGTTTACTTACAATATATTATTCAGCGTTATTTTAAATGTATTCATGTTTTTAACCAGTAATATTATATTTTTTATTGCAATGGTTTGTTTCGAATGACTACATTTCATGTACTGTTGTCTGTTGCCATAATTTTCGCCATAATTGCAAACGGTGGTCCAACATTAAACCAGTATTGAATCAAAGTGTCATGTTTGTCTTACCCAGACACTCGCTAACAGACTGTTAGACGGGTGGCCTCTGATGCGTGCCCTGCTGAGTTAGATAGATGTTTTTTTTTTAGTATTTATAATGATACAACAAACTCACATTCCTCAGTTTATCGGTGACATACATAGGACATACACAATCAATCAAAATAAAATTATTTCAACAAGACATTGCTTTCATCATAGAAAAAAAATAGAGGGCCATAAAACGGTGATCATTCAGAAACAGCCTAGAGAAAAAAGACATGTAAATGTGTTATGGTGGGCTGTGAAAGATTTTGAAAATAATTTTGCTCCTAAGAAATAACTTATATACAAGTGTTTTATAATTATGTAAAAAAACGTTAATATTCTAGGCACAGCGCCAGGACGCATATCTGATCATAGTGGCTGAAAAATGTTTTCCGGGGATATAACTATTTTTACTGTGTAATAATACATTTTCTGTTATTAATTTAAACCATGTTTGAATGTGGTTTTCAAAGCATATATTTATTTATATGCGGAGCAGTTAACACCTAGTGCACCCTTGGCTTCACAAGGTGCAATAACACCACTGATTAGCAGGGAAAGTCAGTGGTGTCAGTGCGTCAGCTAGGCGTCATAAACATCCCAATATAAATCCCTAATTTTTTAAATGTTCATCGTACAAACGTAATGAATATCACCAGAAAGCTTATTCATTACTCAAAAAAATGATATAAATTATATTATGATTGCACGTTAACTCGCAAAGTTATTTATTTAGAAAGGTAAGCATGGTTTTGAGTGTTGGCGTGGCTGAGACATAACAAACAGTTAGCGAGGTGTGACAACACAAAACAGTTGTATAACAATTATACAATGTTCGACCAACGTCGAAGACGTTGTGCCGGCATTCTCTAAATGTAATACAAATGTTTTGTATTTAGGGGCCTACTGGGCGATTCAAATTCCTAACTTTAACTAAAATATAACGTCTTTGGCACGCGAGGAAATTGTAGGCTAGATCCAATCCGATTAGCGTCAATTAAGCAGTATGTAAACATGCAGGCCTATTCTTCCCTGAGACAGCAACCAAATGAAAAGAATCGGGCTTTAGGCCACCTTTGTGCACACATAGGCTAAACTGGGCCAGGAGAACTTCCTGAGGATGGTGAGATGATTGTGATGACACTGTCCTCCAGACACAGGATTCGAAATTCGAGCCCTGACGGTCTGAGGCCGAGCACGCAACCTCTCGGTCACGAGGCTCCCCACAATACTGACTTTCACACGTGGATGGGAAAGAAACATTTTTTGTTTCTTTCAAACCGCCGAGACCGGGAACCGAACTTCAAACTCTGGCGTGAAAGGCAGCGGTGCTAACCACTACCCTAGGGCCCCCGCCCTGGAGACAGCATCCAACAAATCATGAGAACGACTGCACCACCCCCCTGTGCAGTGTGACGCACGCGACGTTGAGGTTCGCAGCGCCCTAAAAAGTGTGACCACAGGGGTGTGCGTCGCTCACTAATGTTTGTGGCCCCCCCACTGCTTGTACTGTATGTGGGCCTACTTTATAGCATATCATCATTTAGTGAGGGTGTTATATGCGGGACTATATCAGTCAATATCTACAGTATTACTGTAGCAAGGGCAAAAGTAAATTTTTAGACCAACTGGAGGTACGTTCATGGTCTACAAATGCGTAATTTGAACGTCAGACTGATAATATGGTTATAGGACACTGTATACAGTAGGCCTACCTCATAGATGGACTGGTACAATTTGAGGCCAGCTGCCAATTATAAATGTTTATTTTGTAAACAACGCAATCAAGTTGTCTGCGGATGTAATCGTGTGTGTAATTAGTGGTGCATGCATGATCATCAGATACGTAATTTGTACTCTGCATCACTTATTATGATAGTGGAAAACTGTATAAATATTTCATAGACACACTGCTGTTGAGGCTACCTATAAAAAACACATACAATATTTTGAGCCACCATCAGGTTGTCTTAATTGTCTTGATACATGATGGCTGCCGGTTGTAGTTCAGATCAGCTGAGGAAATGGTTGATCTCGGTGTCTTGTGGATGGATGTTGGCGTTGTCTTACTCCGCTCCCGTCACCATGGCAGCCTTCTACATGGAGTGGACGCGTATTTACAATGTAGACAGAACCTTGGTTTCTGTCGCATTATCCGTCAACGTGGGCATGCTTTATCTCCTAGGTGAGGCTTACCTCTTTATAATAGGGATATATATACAACACATGTTTCACCAAATCTGTATAACTTATATTTATAAATATTTTGAATCAAGTCTGGTGGTATTTTACCCCCGACCAATGCCAGAGCCGTATCCAGGGTTTGAAAACAAACAAGGCGTGGCTGGTGCCGAACGAAAAAAATAGAGAATCAAAAAAATAAATTGGTGTTAAATAATAGCAAATGCGACGAAAAAGATCAGTGAGTGACGTATTGTGGCACTCACTGATAAGTCAGTGAAATTACGTGTATATATCGTGAAAGTTGCAAAAAAAAACTTATTTTGGCAGCCTTCCTGGATGTTATTATCTATATATTCCCTGTAATCACTTTTTGAGTATTCGATTGCGTTCAGCATGCCAGAAAATTTTGGAATAGAGGTGTATGTATTACTGACCTTTGTAGCATAAGTATATCAAAAGATATACGATTTCATAGAAAATAGCGTTTTGGATAGCGGCCATTTTGAATTTTTCGGTCTTTAGGTCCAATTTCCGGCAATGGAAACATGTTTCATCTGAAAGAGCCCAAAATAAAACTAAAAAAAAGTTGAGTTCAGATGATCATGGGGGGGGGGGGGGAGGTCCCGATACATACCGGACTATTATAGATATGCCAAATATCACCATTTTCTATGGTCGGCCATCTTGGATTTTTGCTTGGGAATAATTATTTTGGTTTGAAATTGTCATAAGTGAATTATTTGACCCAAGTTATCCCTAAGCTGACGTATCACCCTATTATATCAGACTGGAAAAGCTAATTTTACCACTTTGCCGGTTTCGGCTGCGGCAATTTCAAAATGGCCGCCTACAGAATTCCGCCCACACATTTCCGAGCTGGGCCCCCGCCAAATTTTGAGCTTAATATCTAATGAAGTAAATAAAACCATAAAACCTTGGTCCCCTTTCCACTGTCACGGAATTTAGATTTTTTACCCTACTATTAGTCTGAAAAAAAGATAATTTCTAATGACAGACGGGATTGCCTCGTCTGCCTCATGCTGGTTAAGAGACTTAGAATGTGACAGGCTCAGTCTGTCACATGACCAGATCATCTAACCAGTCGTTTTAAGATGGCAGCCAGTATCACATTTCCTTGTTAATACATGTTGTCCAATGCCTTGCCTTGTTGATAGCTCCAGTTTCCAATCTACTGGCTGAGAAGCTGACTTATCGTGTGGTGATGATGATTGGCTCGGTGACTTCAGGTGTGGGCCTTTTTGGTAGTTCCATGGCCCCCAATATATATTGGCTCATAGCCACTTATGGCGTCATGACAGGTAGGAAATTAAATCGCAAAACATTGTTCTGCAATTAAAAAATAATATTAATTCATTTAAATCATTCCTTGTTTTACTTTCAATCGATGTGTTGCAAAATACTGTAGACCATTTAGATTGTGTAGCCTCATTTACACATCATGTTTTCAAAATGATATTTTCATCCATTGAGCTAAACCTGGCAATTACTTCAACATTTTCAGTATAAAATGGATCAAAAGCAAGAAGAACTAATTTGAGAGAGAGAATATCCAACACTGCAATGTATTTTGTGCAGGATTTTGGTAATTGTTTGGCCCAGCCGTGACTGTGATACCTTTGTTTTGTTGCTGCATGCTTTGGTTATTGTCTAATGTTTGAACCAGCCATTACTCTGATACCTCTGTTTTGTTGTTGCAGGATTTGGTAATTGTCTAATGTTTGGCCCAGCCATGACTGTGATATCTCTGTTTTGTGTTGCAGGATTTGGTTATTGTCTAATGTTTGGACCGGCCGTGACTGTGATATCTCTGTTTTGTTGTTGCATGATTTGGTAATTTTCTAATGTTTGAACCAGCGAAGACTGTGATATCTCTGTTTTGTTGTTGCAATATTTGGTAATTGCCTAATGTTTGGTCCAGCCACGACTGTGATATCTCTGTTTTGTGTTGCAGGATTTGGCAATTGTCTCATGTTTGGACCGGCCATGACTGTGATATCTCTGTTTTGTTGTTGCAGGATTTGGTAATTGTCTCATGTTTGGACCAGCCATGACTGTGATATCTTTGTTTTGTGTTGCAGGATTTGGTATTTGTCTCATGTTTGGCCCAGCCATGACTGTGATATCTCTGTTTTGTGTTGCAGGATTTGGTAATTGTCTCATGTTTGGACCGGCCATGACTGTGATATCTCTGTTTTGTGTTGCAGGATTTGGTAATTGGCTCATGTTTGGCCCAGCCATGACTGTGATATCTCTGTTTTGTGTTGCAGGATTTGGTAATTGTCTCATGTTTAGACTGGCCATGACTGTGATATCTCTGTTTTTGTTGTTGCAGGATTTGGTAATTGTCTCATGTTTGGACCGGCCATGACTGTGATATCTCTGTTTTGTTGTTGCAGGATTTGGTAATTGTCTAATGTTTGGACCGGCCATGACTGTGATACCTCTGGTATTTGACAGATATGTTAACGTGGCTGCTGGAGTCGCCAGTGTGATCGGTGGGGCTGCTATCATTGGATTCCCTTATGTGTTTGAATCCTGGATCAGTGGTCTGGGATGTAGAACTGCCCTCGTCTGCCTGGCATGTATGGCGCTACAGGGAGCTGTCATGGCGGCTCTAATATCACCTTCACAAATGAGAAGAAAACAGACTGTAACACCAGAATCCTGTCATCACCTGATGAAGAAGACGTGTTCATTATGGTCTCTCAGTCTATACATAGCTTCAGCTTTAGGTTCTTTGCCATTACTTATATTTCAGCTACTGGCTCCAGATCAAGCCGTCCAAGCCGGATTCAATTACCACCAAGCCTACAGTGTGATATCCATAGCCGGCATGGGAAGTGTCATCGGACGCTGCCTGGTGGCTCTAACGGGAAAATACACACGTGGATCATCTGTGCTGATAATCACACTAGCTCTGGTATCCAGGGCATCTGTTATAGTGTTTCCCAGTATCTCCAGTTATTGGTCTTTGGTGACACTGGCTGTAGTGATAGGCCTGGGCTGGGGTATACAGGCCACTCTAGTCAGTACGGCTGTGGCGGAGGCTTTTGACCTACAGCTTCTGCCTGGCATACTAGCATTTCGTTTTGTTTCAGTTGGTCTGTCTTCTTATGTCGCTTTACCATTTGCAGGTGAGCAAAATTCAGTTGTCATTGAACCCCACCTCGGGGTGTAGAAAACTCTATGTGTTTGATCTTGTTTCCTGTTCTCCACAAACAGGTGAATAATATATTAGTGCCGTCATGTGTACAATGCACATAGGTAGGTACACAAACAATTTCAAAGGCTGCAAATTCGTGGAAGATTTGGTCTTTTTTATCTTGTTATATCTCCATGACAGACATGACCATGACAGACATCAACCGCTTGGCCATCCACATAGTGGCAGCTTACACCACACAGCAGTGGGGCTAATACGATACTAAATTCCACACAGCCAAAGTAGTTTTCTCTTTCGTAACATCGGGTCTAGTCGGTTGCACGTTATGAAACTGAATGTATAACAGCGGTGGAGGTCCCGATAATACTTTTTACACAGATGTGCAGTCACAGCACATTTCAAGTATTATACACCGCTGCCAGGGCCTCACATGTTCGACAAAACATCCTTTTAGAGTTATTTTATGGATTCATTGCTATGAAAAATATAATATCCCTATGATGGTAACGTTTTTAAGTTTGATTTATTACTCTCATAGCGGTTCCTCCCCCACGCGATACACAGCTCCAAATAAGTTAAAATTATGTCACATCTGTCAAACATTATTTCACCAATGTATTTTAACGATAACAAATTAAAATGTCATAACTGTTGTTACCCCTGATAAGATTTGATTTTGTGACAACCAAAATTAGCCGATCCGGCACAAATTTACGTGATATGTGTAGGACTACAAGCCATCTTTATTGTTGAGCGATGTGGAAAAGAGAACACATTACGTGACAGAATATTTTACTTCATTTATGCCATTAAAAGCTCTTAAATTCCCGTATTTCCTATTTTGGACATGCATGTCCGAAATAAGAAATCTGGAATTTCGTCTTTATATCTCCCTTAACTGGTAAATGCGCAACACAAAAAATAAAAAAACTCACACAGTTCTAGTCTGTGGACATGTTAACATCATATGGTCATATTAAGAATCCAAAATGAACATATAGATTTGTTGATGATTTTAGCCTGATTGTGTCGCTTTAATTTCTTTTAACTTAAAAGTAAATATATAGGTATTATACTACTATTTTTTCAGTCAAATTAGTTTTAATTACAGCTAACTATGATCACAAAATCATTTTTCTGTTTCACTTCATTTTAAACAGACTGGATCTACACCACACAGGGGAGTTACTCCACTGCCTGGTATGTGACAGGGGGACTGACGTTACTAGGAGGAGTCATTCTGCTGCCTCTTCTCAGACGAACCAGACAAAAACAGAAGGAAATGAGACTCTTATTACTAAGTGAGAAATGTGTACAATCACTGACCAGTCTACAAAATCCAGAAGATAATAAGGATAATATGATTTGATAATGTGATGATGACGTGCACATGGTTTTCACACTATAAATAAATACTCTGTAGTTAAGGAATGTTTTCAAGGGTGTGTTTATATTAGTATCGGCGAAGATATACTTGGACCAAGTTTTTTTTATGATTTTTATTGTCAATTTTTGTGTTAACATAATCCCATATCAGCCAAGAATTATTCATGAATACTCTGTTGTTAACGATGTTTTTCAAGGGTGTGTTTGGTATCGGCGAAGTTACTTGGACCAAACTTTTTTATGATTTGCAACATTTTTTTTCAACATTTGCGTCATTGCCCACCGTCTGCGATACTGGCCCAACATTGTACCAACATGATATTCACTCATTGTTTGTTCAATGTTGGGCCGATGTTGTAGACGGCGGGACAGCATTTATTTGACATTGGGTGAACCTCTCATTCTGGGATGTGTGTGTATAATAGTTCTAAGCTTTATTTTAGAGAAGGGGACGTGGCGCTCAGGTAGAGCGCCTGACTGCCTCGACAGTCACGCTTGTGTCCCGGGTTCGAACCCCGCTCATCCTGTTGAAAAATATCCTTTTTCATCCCTTTTCAGGCGATCGCGTTAATGGCGACCTTGTCGAGTTGAGGTTGAAACCAGTGCATCAACGCTTTTAATGCTGGGCCACGCGCTGTTCGCTCCTACAATTTTCACACATTTTACAATTAATCACCAATTAGCGCTTTTCTGGTTTATCTTGTTTATTTCTTTGGCAAGTTCTTCAGGAATAATATTCCCATCTTTATTAATGAATGGATACGGAATGTCGTTAATATCATCAGGTGGTTTTATCCGTGTCCTCACGTTTTCTGGTATAGAGATACAGGTGGATATATTATCTATGATATTATCTCCGCGCAGTAGGTTTAGTCTGTGCGGGTTTACCTGCATACCTTCACAGTATGTGATATTATCTCCGTGTGGTAGGTTTACCTGTATACCTTCACAATATGTGGCGAATTCTGTGCTAATCTCACGAGGAAGTTCATTCGTGTTCAATTGCAGCCAATGAAAATAGCGCGTCCCAAACCAGTTTTCAATCATTTCATATTCTTTAGCTTTGCGCACTGCCTCATTTAAATATTTACTTTTTAATAATCTAAACAGTTTTCTTTTCCGCCAGAAATTAAAGAGTTTTTTGTAACCGTAAATAAAAGAAGCAAACTGTTCAATTTCTCGCATCAAGTTCACATGGAGTAACTCTAAAGGCAATGGTAACGCGTGTTTCTTATTGACATGATCAAATCTCACCAGACATACACGTATACGGGGTGTATTGGGGCAATCATCACCGAACCGTCTACAATTATACTCTGTGCAATTTGATATCACGTCAGTTTTGATACTTCTCATGTCTTGGTAGATATCGGGCTTTCCACCCAAAGCAAATGCTCCTTTAGAGCAGATAATTAGAACCAGACTATTTGCGTCTAGGTGTTTTTTTAACACATCCTTCAAAGTACATGATCCTGCATTCACACTGATCTTGGTTTCTTTCACTATGAGATCACTTGATGACCTCAGTGCTTCCAAGAAGATGTTCACCATCTCCTCGTGGGCTTCATGGTCTGCCACGTAGACCACATCAATATATGTAGCTGGAAAAGAGAACAGTCAACAATCACCTTGGAAACTAACACATTCACCTTGGAAACAAACGTGTTCCTGAATGTTCTTTGTCATAATTATGTCATACCAGGAGAGATTCATCACGTGGGATTTCCGTACAGTTCATATAGTCAGATTCACATCAAATTCATCAACCAGGATGAATGAATTTCGCCGATTCCTCAGTCCATTCTCAACCAATTTTCATGAACTTTTACACACACCATTTGCATTTCGCGTCGCGAAGTTTTGATAGGTATGTGATAGGTATAGTTAGATCATTTAACATGTAATGAAATTCTGAGACGAAGCTAATGGGTTTATAATTTCTTACTACATGTTAATGAGACTAATTTAAAAACCATACAATATGTTTCAACTATATTTTCAGGGTAGTCGCGAATGAAATGGAAAATAATGTGTGTTAAATTTCATGAAAAAAGATGGCTGAGAATTGACTGAGAAATCGGCAAAAATCATTCACCACGATTAATGTACATCCGATTATTATAACACACAGGAACAAACATTCAAGGACATTTTCATGGAACAATTTATATTAATTTACATCTAAATCAACGAAAAATGATACGTCATATCTCAAAAATGTTAAATAGTAGATTATTATTAACCCTTTGAGCGCTAAGAACGAATACGGTCGATTTGTTAGCCAATGAAATCATTGATATCGGAAATGAAAATTATGTGCGTTAATGCATCAAGATTTACAAATTACCACGACCACAACTGTAAGTGTGTGAGAATATTAGCGACAAAAGGGTGAAGTGCATTTGATATTACACAGTAAAATCATAAATATGAGTAATTTTCACCCATTTTCAGATGTGGGTCGCGGTAGCGAGACACATCTGAAAATGGGTGGAAATATAAATATTCGCGGGAAAAGGGTGATTTGAATTTGATATTACACAGTCAAATAATATGAGCGATATAATTATTATATGTACATACATGTACGCCAACTTTACTTGTCATATATTTACTTATCATTTAAATAAATACAACAATAACATATAAATATATACCACTCACGTCGTTCTTTGTCAGGATTCCTTCTTTCTATCAACAAGAATTAAAAAATTAAAAATAAAATATTATACCATCATCTCAATCTACAGCGAAAAGAATTACCTAGTGTTTTAGTTTTTTTTAACTCACTTTAATTCTTAATGCGCGGGGATCGACTATAAACGTCATAATCTGACGTTTATAGTCGATCCTGCGATGCAAGAGCAAGAGTAAAAATAATTATAATGGCCGTAGACACATAACATAGGTATTCAAATGAGGTAGAAAGAGCTAACTAAGACATTTATGATGATTGCATATTGAAAACAACCTTTGTATTGTAAACATAGTTATTTCAATTGGATGACCCATTGAAATAAACATGTTCAAATCATCATAAATGTCTTAGGTAGCTCTTTCTGCTTCATTTGAATACCTGTGTCATGCGTATACGGCCATTAGAAATATGTTTTACTCCTACATATTTTTATACAAAAATTAGTCAGCGCTTTAAGCAAGCGAGGTAAGATGTATACCTTCATAGTACCTATTATAATGTTTATACTTACGTAGATAACGCACCAAAAACACAATGCCTAAAAACGCGAATACCACACCAACGCCAATTATTATGGCTCCGATTTTGTCCAGGGAGAAGCCTTTTGTCCGCTTAGTCTGATGATGGGGGTTATCCTTGGTCTGATAATTAGGAGTGGTTGGAGGTGACAGTGGGGTGGGTGCAGGTTGACATGAAAGGTGATCGCCTGAAAAATATGAAAAATACAAATTCAATGATATTATGATTGTTTGAAAGCAAGTTTGCAATTATTTCTCAGTAGTATGTTGTTGTCATTAAAGGGACATGCCCAGGCTAAAATCATCCAAAAATCGGTGGTTTTATTTTGGCTTCTAAATATGACCATATGATGTAAACATGACCATAGACTAGAACTGCAATTTTTTTTAATTTTGGTGCTGCGTATTCACCAGTTAGGCTAGATATAGAGACGAAATTCCTGATTTCTAATTATTGACAACCATGTCAAAAATAAGAAATGCGGGAATCTCGTCTCTATATCTAGCCTAACTGGTCAATGCGCAGCACAAAAATTTAAAACCTTTTGCAGTTCTAGTCTATGGACATGTTTACATCATATGGTCATATTTAGAAGCCAAAATAAAACCACCGATTTTTTTATGATTTTAGCCCGAGCATGTCCCTTTAAATAGGAGTCTACCTTAAACCTTAATCCGCTAAGTTATCTAGTTTAAATTTTCACCCACTTGTGTCTGTCTACCGCAACCCACAACTTCAGCATGTTCAGGTGGCTAAAATTACTCACATTTGTGTAATTTAAAACCAAACATTTGTAAATCATGAAATTAAAACACTCATTTCGTTTCCAATAACTGTGATTTAACGTGATTTATAGCTTATATTAAATCAAAATATTTCTAAACCCTTTAATTTGCAACCAAAATTGTCTTTATGCCCTCCTCCCATAATTTTAGAAACGTCGCTATGTCTGTATCTGTATGTATGTTACGTGGTAGTACGCACTATTGTGCACCACATTGTGGATTTTCTAGGGTCTCGCCGGATGGAAACTGCGCCTACGTCCATTGAAGTTCTTTTACGACCAACTCTAGTTCAGTCAGACGAGCCATTTGATTTACGTGGTTCTCTGAGCTCCACGACACGTATAGTTGGCCAACAGGATCAAAATACGACCCAATTTGACGAGCCAATTCATGATAAATGACGACCCAATATTTGGCTTGTAATATGATGTATTTCTTAATATTTAAAACATTTTTTTGCTCAAATAAATTTTATTTTAAATCGGAAACACATTTTAGCTCATATTGAGACATATTATATAGGGTAAAGTGGGGCTATTTGGGACAGTTTTGAGTTTTGAAATTTCACATTTTTCGCAATTTGATAATATGTATATTTAACGTGGTGATGTTTGCAATGTGACATTTAGCAATACGCAAGTATGTATGGATAAATTATTGCAACTTCTTGAGTGGTGCTAATTGACATTTTTTGAACAGTGGTCACATGTCCCAAATAGCCCCATGGTGGGGCTATTTATGACACATGCTAACTTTTTGAAATTATATTGTAAGTGGCCATAAAGTGAAGCAAACGATCTAACATGTGCATGAAAAGCATATATCTAACTATTTAAACCGTAAAGAGAACCATTATGAATCAATGAGGATGTTAAAATCAAAGTGTCCCAAATAGCCCCACTGTTTCCACGTGTATTCATATTATTTTTTTTCAAAATGCATGATTATATTGGTTAACAAATCTTCTATAGCAGTTCTAAATATGAAATTGTATGTGTTCACATCATATGTGTATCATATAACGCTCTAAAAATATTTAAAAAACGCAAATGAAAAAGTGTGTGTTTTAAACCTTCAATGTGGTGTCCCAAATAGCCCCACGTATATGTAAACAGAAAACAGGGTCTCGTGGTTTTTCATTAGCCACTATATGTGTTTATCAACATTGTACGTGCTTATGTGAGTATAATCAATCGTAATAGCATAGTTCGTTCATCAGAATAGATATTAAATGTAAAGGGCAAACCATGCAAAATAGTACTTGTTGTGAAGCCTGGAATTTCGAAATAACCAAAATGGCAAAATCAGCTTTGTGGTCAAGGGTTTAAGCTCACCCCTCTATGCCATATATTATCATTGGTCAGTCTATTTGATGTGATAAGGGTTACAATACTCCTAAATGATGATATAATGCTGCACATTTACCTACGTACAAGGTTAATGTTTTATATTTCATAATTTTGTACAGATAATATATATTTTTGATATTTGTTTTATGTTTTTCGGTTAGCAGTTGGTAGTGTATATTTTATTTGATGATTTTGTGTCTTGGCAACTTATAACTATTCATTTTACTTAGTTTTGCAATCAATAATTGATTTGATGTAATATTTTATTCATCTAGTCATAATTGATTAGTTATTCGTTCATTTTTAAGAGGTCATCAAATTTACAAGTTAACGTTTTTCATCGATGTTTTTCATTTTAGAAACATATTTGTATTGGCTTACTTTAGCTGTTATTTGGTAATGAACTCATTTAGAAATTTTGTATCGGTTGGTGCATGGTCTTGGCTATTACAAAAGGAAAAATAGTTGTTTCATATATACCTAATTTTTCTTCCAACCATCGAATTATAACTAAAAGTATGAAAGTGTCCCAAATAGCCCCATCTCTAAAAAGTCGTTATATTCTATGTCAGACCTGGGTACAAGGCTTATTCTCTCGCAACTTCTCACACATTATGCGCCTTCTGACAGTGCATGTTCTGCATAGGCAGAGTACCTGGAGCGGCGATTTTTCCACATAGTTACAACAATTTTCAATAGGACAAAAATTAGCATTTTACAGGTCGACAGTAAAAAATGTTCAAAAACACCAGAATAATACTTCACCGTAAAAATAATGGCAGATATACTAAGAGTACATAATGAATAAGTGTCTAAAATTAATCCCGGTTTGATTTTATGAATAGTAAGTTTTTATCTGACATTTAAAGACAGGTGTCCCAAATAGCCCCACATGTGTCCCAAATAGCCCCTGCCCCAAATAGCCCCACTTTACCCTAGCTTCAAAGGCCTTCGGTATCGAAATAACGTAGTTTAAAACCTTGCAAGTGGAACAGCAGATCTGAGAAAAGTACTTTGGACTGCTTAGCAAAACTGACGACCCAGTTTGTTGGGTCGTAAAGTGTGTATTCTCGGATAAATATACCAGATTGACTACAAAAAAACCGCGATAATATCTACTAAGTTCTCACTAAGATATTTTACAAAGCGCAAGGCAACGTGGTTCTTCTTATTTGTGTGATAAGAGCTATTTTAAGTCCACCACTAGGTAGAGTTATGTGTATTCATGCAGCAGATGGTGAGTATATACATCTATGTAGGTTATACTCATGGCCAAAATATGTTGTGACGTATAACTTGTGTGTTATAAATAAATTAGGGATCATCCCAGCAAAATTGGAGGCGTTAACCCGATGTCGGGTTGGTGTTGGCCTACCTTATACGACGCTGGCCCAACACCAACCCGACATTGGATCAGCATCTCGGCCACTAGGCATGGATCGACAGTAGGGCCTACTGTTGACTGGATGCACACATGCCGATATTAAAGTGATTGAAATTATAGTTTATACACAGTTGTATATATTGATAACTAGTAGTTGAAATCTAATTTCGCTGGGGGTAGGCCTATAGGGCCTATATTAATATTATATATAATATATAGGCCTATCTTCACTAGGGAAGAGAAATACTGTTTCTGACTGGATATAAATAGGCTTTAATTAACCCTTTGAGTACGGAGTCCCTGGCAAGACAAAAACATTCAGAAATTATTACAGAGAAAAAGCATGATATAAATAATTATTATAGAATTATAAAGCTACATCCCCCAAGGATTATCTGGTAGGCCTACTCTGATAACCCCCTTTCTTCGGCTTTTGTATCAGTTACCTTATTGTAAACGTTAACCTGGTATAATACTAAGGATGCCACCAGTTCCCAGTAAAAATGAGACGTTGATCCAATGCTGGTTCACTGCTGGGCCGAGGTCGTAAACAGTGGGTTAGCAGTAAATGAACATTTGGTCAGCGTCTCGTACGTGACTGAGGGGGATTTCCCCGGGCTTATCACGGGAGCTGAAATTGTTAGCAGATTAGCGAGCGTGATGACAAGTGGCAAAACATAAAATGAAATGAATCGGGCTTTAGGCCACCTTTGTGCACATATAGGCTAAACTGGGCCAGGAGAACCTCCTGAGGATGGTGAGATGATTGAGATGACACTGTCCTCCAGACACAGGATTCGAAATTCGAGCCCTGGCGGTCGGAGGCCGAGAACGCCACTTCTCGGTCACGGAGGCTCCCCACAAGACTTTCACACGTGGATGGGGAAGAAGCATTTTTTGCTTCTTTAACCGCCGAGACCGGGAACCGAACCCCGAACTCTGGCGTGAAAGGAAGCGGTGCTAACCACTATCCTAGGGCCCCTGCCCAGTGGCGAAACATACTGGATGCCCGTTCTATCTAATATCATCCTGCGTGCAGGGTGTACTTGTTTTCCCAGTGAGAACGAATACAACTGAGGTCTCTACAGGGTGTCTAATATAGGCCTACACGTGTATTATGTGTCATGATATCCCAGCAAACACTGAACTTTGACCCAATGTTTGTTTGATGATGGTCCGGCGTTGTAGACATCACATCAGTATTGATTCAACTTGTGTTTATTCAATGTTGATGCATTCAGATTCCAATACATATAAGGACGGTGTGATAATTCTATGAAAATAAGGCTGCACTGTCATGATGGTCATGTATTGTTTTGTTTTATTTCATTTAGTTGACATGATTATATGCATCATATTGATAGATTTATATTCAAGCAACGTGAACTAATAGTCTATTTGGTAAACATATTAGCATCACCATGATTATGATAGCAGCATAAACAGATCATGTGAATTGCAGTGATGTCAACGGGAACACTTTTGCATGGCTACACGGTGCCTTGCGCTTTGTGAAATGTTTTAGTCAACACTTAGGACATATTATAGCCTTTATTTCTAGCCAATCTGGTTTATTTATCCGAGAATAGACACTTTTACGACCCAACAAACTGGGTCGTCATTTTTGCTAAGCAGTCCAAAGTACTGTTATCAGATCTGCTGTTCCGGATACAAGGTTTTAAACTGCACTATTTCGATACCAAATGCCTGTGAAGTTATATATTATGTCGCAATATGAAATAAGACTGTCACCGATTTAACATAAACTTTATTTGTGCAAACAATGTTTAAAATAATAAGAATTACATGATATTACAAGCCAAACTTAGGTCGTCAATTTTTGGAGAATTGGCTCGTTAAACTGGGTCGTATTTTGACCCTGTTGGCCAACCATAGACACGACATCGCTGCACGGCATGCCCTATACATTTACTATCTCCATGCCTATACGACACCTGGTAGTCACAGGCGGTCACCCATCCAATCATGGACCGGGCCCGGCGTTGCATAACTTCAGTGATAGAGCCAACACCGATGAGCTAACGCCGTATTCCGTATAGAAATAATGGGTAGTTGGTGCTTATCTTGGAAATGGAAGTCATATGCAGATCGCACGTAGTTTTGACATTGTCATTTAAACTATAAACTATTTAAGCTGTTAAGATAGTGATTTTTAATGTATAATGACCAATGTCACATTTTGGGGCCTACTGGCATGAGAAAAAGGTAATTGTCAACATCTACTATGGTACTATTAATATATAGAGATTATGACAGACGTCAATGAGAATTACCAATCAACTCATACCATCTTCAAATAAACATAATAAAAAAAACATATTTATTCATCACTACATTATCTGGTAACAACATCCTTGATTTAGTAATTTTAAACAATATTTTCTAGACAGTGTAAGACATGAACACTATGTTACGCCTTTACACCTTTAAACAATATTTTCTACACAGCGTAAAACATGTTTGATTTCACATACTTGAACAACTACTCGTTTTGTCCTTGTGTAAAACTCACTATCATAAATAACTAGTTTTTCATTAACAATTTAACCGCTAAGAAGCGATTATAGTCTTTTTCAATCTGTTTCATTCGCTGATTAAATCAGTTATAGAGAAAAATATGTGTTCAAACATCAAGATTTGCAAATGGTTGGTCTGAAACTAAATAAACTTGAATTATTCAATTTGAATGTTTCTTTAAATAATAATACTAAATTGAGAATATTGATTACATTATACGTCCACATATTCCACTATTTAAACATCAGAAGCAACATTGAAAACTTTTCACTTACGCGGCATAGCAAACAATTGAGAAAACGTGGATCTACAACCTTTTGTGCCACCAGTTCTTCTACAGTACGGATGGCAAACACAACTTCTCGCATTTTGCTTGTTTTTATCAGCAATGCGTATCTAAAAACGTAGCGAATAATATGCTAAACAGCAAGTTTACAGTCTAAAAGTGTTACTATTATATAGCATTTAACCCTTTAACCGCCGGTGCCGAATATATTCGGGTTTTCATTTTTTACACATTTCATTTTACCACATTAATTACCACCTTTTAAACATGTTAAAGATAAAATGTGACATTAACCAGCAACATTTGAAACGATTTGACCTCCATTTTGTCAAATCTGAATAATTTTCCCTCACTTGAAGTTGTGCCTCGCTGACGCGATCCACAATGAGTGAAAATTCAAATGGAATAATTGGGTGGTTAAAGGGTTAGCAGCAACTCCAGTGATTTATCGGTTTCTTACGGGCCTCAAAGAAATAATAATAATAAAAAATCCACGTATGTAGACGATTGGTGTGTTGAGACAAATAAAACTCAGCTCATATTGTTTAATTAAAGTTGAATCGTAAATTATTTTAGCTCTTTTAATTTTATAAACTGCTTAATTTATTCTGCAACATATACGTGCAGCTGTGGATGTAGTACATATTTTTTAATTGCAAGTCCAACACTGCCCGTATAGAATGGAGGGACATAATTAGACTGCTTGATATTGGTCAGATTTTCATATTGGACCATGGCTTCGTGGTAGGGAATTCACAACTTTATCTTGTGGTGGGTAATACTCATAAAACTATTTCTCATTGGTTGTTATTATCTGTTAAAGATATTGCATTTTGTGTCACATTATTTAACCAAAGATGTGCTGCTGAATTCTGACTTTCTATTTTTCATTCATTTGAAACTGGAATTTGTAAAGAAATTTTCAGCTTAAAATAACGAAAATTATTTGTATTTTTTTTTAAATGTACAACTCTTTTCGTGTCATTTGAATACCTATCTAGTCCTTACAACGCTGACATATTTTTTATATAAACCATGAAAACCAAACGGTTTTTTCAATTTGAAATCATCATTAACGTCTTAGTTAGCTCTTCCCGCTTCATTTGAATACCAATGTTATGGGTCTACGGCCATTTGAAATATTTACGTTTTCAGTGAGGGGATCGACTTTAGACGGACGTCGGTCACGCACTGAAAATGATGTCTATGACCATTGAAAATGTTTGACCCTTGATTGCTAGTATCGACTTTTGACGTCAGATTCTGCCGTCAAATGTCAATTACACACTTAAGGGGTTAGTTTGTAACACTTCACCCTGTTGGCAGAAATATAAAAACATATAACTTAAAAGAAAAACTATTTACCCTGATGTAATAGTTGATCCCCAGCTCCACTTGATCAAAAGTTACAATGTCTTTATCGTAATATTTATTCTGAATCATATAAAATTAAAAAGATATTAACATTTTTCTCATTTGAACATATTAACTGCAAAGACTGATTTTAAAATAGCCAGTGTTAACAAAACACATCAATTGATTTGGAGTGTACTTAATGTGTATATTTTCAGAGACATGGGTATCGCTATGCAATTAATCGTTTGATTTATTTATCACCTGGTATAAAATTTAAGCAATACGTTATTGTCGGTTTGAGTTGTTAAAAGATTACATTACAGCTAAATATCAGTTACAAAGTTACGTTGTGCAGACATACAAAATGACAAATGTTTGTACACTATATCACACTTACATGATTCTTGTCCTTCTCACATTTTCCAGGGCGACACGTCCCTTGTCCTTCTTCTAGGATAGTGATGACATACTTCTCAAACTTGTAGTTATTAGGAGCAAACCAGAACGTGACATGAACTTTGGCATTACAAGAGTCATTCACGATAACCATCTGTGTCAACCAATCCCCTGGTTGGCCTACCTGATTCTCTACAACAATACAGTAAACATTATCATTACATGAGTCATCTACGATACCGTAACTATCTGCGTCAGACAGTCTCTTAGTACACATTATCATTACGTGAATCATTTACGACAACCATCTGCATCAGCCAGTCACCTGGTAACCTATTCTCTACAATAATACAGTAAACATTATCATTAGGCCCTACACAATTTATTTAAGATAACCATCTGTTTCAGCAAATCACCTGGTAGGCCGACTCTATTCTCTACAACAACAAAAAATTATCCAAATTTACGAAAACCTCACATCAAACGAATGGGACCTAATCATTGACAAGGATTTATAAATCTAGTACCGTCAACTGGGGTAACTTTGAACGGGAGGTGTAACTTTGAACACAAATTTTGCAAAAGATTAAATTATACTTTCTGTCAACAAAGTAATAAATATCTAATAACAAATATATCCAAATACATTATAACCCTATTTTCCATTACTTTGCAATAAATTAACTATGGTTAGCCTTTCGAGCACCTTCACAACGGATTTACAAATGGCGGACATTTTGGTACAGCATTATGGTCTCACCACCCCAAATGCCAGTCCCATTGATATACATGTAAAATGCCTCAATTCCACGGGCCGATTTTACTTCTTTTTGCCCTCCCCCCTATCTAGTGCCGCATATCATAATGAAGCCTGGACTGTGAATTTTCAAAAACAGCTCCGATAAGAGGTTGCTACCCAGACAGATTTTGAGCTAGGCCCCCTATTGTGCAAATAGGTCACCATGGTTCAAATTACGCTTAAATTCATACCCTCTTTCACAGTCCAGACACACATCCTTTTAACCCACTGTATCCCTGTCAGATTATCACGAAACAGTTATATCTGATATCCGGGATGAAGGAGACATCGTGTACTTATTAAATATTCACAGAAATATAACTTGTTTGTATTGTTTTGAATTCAACAGAGGTTGAAACAGCCGCATTGAAAATATTTTGTGTGATGATTCCATCATTAGTATACACCTGCCGTGATTTCGGCTTATTTAGGGTGGTGAGACCATATATAGAAATGTATATGTAGTTGTTAATTTTTTTTTAGCCTGGGGGGAAGCTTCAAGTTGTTCTGAGCAATATATTTTTTGAATTAAGTAGATCTTGTAAAAACTGTTGGCCTGGCAGCACTTTGAAAAATCATAGATGTACTGAAAATCAGTCCGTTTTTCGTAAATGTCGCTGTGCATACAATATTTAAATAGAGTGACTATTCCCGCCACTATTTCGTCATAAAAAGTTGTCATGGTTGCTTTTTATTTAAAAAAAATGTTGATGAAAGAGGACATATACATAAGGGTGGACTGTTTTTATTATTATGCGCTCTCAAATTCGTTATATTTGATTTTTTATTTGCTCCCATATGACTCTCAAATTACAAATCAAGTATTTCATCCATGAATTATCCTTAAAACACGACCTTCACAGATCTCTTTTAGGCTTAGTTATCCTACCATTTTCTCAATTATACACTTTCTAATCAAAATTGTGGATTTTTTTTTATTGCAGCGACGATAGACATCCATTTAATATAGGTTTAAAGCGCCATTTTTTTTATTAACCAGTCGGAATATGTCAATTAAACCAAGAAAACCTGAATAACCTTCTGCATACTCATGGTCTCACCACCCCAAATGCCAGTCCCATTGAAATACATGTAAAATGCCTCGATTCCACGGGCCGATTTTACTTTTTTTTACCCTCCCCCCTATCTAGTGCCGCATATCATAATGAAGCCTGGACTGTGAATTTTCAAAAACAGCTCCGATAAGAGGTTGCTACCCAGACAGATTTTGAGCTAGGCCCCCTAGTGTGCAAATAGGTCACCATGGTTCAAATTACGCTTAAATTCATACCCTCTTTCACAGACCAGACACACATCCTTTTAACCCACTGTATCCCTGTCAGATTATCATGAAACAGTTATATCTGATATCCGGGATGAAGGAGACATCGTGTACTTATTAAATATTCACAGAAATATAACTTGTTTGTATTGTTTTGAATTCAACAGAGGTTGAAACAGCCGCATTGAAAATATTTTGTGTGATGATTCCATCATTAGTATACACCTGCCGTGATTTCGGCTTATTTAGGGTGGTGAGACCATATGTAAATACAGTGCTCATTATTACTCCCATGGGGTCAGAATGTAGGGTATGCTCTTGTGACAATGTGTATGTGTAGTATTTGTCTTTGATTCAAATCTATTTTCTTGGGCGTGATAAAAGAAAAAAATCATAGACTGTGGAGGGGTGATGTTCAAATCAAAGTTACCCACACACTTTTTCTTGAGGAGGCTTGAACCTATTTATATTGTGAAATACTCATGTAATTTCGGCATCGAAGAGGAATTAGCCAAAAACCTACTACTATATCCAACACCATGGACGTTTATCTTTTTTGATGTAAATTAATTGTGGTATTTAGATGTTCAATTGTGGTGTTCAAAGCTACCCCATACGTTCATAGAAAAAGAAAACGATAATTTAAAAATAAATCCATCTGTAAGGTGTCAGTATTTGGTATTTTAACTAGTCAAATGGATTGAAGATAATCCCTTCTATTTTTCATTTGCATCTATCAATATAAGTAATTTGTAACTCAAATGGCCCATATGGAACCAACCACTTACTTCGGTGTTCAAAGTTGAAGGTGCAAAATATATCTATTTTTATCTATATTTATATTATTTTCCCATTATGAAAAGTTAATAGTGAGGCAAACAAAATGGGTAAAAAGTAAAGTGGGAAGAATCCATAATTTCCAGGACTCATGTGCACCCTCAAAGTTACCCCTCAGTAGGGGTAACTCTGAACACAATACAATTTGTTGAAAAATTATCAGTTACCTACAGATATCGAATATTTCACAATTAAATATAAAAAGGCACATTTCTTCCCACAATTTCTATGCAGGTGAATTTCTTGAATATTTCAGCATTTTCTGGCAATTTATGAATAATACCAAAAAATGTTCAAAGTTACCCTAGTTGACGATAGTCGTTTTTTCTTATATGTTTATGCCTGTAATTACTGTTGGCCAAACGTGACAACACCAACATTTCAATAATTTCCTGATTGAGATCATTTATATTATACGTACCATAAAAATGGGGGTTGATGGAAACAATGGCGTGTTGTTGACGTTCGTCTCCATGGTGACGTGGGACACTCCACAGGCGTACCATGTAAAACGCACTAATGTACGCCTCACACGTGTAAGTATACGTCAACTATATAAAAAGAAAATAAACAGTGCATTGGTGACATGTGTACGTGTACATCAACCATATGAAACATAACACAACAAAATAAACAATGTATGGCTGACATGTGTACGTATACGTCAACTATATAAAAACACAACACAACAGAATAAACATTGTACGCCTCACATGTGTACGTATACGTCAACTATATAAAAACACAACACAACAGAATAAACAGTGTACGCCTCACATGTGTACGTATACATCAACTATATAAAAACACAACACAACAGAATAAACAGTGTACGCCTCACATGTTTACGTATACGTCAACTATATAAAAACACAACACAACAGAATAAACAGTGTACGCCTCACATGTGTACGTATACGTCAACTATATAAAAACACAACACAACAAAATGATCATGATCATTATAATCTGTTTTATATAAAAATGTTTAATTGTCACCAACTTCTAGTGTGTGAAAATTTTAATGAGCCAACAATAAAAGGGATTTAGTTAAACAATAACCCAAAATAATGTTTTGTTTCAACTGCCAAACATAATTCCCATTGGTGAATATAAAACACATTGGTTCTATTTTGCTTACTTCTCTATCTTTATTATGCCATCTAGCGAGTGACAGCTGATAATTATGACATACATCCATAGCATCGCTACTGTGTTTGTCGTCAACTATTGCCGCCACATCAAGCATAAACCCTTCAAAATGGTCTAAAGATCCTGCATCAGAAAAAAAACTAAATTAAAACAAAAATAGACATTATATGGATATATATGTCAATAAATATGCCCAATTAAAAATTGACAAATAAATTGGCATGAAACAAAGTTCCAATTGTATTGAAGATTATTTTTATTTGACATAATTTTATTTTTTATTCTTTATCTTAATCAATTCACATTTGTTTTAGTCTTAGTTTTTAAAATAATCGTCTTACAAATATCTTTAGAATGTCTATGAATGCTCACCGTGTTGAGGAGGAGACCACGTGATTATTGCCTTAGTTTGGTCGCCATCTGGTTGTAAAGATAATTTTAGATCACCAGGTGGCGGGACCAACACGTCTGTCCTGTTATCGTCACATGTGGCTGCACAAAAAAATAAATAGATAATTGTGCTTAGCAAATATTCAGACAGGCTGTAGCCTAAAAATTTTAAAAAAGTTTAACCGAAAAAATGCGCGTCTATTTAGTAAAAATTGATAGAATATATTGTAATTATACAATACAAGCGTAGATTTTGAGTTATTAAACTTTATTGATATCGACGTGGAGACTTGCATTAAGACTAAAATTGTAATCGCTATCATGCGAGCCAACGAAATAGATACATACGATTTAATAAAGAATCTGAACCGATAGAACCAATATGTATATTGCATGGGTTCCATGGGTCAAGCGCACGAGAGCGACGCGAGATATATATGGCCCAGAGCCCAGAGACCAAAACCCTGCAAAACCCTGCAGGTTTGCCAGGCGCCTAACTAAAGCCTTGAAAACATCGCCTTAAGGTTGGACATTTTTGGTATAGTTTACAAGTTGTCGTGGCTAAGAATAAATCGTCCCCTTCGATATGAAAGGGTGTATCTGCCATTTTGTAAAGAAGCAGAAACACCCTTTCATATCCAAGGGGACGAAATATAGCTAATAGCATACTTACACGGAGTTGAAGCTACTTCACATGGTAAATTAGCCTGAAATATAAACATGGAAATGTGAAAAAGGCAAAATATACATGACCTCAAAAATTATACATGGCCACAACAGTTATTTTGCACCTAATATGACTGATTCATATAATGACCCATTGGAGATATTTAATACTTAGAAACATACAGCCCCTTTATTTTTCTTCCTTTAACATGTTTAAAGGCAGCATGTATTTATAGTATGGAAAGATAATTTATCATTTACATAACTTGTGTAATAACCATATATATTAATTGACTCTTCCTTTACCGACTTCCCCCTGATAAAACTATCCCCAGAAACCGATTTTTTGTGGGGGGGGGGAGTACAATACAGGTTATAGCTATGCGCATGCGTTCATCGCACAGATTTAAAATGCAAGAGAACATTGTATTCGTGTCACTCACCATTCTGGTTGGCGATTTTCAACCACGCATGTAATGAAATCCCTCCATTGCAATTATTGCATGTAAATGCGAATTTGGTAAAGGAAGGTAGTTTTCGCATAATTGCGAAATTAGCAAAGTAAAAGTTAATATATGTCCGATTTTAAATAACAAAAAGCATGTTTAGTGATTGTAAAAAAATCATATAGTCAAATATAAAGGTTAATATTAAAAAAACCAATGAACGCAGTAAACATTTCAAAAACAAAAGAGACAGTCACAGACGATCGTAATACGGATCCTAGAACAGTATCGTAATCTGGATTATCTCCACAATTTAATGGATTGGTCCTAGGCCCGGGACAACCTCTGGTGAAAATTGTACACTAAAGGTGAGGAGGTAACTGTACACTAAAGGTGAGTAAATAACTGTACACTAATGGTAAGCAAGTGACTGTACACTAAAGGTGAGAATGTAACTGTACACTAAAGGTAGTGTGGTGGTAGTGTGAGTGCACAGTTACATTCTCACCTTTAGTGTACAATCACCTGCTCACCTTTATAATTGCAGTCAACTTCCACCAGCGTTGGGTGTTTTTCGCTGATTTCTCAGTCAATTCTGAACCAATTCTCATGAAATTTCACAAGCACTCTTTTCAACTATTCCGCCGCCTACCCTGAAAATTTCGTGAAATTTGAATGAGTATTTCAAAAGTTAGACCATTTGACATGTAGTGGAATTTCGTGATTAAAGCTGATAGCGTTCAATGGGTTTATAGAGGAGCGTCATAATTCGCAAATACTACATGTCAAATGGTCTAACTTTTAAACTACATAATATTTTCCCCTGAAATTTTTAGGGCAGATGCCGTAAGACTAGAAACTAACGCTTGTCAAATTTCATGAGAATCGGATGAAAATTGCTTGAGCAATGAGCGAAAAACATGCAACGCGAAAGTGACAGATTTAAAGTGACTTTTACTATAGTGTACAGTCACCTCTTCACCTTCAGTGTACAATTACATTTTCACCTGGCTTTAGTGTACAGTTACCTCCTCACCTTCTGTGCACAATGACCTCCTAATCTTTAGTATACAGTTACCTACTCAACTTCAGGGTACATTTACCTCCTCACCATTAGCGTACAGTTACCTCCTCACCTTTAGTGTACATTTATCTACTTAACTTTAGTGTACAGTTACCTTATCGCCTTTAGCGTACAGTTACCTCATCACCTTTATCGTACAGTTACCTCATCACCCTTAGTGTACAGTCACCTTATCACCTTTAGTGTACAGTTACCTACTCAACTTTAGTGTACAATTACCTCATTACCATGAGTGTACAGTTACCTCCTCACCATTAGTTTACAGTTACCTCCTCACCTTTAGTGTACAGATACCGCCTCACCTTTAGTGTACAGTTACATCCAAACCTTTAGTGTACAGATACCGCCTCACCTTTAGTATACAGTTACCTCCTCACTTTTAGTGTACAGATACCGCCTCACCATTAGTATACAGTTACCTCCTCACTTTTAGTGTACAGATACCGCATCACCTTTAGTGTACAGTTACCTTCTCACTTTTAGTGTACAGATACCTCTTCCCCTTTAGTGTACAGTTACCTCCTCATCTTTAGTGTACAGTCACCTCCTCACCCTTGCAGGCTTGGGGCCAATGTACTCGGTACTTCGGTACTTTGGTACTCGAGTACCGATTTTGCAGTACTCGTCGGTACTCGGTACTCATACTTTTAAAAAGTACTTGTACTCGTACTTGTACTCAAGTACTTTTAAAAATGAAAGTACTTTTAACGAGTACTTATGAGTACTTTATGAGTACTAGTCTTCCTAAATTAATTCAAAATAGCTCACATACAAACCGCAAATCAGTATAGCGGGATATGGAACATTCAGTTAAAGATTCGTTTACCATCCATTTAGCTATTATATTGAAAAATGATTTAATTAATACTTTGAAATATTTCAAAACTAGTCCAATTACTTACATCAACTTATAACAGAAGTGCACCTTTTTTACAATATCATGATGCTAATTTATTGTTCTGCCTTATATATACTAGTATCCTCGTGTAGCTCGCAAGATAATTAAATAGCTATTCTTAAAAAAATACAAGAGACGTGTCTTTGGAAAACAGGAATACATGTTGGTATAATATTTACAAGTGACTATACTACACAGTAGGACTAATAATCATTGAAGGGGTGGGGGTGATTTCAACAATGATGTCGCGCCATTTTAAAATCACACTTACAACTCGTGGCAAACACGGGGCATTGAACCAATGGTGGTATAATGTTGGGCCAGCGTTCAAGACGGTGTACCAAGATTACTATAGGTTCAATTTCTCGTGTTTGTTGGGACGATCAATCAGTATTTGCATAATATTTGCACAATATTGGCCCAATGCGTAGACACTTAGCCGACATTTCCCCAGCACCGGACAAATAATGTCACTTGAGTGAACACGTAGTTTATAACTGTTATCTTATAAAGCAGTTGAGATTCTGTGTGGACTAAGATATCTTAAAACTTCCATAGCTCATACAACTCTGTACCAATGTTGTACCAAAAAACACGATCGCGACAACGCGACGTCTTATCTACAGTGACCTTACAATGCCGGGCCAATGTCCAAGACATTGGGCCAAGAAGTACATAGGATTAACACATGATATAACAATACTGTTCAAACAAACATGACCAAGGTAATTAGACGGCAAACATCACCCTTTAACTGCGGGACACCACTATTATTTATATATCATTAGGCCCCTATTACAAATCACTTATAATGCGGTTCATCCAAAAAAAATTAGATCAATGTATATACTAAAAACAAGAAAAAAATAAAAGTAGACAAAATTATGACAATTTTTTTCAAGACGTCAGGTGTCTAGGAGCTAAACAACCCTAAAACGTACAATATACATTGTGTCAGGTCACCACTAAGCAGCAGGTAAGTCAATTTTTTTATTTGTCAATTTTTCAATTTCTTAATTATGTAGTTTGTCATTTGAAGATACAAATTGAGGCAGCAATAATAGCTACAAATTAGAGAAAAATATAATTGAACACGTTAGTGTCGCGTAAGGGTTAAAGGTGTGAGGTTTACATAATGAGTCAATTGTAGGCCTACGGCGGCTTTCTGAAACCCTTTCCGTCCCCGAAATGTGATGACAGACCGAGTATAAAAATAAATACAACAGTGGGGTGCTCGCCAAAAAAATAATTTTTTAAACTAATAATAGGCTAATTTCTCAGCGGATGCCCTGGCTGAATCTTGTACGGATATACATATATTATGGTAACACATTTGATTTGATATCACGGTCTCCAGCAGCTAAAGTGTGCCTGTTATGGTAAACCAATTCTGCCGTGCAAAGCCAAAAGGCAATTATGTTTACTTTACAAGTAAGCAAATACTGCCTTTTGGATTTTCAGGGCAGAATTGTGATCCGTGTACCCATAATAGCCTTGATTTTTTCCATGACACAATGTGTGTTCAGGCTCATTGAAGCGTTTTTTACAGTGGCGGCCAAATGTTGGCGGCACTGGCCCAAAATTTTACAATCATTATGACTAAGTTTTCAAGCTAGCGTGTTTTGCAACGTAAAGCTTTAGACACAGACAATTTATATACTAGTATCAGAAATACATCGGCTAGTATGTACTTATTTATTTATTATGATTCGCCAAATAGTAGGCCTACATGTAGCATACAATACAATACTTTCTACACTGATAGGAAAATGCATTATTATACTATTGGCTGGGACATGGCATCAGATATGCAATAGCAATAATAGGCCTGTCCCATAAAATATGATTTTCATCACTAATATTATATATAATATGTGACCCGATCTGGTGAAATGAGTCTAAGTCGCATATTAAATATTGGGGTTATTAAGATATACCGCACTGACACAAAATTACCTTTAAGATGGTATATATGACACAACTGTAGCGTGTGTAACTATTTTGTGAAAATTGCATTTGAAGTTCAAGAAGGCAATTTGTGCACTTTTGGAAAATACCACACAATTGTATTAAAATAAACTAATTAAGAAAATATTCATTTCCACTCCACTTCCCAATAATCGTTTGCCAAAGTGCGACTTAAGACTCATTTCGCCAGATCGGATCACATATATCAACATGAAGTAAAATATATTATAATCAATTATTTATTGAATAAATTTAATGTAATTAATTACAGTTTACACCCAGAGTTTACAATCAAAGTACTCGGTACTTGTACTCAAGTACTTTTAAAAGTACTTGTACTTGTACTCAAGTACTTTTGAAAATCCAGTACTTGTACTTGTACTTGTACTCGTCATTTTTTCAAGTACTTGTACTTGTACTCGAGTACTTTTGTCCAGTACTCGCCCCAAGCCTGCACCCTTGGTGTACAGTCACCTCCTCGACTTTAGTGTACAGTTACCTCCTCACCTTTAATGTACAGTTACCTCCTCACCATTAGTGTACAGGTATTCCAAGTCAACAACAAGTATTGAACCAATGTTGGTCTAATATTGGTCCATCGCCTACGATGTTGGCCCAACATCAAACCAACATCGGGTGTTCGTGTTAGCTGGGTTTGATCACATTTAGTGTACAGTTATTTTCTCACCTTGAGTGTACAGTTATTATAGTTATCTGTACTGTTTTCTCTGACTTTGTGTGTAGCACTAGCTGACACGTGTAGACCAGAGTCTAGGAACACAAGCAGCACAAATAACATTATGTCAGCCGCCATCATGGAACTAAACAAATAAAGAAACATCAAAGCAATGGCTATAAACGGGTGACATGTTTCACAGACTAAACATAATATAAAGTATAATCTTAAAATAAAAGCTCGGCACAATTATCGTATTCTACCCTGTAATTTAAATATCAAATGAATGACTGTGGCGATTTGGGGGCCACAATTCAATTTCCAGGGGTGGGGGGGGGTGGAGCTGGGATGTTTTCACGCAGACAAATTATTTATTTCAATCCAGCTTGGCCGCTCGATGGAAATGTTAGCCTACATTTTATTACAGTCATGTTTATATAGAACATATATAGACCATATATAGAACATTATATTGAACAGTTCTTATAGAAAATTATTTATTTCACGTAGAGTCCGCTCAAAATTATCTATTTTAAAAATACTCCTACCCCACCCTAGACATTGAAAGTTGGCCCCCTCAGCTGATCTCGTCGTGTCATATTCTTCTATTGATTGGTCATCATTAGACGGGGTGGAATACTATACTTCTTCAAAATACTGAGTTTTTTGTACTGATCACTCTTTCGTTACAATTGTATTTCCCTTCTCTACGATTAGTGATTTTTTATTCCGATAAATATATGATATAGCGTCGTCTACTACTGTACTATAGAGGATCCAGGCACCCAAATAATTACAAATTTATAATGGTCCTAGACTCATAACATAGGTATTCAAATGCAGCGTGAAGACATTTATCAGGTTTATGATAACTTCATTTTTTTTTCTTTGGTCTCGATGCTGTATACATAATTATTTCAGCGTTGTAAGAGTTAATGATTTTGATTAGTATGATAAGCCCGCCTACTACGACAACGGACTGATGTATATAAAATGATCTACTTTTTAGTTTTAGTAACTCACCTATCATTGTATTCCAAGCTTTCTGAAGTGTCTCTACATAAGTATATCTTACTCCCTTCTCTGTAGTCTTATAAACATGAAAAACCCACCTGCTATGACAAAGGCCTAGTCTATAAAATACAATATACTTTTTATAGTTTTAGTACAACTCACCTATTACTGTATTCCAATCCCGAAGTGACTTTTTAATCTCTTTCCACTGTCTCCCAAATAAAGATCTGTTACTTCCTTGTCCATGTTTACACGTTCGCTTTCCATATGTTTGCTCTGGACTGATTATTTTTGGGAATCTGTACGACGGCCAATCCTGAAGATTACAGTGTATTATATCAGTCATTTCTGAAGATTGTGTATCAACTCTTTATCTTCACCCTTTCAGCTCGGGGATCGATTATAGACGTCAGAATCTGATGTCTATAGTCGATCCCCGCGCTGAAAAACTATATTATTACTAATGGCCTTAGACCCATAACATAGGCATTCAAAGGAAGCGGAAAAGCTGACTAATAAATTTATGATGATTTCAATTTAAAAAAAACACCTTTGATCTTTAACTAAGGCCACTTGATTTAATTTCTCTGTTGTAGATCAGAAAAAATAAAAAATCTAATGAGAGAGGGCGAAAAAAAAACTTTTGAGAAAAAAACATTGAACCTATTTTCGGAAAAGTTAATGAGGACGACGAAATAAATAAAAACATTGGACATACTTCTGGAAAAGTTATTGAGGGCGACAAAATAAAAAAAAAACATTTGACATACTTCTGGAAAAGTTAATGAGGGCGACGAAATAAAAAACTTTTGACCTATTTAAAAAAAAGTTAATGAGGGCGACGAAAAAAAAACAAGCAAAAAAAAACATAGCTGGAAAAATATTTTTTATCTCTCGAAATGAACTTGTTTTTTTTTGGAATGTTTTTTATCTCCCGAAATTGACTGGTTTTTTTCAGAAATCGGCAACAATCAAATGCGCGCGCGGGGCAGAAAAAACACATAGTGTTTCATCTGAAACAGAGAAAAAACATAGTGGCCTAAGTTTATATCAGAATATTTCAGCGCTTGAAGGGTTAATATCACTTTGTGTATGTCTACACATGATCGCCCCGGGGTTCACCTATGCTGTAGGAGATACCTTATACCTCATAAGTGTACGCAATACCTGACACGCTGACCACTGTGTCACCACTGTATCACCACTGTGCCACCACTGTATCACCACTGTGTCACCACTGTGTCACCACTGTACCACTGTGTCACCACTGTATCACCACTGTGTCACCACTGTGTCACCACTGTGTCACCACTGTACCACTGTGTCACCACTGTATCACCACTGTGTCACCACTGTACCACTGTATCACCACTGTGCCACCACTGTATCACCACTGTGTCACCACTGTGTCACCACTGTACCACTGTGTCACCACTGTATCACCACTGTGTCACCACTGTGTCACCACTGTACCACTGTGTCACCACTGTATCACCACTGTGTCACCACTGTGTCACCACTGTATCACCACTGTGTCACCACTGTGTCACCACTGTACCACTGTGTCACCACTGTATCACCACTGTGTCACCACTGTGTCACCACTGTGTCACCACTGTGTCACCACTGTTACTTTTTTAAGCAGTAACAATTTTTATCATATTTATTAATAAGTAATTATTCATGTTATCAGTCATCATTTTTGTAATTTGTTATGGAAAATAAAAACATTCTAACTGTCTCACAGTTTGTGAATGTGTGGTCTTAAATTAAATAAATATGCGTAATTTTTAGCCAAACGAAATTGTGTGTCGCGGCAGCTTCAAGTGGGTGAAAAATTAAATAAGATAACTTTACAAGTAAGGAGATACTGCATCCAAAAGACAGTATATGCTCATTTTACAGGTGAGCAGATATTGCCTTTTGATTTTGCCAAGCAGTATGACCGCCTTAGTAAAAGCTTCGTGATTGAACACCTATTTTTAATCAATCATATGTTGACATTGTTAACCCTTGAAGCGCTGGAATATGTTTGTATAAACCGTGGAGATCAAAGGGTTTGTTCAATTTGAAATCATCAAAGATGTCTTAGTCAGCGCTGTCTGTCCATTTAAATACCCTATGTCATGTGTCTACGGCCTTTATAAATATTTTATTTTTTTCAGTGCGGATACCGTCTTTATACGTCAGAATCTGACGTCTACAGACGTCGGATTCCTACGTATAAAGACGCTGAAGAGTTGATGAAATGATGAGTACATGTGAGATAACCTGTTGGTTCTGGTGATAAGAAGCGTGAGTTTTTCTGTAGAGTGTACTAACGGCCACTTATCTGACCCTCCCCTTTCCCCCACCGCCATGTCTAATACGCCTGACCTGAAATATGAACGGCGACAATATTCTCTGTCGGCATTTATTTGCATCGGGCAAGTCATGCTGGCTGGTCGTGCTGTTCAACTCATAGTGATAGCGGTCAACTCATGATGATGGCGGTCAACTCATAATGATGGCGGTCAACTCATGATGGCGGTCAACTCATGATGATGGCGGTCAACTCATGATGATGGCGGTCATCTCATGATGATGGCGGTCAACTCATGATGATAGCGGTCAACTCATGATGATAGCGGTCAACTCATTATGATGGCGGTCAACTCGTGATCATGGCGGTCAACTCATGATGATGGCGGTCAACTCATGATAATGGCGGTCAACTCATGGTGATAGCGGTCAACTCATGATGATGGCGGTCAACTCATGATAATGGCGGTCAACTCATGATGATAGCGGTCAACTCATGATGATGGCGGTCAACTCATGATGATGGCGGTCAACTCATGGTGTTGGCGGTCAACTCATGATGATGGCGGTCAACTCATAATGATAGCGGTCAACTCATGGTGATGGCGGTCAACTCATGATGATAGCGGTCAACTCATGATGATGGCGGTCAACTCATGATGATGGCGGTCAACTCATGATGATAGCGGTCAACTCATGATGATGGCGGTCAGCTCATGATGATGGCGGTCAACTCATGATGATGGCGGTCAACTCATGATGATAGCGGTCATTTCATGATGATGGCGGTCAACTCATGATGATGGCAGTCAACTCATGATGATGACGGTCAACTCATGATGATGGCGGTCAACTCATGATGATGTCAGTCAACTCATGATGATGACGGTCAACTCATGATGATGGCGGTCAACTCATGATGATGGCATAATGGCGGTTAACTCATGATGATGGCAGTCAACTCATGATGATGGCGGTCAACTCATGATGATGGCGGTCAACTCATGATGATGGCGGTCAACTCATGGTGATAGCGGTCAACTCATGATGATGGCGGTCAACTCATGATGGTGGCGGTCAACTCATGGTGATAGCGGTCAACTCATGATGATGGCGGTCAACTCATGATGATAGCGGTCAACTCATGATGATGGCGGTCAACTCATGATGATGGCGGTCAACTCATGATGATGGCAGTCAACTCATGATGATGGCGGTCAACTCATGATGATGGCATAATGGCGGTTAACTCATGATGATGGCAGTCAACTCATGATGATGGCGGTCAACTCATGATGATGGCGGTCAACTCATGATGATGGCGGTCAACTCATGATGATGGCGGTCAACTCATGATGGTGGCGGTCAACTCATGATGATAGCGGTCAACTCATGATGATGGAGGGCCATAAATATAAATCTAGACAGTTTGTACACTCGGTGGATTAGAAGTTTTAGTTTGTACACTCGGTGGATCAGAAGTTTTAGTTTGTACACACGGTGGATTAGATGTTTTTTGTTTATACTCCCAGTGGATACAAGGGTCATTAGATGTTTTAGTTTTTATCAGCGTGACGATGTTACCTTCTACCTGGTTATGGCGACTGATACTACGGCAGTTAATACTGCATTCGGCGTCTACACTGACTGAATGCGATTATATGATGTCTACATTGTGCCCTCCAGACGGCTGCACGCATCAGGTAGCATTTAGTTATCATGATATAATGAATGTCCTGTTAACCCTGTTAGCATTAACCCTTTAGCCGCCGGTTCGTATATATTCGGGTTTTCATTTTTTATTAGCACATTGAGTACCACCTTTTAAAAGATAAAAAGTGACATCAATCAGCAATATTTGAAAACAGTTGACATCCATTCTGTCAAATCTACATAATTTTCACTCACTTGAAGTTGTGGATCGCGTCAGCGAGACACAATGTCAAGTGGGTGAAAATTCAGATTGAATAATTTGGCGGTGGAAGGGTTAAATAATCATTGTGTCAATGCATCGTGTTGACTCGGTCTTTAATATTAACTCAGCTTTTACACTTGTTTTTCATAATTGTTTATATGTAAATATAAATGATGTTATCAATGTAATATTATAATTTGCATTATAGTTGCCGAGCTGGTAGTTCGTTTGAGACATTTTCTTATCGGCAATGAACATTTCGTAGTAAATATTAACCCTTTGCACACTGATGTCGACTACAGTTGACTATAGTATTGTTCTCTCATGTTTTAATTGTCTTGTATAACCAGGTTTTAAAAATTAAATATGTCTCAAATCTGTGATTATCATATACATCTCAACCTAGATTTTGCCAATTAAACTAATTTTTAGTCACTTGAAGTTTTGGATCGGGGTTGCGAAGCACAACTTCAAGTGGCGGAAAATTTAAATTTCTTGACTCAGTGCTCTAAGAATCAATATGCATTGTACCATGTGTAGGTGACTACATTAAGACCTACTTTAATTCACAAATATCTACCTGTTCGACAACATATATTTCACACGCACATTATCGGCACATGTCAATGGGCTGCAGTACATGTGTTCTAAAATGCTGGCCTTAAAAATATAAAGTTTATAACTCACCACCATATTATCATGGTTATCCATGTCACTAAATCTGCTGTGATATCATGTATGTAGGTAGTTGGTGACTTTTCAGGGTTTTTTCATAATCATTACAAATTTAATGTATTTTTTATGTCAATTACAATGTAGTTTTTATGAGAAAAATGAACAATTTCTGATTCTGATATACAACACAAGTTTGAAGTTTAGCAAATATCATGTTTTTTTTAAAAATATGTTATCTTTTTCTGCCATTGCCAGTGGCGTTCATATAATATTTCATGACTGAAAAAACTCCAGTTTTATCGATATACATGATATTGTTAATTTGTCTAAGTGAAATATCTATGTGGCTTTTTGCCCACGGCGATAATAACGTAATTTATTTAATTTATTAATTTATTGTCATAATCATATTCCTTATATTTTAATCTATTTAAAAATCATATTCTCCATTATCTCAACAAACGCTGGCTGTGGTCGTTTCCATATCATGTTCCTAATCGTATAGTAGTTTTAATCTGGTCTCACGTTGAATACTAATCAACCAGGCAGCATACATTGCATACAGAAATATAAATAATAACATCAAATATGTGTCTCAGCGAGACACAATGTCAAGTGGGTGAAAATTCAGATTGAATAATTTGGCGGTGGAAGGGTTAAATAATCATTGTGTCAATGCATCGTGTTGACTCGGTCTTTAATATTAACTCAGCTGTTACACTTGTTTTTCATTAATGTTTATATGTAAATATAAATGATGTTATCAATGTAATATTATAATTTGCATTATAGTTGCCGAGCTGGTAGTTCGTTTGAGACATTTTCTTATCGGCAATGAACATTTCGTAGTAAATATTAACCCTTTGCACACTGATGTCGACTACAGTTGACTATAGTATTGTTCTCTCATGTTTTAATTGTCTTTTATAACCAGGTTTTAAAAATTAAATATGTCTCAAATCTGTGATTATCATATACATCTCAACCTAGATTTTGCCAATTAAACTAATTTTTAGTCACTTGAAGTTTTGGATCGCGGTAGCGAAGCACAACTTCAAGTGGCGGAAAATTTAAATTTCTTGACTCAGTGCTCTAAGAATGAATATGCATTGTACCATGTGTAGGTGACTACATTAAGCCCTACTTTAATTCACAAATATCTACCTGTTCGACAACATATATTTCACACGCACATTATCGGCACATGTCAATGGGCTGCAGTACATGTGTTCTAAAATGCTGGCCTTAAAAATATAAAGTTTATAACTCACCACCATCATGGTTATCCATGTCACTAAATCTAAGTGAAATATCTATGTGGCTTTTTGCCCACGGCGATAATAACGTAATTTATTTAATTTATTAATTTATTGTCATAATCATATTCCTTATATCTTAATCTATTTAAAAATCATATTCTCCATTATCTCAACAAACGCTGGCTGTGGTCGTTTCCATATCATGTTCCTAATTGTATAGTAGTTTTAATCTGGTCTCACGTTGAATAGTAATCAACAAGGCTGCATACATTGCATACAGAAATATAAATAATAACATCAAAGAGGCATTTAAGGACATTTTATTCATGGCTAAGTATAATTGTGCTAAAGGACTAAATAACACACTTCGTTAAGCAGTGCTAACGGTGTTATTATTACCAGAGAACGTAGATCACTGTAGACTAAGGGGTTTTGTCAAGTTAAAATTTTTTAAAAAAATCCAAGAAAAACTCGGAAGTGGGTGGGTGGGTCAAGCCCCAACTCTTATTTTAATTTCTTTTTGGGAATATTGTGTTTTTTGTTTTTTTCTCGTTTTTTTGCTAACGTGGCATACATCTTTTTTATTATTGTGTGACGTCACTGGTGCTGGGTTTCTACTGTGCGTGTAGCCGTACACAGCTTTCAGTGAATAATGTGACGTCACTGGTGCTGGGTTTCTACTGTTTGTGTGGTCGTGCACAGCTTTCTGTGAACAGTGTGACGTCACTGGTGCCGGGTTTCTACTGTTCGTGTAGCCGTACACAGCTTTCTTTGAACAGTGTGACGTCACTGGTGCCGGGTTTCTACTGTTCGTGTAGTCGTACACAGCTTTCTGTGAATAGTGTGAAGTCACTGGTGCTGGGTTTCTACTTTTTGTGAAGCCTTACACAGTTTTCTGTGAATAGTGTGACGTCACTGGTGCTGGGTTTCTACAGATCGCATACGCCAATGTCACTTAGCATATGATGTATTGGTACGATGTACTTATATTTTGTTGTTTGTTTTTCTGTGACAATCAATTATTGAACTATTGAACCATTGAACTGTGCGTGAGGCCGTGCACAGCTTTCAGTAAATAGTATGACGTCACTGGTGCCGGGATTATTCTGCTCGTGAAGCCATGCACAACTTTATGTGTATTGTGTGACGTCACTGGTGCCGAGTTAATTACTGTGCGTGTAGCCGTACACAGCTTTCTGTGAATAGTGTGTCGTTACTGGTGCCGAGTTTTTACTGTGTGTGTAGCCTTACACAGCTTTTTGTGGATAGTCTGGCGTCACTGGTGGTCGTGAAGCCATACTATTCATGTAACAGTACACAGCTTTCTGTGAATAGTGTGACGTCACTGGTGCCGGGTTTCTACTGCTCGTGCAGCCGTACTCAGCTTTCTGTGCATAGTGTGACGTCACTGATGCCGAGTTTCTACTGCTGTGTAGCTGTACACAGCTTTCCTAAATAGTGTGACGTCACTGGTGCCGGGTTTCTACTGTGCATTTCCCCTTGCACAGCTTATAGTGTGACGTCACTGGTGCCGGGTTTCTACTGTGCATCTCGCCTTGCACAGCTTATAGTGTGACGTCACTGGTGCCGGGTTTCTACTGTGCATCTCCCCTTGCACAGCTTATAGTGTGACGTCACTGATGCCAGGTTTCTACTGTGCATCTCCCCTTGCACAGCTATAGTGTGACGTCACTGGTGCCGGGTTTCTACTGTGCATCTCGCCTTGCACAGCTTGTAGTGTGACGTCACTGGTGCCGGGTTTCTACTGTGCATCTCGCCTTGCACAGCTTATAGTGTGACGTCACTCGTTCCGGGTTTGTACTGTGCATCTCCCCTTGCACAGCTTATAGTGTGACGTCACTGGTGCCGGGTTTCTACTGTGCATCTCGCCTTGCACAGCTTATAGTGTGACGTCACTGGTGCCGGGTTTCTACTGTGCATCTCCCCTTGCACAGCTTATAGTGTGACGTCACTGGTGCCGGGTTTCTACAGTGCATCTCGCCTTGCACAGCTTATAGTGTGACGTCACTGGTGCCGGGTTTCTACTGCGCATCTCGCCTTGCAAAGCTTATAGTGTGACGTCACTGGTGCCGGGTTTCTACTGTGCATCTCGCCTGGCACATCTTATAGTGTGACGTCACTGGTGCCTTTTTCTACTGTGCTTTCTGTGATTAGTGTGACGTCACTGGTGCTGGGTTTCTACATTTTGTGAAGCCTTACACAGTTTTTTTTCGAATATTGTGACGCCACTGGTGCTGGGTTTCTACAAAACGCATACGCCAATGTCACTTAGCATATGATGTATTGGTACGATGTACTTATATTTTGTTGTTTGTTTTTCTGTGACAATAAATTATTGAACTATTGAACCATTGAACTGTGCGTGAAGCCGTGCACAGCTTTCAGTGAATAGTATGACGTCACTGGTGCCGGGTTTATTCTGCTCGTGAAGCCATGCACAGCTTTATGTGTATTGTGTGACGTCACTGGTGCCGAGTTAATTACTGTGCGTGTAGCCGTACACAGCTTCCTGTGAATAGTGTGTCGTTACTGGTGCCGGGTTTTTACTGTGTGTGTAGCCTCACACAGCTTTTTGTGGATAGTCTGACGTCACTGGTGCTCGTGAAGCCATACTGTTCATGTAACAGTACACAGCTTTCTGTGAATAGTGTGACGTCACTGGTGCCGGGTTTCTACTGCTCGTGCAGCCGTACTCAGCTTTCTGTGCATAGTGTGACGTCACTGATGCCGAGTTTCTACTGCTGTGTAGCTGTACACAGCTTTCCTAAGTAGTGTGACGTCACTGGTGCCGGGTTTCTACTGTGCATCTCGCCTTGCACAGCTTATAGTGTGACGTCACTGGTGCCGGGTTTCTACTGTGCATCTCGCCTTGCACAGCTTATAGTGTGACGTCACTGGTGCCAGGTTTCTTCTGTGCATCTCGCCTTGCACAGTTTATAGTGTGACGTCACTCGTTCTGGGTTTCTACTGTGCATCTCCCCTTGCACAGCTTATAGTGTGACGTCACTGGTGCCGGGTTTCTACTGTGCATCTCCTCTTGCACAGCTTATAGTGTGACGTCACTGGTGCCAAGTTTCTACTGTGCATCTCGCCTTGCACAGCTTTCTGTGAAGAGTGTGACGTCACTGGTGCCGGGTTTCTACTGTGCATCTCACCTTGCACAGCTTATAGTGTGACGTCACTGGTGCCGGGTTTCTACTGTGCATCTCACCTTGCACAGCTTATAGTGTGACGTCACTGGTGCCAAGTTTCTACTGTGCATCTCGCCTTGCACAGCTTTCTGTGAAGAGTGTGACGTCACTGGTGCCGGGTTTCTACTGTGCATCTCGCCTTGCACAGCTTATAGTGTGACGTCACTGGTGCCGGGTTTCTACTGTGCATCTCCCCTTGCACAGCTTATAGTGTGACGTCACTGGTGCCGGGTTTCTACTGTGCATCTCCCCTTGCACAGCTTATAGTGTGACGTCACTGGTGCCGGGTTTCTACTGTGCATCTCGCCTTGCACAGCTTATAGTGTGACGTCCCTGGTGCCGGGTTTCTACTGTGCATCTCGCCTTGCACAGCTTATAGTGTGACGTCACTGGTGCCGGGTTTCTACTGTGCATCTCGCCTTGCACAGCTTATAGTGTGACGTCACTGGTGCCGGGTTTCTACTATGCATCTCGCATTGCACAGCTTATAGTGTGACGTCACTGGTGCCGGGTTTCTACTGTGCATCTCGCCTTGCACAGCTTATAGTGTGACGTCACTGGTGCCGGGTTTCTACTGTGCATATTGCCTTGCACAGCTTATAGTGTGACGTCACTGGTGCTGGGCTTCTACTGTGCATCTCGCCTTGCACAGCTTATAGTGTGACGTCACTGGTGCCGGGTTTCTACTGTGCATCTCGCCTTGCACAGCTTATAGTGTGACGTCCCTGGTGCCGGTTTCTGCTGTGCATCGCCCCTTGCAGAGCTTATAGTGTGACGTCACTGGTGCTGGGTTTCTACTGTGCATCTCGCCTTGCACAGCTTATAGTGTGACGTCAATTGTGCCGGGTTTCTACTGTGCATCTCGCCTTGCA
Source organism: Flabesymbios commensalis (assembly GCA_964017125.1). Classification (NCBI taxonomy): domain Eukaryota; kingdom Metazoa; phylum Annelida; class Polychaeta; order Terebellida; family Flabelligeridae; genus Flabesymbios; species Flabesymbios commensalis. The sequence goes on along the minus strand of OZ024911.1, from coordinate 12,221,030 downwards.
CAGCTTATAGTGTGACGTAGCTGGTGCCGGGTTTCTACTGTGCATCTCGCCTTGCACAGCTTATAGTGTGACGTCACTGGTGCCGGGTTTCTACTGTGCATCTCGCCTTGCACAGCTTATAGTGTGACGTCACTGGTGCCGAGTTTCTACTATGCATCTCGCATTGCACAGCTTATAGTGTGACGTCACTGGTGCCGGGTTTCTACTGTGCATCTCGCCGTGCACAGCTTTCTGTGAATAGTGTGACGTCACTGGTGTCGGGTTTCTACTGTCCATCTCGCCCTGCACAGCTTTCTGCGAATAGTGTGACGTCACTGGTGCCAGGTTTCTACTGTGCATCTCGCCTTGCACAGCTTATAGTGTGACGTCACTGGTGCCGGGTTTCTACAGTGCATCTCGCCTTGCACAGCTTTCTGTGAATAGTGTGACGTCACTGGTGCCGGGTTTCTACTGTGCATCTCGCCTTGCACAGCTTATAGCGTGACGTCACTGGTGCCGGGTTTCTACTGTGCATCTTGCCTTGCACAGCTTATAGTGTGACGTCACTGGTGCCGGGTTTCTACTGTGCATCTCGCCTTGCACAGCTTATAGTGTGACGTCACTGGTGCCGGGCTTCTATTGTGCATCTCGCCTTGCACAACCTATAGTGTGACGTCACTGGTGCCGGGTTTCTACTGTGCATCTCGCCTTGCACAACTTATAGTGTGACGTCACTGGTGCCGGATTTCTACTGTGCATCTCGCCTTGCACAGCTTATAGTGTTATAGTGTGACGCCACTGGTGCCGGGTTCCTACTGTGCATCTCGCCTTGCACAGCTTATAGTGTGACGTCACTGGTGCCGGGTTTCTACTGTGCATCTCGCCTTGCACAACTTATAGTGTGACGTCACTGGTGCCGGGTTTCTACTGTGCATCTCCCCTTGCACAGCTTATAGTGTGACGTCACTGGTGTCGGGTTTCTACTGTGCATCTCGCCTTGCACAGCTTATAGTGTGACGTCACTGGTGCCGGGTTTCTACTGTGCATCTCGCCTTGCACAGCTTATAGTGTGACGTCACTGGTGCCGGGTTTCTACTGTGCATCTCGCCTTGCACAGCTTATAGCGTGACGTCACTGGTGCCGGGTTTCTACTGTGCATCTCGCCTTGCACAGCTTATAGTGTGTCGTCACTGGTGCCGGGTTTCTACTGTACATCTACCCTTGCACAGCTTTCTGTGAATAGTGTGACGTCACTGGTGCCGGGTTTCTACTGTGCATCTCGCCTTGCACAGCTTATAGTGTGACGTCCCTGGTGCCGGGTTTCTACTGTGCATCTCGCCTTGCACAGCTTATAGTGTGACGTCACTGGTGCCGGGTTTCTACTGTGCATCTCGCCTTGCACAGCTTATAGTGTGACGTCACTGGTGCCGGGTTTCTACTATGCATCTCGCATTGCACAGCTTATAGTGTGACGTCACTGGTGCCGGGTTTCTACTGTGCATCTCGCCTTGCACAGCTTATAGTGTGACGTCACTGGTGCCGGGTTTCTACTGTGCATATTGCCTTGCACAGCTTATAGTGTGACGTCACTGGTGCTGGGCTTCTACTGTGCATCTCGCCTTGCACAGCTTATAGTGTGACGTCACTGGTGCCGGGTTTCTACTGTGCATCTCGCCTTGCACAGCTTATAGTGTGACGTCCCTGGTGCCGGTTTCTGCTGTGCATCGCCCCTTGCAGAGCTTATAGTGTGACGTCACTGGTGCCGGGTTTCTGCTGTGCATCTCGCCTTGCACAGCTTATAGTGTGACGTCACTGGTGCCGGGTTTCTACTGTGCATCTCGCCTTGCACAACTTATAGTGTGACGTCACTGGTGCCGGGTTTCTACTGTGCATCTCGCCTTGCACAGCTTATAGTGTGACGTCACTGGTGCCGAGTTTCTACTATGCATCTCGCATTGCACAGCTTATAGTGTGACGTCACTGGTGCCGGGTTTCTACTGTGCATCTCGCCGTGCACAGCTTTCTGTGAATAGTGTGACGTCACTGGTGTCGGGTTTCTACTGTCCATCTCGCCCTGCACAGCTTTCTGCGAATAGTGTGACGTCACTGGTGCCAGGTTTCTACTGTGCATCTCGCCTTGCACAGCTTATAGTGTGACGTCACTGGTGCCGGGTTTCTACAGTGCATCTCGCCTTGCACAGCTTTCTGTGAATAGTGTGACGTCACTGGTGCCGGGTTTCTACTGTGCATCTCGCCTTGCACAGCTTATAGTGTGACGTCACTGGTGCCGGGTTTCTACTGTGCATCTTGCCTTGCACAGCTTATAGTGTGACGTCACTGGTGCCGGGTTTCTACTGTGCATCTCGCCTTGCACAGCTTATAGTGTGACGTCACTGGTGCCGGGCTTCTATTGTGCATCTCGCCTTGCACAACCTATAGTGTGACGTCACTGGTGCCGGGTTTCTACTGTGCATCTCGCCTTGCACAACTTATAGTGTGACGTCACTGGTGCCGGATTTCTACTGTGCATCTCGCCTTGCACAGCTTATAGTGTTATAGTGTGACGTCACTGGTGCCGGGTTCCTACTGTGCATCTCGCCTTGCACAGCTTATAGTGTGACGTCACTGGTGCCGGGTTTCTACTGTGCATCTCGCCTTGCACAACTTATAGTGTGACGTCACTGGTGCCGGGTTTCTACTGTGCATCTCCCCTTGCACAGCTTATAGTGTGACGTCACTGGTGTCGGGTTTCTACTGTGCATCTCGCCTTGCACAGCTTATAGTGTGACGTCACTGGTGCCGGGTTTCTACTGTGCATCTCGCCTTGCACAGCTTATAGTGTGACGTCACTGGTGCCGGGTTTCTACTGTGCATCTCGCCTTGCACAGCTTATAGCGTGACGTCACTGGTGCCGGGTTTCTACTGTGCATCTCGCCTTGCACAGCTTATAGTGTGACGTCACTGGTGCCGGGTTTCTACTGTGCATCTCCCCTTGCACAGCTTTCTGTGAATAATGTGACGTCATTGGTGCCGGGTTTCTACTGTGCATCTCGCCTTGAGGGCGGGTGCCCTAGGGTAGTGGTTAGCACCGCTGCCTTTCACGCCAGAGTTTGGGGTTCGGTTACCGGTCTCGGCGGTTTGAAAGAAACAAAAATGTTTCTTCCCCATCCACGTGTGAAAGTTAGTATTGTGGGGAGCCTCCGTGACCGAGAGGTAGCGTGCTCGGCCTCAGACCGCCAGGGCTCGAATTTCGAATCCTGTGTCTGGAGGACAGTGTCATCTCAATCATCTCACCATCTTCAGGAGGTTCTCCTGGCCCAGTTTAGCTTATATGTGCACAAAGGTGGCCTAAAGCCCGACTCATTTCATTTCATTTTGCATCTCGCCTTGCACAGCTTATAGTGTGGCGTCACTGGTGCCGGGTTTCTACTGTGCATCTCGCCTTGCACAGCTTATAGTGTGACGTCACTGGTGCCGGGTTTCTACTGTGCATCTCGCCTTGCACAGCTTATAGTGTGACGTCACTGGTGCCGGGTTTCTACTGTGCATCTCGCCTTGCACAGCTTATAGTGTGACGTCACTGGTGCCGGGTTTCTACTGTGCATCTCGCCTTGCACAGCTTATAGTGTGACGTCACTGGTGCCGGGTTTCTACTGTGCATCTCGCCTTGCACAGCTTATAGTGTGACGTCACTGGTGCCGAGTTTCTACTATGCATCTCGCATTGCACAGCTTATAGTGTGACGTCACTGGTGCCGGGTTTCTACTGTGCATCTCGCCGTGCACAGCTTTCTGTGAATAGTGTGACGTCACTGGTGTCGGGTTTCTACTGTGCATCTCGCCCTGCACAGTTTTCTGCGAATAGTGTGACATCGCTGGTGCCGGGTTTCTACTGTGCATCTCGCCTTGCACAGCTTATAGTGTGACGTCACTGGTGCCGGGTTTCTACTGTGCATCTCGCCTTGCACAGCTTATAGTGTGACGTCACTGGTGCCGAGTTTCTACTATGCATCTCGCATTGCACAGCTTATAGTGTGACGTCACTGGTGCCGGGTTTCTACTGTGCATCTCGCCGTGCACAGCTTTCTGTGAATAGTGTGACGTCACTGGTGTCGGGTTTCTACTGTCCATCTCGCCCTGCACAGCTTTCTGCGAATAGTGTGACGTCACTGGTGCCAGGTTTCTACTGTGCATCTCGCCTTGCACAGCTTATAGTGTGACGTCACTGGTGCCGGGTTTCTACAGTGCATCTCGCCTTGCACAGCTTTCTGTGAATAGTGTGACGTCACTGGTGCCGGGTTTCTACTGTGCATCTCGCCTTGCACAGCTTATAGTGTGACGTCACTGGTGCCGGGTTTCTACTGTGCATCTTGCCTTGCACAGCTTATAGTGTGACGTCACTGGTGCCGGGTTTCTACTGTGCATCTCGCCTTGCACAGCTTATAGTGTGACGTCACTGGTGCCGGGCTTCTATTGTGCATCTCGCCTTGCACAACCTATAGTGTGACGTCACTGGTGCCGGGTTTCTACTGTGCATCTCGCCTTGCACAACTTATAGTGTGACGTCACTGGTGCCGGATTTCTACTGTGCATCTCGCCTTGCACAGCTTATAGTGTTATAGTGTGACGTCACTGGTGCCGGGTTCCTACTGTGCATCTCGCCTTGCACAGCTTATAGTGTGACGTCACTGGTGCCGGGTTTCTACTGTGCATCTCGCCTTGCACAACTTATAGTGTGACGTCACTGGTGCCGGGTTTCTACTGTGCATCTCCCCTTGCACAGCTTATAGTGTGACGTCACTGGTGTCGGGTTTCTACTGTGCATCTCGCCTTGCACAGCTTATAGTGTGACGTCACTGGTGCCGGGTTTCTACTGTGCATCTCGCCTTGCACAGCTTATAGTGTGACGTCACTGGTGCCGGGTTTCTACTGTGCATCTCGCCTTGCACAGCTTATAGTGTGACGTCACTGGTGCCGGGTTTCTACTGTGCATCTCCCCTTGCACAGCTTTCTGTGAATAGTGTGACGTCATTGGTGCCGGGTTTCTACTGTGCATCTCGCCTTGAGGGCGGGTGCCCTAGGGTAGTGGTTAGCACCGCTGCCTTTCACGCCAGAGTTTGGGGTTCGGTTACCGGTCTCGGCGGTTTGAAAGAAACAAAAATGTTTCTTCCCCATCCACGTGTGAAAGTTAGTATTGTGGGGAGCCTCCGTGACCGAGAGGTAGCGTGCTCGGCCTCAGACCGCCAGGGCTCGAATTTCGAATCCTGTGTCTGGAGGACAGTGTCATCTCAATCATCTCACCATCTTCAGGAGGTTCTCCTGGCCCAGTTTAGCTTATATGTGCACAAAGGTGGCCTAAAGCCCGACTCATTTCATTTCATTTTGCATCTCGCCTTGCACAGCTTATAGTGTGGCGTCACTGGTGCCGGGTTTCTACTGTGCATCTCGCCTTGCACAGCTTATAGTGTGACGTCACTGGTGCCGGGTTTCTACTGTGCATCTCGCCTTGCACAGCTTATAGTGTGACGTCACTGGTGCCGGGTTTCTACTGTGCATCTCGCCTTGCACAGCTTATAGTGTGACGTCACTGGTGCCGGGTTTCTACTGTGCATCTCGCCTTGCACAGCTTATAGTGTGACGTCACTGGTGCCGGGTTTCTGCTGTGCATCTCGCCTTGCACAGCTTATAGTGTGACGTAGCTGGTGCCGGGTTTCTACTGTGCATCTCGCCTTGCACAGCTTATAGTGTGACGTCACTGGTGCCGGGTTTCTACTGTGCATCTCGCCTTGCACAGCTTATAGTGTGACGTCACTGGTGCCGGGTTTCTACTATGCATCTCGCATTGCACAGCTTATAGTGTGACGTCACTGGTGCCGGGTTTCTACTGTGCATCTCGCCGTGCACAGCTTTCTGTGAATAGTGTGACGTCACTGGTGTCGGGTTTCTACTGTGCATCTCGCCCTGCACAGTTTTCTGCGAATAGTGTGACATCGCTGGTGCCGGGTTTCTACTGTGCATCTCGCCTTGCACAGCTTATAGTGTGACGTCACTCGTTCTGGGTTTCTACTGTGCATCTCCCCTTGCACAGCTTATAGTGTGACGTCACTGGTGCCGGGTTTCTACTGTGCCTCTCGCCTTGCACAGCTTATAGTGTGACGTCACTAGTGCCGGGCTTCTACTGTTCATCACCCCTTGCACAGCTTATAGTGTGACGTCACTGGTGCCGGGTTTCTACTGAGCATCTCGCCTTGCACAGCTTTTAGTGTTATAGTGTGACGTCACTGGTGCCGGGTTTCTACTGTGCATCTCGCCTTGCACAGCTTATAGTGTGACGTCACTGGTGCCGGGTTTCTACTGTGCATCTCGCCTTGCACAGCTTATAGTGTGACGTCACTGGTGCCGGGTTTCTACTGTGCATCTCGCCTTGCACAGCTTATAGCGTGACGTCACTGGTGCCGGGTTTCTACTGTGCATCTCGCCTTGCACAGCTTATAGTGTGACGTCACTGGTGCCGGGTTTCTACTGTGCATCCCCCCTTGCACAGCTTTCTGTGAATAGTGTGACGTCATTGGTGCCGGGTTTCTACTGTGCATCTCGCCTTGAGGGCGGGGGCCCTAGGGTAGTGGTTAGCACCGCTGCCTTTCACGCCAGAGTTCGGGGTTCGGTTCCCGGTCTCGGCGGTTTGAAAGAAACAAAAATGTTTCTTCCCCATCCACGTGTGAAAGTTAGTATTGTGGGGAGCCTACGTGACCGAGAGGTAGCGTGCTCGGCCGCAGACCGCCAGGGCTCGAATTTCGAATCCTGTGTCTGGAGGACAGTGTCATCTCAATCATCTCACCATCTTCAGGAGGTTCTCCTGGCCCAGTTTAGCTTATATGTGCACAAAGGTGGCCTAAAGCCCGACTCATTTCATTTCATTTTGCATCTCGCCTTGCACAGCTTTTAGTGTGACGTCACTGGTGCCGGGTTTCTACTGTGCATCTCCACTTGCAAAGCTTATAGTGTGACGTCACTCGTTCCGGGTTTCTACTGTGCATCTCCCCTTGCACAGCGTATAGTGTGACGTCACTGGTGCCGGGTTTCTACTGTGCATCTCGCCTTGCACAACTTATAGTGTGACGTCACTGGTGCCGGGTTTCTACTGTGCATCTCGCCTTGCACAGCTTATAGTGTGACGTCACTGGTGCCGGGTTTCTACTGTGCATCTCGCCTTGCACAGCTTATAGTGTGACGTCACTGGTGCCGGGTTTCTACTGTGCATCTCCCCTTGCACAGCTTATAGTGTGACGTCACTGGTGCCGGGTTTCTACTGTGCATCTCGCCTTGCACAGCTTATAGTGTGACGTCACTGGTGCCGGGTTTCTACTGTGCATCTCGCCTTGCACAGCTCTTAGTGTGACGTCACTGGTGCCGGGTTTCTACTGTGCATCTCGCCTTGCACAGCCTATAGTGTGACGTCACTGGTGCCGGGTTTCTACTGTGCATCACCCCTTGCACAGCTTATAGTGTGACGTCACTGGTGCCGGGTTTCTACTGTGCATCTCGCCTTGCACAGCTTAAAGTGTGACGTCACTGGTGCCGGGTTTCTACTGTGCATCTCGCCTTGCACAGCTTATAGTGTGACGTCACTGGTGCCGGGTTTCTACTGTGCATCACCCCTTGCACAGCTTATAGTGTGACGTCCCTGGTGCCGGGTTTCTACTGTGCATCTCGCCTTGCACAGCTTATAGCGTGACGTCACTGGTGCCGGGTTTCTACTGTGCATCTCGCCTTGCACAGCTTATAGTGTGACGCCACTGGTGCCGGGTTTCTACTGTGCATCTCGCATTGCACAGCTTATAGTGTGACGTCACTGGTGCCGGGTTTCTACTGTGCATCTCGCCGTGCACAGCTTTCTGTGAATAGTGTGACGTCACTGGTGTCGGGTTTCTACTGTGCATCTCGCCCTGCACAGTTTTCTGCGAATAGTGTGACGTCGCTGGTGCCGGGTTTCTACTGTGCATCTCGCCTTGCACAGCTTATAGTGTGACGTCACTGGTGCCGGGTTTCTACTGTGCATCTCGCCTTGCACAGCTTATAGTGTGACGTCACTCGTTCTGGGTTTCTACTGTGCATCTCCCCTTGCACAGCTTATAGTGTGACGTCACTGGTGCCGGGTTTCTACTGTGCCTCTCGCCTTGCACAGCTTATAGTGTGACGTCACTAGTGCCGGGCTTCTACTGTTCATCACCCCTTGCACAGCTTATAGTGTGACGTCACTGGTGCCGGGTTTCTACTGAGCATCTCGCCTTGCACAGCTTATAGTGTTATAGTGTGACGTCACTGGTGCCGGGTTTCTACTGTGCATCTCGCCTTGCACAGCTTATAGTGTGACGTCACTGGTGCCGGGTTTCTACTGTGCATCTCGCCTTGCACAGCTTATAGTGTGACGTCACTGGGGCCGGGTTTCTACCGTGCATCTCGCCTTGCACAGCTTATAGTGTGACGTCACTGGTGCCGGGTTTCTACTGTGCATCTCGCCTTGCACAGCTTATAGTGTGACGTCACTGGTGCCGGGTTTCTACTGTGCATCTCCCCTTGCACAGCTTATAGTGTGACGTCACTGGTGCCGGGTTTCTACTGTGCATCTCGCCTTGCACAGCTTATAGTGTGACGTCACTGGTGCCGGGTTTCTACTGTGCATCTCGCCTTGCACAGCTCTTAGTGTGACGTCACTGGTGCCGGGTTTCTACTGTGCATCTCGCCTTGCACAGCCTATAGTGTGACGTCACTGGTGCCGGGTTTCTACTGTGCATCACCCCTTGCACAGCTTATAGTGTGACGTCACTGGTGCCGGGTTTCTACTGTGCATCTCGCCTTGCACAGCTTATAGTGTGACGTCACTGGTGCCGGGTTTCTACTGTGCATCTCGCCTTGCACAGCTTATAGTGTGACGTCACTGGTGCCGGGTTTCTACTGTGCATCACCCCTTGCACAGCTTATAGTGTGACGTCCCTGGTGCCGGGTTTCTACTGTGCATCTCGCCTTGCACAGCTTATAGCGTGACGTCACTGGTGCCGGGTTTCTACTGTGCATCACGCCTTGCACAGCTTATAGTGTGACGTCACTGGTGCCGGGTTTCTACTGTGCATCTCGCATTGCACAGCTTATAGTGTGACGTCACTGGTGCCGGGTTTCTACTGTGCATCTCGCCGTGCACAGCTTTCTGTGAATAGTGTGACGTCACTGGTGTCGGGTTTCTACTGTGCATCTCGCCCTGCACAGTTTTCTGCGAATAGTGTGACGTCGCTGGTGCCGGGTTTCTACTGTGCATCTCGCCTTGCACAGCTTATAGTGTGACGTCACTGGTGCCGGGTTTCTACTGTGCATCTCGCCTTGCACAGCTTATAGTGTGACGTCACTCGTTCTGGGTTTCTACTGTGCATCTCCCCTTGCACAGCTTATAGTGTGACGTCACTGGTGCCGAGTTTCTACTGTGCCTCTCGCCTTGCACAGCTTATAGTGTGACGTCACTAGTGCCGGGCTTCTACTGTTCATCACCCCTTGCACAGCTTATAGTGTGACGTCACTGGTGCCGGGTTTCTACTGAGCATCTCGCCTTGCACAGCTTATAGTGTTATAGTGCGACGTCACTGGTGCCGGGTTTCTACTGTGCATCTCGCCTTGCACAGCTTATAGTGTGACGTCACTGGTGCCGGGTTTCTACTGTGCATCTCGCCTTGCACAGCTTATAGTGTGACGTCACTGGTGCTGGGTTTCTACTGTGCATCTCGCCTTGCACAGCTTATAGCGTGACGTCACTGGTGCCGGGTTTCTACTGTGCATCTCGCCTTGCACAGCTTATAGTGTGACGTCACTGGTGCCGGGTTTCTACTGTGCATCCCCCCTTGCACAGCTTTCTGTGAATAGTGTGACGTCATTGGTGCCGGGTTTCTACTGTGCATTTCGCCTTGAGGGCGTGGGCCCTAGGGTAGTGGTTAGCACCGCTGCCTTTCACGCCAGAGTTCGGGGTTCGGTTCCCGGTCTCGGCGGTTTGAAAGAAACAAAAATGTTTCTTTCCCATCCACGTGTGAAAGTTAGTATTGTGGGGAGCCTACGTGACCGAGAGGTAGCGTGCTCGGCCGCAGACCGCCAGGGCTCGAATTTCGAATCCTGTGTCTGGAGGACAGTGTCATCTCAATCATCTCACCATCTTCAGGAGGTTCTCCTGGCCCAGTTTAGCTTATATGTGCACAAAGGTGGCCTAAAGCCCGACTCATTTCATTTCATTTTGCATCTCGCCTTGCACAGCTTATAGTGTGACGTCACTGGTGCCGGGTTTCTACTGTGCATCTCCCCTTGCAAAGCTTATAGTGTGACGTCACTCGTTCCGGGTTTCTACTGTGCATCTCCCCTTGCACAGCGTATAGTGTGACGTCACTGGTGCCGGGTTTCTACTGTGCATCTCGCCTTGCACAACTTATAGTGTGACGTCACTGGTGCCGGGTTTCTACTGTGCATCTCGCCTTGCACAGCTTATAGTGTGACGTCACTGGTGCCGGGTTTCTACTGTGCATCTCGCCTTGCACAGCTTATAGTGTGACGTCACTGGTGCCGGGTTTCTACTGTGCATCTCCCCTTGCACAGCTTATAGTGTGACGTCACTGGTGCCGGGTTTCTACTGTGCATCTCGCCTTGCACAGCTTATAGTGTGACGTCACTGGTGCCGGGTTTCTACTGTGCATCTCGCCTTGCACAGCTCATAGTGTGACGTCACTGGTGCCGGGTTTCTACTGTGCATCTCGCCTTGCACAGCCTATAGTGTGACGTCACTGGTGCCGGGTTTCTACTGTGCATCACCCCTTGCACAGCTTATAGTGTGACGTCACTGGTGCCGGGTTTCTACTGTGCATCTCGCCTTGCACAGCTTATAGTGTGACGTCACTGGTGCCGGGTTTCTACTGTGCATCTCGCCTTGCACAGCTTATAGTGTGACGTCACTGGTGCCGGGTTTCTACTGTGCATCACCCCTTGCACAGCTTATAGTGTGACGTCACTGGTGCCGGGTTTCTACTGTGCATCTCACCTTGCACAGCTTATAGCGTGACGTCACTGGTGCCGGGTTTCTACTGTGCATCTCGCCTTGCACAGCTTATAGTGTGACGTCACTGGTGCCGGGTTTCTACTGTGAATCTCCCCTTGCACAGCTTATAGTTGGACGTCACTGGTGCCGGGTTTCTACTGTGCATCTCGCCTTGCACAGCTTATAGTGTGACGTCACTGGTGCCGGGTTTCTACTGTGCATCTCGCCTTGCACAGCTTATAGTGTGACGTCACTGGTGCCAGGTTTCTTCTGTGCATCTCGCCTTGCACAGTTTATAGTGTGACGTCACTGGTGCCGGGTTTCTACTGTGCATCTAGCCTTGCACAGCTTATAGTGTGACGTCACTGGTGCCGGGTTTCTACTGTGCATCTCGCCTTGCACAGCTTATAGTGTGACGTCACTGGTGCCGGGTTTCTATTGTGCATCTCGCCTTGCACAGCTTATAGTGTGACGTCACTCGTTCCGGGTTTGTACTGTGCATCTCCCCTTGCACAGCTTATAGTGTGACGTCACTGGTGCCGGGTTTCTACTGTGCATCTCGCCTTGCACAGCTTATAGTGTGACGTCACTGGTACCGGGTTTCTACTGTGCATCTCGCCTTGCACAGCTTATAGTGTGACGTCACTGGTGCCGGGTTTCTACTGTGCATTTCGCCTTGCACAGCTTATAGTGTGACGTCACTGGTGCCGGGTTTCTACTGTGCATCTCCCCTTGCACAGCTTATAGTGTGACGTCACTGGTGCCGGGTTTCTACTGTGCATCTCCCCTTGCACAGCTTATATTGGGACGTCACTGGTGCCGGGCTTCTACTGTGCATCTCGCCTTACACAGCTTTTAGTGTGACGTCACTGCTGCCGGGTTTCTACTGTGCATCTCGCCTTGCACAGCTTATAGTGTGACGTCACTGGTGCCGGCTTTCTACTGTGCATCTCGCCTTGCACAGCTTATAGTGTGACGTCACTGGTGCCGGGTTTGTACTGTGCATCTCCCCTTGCACAGCTTTCTGTGAATAGTGTGACGTCATTGGTGCCGGGATTCTACTGTGCATCTCGCCTTGAGGGCGGGGGCCCTAGGGTGGTGGTTAGCACCGCTGCCTTTCACGCCAGAGTTCGGGGTTCGGTTCCCGGTCTCGGCGGTTTGAAAGAAACAAAAATGTTTCTTCCCCATCCTCGTGTGAAAGTTAGTATTGTGGGGAGCCTCCGTGACCGAGAGGTAGCGTGCTCGGCCTCAGACCGCCAGGGCTAGAATTTCGAATCCTGTGTCTGGAGGACAGTGTCATCTCAATCATCTCACCATCCTCAGGAGGTTCTCCTGGCCCAGTTTAGCCTATATGTGCACAAAGGTGGCCTAAAGCCCGACTCATTTCATTTCATTTTGTATCTCGCCTTGCACAGCTTTTAGTGTGACGTCACTGGTGCCGGGTTTCTACTGTGCATCTCGCCTTGCACAGCTTATAGTGTGACGTCACTGGTGCCAGGTTTCTACTGTGCATCTCGCCTTGCACAACTTATAGTGTGACGTCACTGGTGCCGGGTTTCTACTGTGCATCTCGCCTTGCACAGCTTATAGTGTGACGTCACTGGTGCCGGGTTTCTACTGTGCATCTCGCCTTGCACAGCTTATAGTGTGACGTCACTGGTGCCGGGCTTCTACTGTGCATCTCCCCTTGCACAGCTTATAGTGTGACGTCACTGGTGCCGGGTTTCTACTGTGCATCTCGCCTTGCACAGCTTATAGTGTGACGTCACTGGTGCCGGGTTTCTACTGTGCATCTCGCCTTGCACAGCTCTTAGTGTGACGTCAATGGTGCCGGGTTTCTACTGTGCATCTCGCCTTGCACAGCCTATAGTGTGACGTCACTGGTGCCGGGTTTCTACTGTGCATCACCCCTTGCACAGCTTATAGTGTGACGTCACTGGTGCCGGGTTTCTACTGTGCATCTCGCCTTGCACAGCTTATAGTGTGACGTCACTGGTGCCGGGTTTCTACTGTGCATCTCGCCTTGCACAGCTTATAGTGTGACGTCACTGGTGCCGGGTTTCTACTGTGCATCACCCCTTGCACAGCTTATAGTGTGACGTCACTGGTGCCGGGTTTCTACTGTGCATCTCGCCTTGCACAGCTTATAGCGTGACGTCACTGGTGCCGGGTTTCTACTGTGCATCTCGCCTTGCACAGCTTATAGTGTGACGTCACTGGTGCCGGGTTTCTACTGTGCATCTCCCCTTGCACAGCTTATAGTGGGACGTCACTGGTGCCGGGTTTCTACTGTGCATCTCGCCTTGCACAGCTTATAGTGTGACGTCACTGGTGCCGGGTTTCTACTGTGCATCTCGCCTTGCACAGCTTATAGTGTGACGTCACTGGTGCCAGGTTTCTTCTGTGCATCTCGCCTTGCACAGTTTATAGTGTGACGTCACTGGTGCCGGGTTTCTACTGTACATCTAGCCTTGCACAGCTTATAGTGTGACGTCACTGGTGCCGGGTTTCTACTGTGCATATCGCCTTGCACAGCTTATAGTGTGACGTCACTGGTGCCGGGTTTCTACTGTGCATCTCGCCTTGCACAGCTTATAGTGTGACGTCACTCGTTCCGGGTTTGTACTGTGCATCTCCCCTTGCACAGCTTATAGTGTGACGTCACTGGTGCCGGGTTTCTACTGTGCATCTCGCCTTGCACAGCTTATAGTGTGACGTCACTGGTGCCGGGTTTCTACTGTGCATCTCGCCTTGCACAGCTTATAGTGTGACGTCACTGGTGCCGGGTTTCTACTGTGCATCTCGCCTTGCACAGCTGATAGTGTGACGTCACTGGTGCCGGGTTTCTACTGTGCATCTCCCCTTGCACAGCTTATAGTGTGACGTCACTGGTGCCGGGTTTCTACTGTGCATCTCCCCTTGCACAGCTTATATTGGGACTTCACTGGTGCCGGGCTTCTACTGTGCATCTCGCCTTACACAGCTTTTAGTGTGACGTCACTGCTGCCGGGTTTCTACTGTGCATCTCGCCTTGCACAGCTTATAGTGTGACGTCACTGGTGCCGGGTTTCTACTGTGCATCTCGCCTTGCACAGTTTTTAGTGTGACGTCACTGGTGCCGGGTTTGTACTGTGCATCTCCCCTTGCACAGCTTTCTGTGAATAGTGTGACGTCATTGGTGCCGGGATTCTACTGTGCATCTCGCCTTGAGGGCGGGGGCCCTAGGGTGGTGGTTAGCACCGCTGCCTTTCACGCCACAGTTCGGGGTTCGGTTCCCGGTCTCGGCGGTTTGAAAGAAACAAAAATGTTTCTTCCCCATCCACGTGTGAAAGTTAGTATTGTGGGGAGCCTCCGTGACCGAGAGGTAGCGTGCTCGGCCTCAGACCGCCAGGGCTAGAATTTCGAATCCTGTGTCTGGAGGACAGTGTCATCTCAATCATCTCACCATCTTCAGGAGGTTCTCCTGGCCCAGTTTAGCCTATATGTGCACAAAGGTGGCCTAAAGCCCGACTCATTTCATTTCATTTTGTATCTCGCCTTGCACAGCTTTTAGTGTGACGTCACTGGTGCCGGGTTTCTACTGTGCATCTCGCCTTGCACAGCTTATAGTGTGACGTCACTGGTGCCAGGTTTCTACTGTGCATCTCGCCTTGCACAGCTTATAGTGTGACGTCACTGGTGCCAGGTTTCTACTGTGCATCTCGCCTTGCACAGCTTATAGTGTGACGTCACTGGTGCCGGGTTTCTACTGTGCATCTAGCCTTGCATAGTTTATAGTGTGACGTCACTGGTGCCGGGTTTCTACTGTGCATCTCGCCTTGCACAGCTTACACTGTGTGACGTCACTGGTGCCGGGTTTCTACTGTGCATCTCGCCTTGCACAGCTTATAGTGTGACGTCACTCGTTCCGGGTTTCTACTGTGCATCTCCCCTTGCACAGCTTATAGTGTGACGTCACTGGTGCGGGTTTTTACTGTGCATCTCGCCTTGCACAGCTTATAGTGTGACGTCACTAGTGCCGGGTTTCTACTATGCATCTCGCCTTGCACAGCTTATAGTGTGACGTCACTGGTGCCGGGTTTCTACTGTGCATCTCGCCTTGCACAGCTTATAGCGTGACGTCACTGGTGCCGGGTTTCTACTGTGCATCTCGCCTTGCACAACTTATAGTGTGACGTCACTGGTGCCGGGTTTCTACTGTGCATCTCGCCTTGCACAGCTTATAGTGTGACGTCACTGGTGCCGGGTTTCTACTGTGCATCTCGCCTTGCACAGCTTATAGTGTGACGTCACTGGTGCCGGGTTTCTACTGTGCATCTCCCCTTGCACAGCTTATAGTGTGACGTCACTTGCGCCGGGCTTCTACTGTGCATCTCGCCTTGCACAGCTTATATTGTGACGTCACTGGTGCCGGGCTTCTACTGTGCATCTCGCCTTGCACAGCTTATATTGTGACGTCACTGGTGCCGGGTTTCTACTGTGCATCTCGCCTTGCACAGCTTATAGTGTGACGTCACTGGTGCCAGGTTTCTACTGTGCATCTCGCCTTGCACAGCTTATAATGTGACGTCACTGGTGCCAGGTTTCTACTGTGCATCTCGCCTTGCACAGCTTATAGTGTGACGTCACTCGTTCCGAGTTTCTACTGTGCATCTCCCCTTGCACAGCTTATAGTGTGACGTCACTGGTGCCGGGTTTCTACTGTGCATCTCGCCTTGGACAGCTTATAGTGTGACGTCACTGGTGCCGGGTTTCTACTGTGCATCTCGCCTTGGACAGCTTATAGTGTGACGTCACTGGTGCCGGGTTTCTACTGTGCATCTCCCCTTGCACAGCTTATTGTGGGACGTCACTGGTACCGGGTTTCTACTGTGCATCTCGCCTTGCACAGCTTATAGTGTGACGTCACTGGTGCCGGGTTTCTACTGTGCATCTCGCCTTGCACAGCTTATAGTGTGACGTCACTGGAGCCGGGTTTCTACTGTGCATCTAGCCTTGCACAGCATATAGTGTGACGTCACTGGTGCCAGGTTTCTACTGTGCATCTCGCCTTGCACAGCTTATAGTGTGACGTCACTGGTGCCAGGTTTCTACTGTGCATCTCCCCTTGCACAGCTTATAGTGTGACGTAACTGGTGCCGGGTTTCTACTGTGCATCTCGCCTTGCACAGCTTATAGTGTGACGTCACTGGAGCCGGGTTTATACTGTGCATCTCCCCTTCCACAGCTTATAGTGTGACGTCACTAGAGCCGGGTTTATACTGTGCATCTCGCCTTGCACAGCTTATAGTGTGACGTCACTGGTGCCGGGTTTCTCCTGTGCATCTCGCCTTGCACAGCTTATAGTGTGACGTAACTGGTGCCAGGTTTCTACTGTGCATCTCGCCTTGCACAGCTTATAGTGTGACGTCACTAGAGCCGGGTTTCTACTGTGCATCTAGCCTTGCACAGCATATAGTGTGACGTCACTGGTGCCGGGTTTCTCCTGTGCATCTCGCCTTGCACAGCTTATAGTGTGACGTAACTGGTGCCAGGTTTCTACTGTGCATCTCGCCTTGCACAGCTTATAGTGTGACGTCACTGGTGCCGGGTTTCTACTGTGCATCTCGCCTTGCACAGCTTATAGTGTGACGTCACTGGTGCCAGGTTTCTTCTGTGCATCTCCCCTTGCACAGCTTATAGTGTGACGTCACTGGTGCCGGGTTTCTACTGTGCATCTCCCCTTGCACAGCTTATAGTGGGACGTCACTGGTGCCGGGCTTTTACTGTGCATCTCGCCTTACACAGCTTATAGTGTGACGTCACTGGTGCCGGGTTTCTACTGTGCATCTCGCCTTGCACAGCTCACAGTGTGACGGCACTTGTTCCGCGTTTCCACTGTGCATCTCCCCTTGCACAGCTTATAGTGTGACGTCACTGGTTCCGGGTTTCTACTGTGCATCTCGCCTTGCACAACTTATAGTGTGACGTCACTGGTGCCGGGTTTCTACTGTGCATCTCGCCTTGTACAGCTTATAGTGTGACGTCACTGGTGCCGGATTTCTACTGTGCATCTCTCCTTGCACAGCTTATAATGTGACGTCACTGGTGCCGGGTTTCTACTGTGCATCTCGCCTTGCACAGCTTATAGTATGACGTCACTGGTGCCGGGCTTCTACTGTGCATCTCGCCTTGCACAGCTTATAGTGTGACGTCACTGGTGCCGGGTTTCTACTGTGCATCTCGCCTTGCACAGCTTATAGTGTGACGTCACTGGTGCCGGGTTTCTACTGTGCATCTCGCCTTGCACAGCTTATAGCGTGACGTCACTGGTGCCGAGTTTCTACTGTGCATCTCGCCTTGCACAACTTATAGTGTGACGTCACTGGTGCCGGGTTTCTACTGTGCATCTCGCCTTGCACAGCTTATAGTGTGACGTCACTGGTGCCGGGTTTCTACTGTGCATCTCCCCTTGCACAGCTTTCTGTGAATAGTGTGACGTCATTGGTGCCGGGTTTCTACTGTGCATCTCGCCTTGAGGGCGGGGGCCCTAGGGTAGTGGTTAGCACCGCTGCCTTTCACGCCAGAGTTCGGGGTTCGGTTCCCGGTCTCGGCGGTTTGAAAGAAACAAAAATGTTTCTTCCCCATCCACGTGTGAAAGTTAGTATTGTGGGGAGCCTCCGTGACCGAGAGGTAGCGTGCTCGGCCTCAGACCGCCAGAGCTCGAATTTCGAATCCTGTGTCTGGAGGACAGTGTCATCTCAATCATCTCACCATCTTCAGGAGGTTCTCCTGGCCCAGTTTAGCCTATATGTGCACAAAGGTGGCCTAAAGCCCGACTAATTTCATTTCATTTTGTATCTCGCCTTGCACAGCTTATAGTGTGACGTCACTGGTGCCGGGTTTCTACTGTGCATCTAGCCTTGCACAGCTTATAGTGTGACGTCACTGGTGCCGGGTTTCTACTGTGCATCTCGCCTTGCACAGCTTATAGTGTGACGTCACTGGTGCCAGGTTTCTACTGTGCATCTCGCCTTGCACAGCTTATAGTGTGACGTCACTGGTGCCAGGTTTCCACTGTGCATCTAGCCTTGCATAGTTTATAGTGTGACGTCACTGGTGCCGGGTTTCTACTGTGCATCTCGCCTTGCACAGCTTATAGTGTGACGTCACTGGTGCCAGGTTTCTACTGTGCATCTCGCCTTGCACAGCTTATAGTGTGACGTCACTCGTTCCGGGTTTCTACTGTGCATCTCTCCTTGCACAGCTTATAGTGTGACGTCACTGGTGCGGGTTTTTACTGTGCATCTCGCCTTGCACAGCTTATAGTGTGACGTCACTAGTGCCGGGTTTCTACTATGCATCTCGCCTTGCACAGCTTATAGTGTGACGTCACTGGTGCCGGGTTTCTACTGTGCATCTCGCCTTGCACAGCTTATAGCGTGACGTCACTGGTGCCGGGTTTCTACTGTGCATCTCGCCTTGCACAACTTATAGTGTGACGTCACTGGTGCCGGGTTTCTACTGTGCATCTCGCCTTGCACAGCTTATAGTGTGACGTCACTGGTGCCGGGTTTCTACTGTGCATCTCGCCTTGCACAGCTTATAGTGTGACGTCACTGGTGCCGGGTTTCTACTGTGCATCTCCCCTTGCACAGCTTATAGTGTGACGTCACTTGCGCCGGGCTTCTACTGTGCATCTCGCCTTGCACAGCTTATATTGTGACGTCACTGGTGCCGGGCTTCTACTGTGCATCTCGCCTTGCACAGCTTATATTGTGACGTCACTGGTGCCGGGTTTCTACTGTGCATCTCGCCTTGCACAGCTTATAGTGTGACGTCACTGGTGCCAGGTTTCTACTGTGCATCTCGCCTTGCACAGCTTATAATGTGACGTCACTGGTGCCAGGTTTCTACTGTGCATCTCGCCTTGCACAGCTTATAGTGTGACGTCACTGGTGCCGGGTTTCTACTGTGCATCTCGCCTTGCACAGCTTATACTGTGTGACGTCACTGGTGCCGGGTTTCTACTGTGCATCTCGCCTTGCACAGCTTATAGTGTGACGTCACTGGTGCCGGGTTTCTACTGTGCATCACCCCTTGCACAGCTTATAGTGTGACATCACTGGTGCCGGGTTTCTACTGTGCATCTCGCCTTGCACAGCTTATAGTGTGACGTCACTGGTGCCGGGTTTCTAACGTGCATCTCGCCTTGCACAGCTTATAGTGTGACGTCACTGGTGCCGGGTTTCTACTGTGCATCTCGCCTTGCACAGCTTATAGTTTGACGTCACTGGTGCCGGGTTTCTAATGTACATCTCTCCTTGCACAGCTCTTAGTGTGACGTCACTGGGGCCGGGTTTCTATTGTGCATCTCGCCTTGCACAGCTGATAGTGTGACGTCACTGGTGCCGGGTTTCTACTGTGCATCTCGCTTTACCCAGCTTATAGTGTGACGTCACTGGTGCCAGGTTTCTACTGTGCATCTCGCCTTGCACAGCTTATAGTGTGACGTCACTGGTGCCGGGTTTCAACTGTTTATCTCGCCTTGCACAGCTTATAGTGTGACGTCACTGGTGCCAGGTATCTACTGTGCATCTCGCCTTGCACAGCTTATAGTGTGACGTCACTGGTGCCGGGTTTCTACCGTGCATCTCGCCTTGCACAGCTTATAGTGTGACGTCACTGGTGCCAGTTATCTACTGTGCATCTCGCCTTGCACAGCTTATAGTGTGACGTCACTGGTGCCGGGTTTCTACCGTGCATCTCGCCTTGCACAGCTTATAGTGTGACGTCACTGGTGCCGGGTTTCTACTGTGCATCTCGCCATGCACAGCTTATAGTGTGACGTCACTGGTGCCGGGTTTCTACTGTGCATCTCCCCTTGCACTGCTTATAGTGTGACGTCACTGGTGCCGGGTTTCTACTGTGCATCTCGCCTTGCACAGCTTATAGTGTGACGTCACTGGTGCCGGGTTTCTACTGTGCATCTCGCCTTGCGAAGCTTATAGTGTGACGTCACTGGTGCCGGGTTTCTACTGTGCATCTCGCCTTACACAGCTTATAGTGTGACGTCACTGGTGTCGGGTTTCTACTGTGCATCTAGCCTTGCACAGCTTATAGTGTGACGTCACTCGTTCTGGGTTTCTGCTGTACATCTCGCCTTGCACAGCTTATAGTGTGATGTCACTAGTGCCGGGTTTCTACTGTGCATCTCCCCTTGCACAGCTTATAGTGTGACGTCACTGTTGCCGGGTTTCTACTGTGCATCTCGTCTTACACAGCTTATAGTGTGACCGGGTTTTTACTGTGCATCTCGCCTTGCACAGCTTATAGTGTGACGTCACTGGTGCCGGATTTCCACTGTGCATCTCGCCTTGCACAGCTTATAGTGTGACGTCACTGGTGCCGGATTTCTACTGTGCATCTCGCCGTGCACAGCTTATAGTGTGACGTCAATGGTGTCGGGTTTCTACTGTGCATCTCGCCTTGCACAACTTATAGTGTGACGTCACTGGTGCCGGGTTTCTACTATGCATCTCGCCTTGCGCAGCTTATAGTGTGACGTCACTGGTGCCGGGCTTCTACTGTGCATCTCGCCTTGCACAGCTTATAGTGTGACGTCACTGGTGCCGGGCTTCTACTGTGCATCTCGCCTTGCACAGCTTATAGTGTGACGTCACTGGTGCCGGGTTTCTACTGTGCATCTCGCCTTGCACAGCTTATAGTGTGACGTCACTGGTGCCGGGTTTCTACTGTGCCTCTCGCCTTGCACAGCTTATAGTGTGACGTCACTGGTGCCGGGTTTCTACTGTGCATCTCGCATTGCACAGCTTATAGTTTGACGTCACTGGTGCCGGGTTTCTAATGTACATCTCCCCTTGCACAGCTCTTAGTGTGACGTCACTGGTGCCGGGTTTCTACTGTGCATCTCGCCTTGCACAGGTTGTAGTGTGACGTCACTTGTGCCGGGTTTCTACTGTGCATCTCGCCTTGCACAGCTTATAGTGTGACGTCACTGGTGCCAGGTTTCTACTGTGCATCTCGCCTTGCACAGCTTATAGTGTGACGTCACTGGTGCCGGGTTTCTACTGTGCATCTCGCCTTGCACAGCTTATAGTGTGACGTCACTGGTGCCAGGTTTCTACTGTGCATCTCGCCTTGCACAGCTTATAGTGTGACGTCACTGGTGCCGGGTTTCTACCGTGCATCTCGCCTTGCACAACTTATAGTGTGACGTCACTGGTGCCAGGTTTCTACTGTGCATCTCGCCTTGCACAGCTTATAGTGTGACGTCACTGGTGCCGGGTTTCTACTGTGCATCTCGCCTTGCACAGCTTATAGTGTGACGTCACTGGTGCCGGGTTTCTACTGTGCATCTCGCCTTGCATAGCTTATAGTGCGACGTCACTGGTGCTGGGTTTCTACTGTGCATCTCGCCTTGCACAGCTTATTGTGTGACGTCACTGGTGCCGGGTTTCTACTGTGCATCTCGCCTTGCACAGCTTATAGTGTGACGTCACTCGTTCTAGTCAGGCAGATTGGTGTAACAATTGTGGGTTTATACATAGAAGCATGAAATTTTCAGCATGTTTGGACAATGTGCCTAGGCAAATTCATAGATATGGGGCCAATCGAAATAATGTCTATGTGAGCCTTGGCAGCCATTTTACAAAAAGGCTGCCAAAAAAACACTGCGGTCGCATAGTATTTTCCATAATGAGACAAAATCAATTATTATTGAATGATTCAACCTATCCAAATAGTAGACAATGTGCCTGGAATAATCTATAGCTATGGGGCCACTCAAAATAATGTCCATGTGAGCCTTGGCATCCATTTTTCAAAATGGCTGCCAAAAAAAACACTGCGGTCGTATAGTATTTTGCATAATGAAACACAATCAATTATTATTAATTGAGTGAACCCATCCAAATAGTGGACAATATGCCTAGGGCAATTTATAACTATGGAGTCACTCGAAATAATGTCTATATGAGCCATTTTTCAAAATGGCTGCCAAAAGAACACTGCGGTCGCATAGTATTTTGCGTAATAAAACACAATCTATGATGTTTGAATGATTCAACTCATCCACTTAACAACCTTTGATGATATAACATACACTTAAGGAAGCTGAACCTCGAATAAGGGAGATTGCTATCTATACTGTACTTAAATGTGTTGCAAAGTCACTGGTCTTCAGGCTTTACGCATCACAGTCTTGTCCACAGCACTGGAACAAGGCAGTACACCTCAGTGCTGCTTTATTGCACTTGCATTGTCCCCTGCAGCCTTGTTTGCAGCCACAAGAAATTAGTTCCCTCGAGGATGTGCTTGATACTGACAAAGTGGTCCACAGCTGTTTCCTGTTGGGTGGCAGGCATCCATGATGATAGCTCTTCCCTTCCTGGTGAACAGCTCCTTTCGAGCTTCATCTATTTTGGTAGGGTCCCTCGTACGGTCAATACAGCAATGGTGAAACGCTCCAGCACGGCAACATCGTTATCAGTTACGTCTGTTTGGCCTGAGGACAGAGCCAGGAAAGTTGGTGTAGCATATTCAAATACTTCCAGGTTTCCCATGCTGACTTCTTCCCCTTTGCACCAAAGGATGATACCATACGTATCACACCCCGTATATATGCATGGAATATAGGGATATAAGAAATCGAGCCTTGTCAGGGCCGAGGGATGTAGCAATCTCGTGTGGGGAATGTACCTAAAGTGTCGACCTGTCCTAAAAGACACCCAGAGCTCCCACATTGAAAGCATCTTCCAAGTGCAGAATCATTCGGCTGTCGGCCTCTGCATGGCTACACAGGGCGAGGGAGCAAAAGTCTCTGGGGAAACTGCACAGAGCATCCCCACAACTTGTGGTAAATACTTGCTTCTCTGTTCCCATGTGGGTAAACTACTCGATCGTTCCGATCCGCCAAAACTGTTTCCGAAACTGATGCCAGTTTTCTAGGAGATTGGTGGAGCCTTCTACCCTTCTACAGACACCCTTCCCGCACTTCTCTCTGGTTTAAGACTTCTGTATTGGTCCCAGACCACGTCAACCATACTGGCATGTTGCAGTTGGGCCTGGACGTGGGGTAGGAATATCTTCATTGCATAATCATCAAAAGTCTTGGTGGCATGTGGTTTGAGAAAGTTGACAACCAGAGCTCCAGCGAGGATTATGACATCAGCTCCTGGGGCTTCACCTCTGGCTGCAGCACAGTTGCTCTCTAGGCAGCCCAAGAGGTCTGCCTTGGTTCCCGATCAGAGGTTGCCAAGCTGAGCTAAAGATGGGGGGCACGCCTGATGTTGGAAAAAGTCATTTAGGCTGTCATCTCTTGACTGACAGGCGATGTATAGCCGCGAAAATGGGGAGCAGTCACTCTTTAAAGATGAAACTTAAAGGCTTGTTTTGGATTTTTCTCTTTCAGAAGGTGGACTGACAACTTGTTTTTCTTTATGGGCTCAGCGATGGGAGTTGTTTGCTCCACCAATCGATCAGTCATGAACTTCTGATACTGTTGTTCTCAGTCTGACGTAAAGACGATGCCACAGTTGGGTCAACGATGTCCCTGGTGTTGGGTTGGGTTGCCCATATATTCTATGACATCAACTAGTTCCTTGTCCTGCTTTCCAAAAGTCACCTAGAAACTTTTGGTCTGCTCATGGTGACTGGTATCCAGAAGCTTGTGGTGTTTTCTCTCCAGGGATGCCCTAAACTCACTAGTCATCATCACCAGTTCATGCCAGCGACCACCCAGCGTCTGAGGGCCTCGGGGTATTGAGTAAGTCCAACAGCACCACCGTCACTATTTATGTCAGCACTGTTTTGCTCATGTGCCTGGTCCAGAGCCATGGATAAAAACACCCTGTTGGTTTTTGCGAACAGTAAAGTTGACATTCATGAACTCCACAGCAGTTTCTGGGTGGATTATGATTAGACTGGACATGTTTCGAATTTAGACTGGTACCCATCTTGCGTGTTGGTGTGGTCCAAACTGAAGAATCATGGGGTTACCTTGGTCAGGCAGTCCGCATACAGAGCAAAGTTTGCCTCGTGTAGATAAGGACGAGGAGCTCAACATGTTTAAGTTGGAGAGCTGTGTGCCAGAAATTGAACTGTGGAATCACCTGATTTTTTCAGGCAAACCAGTCATCAAACGTTTCTGCTTGGCATTCTGGCTCCAGGGACTCCAGGAAGTGGGCATACGTGATTTTGAGTAGGATGTACATGCTGCTTGCTGTAACTTGGTGAGCATGCCTAGTTCTTGTGATATGAGAGGCCTTCAAAAAGGAGTCTGCTGTACCTGCCGAGAAGGGCTGTTGTGTTGCAGAAGCTGAGATTTATGTGTACCACTGCTTGACTGTGATAGGGACTGAATGTTGGGACCATCAAGAATCATGGCTAAGATTGTTAGAAGTGACTGGGGTACAGAGTTGAACTGGCATGGCTCATCAAAGGAGCCTGTGATTGTAGCTTGCAGTTAGAACATGTATTCCTGCACAATTTGAGCTGCTCGTGCGAGACAGATGGCTTCGTCATTAAAATCGTCCTTGCAGAGCTTACGTAGGGCAGCTCCCATGTCTATGTCAAATGTAAGGAGTAGGCTACACCCCGCCCTTCTCTCTAAACTTTCAGGTATGGGAAGTGGGCAAGAATGCAATTTTAAGGGTCAGTGCTGTGTGGACGAGTGTCTTGCGCAATGCCTTAATTGCTGGAGCCGCGCAGAATACAGTTTGATCAGGTCTGCTAGCATGAAGACTGGAGCTTCATTCATCTTCGATTCATCAATGAAGCCTATGTTAGCAATTCAGCGAGAGCAATGTTTCTGCTGAGGTTGTCAGTTGTGTTCTGTTTGCCTTTTTGGGCTTGCTCGGCTACAGCTCTGTTGTAAAGTGATACTAAACAAAGAGTAGTAAAGTGTTACTAAACAAAGTGATACTAAGCAACACGCGTCTTGTGCTATCAAGTCCCCAGCACTGAGTTTAGCCAGAAGTTGCTGATCTTGAAGATCTGTGGCACATTTTGAAACTTTCTTGTTGAGCCCAAAAGTGGCTGCTTCGTGAAGTGTGTCTACTGTTTCCTCATCCCCACACAAAAAGCAGACATGTTTTGTCGATGCTTCCTGTGTAGCCCTTTGTCGAGTATAATTCTTGGAAACACCTGAACTGCGGTCACAGTCTGTGACCGCAGAATGTTTTTTTTTGAACTCATTGAAGCGTATGAGGTGTGTTGAAATAATTGAGTAGCCTACCCTTGACCAACATTGATATCAATCCGCTTGCTTTCAGTATGGAACTGCATTGATTCGGGAGTCACTGTCTGGCAAAGGCAGCATATTGTCCAGTCTGTTATAAATGGGCAGTGTTACTCGAGAGTGAGAGGGACCAGCCGAGCCACCAGCCTGCTGTGAATCGCCAATATTTCACTTTTGTATATGGCTATACGTCTACCACCACCATTTAAACACGTTCACCACATATTAAATGAATAAAGGAGTCATGGAAAGATAAAAAGAAGCATTTTTGTTAATTTACTGCCCGAATGTAAGTGACCCCTGGAACCATTAGCACAAAGTTGGTTATGATGATAACGGTAGCTGAGCTATTTTGCTGAGTCAGCATAATTTTGAATGTCTCCATGGACACAAACACCCACATATACTGTTTGTAAAGTGCTGTGGTAGTTTAAGGTTTAATAATAAGGCAATGCAAGGCCAATAACTGTCTTACATTGCCTGAGTAGTTGAAGTTGTCCGTGTCACAAGTGCGTATTGGACGCCATTTTGAAAAATGGCCGCCAACACTTACAAGGGTCTTACTTCCGGTGGCCCCATAGCTGAAAAGTTTGTCAGGACCATAGTCTAGACATGTGCCAAATTCCATGCTTCTATGTATAAACCCACAATTGTTTGCTATATTTCACATATCTGCCCGACTATTCTGGGTTTCTACTGTGCATCTCCCCTTGCACAGCTTATAGTGTGACGTCACTGGTGCCGGGTTTCTACTGTGCATCTCGCCTTGCACAGCTTATAGTGTGACGTCACTGGTGCCAGGTATCTACTGTGCATCTCGCCTTGCACAGCTTATAGTGTGACGTCACTGGTGCCGGGTTTCTACCGTGCATCTCGCCTTGCACAGCTTATAGTGTGACGTCACTGGTGCCGGGTTTCTACTGTGCATCTCGCCTTGCACAGCTTATAGTGTGACGTCACTGGTGCCGGGTTTCTACTGTGCATCTCGCCTTGCACAGCTTATAGTGTGACGTCACTGGTGCCGGGTTTCTACTGTGCATCTCGCCTTGCACAGCTTATAGTGTGACGTCACTGGTGCCGGGTTTCTACTGTGCATCTCGCCTTGCACAGCTTATAGCGTGACGTCACTGGTGCCGGGTTTCTACTGTGCATCTCGCCTTGCACAGCTTATAGTGTGACGTCACTCGTTCTATGTTTCTACTGTGCATCTCCCCTTGCACAGCTTATAGTGTGACGTCCCTGGTGCCGGGTTTCTACTGTGCATCTCGCCTTGCACAGCTTATAGTGTGACGTCACTGGTGCCGGGTTTCTACTGTGCATCTCGCCATGCGAAGCTTATAGTGTGACGTCACTGGTGCCGGGTTTCTACTGTGCATCTAGCCTTGCACAGCTTATAGTGTGACGTCACTGGTGCCGGGTTTCTACTATGCATCTCCCCTTGCACAGCTTATAGTGTGACATCAATGGTGCCGGGTTTCTACTGTGCATCTCGCCTTGCACAGCTTATAGTGTGACGTCACTAGTGCCGGGTTTCTACTGTGCATCTCGCCTTGCACAGCTTATAGTGTGACATCACTGTTGCCGGGTTTCTACTGTGCATCTCGTCTTACACAGCTTATAGTGTGACGTCACTGGTGCCGGGTTTCTACTGTGCATCTCGCCTTGCACAGCTTATAGTGTGACGTCACTGGTGCCAGGTATCTACTGTGCATCTCGCCTTGCACAGCTTATAGTGTGACGTCACTGGTGCCGGGTTTCTACCGTGCATCTCGCCTTGCACAGCTTATAGTGTGACGTCACTGGTGCCGGGTTTCTACTGTGCATCTCGCCATGCACAGCTTATAGTGTGACGTCACTGGTGCCGGGTTTCTACTGTGCATCTCGCCTTGCACAGCTTATAGTGTGACGTCACTGGTGCCGGGTTTCTACTGTGCATCTCGCCTTTCACAGCTTATAGTGTGACGTCACTGGTGCCGGGATTCTACTGTGCATCTCGCCTTGCACAGCTTATAGTGTGACGTCACTCGTTCTAGGTTTCTACTGTGCATCTCCCCTTGCACAGCTTATAGTGTGACGTCACTGGTGCCGGGTTTCTACTGTGCATCTCGCCTTGCACAGCTTATAGTGTGACGTCACTGGTGCCGGGTTTCTACTGTGCATCTCGCCTTGCGAAGCTTATAGTGTGACGTCACTGGTGCCGGGTTTCTACTGTGCATCTAGCCTTGCACAGCTTATAGTGTGACGTCACTGGTGCCGGGTTTCTACTGTGCATCTCCCCTTGCACAGCTTATAGTGTGACATCACTGGTGCCGGGTTTCTACTGTGCATCTGGCTTTGCACAGCTTATAGTGTGACGTCACTAGTGCCGAGTTTCTACTGTGCATCTCGCCTTGCACAGCTTATAGTGTGACGTCACTGTTGCCGGGTTTCTACTGTGCATCTCGTCTTACACAGCTTATAGTGTGACCGGGTTTCTACTGTGCATCTCGCCTTGCACAGCTTATAGTGTGACGTCACTGGTGCCGGGTTTCTACTGTGCCTCTCGCCTTGCACAGCTTATAGTGTGACGTCACTGGTGCCGGGTTTCTACTGTGCATCTCGCCTTGCACAGCTTATAGTTTGACGTCACTGGTGCCGGGTTTCTAATGTACATCTCCCCTTGCACAGCTCTTAGTGTGACGTCACTGGTGCGGGTTTCTACTGTGCATCTCGCCTTGCACAGGTTGTAGTGTGACGTCACTGGTGCCGGGTTTCTACTGTGCATCTAGCCTTGCACAGCTTATAGTGTGACGTCTCTGGTGCCAGGTTTCTACTGTGCATCTCGCCTTGCACAGCTTATAGTGTGACGTCACTGGTGCCGGGTTTCTACTGTGCATCTCGCCTTGCGAAGCTTATAGTGTGACGTCACTGGTGCCGGGTTTCTACTGTGCATCTAGCCTTGCACAGCTTATAGTGTGACGTCACTGGTGCCGGGTTTCTACTGTGCATCTCCCCTTGCACAGCTTATAGTGTGACATCACTGGTGCCGGGTTTCTACTGTGCATCTGGCCTTGCACAGCTTATAGTGTGACGTCACTAGTGCCGAGTTTCTACTGTGCATCTCGCCTTGCACAGCTTATAGTGTGACGTCACTGTTGCCGGGTTTCTACTGTGCATCTCGTCTTACACAGCTTATAGTGTGACCGGGTTTCTACTGTGCATCTCGCCTTGCACAGCTTATAGTGTGACGTCACTGGTGCCGGGTTTCTACTGTGCCTCTCGCCTTGCACAGCTTATAGTGTGACGTCACTGGTGCCGGGTTTCTACTGTGCATCTCGCCTTGCACAGCTTATAGTTTGACGTCATTGGTGCCGGGTTTCTAATGTACATCTCCCCTTGCACAGCTCTTAGTGTGACGTCACTGGTGCGGGTTTCTACTGTGCATCTCGCCTTGCACAGGTTGTAGTGTGACGTCACTGGTGCCGGGTTTCTACTGTGCATCTCGCCTTGCACAGCTTATAGTGTGACGTCTCTGGTGCCAGGTTTCTACTGTGCATCTCGCCTTGCACAGCTTATAGTGTGACGTCACTGGTGCCGGGTTTCTACCGTGCATCTCGCCTTGCACAACTTATAGTGTGACGTCACTGGTGCCGGGTTTCTACTGTGCATCTCGCATTGCGCAGCTAATAGTGTGACGTCACTGGTGCTGGGTTTCTACTGTGCATCTCGCCTTGCACAGCTTATAGTGTGACGTCACTGGTGCCGGGTTTCTACTGTGCATCTCGCCTTTCACACCTTATAGTGTGACGTCACTGGTGCCGGGATTCTACTGTGCATCTCGCCTTGCACAGCTTATAGTGTGACGTCACTCGTTCTAGGTTTCTACTGTGCATCTCCCTTTGCACAGCTTATAGTGTGACGTCACTGGTGCCGGGTTTCTACTGTGCATCTCGCCTTGCACAGCTTATAGTGTGACGTCACTGGTGCCGGGTTTCTACTGTGCATCTCGCCTTGCGAAGCTTATAGTGTGACGTCACTGGTGCCGGGTTTCTACTGTGCATCTAGCCTTGCACAGCTTATAGTGTGACGTCACTGGTGCCGGGTTTCTACTGTGCATCTCGCCTTGCACAGCTTATAGTGTGACGTCACTGGAGCCGGGTTTCTACTGTGCATCTCCCCTTGCACAGCTTATAGTGTGACATCACTGGTGCCGGGTTTCTACTGTGCATCTCGCCTTGCACAGCTTATAGTGTGACGTCACTAGTGCCGGGTTTCTACTGTGCATCTCGCCTTGCACAGCTTATAGTGTGACGTCACTGTTGCCGGGTTCCTACTGTGCATCTCGTCTTACACAGCTTATAGTGTGACCGGGTTTCTACTGTGCATCTCGCCTTGCACAGCTTATAGTGTGACGTCACTGGTGCCGGGTTTCTACTGTGCCTCTCGCTTTGCACAGCTTATAGTGTGACGTCACTGGTGCCGGGTTTCCACTGTGCATCTCGCCTTGCACAGCTTATAGTTTGACGTCACTGGTGCCGGGTTTCTAATGTACATCTCCCCTTGCACAGCTCTTAGTGTGACGTCACTGGTGCGGGTTTCTACTGTGCATCTCGCCTTGCACAGGTTGTAGTGTGACGTCACTGGTGCCGGGTTTCTACTGTGCATCTCGCCTTGCACAGCTTATAGTGTGACGTCTCTGGTGCCAGGTTTCTACTGTGCATCTCGCCTTGCACAGCTTATAGTGTGACGTCACTGGTGCCGGGTTTCTACTGTGCATCTCGCATTGCGCAGCTTATAGTGTGACGTCACTGGTGCTGGGTTTCTACTGTGCATCTCGCCTTGCACAGCTTATAGTGTGACGTCACTGGTGCCGGGTTTCTACTGTGCATCTCGCCTTTCACACCTTATAGTGTGACGTCACTGGTGCCGGGATTCTACTGTGCATCTCGCCTTGCACAGCTTATAGTGTGACGTCACTCGTTCTAGGTTTCTACTGTGCATCTCCCCTTGCAAAGCTTATAGTGTGACGTCACTGGTGCCGGGTTTCTACTGTGCATCCCGCCTTGCACAGCTTATAGTGTGACGTCACTGGTGCCGGGTTTCTACTGTGCATCTCGCCTTGCACAGCTTATAGTGTGACGTCACTGGTGCCGGGTTTCTACTGTGCATCTCGCCTTGCGAAGCTTATAGTGTGACGTCACTGGTGCCGGGTTTCTACTGTGCATCTAGCCTTGCACAGCTTATAGTGTGACGTCACTGGTGCCGGGTTTCTACTGTGCATCTCCCCTTGCACAGCTTATAGTGTGACATCACTGGTGCCGGGTTTCTACTGTGCATCTCGCCTTGCACAGCTTATAGTGTGACGTCACTAGTACCGGGTTTCTACTGTGCATCTCCCCTTGCACAGCTCTTAGTGTGACGTCACTGGTGCGGGTTTCTACTGTGCATCTCGCCTTGCACAGGTTGTAGTGTGACGTCACTGGTGCCGGGTTTCTACTGTGCATCTCGTCTTACACAGCTTATAGTGTGACCGGGTTTCTACTGTGCATCTCGCCTTGCACAGCTTATAGTGTGACGTCACTGGTGCCGGGTTTCTACTGTGCCTCTCGCTTTGCACAGCTTATAGTGTGACGTCACTGGTGCCGGGTTTCTACTGTGCATCTCGCCTTGCACAGCTTATAGTTTGACGTCACTGGTGCCGGGTTTCTAATGTACATCTCCCCTTGCACAGCTCTTAGTGTGACGTCACTGGTGCGGGTTTCTACTGTGCATCTCGCCTTGCACAGGTTGTAGTGTGACGTCCCTGGTGCCGGGTTTCTACTGTGCATCTCGCCTTGCACAGCTTATAGTGTGACGTCACTGGTGCCGGGTTTCTACTGTGCATCTTGCCTTGCACAGCTTATAGTGTGACGTCACTGGTGCCGGGTTTCTACTGTGCATCTCGCCTTGCGAAGCTTATAGTGTGACGTCACTGGTGCCGGGTTTCTACTGTGCATCTAGCCTTGCACAGCTTATAGTGTGACGTCACTGGTGCCGGGTTTCTACTGTGCATCTCCCCTTGCACAGCTTATAGTGTGACGTCACTAGTGCCGGGTTTCTACTGTGCATCTCGCCTTGCACAGCTTATAGTGTGACGTCACTGTTGCCGGGTTTCTACTGTGCATCTCGTCTTACACAGCTTATAGTGTGACCGGGTTTCTACTGTGCATCTCGCCTTGCACAGCTTATAGTGTGACGTCACTGGTGCCGGATTTCTTCTGTGCATCTCGCCTTGCACAGCTTATAGTGTGACGTTACTGGTGCCTGGCTTCTACTGTGCATCTCGCCTTGCACAGCTTATAGTGTGACGTCACTGGTGCCGGGCTTCTACTGTGCATCCCGCCTTGCACAGCTTATAGTGTGACGTCACTGGTGCCGGGTTTCTACTGTGCCTCTCGCCTTGCACAGCTTATAGTGTGGCGTCACTGGTGCCGGGTTTCTACTGTGCATCTCGCCTTGCACAGCTTATAGTTTGACGTCACTGGTGCCGGGTTTCTAATGTACATCTCCCCTTGCACAGCTCTTAGTGTGACGTCACTGTTGCCGGGTTTCCACTGTGCATATCGCCTTGCACAGGTTGTAGTGTGACGTCACTGGTGCCGGGTTTCTACTGTGCATCTCGACTTGCACAGCTGATAGTGTGACGTCTCTGGTGCCAGGTTTCTACTGTGCATCTCGCCTTGCACAGCTTATAGTGTGACGTCACTGGTGCCGGGTTTCTACCGTGCATCTCGCCTTGCACAACTTATAGTGTGACGTCACTGGTGCCGGGTTTCTACTGTGCATCTCGCCTTGCGCAGCTTATAGTGTGACGTCACTGGTGCTGGGTTTCTACTGTGCATCTCGCCTTGCACAGCTTATAGTTTGACGTCACTGGTGCCGGGTTTCTAATGTACATCTCCCCTTGCACAGCTCTTAGTGTGACGTCACTGTTGCCGGGTTTCCACTGTGCATTTCGCCTTGCACAGGTTGTAGTGTGACGTCACTTGTGCCGGGTTTCTACTGTGCATCTCGCCTTGCACAGCTTATAGTTTGACGTCACTGGTGCCAGGTTTCTACTGTGCATCTCGCCTTGCACAGCTTATAGTGTGACGTCACTGGTGCCGGGTTTCTACTGTGCAACTCGCCTTGCACAGCTTATAGTGTGACGTCACTGGTGCCAGGTTTCTACTGTGCATCTCGCCTTGCACAGCTTATAGTGTGACGTCACTGGTGCCGGGTTTCTACCGTGCATCTCGCCTTGCACAACTTATAGTGTGACGTCACTGGTGCCAGGTTTCTACTGTGCATCTCGCCTTGCACAGCTTATAGTGTGACGTCACTGGTGCCGGGTTTCTACTGAGCATCTCGCCTTGCACAGCTTATAGTGTGACGTCACTAGTGCCGGGTTTCTACTGTGCATCTCGCCTTGCACAGCTTATAGTGTGACGTCACTGTTGCCGGGTTCCTACTGTGCATCTCGTCTTACACAGCTTATAGTGTGACCGGGTTTCTACTGTGCATCTCGCCTTGCACAGCTTATAGTGTGACGTCACTGGTGCCGGGTTTCTACTGTGCCTCTCGCTTTGCACAGCTTATAGTGTGACGTCACTGGTGCCGGGTTTCTACTGTGCATCTCGCCTCGCACAGCTTATAGTTTGACGTCACTGGTGCCGGGTTTCTAATGTACATCTCCCCTTGCACAGCTCTTAGTGTGACGTCACTGGTGCGGGTTTCTACTGTGCATCTCGCCTTGCACAGGTTGTAGTGTGACGTCACTGGTGCCGGGTTTCTACTGTGCATCTCGCCTTGCACAGCTTATAGTGTGACGTCTCTGGTGCCAGGTTTCTACTGTGCATCTCGCCTTGCACAGCTTATAGTGTGACGTCACTGGTGCCGGGTTTCTACCGTGCATCTCGCCTTGCACAACTTATAGTGTGACGTCACTGGTGCCGGGTTCCTACTGTGCATCTCGCATTGCGCAGCTTATAGTGTGACGTCACTGGTGCTGGGTTTCTACTGTGCATCTCGCCTTGCACAGCTTATAGTTTGACGTCACTGGTGCCGGATTTCTAATGTACATCTCCCCTTGCACAGCTCTTAGTGTGACGTCACTGTTGCCGGGTTTCCACTGTGCATCTCGCCTTGCACAGGTTGTAGTGTGACGTCACTTGTGCCGGGTTTCTACTGTGCATCTCGCCTTGCACAGCTTATAGTTTGACGTCACTGGTGCCAGGTTTCTACTGTGCATCTCGCCTTGCACAGCTTATAGTGTGACGTCACTGGTGCCGGGTTTCTACTGTGCATCTCGCCATGCACAGCTTATAGTGTGACGTCACTGGTGCCGGGTTTCTACTGTGCATCTCGCCTTGCACAGCTTATAGTGTGACGTCACTGGTGCTGGGTTTCTACTGTGCATCTCGCCTTGCACAGCTTATAGTGTGACGTCACTGGTGCCGGGTTTCTACTGTGCATCTCGCCTTGCACAGCTTATAGTGTGACGTCACTGGTGCCGGGTTTCTACTGTGCATCTCGCCTTGCACAGCTTATAGCGTGACGTCACTGGTGCCGGGTTTCTACTGTGCATCTCGCCTTGCACAGCTTATAGTGTGACGTCACCCGTTCTATGTTTCTACTGTGCATCTCCCCTTGCACAGCTTATAGTGTGACGTCCCTGGTGCCGGGTTTCTACTGTGCATCTCGCCTTGCACAGCTTATAGTGTGACGTCACTGGTGCCGGGTTTCTACTGTGCATCTCGCCTTGCGAAGCTTATAGTGTGACGTCACTGGTGCCGGGCTTCTACTGTGCATCTAGCCTTGCACAGCTTATAGTGTGACGTCACTGGTGCCGGGTTTCTACTATGCATCTCCCCTTGCACAGCTTATAGTGTGACATCACTGGTGCCGGGTTTCTACTGTGCATCTCGCCTTGCACAGCTTATAGTGTGACGTCACTAGTGCCGGGTTTCTACTGTGCATCTCGCCTTGCACAGCTTATAGTGTGACGTCACTGTTGCCGGGTTTCTACTGTGCATCTCGTCTTACACAGCTTATAGTGTGACCGGGTTTCTACTGTGCATCTCGCCTTGCACAGCTTATAGTGTGACGTCACTGGTGCCGGATTTCTACTGTGCATCTCGTCTTGCACAGCTTATAGTGTGACGTCACCGGTGCCGGATTTCTACTGTGCATCTCGCCGTGCACAGTATATAGTGTGACGTCAATTGTGCCGGGTTTCTACTGTGCATCTCGCCTTGCACAGCTTATAGTGTGACGTCACTGGTGCCGGGTTTCTACTGTGCATCTCGCCTTGCACAGCTTATAGTGCGACGTCACTGGTGCTGGGTTTCTACTGTGCATCTCGCCTTGCACAGCTTATAGTGTGACGTCACTGGTGCCGGGTTTCTACTGTGCATCTCGCCTTGCACAGCTTATAGTGTGACGTCACTCGTTCTGGGTTTCTACTGTGTATCTCCCCTTGCACAGCTTATAGTGTGACGTCACTGGTGCCGTGTTTCTACTGTGCATCTCGCCTTGCACAGCTTATAGTGTGACGTCACTGGTGCCAGGTATCTACTGTGCATCTCGCCTTGCACAGCTTATAGTGTGACGTCACTGGTGCCGGGTTTCTACCGTGCATCTCGCCTTGCACAGCTTATAGTGTGACGTCACTGGTGCCGGGTTTCTACTGTGCATCTCGCCATGCACAGCTTATAGTGTGACGTCACTGGTGCCGGGTTTCTACTGTGCATCTCGCCTTGCACAGCTTATAGTGTGACGTCACTGGTGCCGGGTTTCTACTGTGCATCTCGCCTTTCACAGCTTATAGTGTGACGTCACTGGTGCCGGGATTCTACTGTGCATCTCGCCTTGCACAGCTTATAGTGTGACGTCACTCGTTCTAGATTTCTACTGTGCATCTCCCCTTGCACAGCTTATAGTGTGACGTCACTGGTGCCGGGTTTCTACTGTCTATCTCGCCTTGCACAGCTTATAGTGTGACGTCACTGGTGCCGGGTTTCTACTGTGCATCTCGCCTTGCGAAGCTTATAGTGTGACGTCACTGGTGCCGGGTTTCTACTGTGCATCTAGCCTTGCACAGCTTATAGTGTGACGTCACTGGTGCCGGGTTTCTACTGTGCATCTCCCCTTGCACAGCTTATAGTGTGACGTCACTAGTGCCGGGTTTCTACTGTGCATCTCGCCTTGCACAGCTTATAGTGTGACCGGGTTTCTACTGTGCATCTCGCCTTGCACAGCTTATAGTGTGACGTCACTGGTGCCGGATTTCTTCTGTGCATCTAGCCTTGCACAGCTTATAGTGTGACGTCACTGGTGCCGGATTTCTACTGTGCATCTCGCCGTGCACAGCTTATAGTGTGACGTCAATGGTGCCGGGTTTCTACTGTGCATCTCGCCTTGCACAACTTATAGTGTGACGTCACTGGTGCCGGGTTTCTACTGTGCATCTCGCCTTGCACAGCTTATAGTGTGACGTTACTGGTGCCTGGCTTCTACTGTGCATCTCGCCTTGCACAGCTTATAGTGTGACGTCACTGGTGCCGGGCTTCTACTGTGCATCTCGCCTTGCACAGCTTATAGTGTGACGTCACTGGTGCCGGGTTTCTACTGTGCCTCTCGCCTTGCACAGCTTATAGTGTGGCGTCACTGGTGCCGGGTTTCTACTGTGCATCTCGCCTTGCACAGCTTATAGTTTGACGTCACTGGTGCCGGGTTTCTAATGTACATCTCCCCTTGCACGGCTCTTAGTGTGACGTCACTGGTGCGGGTTTCTACTGTGCATATCGCCTTGCACAGGTTGTAGTGTGACGTCACTGGTGCCGGGTTTCTACTGTGCATCTCGACTTGCACAGCTGATAGTGTGACGTCTCTGGTGCCAGGTTTCTACTGTGCATCTCGCCTTGCACAGCTTATAGTGTGACGTCACTGGTGCCGGGTTTCTACCGTGCATCTCGCCTTGCACAACTTATAGTGTGACGTCACTGGTGCCGGGTTTCTACTGTGCATCTCGCCTTGCGCAGCTTATAGTGTGACGTCACTGGTGCTGGGTTTCTACTGTGCATCTCGCCTTGCACAGCTTATAGTTTGACGTCACTGGTGCCGGGTTTCTAATGTACATCTCCCCTTGCACAGCTCTTAGTGTGACGTCACTGTTGCCGGGTTTCTACTGTGCATCTCGTCTTACACAGCTTATAGTGTGACCGGGTTTCTACTGTGCATCTCGCCTTGCACAGCTTATAGTGTGACGTCACTGGTGCCGGATTTCTACTGTGCATCTCGTCTTGCACAGCTTATAGTGTGACGTCACCGGTGCCGGATTTCTACTGTGCATCTCGCCGTGCACAGTTTATAGTGTGACGTCACTCGTTCTGGGTTTCTACTGTGTATCTCCCCTTGCACAGCTTATAGTGTGACGTCACTGGTGCCGTGTTTCTACTGTGCATCTCGCCTTGCACAGCTTATAGTGTGACGTCACTGGTGCCAGGTATCTACTGTGCATCTCGCCTTGCACAGCTTATAGTGTGACGTCACTGGTGCCGGGTTTCTACCGTGCATCTCGCCTTGCACAGCTTATAGTGTGACGTCACTGGTGCCGGGTTTCTACTGTGCATCTCGCCATGCACAGCTTATAGTGTGACGTCACTGGTGCCGGGTTTCTACTGTGCATCTCGCCTTGCACAGCTTATAGTGTGACGTCACTGGTGCCGGGTTTCTACTGTGCATCTCGCCTTTCACAGCTTATAGTGTGACGTCACTGGTGCCGGGATTCTACTGTGCATCTCGCCTTGCACAGCTTATAGTGTGACGTCACTCGTTCTAGATTTCTACTGTGCATCTCCCCTTGCACAGCTTATAGTGTGACGTCACTGGTGCCGGGTTTCTACTGTGCATCTCGCCTTGCACAGCTTATAGTGTGACGTCACTGGTGCCGGGTTTCTACTGTGCATCTCGCCTTGCGAAGCTTATAGTGTGACGTCACTGGTGCCGGGTTTCTACTGTGCATCTAGCCTTGCACAGCTTATAGTGTGACGTCACTGGTGCCGGGTTTCTACTGTGCATCTCCCCTTGCACAGCTTATAGTGTGACGTCACTAGTGCCGGGTTTCTACTGTGCATCTCGCCTTGCACAGCTTATAGTGTGACCGGGTTTCTACTGTGCATCTCGCCTTGCACAGCTTATAGTGTGACGTCACTGGTGCCGGATTTCTTCTGTGCATCTAGCCTTGCACAGCTTATAGTGTGACGTCACTGGTGCCGGATTTCTACTGTGCATCTCGCCGTGCACAGCTTATAGTGTGACGTCAATGGTGCCGGGTTTCTACTGTGCATCTCGCCTTGCACAACTTATAGTGTGACGTCACTGGTGCCGGGTTTCTACTGTGCATCTCGCCTTGCACAGCTTATAGTGTGACGTTACTGGTGCCTGGCTTCTACTGTGCATCTCGCCTTGCACAGCTTATAGTGTGACGTCACTGGTGCCGGGCTTCTACTGTGCATCTCGCCTTGCACAGCTTATAGTGTGACGTCACTGGTGCCGGGTTTCTACTGTGCCTCTCGCCTTGCACAGCTTATAGTGTGGCGTCACTGGTGCCGGGTTTCTACTGTGCATCTCGCCTTGCACAGCTTATAGTTTGACGTCACTGGTGCCGGGTTTCTAATGTACATCTCCCCTTGCACGGCTCTTAGTGTGACGTCACTGGTGCGGGTTTCTACTGTGCATATCGCCTTGCACAGGTTGTAGTGTGACGTCACTGGTGCCGGGTTTCTACTGTGCATCTCGACTTGCACAGCTGATAGTGTGACGTCTCTGGTGCCAGGTTTCTACTGTGCATCTCGCCTTGCACAGCTTATAGTGTGACGTCACTGGTGCCGGGTTTCTACCGTGCATCTCGCCTTGCACAACTTATAGTGTGACGTCACTGGTGCCGGGTTTCTACTGTGCATTTCGCCTTGCGCAGCTTATAGTGTGACGTCACTGGTGCTGGGTTTCTACTGTGCATCTCGCCTTGCACAGCTTATAGTTTGACGTCACTGGTGCCGGGTTTCTAATGTACATCTCCCCTTGCACAGCTCTTAGTGTGACGTCACTGTTGCCGGGTTTCTACTGTGCATCTCGTCTTACACAGCTTATAGTGTGACCGGGTTTCTACTGTGCATCTCGCCTTGCACAGCTTATAGTGTGACGTCACTGGTGCCGGATTTCTACTGTGCATCTCGTCTTGCACAGCTTATAGTGTGACGTCACCGGTGCCGGATTTCTACTGTGCATCTCGCCGTGCACAGTTTATAGTGTGACGTCAATTGTGCCGGGTTTCTACTGTGCATCTCGCCTTGCACAGCTTATAGTGTGACGTCACTGGTGCCGGGTTTCTACTGTGCATCTCGCCTTGCACAGCTTATAGTGCGACGTCACTGGTGCTGGGTTTCTACTGTGCATCTCGCCTTGCACAGCTTATAGTGTGACGTCACTGGTGCCGGATTTCTACTGTGCATCTCGCCGTGCACAGTTTATAGTGTGACGTCAATTGTGCCGGGTTTCTACTGTGCATCTCGCCTTGCACAGCTTATAGTGTGACGTCACTGGTGCCGGGTTTCTACTGTGCATCTCGCCTTGCACAGCTTATAGTGCGACGTCACTGGTGCTGGGTTTCTACTGTGCATCTCGCCTTGCACAGCTTATAGTGTGACGTCACTGGTGCCGTGTTTCTACTGTGCATCTCGCCTTGCACAGCTTATAGTGTGACGTCACTGGTGCCAGGTATCTACTGTGCATCTCGCCTTGCACAGCTTATAGTGTGACGTCACTGGTGCCGGGTTTCTACCGTGCATCTCGCCTTGCACAGCTTATAGTGTGACGTCACTGGTGCCGGGTTTCTACTGTGCATCTCGCCATGCACAGCTTATAGTGTGACGTCACTGGTGCCGGGTTTCTACTGTGCATCTCGCCTTGCACAGCTTATAGTGTGACGTCACTGGTGCCGGGTTTCTACTGTGCATCTCGCCTTTCACAGCTTATAGTGTGACGTCACTGGTGCCGGGATTCTACTGTGCATCTCGCCTTGCACAGCTTATAGTGTGACGTCACTCGTTCTAGATTTCTACTGTGCATCTCCCCTTGCACAGCTTATAGTGTGACGTCACTGGTGCCGGGTTTCTACTGTGCATCTCGCCTTGCACAGCTTATAGTGTGACGTCACTGGTGCCGGGTTTCTACTGTGCATCTCGCCTTGCGAAGCTTATAGTGTGACGTCACTGGTGCCGGGTTTCTACTGTGCATCTAGCCTTGCACAGCTTATAGTGTGACGTCACTGGTGCCGGGTTTCTACTGTGCATCTCCCCTTGCACAGCTTATAGTGTGACGTCACTGGTGCCGGGTTTCTACTGAGCATCTCGCCTTGCACAGCTTATAGTGTGACGTCACTTGTGCCGGGTTTCTACTGTGCATCTCGCCTTGCACAGCTTATAGTGTGACGTCACTGGTGCCGGGTTTCTACTGTGCATCTCGCCTTGCACAGCTTATAGTGTGACGTCACTGGTGCCGGGTTTCTACTGAGCATCTCGCCTTGCACAGCTTATAGTGTGACGTCACTGGTGCCGGGTTTCTACTGTGCATCTCGCCTTGCACAGCTTATAGTGTGACGTCACTGGTGCCGGGTTTCTACTGAGCATCTCGCCTTGCACAGCTTATAGTGTGACGTCACTGGTGCCGGGTTTCTACTGTGCATCTCGCCTTGCACAGCTTATAGTGTGACATCACTTGTTATGGGTTTCTACTGTGCATCTCCCCTTGCACAGCTTATAGTGTGACGTCACTGGTGCCGGGTTTCTACTGTGCATCTCGCCTTGCACAGCTTATAGTGTGACGTCACTGGTGCCGGGTTTCTACCGTGCATCTCGCCTTGCACAACTTATAGTGTGACGTCACTGGTGCCGGGCTTCTACTGTGCATCTCGCCTTGCGCAGCTTATAGTGTAACGTCACTGGTGCTGGGTTTCTACTGTGCATCTCGCCTTGCACAGCTTATAGTTTGACGTCACTGGTGCCGGGTTTCTAATGTACATCTCCCCTTGCACAGCTCTTAGTGTGACGTCACTGTTGCCGGGTTTCCACTGTGCATCTCGCCTTGCACAGGTTGTAGTGTGACGTCACTTGTGCCGGGTTTCTACTGTGCATCTCGCTTTGCACAGCTTATAGTTTGACGTCACTGGTGCCAGGTTTCTACTGTGCATCTCGCCTTGCACAGCTTATAGTGTGACGTCACTGGTGCCGGGTTTCTACTGTGCAACTCGCCTTGCACAGCTTATAGTGTGACGTCACTGGTGCCAGGTTTCTACTGTGCATCTCGCCTTGCACAGCTTATAGTGTGACGTCACTGGTGCCGGGTTTCTACCGTGCATCTCGCCTTGCACAACTTATAGTGTGACGTCACTGGTGCCAGGTTTCTACTGTGCATCTCGCCTTGCACAGCTTATAGTGTGACGTCACTGGTGCCGGGTTTCTACTGAGAATCTCGCCTTGCACAGCTTATAGTGTGACGTCACTTGTGCCGGGTTTCTACTGTGCATCTCGCCTTGCACAGCTTATAGTGTGACGTCACTGGTGCCGGGTTTCTACTGTGCATCTCGCCTTGCACAGCTTATAGTGTGACGTCACTGGTGCCGGGTTTCTACTGTGCATCTCGCCTTGCACAGCTTATAGTGTGACGTCACTGGTGCCGGGTTTTTACTGTGCGTCTCGCCTTGCACAGCTTATAGCGTGACGTCACTGGTGCCGGGTTTCTACTGTGCATCTCGCCTTGCACAGCTTATAGTGTGACGTCACTGGTGCCGGGTTTCTACTGTGCATCTTGCCTTGCACAGCTTATAGTGTGACGTCACTGGTGCCGGGTTTCTACTGTGAATCTCGCCTTGCACAGCTTATAGTGTGACGTCACTGGTGCCGGGTTTCTACTGTGCATCTCGCCTTGCACAGCTTATAGTGTGACGTCACTGGTGCCGGGTTTCTACTGTGCATCTCCCCTTGCACAGCTTATAGTGTGACGTCACTGGTGCCGGGTTTCTACTGTGCATCTCGCCTTGCACAGCTTATAGTGTGACGTCACTGGTGCCGGGTTTCTACTGTGCATCTCCCCTTGCACAGCTTATAATGTGACGTCACTGGTGCCGGGTTTCTACTGTGCATCTCGCCTTGCACAGTTTATAGTGTGACGTCACTAGTGCCGGGTTTCTACTGTGCATCTCGCCTTGCACAGCTTATAGTGTGACGTCACTGGTGCCGGGTTTCTACTGTGCATCTCGCCTTACACAGCTTATAGTGTGACCGGGTTTCCACTGTGCATCTCGCCTTGCACAGCTTATAGTGTGACGTCACTGGTGCCGGATTCCTACTGTGCATCTCGCCTTGCACAGCTTATAGTGTGACGTCACTGGTGCCGGATTTCTACTGTGCATCTCGCCTTGCACTGCTTATAGTGTGACGTCACTGGTGCCGGGTTTCTACTGTACATCTCGCCTTGCACAGCTTATAGTGTGACGTCACTGGTGCCGGGTTTCTACTGTGCATCTAGCCTTGCACAGCTTATAGTGTGACGTCACTGGTGCCGGGTTTCTACTGTGCATCTCGCCTTGCACAGCTTATAGTGTAACGTCACTGGTGCCGGGTTTCTACTGTGCATCTCGCCTTGCACAGCTTATAGTGTGACGTCACTGGTGCCGGGTTTCTACTGTGCATCTCGCCTTGCACAGCTTGTAGTGTGACGTCACTGGTGCCGGGTTTCTACTGTGCATCTCGCCTTGCACAACTTATAGTGTGACGTCAATGGTGCCGGGTTTCTACTGTGCATCTCGCCTTGCACAGCTTATAGTGTGACGTCACTGGTGCCGGGTTTCTACTGTGCATCTCGCCTTGCACAGCTTATAGTGTGACGTCACTGGTGCCGTGTTTCTACTGTGCATCTCGCCTTGCACAGCTTATAGCGTGACGTCACTGGTGCCGGGTTTCTACTGTGCTTCTCGCCTTGCACAGCTTATAGTGTGACGTCACTGGTGCCGGGTTTCTACTGTGCATCTCGCCTTGCATAGCTTATAGTGTGACGTCACTGGTGCCGGGTTTCTACTGTGCATCTCGCCTTGCACAGCTTATAGTGTGACGTCACTAGTGCCGGGTTTCTACTGTGCATCTCGCCTTGCACAGCTTATAGTGTGACGTCACTGGTGCCGGGTTTCTACTGTGCATCTCTCCTTACACAGCTTATAGTGTGACCGGGTTTCCACTGTGCATCTCGCCTTGCACAGCTTATAGTGTGACGTCACTGGTGCCGGGTTTCTACTGTGCATCTCGCCTTGCACAGCTTATAGCGTGACGTCACTGGTGCCGGGTTTCTACTGTACATCTCGCCTTGCACAACTTATAGTGTGACGTCACTGGTGCCGGGTTTCTACTGTGCATCTCGCCTTGCACAGCTTATAGTGTGACGTCACTGGTGCCGGGTTTCTACTGTGCATCTCGCCTTGAACAGGTTATAGCGTGACGTCACTGGTGCCGGGTTTCTACTGTGCATCTCGCCTTGCACAACTTATAGTGTGACGTCACTGGTGCCGGGTTTCTACTGTGCATCTCGCCTTGCACAGCTTATAGTGTGACGTCACTGGTGCCGGGTTTCTACTGTGCATCTCGCCTTGCACAGCTTATAGTGTGACGTCACTGGTGCCGGGTTTCTACTGTGCATCTCGCCTTGCACAGCTTATAGCGTGACGTCACTGGTGCCGGGTTTCTACTGTGCATCTCGCCTTGCACAACTTATAG
>OZ024911.1:12143767-12177729 GCA_964017125.1 Flabesymbios commensalis | reverse complement strand
TAAAGTCGATCCCCGCACTGTAAGGGTTATGATAGGATGCTGTCATATCCATGGGAAGGAGCATACAATGAAATGAGTGCAGAGGTGGACCAAGCGTCACAAGCATGTTGCAGGGCTTGACGACTACGGTCCTCAGTGTCAGAGCCAAATATGTCATCAGAAAGGCCGACGGCAGAAGACGTCAGTCGGGAAGGCGACTGACCCGGTCAGTCGGGAAGGCAACTGACCCGAAGACTGAAAAACTTGGTGGAAAAAGTGTCCA
The DNA here is from genome assembly GCA_964017125.1 of Flabesymbios commensalis. Classification (NCBI taxonomy): domain Eukaryota; kingdom Metazoa; phylum Annelida; class Polychaeta; order Terebellida; family Flabelligeridae; genus Flabesymbios; species Flabesymbios commensalis. Next base: position 12,177,467 of record OZ024911.1, on the reverse strand, counting down.
CGAACACAGTCCGTCATGATATTAGCCTGTATGTGCACAAAAGTGGCCTAAAGCCATCATTTTTTGCATCAATATTAATCCAACATAAGCTAAACAAGCAAAGTCAAATCTGGAAAAAACAAACTTTCTATATATCAGCTCCGTGCTCAAGCTGTAGCCTTTCGCATTGCTTGTACATGGAGCTAGGATGCTGTCATATCCATGGGAAGGAGCATACAATGAGTACAGAAGTGGACCAAGCGTCACAAGCAAGTTACAGGGCTTGACGACTACGGTCCTCAGTGTCAGAGCCAAATATGTCATCAGAAAGGCCGACGGCAGAAGACGTCAGTCGGGAAGGCGACTGACCCGAAGACTGAAAAACTTGGTGGAAAAAGTGTCCACGAACACAGTCCGTCATGATTTAGCCAAGGTACTCAGGGAATACAAAATACAGCAAGTGAATGACTGTTCTTCACCAAGAAGTATGCTAGCATGTCCCAGAGGAATGGGAGAACTGGGTATTGTCTGACGTCTGTCGTCTGTTCCTGACACCTAGCAGTTCCAACAGGCAGAGCCAGTGTGTCTGCACTGACAACCATGAGAAATAAAAAGTACAACCTTCTGAGCTGGTGACGTTCAGTGTCCATGTGGCGGTCATGTATGGGCTCGGGTAGTTTTATTTTGCATCACAAGAGACAACATCATTACCCTTTCAGCGCGGGAATCGATTTTAGACGTCTGAATCTGACGTCTAAAATCGACCCCCGCGATGAAAGAGTAAAATCTTTATAATGGCCGCTGACCCATAAGATATGTATTCAAATGAGCCGGAAAGAGCTGACTAAGACATTTATGATGATTTCAAATTGACAAAAAAAACTGTGGTCCTCATGGTTTATATAACAATATTTCAACGATTATGGTTCAAGACATCAGTGAAAATCATTCACCACGGCCCTGTAACCTGAAGCAGCTGCAATCAAGAGCAGTGAGGGAGTGGAGGAACACTCGGTTCTCAAAAACGTGGTTCACTCCATGCCTGAAAGACTCCAAACTATGCTTAAAAGGGGAATACAGTGGATATTAAATTGGATTTGATTGTTTAACCCTTTCATCGCGGGGACCGAGTTTATGGCCGTCAGAAGTCTATTATTCATACTTGCTCAAAAACGCAATAGAAATATGGGCCTGGCAGAATAATGGTTGAATTACTTAAATCAGTAGGGCTCCTGTACATGTAGCCCCCTCGGTAATCTGGCTGAAAGAGTAAACTATTTATATAATGGCCAGAGACCTATAACATAGGTATGCCTATTCAAATAAAGCAGAAAGAGCTAATTAAGACATTAGGATTATTTAAATTGATAAAAAACCTTTGGTCTCCATGGTTTATATAACAAAATTTCAGCGCTTTGAGGGGTAATGTTGTTTTTGCAGGGCGAACGTTTTCAGTCAATTGAAGTAGTGTACCGCGGTAGAGAGATACAACTTAAATTGACTGAAAATGTAAATTCAATAGCACAGGGCTCTGGGCGTTAGCGATAGGTTTACAGTAGGTTTCATATTAACAGTGGTGAATGATTTTCACCGATTTATCAGTCAATTAATTCTAAACCAATTTTCAAGAAACTGCACACATTTTCCGTCTGTATTTATTATTCAAAATGTACTTTCAACACCTCCTATTCTGTCAATTTTTAATTTGTATTAAACTTGCTTGAAAAACGCATGAAAGCATGGCAGTAAATGAAATGAATCGGGCTTTATGCCACCTTTGTGCACATATAGGCCCAACTGGGCCAGGAGAACCTCCTGAGGGTGGTGAGATGATTGAGATGACACTGTCCTCCAGACACAGGATTCGAAATTCGAGCCCTGGCGGTCTGAGGCCGAGCACGCTACCTCTCGGTCACAGAGGCTCCCCAAAATACTAACTTTCACACGTGGATGGGGAAGTTTCAAACCGCCGGGAACCGAACCCCAGACTCTGGCGTGAAAGGCAGCGGTGCTAACCACTACAATAGGGCCCCCGCACAGCATGGCAGTACAAAAGTCTAAAATGAGGAAATCAGCAGCGTCGCTATTGCCCATTGACAGCCAGCCTTCTTCGTCTGAGCTGTTAACCGTTCAAGCGCCAAGGACGAATAAAGTCGTTTTCAATCCCGATCAAATTACTGTTATTGGGAAAGAAATGGGTGTATAAATATTTGCAAATATGGATCTGTAAACACACATCTCGTTCCCAATATACAGTGATTTAACCCTTGCAGCGCAGGGATCGATTTTAGTCGTCAGAATCTGACGTCTGACGTCTAAGGTCGATCCCCGCACTGTAAGATTAAAAATATTTCTAATGGTCGTGGACCCATAATATAGGTATTCAAATGAATCAGAAAGAACTGACTAAGACAGTTATGATTATTTCAAATCGAAAAAAACCCACTTTGGCCTCCAAGGTTTTCATAAAAAAAAATTAGCGCTTAAGGGGTTAAAAACGACTGTAGTCGTGCTTAGTAGGTAATGGGTTAAATGGTAACGTTGGTATATTATCCTTGGTGATCGGATTTAGCCGATTTTAACCCTTCTGTTGCTAAATTGTTTGCTTCTATTTTTCATTCATTTGACTCTGGAATTGCTAGCACAATTTCAAGCTTCAAATGACGAAAAATAGTTTTATTTTACATATTTTTCAATTTAAATCAGTTCATTATCTAAGCACATACAAAAAAACTATTTTTTTCATTTTAGAGAAATTACTGGGGCATTTTGTGATTCATACTTGCACAAAAACGCAATAGAAATAAGGGCCTGGCAGAATAATGGTAAAAGCACTTAAATCAGTAGGGCTCCTGTACCTGTAGCCCCCTCGGTAATCAGACTTGGGATTCAGCTGGTCCTAATAAGTTATTCTTCACACCATCCTGTGCGTCCTTGTGGAGTCCTTGAGGCGGAGACGACTTAATGATGATAGCCTGATCAGCCTATTGACCCAGAGAAAAGCAATGAAAGCTAAATAGCTGTTTAATTGCGTGGTCTATTAATAGGCATATCGGCTGCTCCCAGCGGTGATTAACGTGGCTGGAAGAGGCGAAGCTGGGGGACTAACCCTTATGACGCTGAAACGTATTGGTATAAACAAGACTTAGACAAATGTATTCGATTTTCTACATACATTCAAAGAAACAACATAAACAAAAAACAATTGCAGAAAACCTGAAGACTTCTAAATAGACTTCAGGTCGCTAGCATAGAAGCCACAAAAAATAGAAATATGTATCGAAATATTTGACTTAAAAAAAGTACATGAAAGCAAACGTAGCTATAATGTGTACATAATACAAAAAAACTACTCATACGAGCAAACAAACCAACTGATTAAATTACAGTTATTTGAATAATTTCCAATAAAAAAATCGTTTCATATAGATCATTAAACCAGAGGGACTGTGTGTACATAATTTATCGATTTTTTCTTTTATAATATGAGGACAACTGTTAATAGTAGTTACAATACGATGCAATACATTGAGACCAAAGTTTTTTTTCTATTGTTTTAACCGTGCAGACTAACTGGGTTTATCAATATGAAATTATCACAAAATATGTCTTAGTTAGCGCTTCCGCTTCATTTGAATACCTATGTTATATTCCTACGGCCATTAGACATATTTCAATTCTTTCAGTGCGGGGACCGTCTTTATACTGTACGTCAAAATCGGACGTCTACAGACGTCAGATTCTAACGTCTGACGAATTAATTAACTCTTTCCGCTGCATTTGAGTACCTATATGTTATGGGTCTATGGCCATTATAAATAGTTTACTCTTTCAGTGCGAGGATCGACTTTAGACGTCAAACGGCAGATTCTGACGTCTAAAGTCGATCTCCCTCGGTATAAGGGTTAACGCGGGCCAAGGGCTACCTACACAGCCATTATGTGGTTTGAAATACGTTGCTCTGCAAAGCCAGAAGGCAGTATCAGCTTACTATATAGATGACCCTTTCAGTGCGGGGACCGTCTTTATACGTCAGAATCTGCCGTCTACAGTAATTCCCTCAAACGCATTATTAAACCATTAACCCTTTCAAGCCTGAATTTATCATTGCCATCTTCATTGCTGTCGCAATTCTCGACTTGTAGTAGTGTAAGATCATTTGATGTGGTTAAAAATTTAAGAAAATTACCATGTATTGGTAAACCAGTTGCGTGGAAATTTTCGTTCTAAAACCCTTGATTGTAGGAAAATTAAGTCTGTTTTCAGGGATGTAAAATTATGCTTTAATGCATCGTGAGGGTTTAAAGGGTTGAAGCGCTAGGTTAGATAATTAAAATTTCCACCCACTTGAGGTTGTGGAGCGATCCACAATTTTAACCATTAAAGCTCTGAAATAATTTGTAAAAACATCGCAACCAAAGGTTTTTTTTTCAATTTGAAATCATCGTACATGTCTAAGTTAGCTCTTTCTGATTCATTTGAATACCTATGCTATGGGTATCCGGCCATTAGAAATATGTTGATTCTTACAGTCCGGGGATCGACTTTAGTCGAGAGTATCTGACGTCTACAGACGTCAGATTCTGTCGACTAACGTCTATCCCCGCGCTGTAAGGGTTAAGAGGGTGAATACTACTCACAAGTGTTTAATTTGGGACCAAACATTTGCAAACCTTGATATTTAAGCACCCAGCATCTACCAAAACTAATTTTGTAATTTCAGTTTTATTTTATTCGATTATGTTAAATTCACATACAGATGTCCAACAGGACAACAATCTAAATGTTTGTGGTCATCTAGTTTTTTTGGCTGCATAATAGTGAATTGTATCGCGTATTTATGTACATGTCAACGACATTCTTCCGATTATTGTGCTATTCTGTACATTTGTTCCGTAATCAATTACAAGTTCTATATTTAATAATCTGGTATGCGTATAATGAATGATCATTACATTTTCTAATGTTATACATTTTATATGGTGATGACGTGTTTTCGAGCCTCCTTTGTTAAAAACTGTATAAAAATAAATTTAATTAAATAGTCTAGAATTTAATACCTTTTCAGATTAATTAAATTGGTACAAAGCGTAAGCCGTGAAACAACCTGACACTCATTTAATTAATTATTACATTTGATAAATGAAAACGTAATCCATTTTCTCAGTGCTGTTTTGCCATATAGACAGCCACACCGTAGGTCATAGGTAGCCACACCGGGCAATACGTACACAATCACAAACAGGTCAGAAAAGAAATTAAGAAATAAAATGTCATATAATTTTGACATTTTAATTTACAAAAATAATTAACACATCTATGTCGAAGTTTGAAAACGCTTACGTGTAAATCACAACAATTCGTCACCTTGGATATGAAAGGGTGTATCTGCCACTTTGTGGCAGATACACCCTTTTATATCCAAGGTGACGAATTGTGAAGTGTTTTATCCCAGCATGGAAAGAGTAAAATATTTATAATGGCCGTAGACCCATAATATAGATTTTCAAATGAATCGGAAAGAGCTACAATGTAACTGAGACATTAATGATTATTTCGAATTGAAAAAACCCTTTGTTCTCTTTGTTAATATAAACATATTTCAGGGCTTCAATCTTGTCGTTTTAATCTGTTTTATCAGTCGACCAAGTCACTGATATTGGGAATTAGATGTGTGTCTAGACATCGAGATTTGCAAACATATTTGCTCAAATTATACAAGTATGAGGAGTTTTCAGCCACTTGAAAATTTAAGGGCTGAGACATCATGTACTGCTAATATGTAAGTTAATTTTTAACCCTTTCAGCGCGAGGATTAACTTTAGACGTCAGTGTCTGACGTCTACGGACGTCAGACTCTGACGTCTGAAGTCGATCCCGCCATTGAAAGAGAAAAATATTTAGTTTATTTATAACGGCCCGTAAACCCATAACATAAGAATACAAATGAAGCGGAAACAGCTAACTAGAACATTTATGATGTCTTCAAATTTATCTTTACAAAAATATTCCAGCGTTGTAAGGGATAAATATTGGTGGGCCATCGTCTGGTACGGTCGACAACAAGCCTTTAACCCTTTAACCGCCGGTCTCGCATATATTCGGATTTTCATTTTTTATTAGCACATTAAGTACCACCTTTTAAACATGTTAAAGATAAAATGTGACATCAATCAGCAATATTTGAAAACAATTAACCACCATTTTGTCAAATCTGAATAATTTTCACTCACTTGAAGTTGTGAATCGCGTCAGCGAGACACAACGTCAAGTGGGTGAAAATTCAGATTGAATAATTTTGCGGTTAAAGGGTTAAACGTTAGGCCAGTATATACAATCGGCTCACGCTGGTCTCAACCTTTAAAGCTCTGATTTTTTTATGAAATCCTTGGAGGCCAAAGGGTTTTTTTCAGTTTGAAATCATCATAAATGTCTTATTCAGGTCTTTCCGATTCATTTGAATACCTATGATATGGGTCTACGACCATTATGAATATTTATACTACTTTATTTTTATCTCAGGGATCCACATTTATCGTCAGAATCTGGCATCTACAGACGTCAGATTCTGACGACTAAAGTCGATCCCCGCACTGTAAGAGTTATGTCTAAAGACCTGAGTCAGTTTAAGCTCACTGATTGGTTGGGACTTGATCACGTGTTGATAGTTAAGACACTATTTTGACTTAAGTCGGCTGGTGAAACTTGATTCTGGCAGCTTGAGAAGATAATCTTTAAGTGCATTAGAAATGTCATAAGGTCCAGCAGTGCTGTCCTGTGTCGGTCTGTGACATTATGTCTTGAGTTACTTTTTCCTTTTGTTAATCGTGTATCTTAGCACAAAAGAGTGTCTAGGGTACAGACATTTTGTTACATGAGCTCCGAGACGTGACAGACGGAGATAAAGATATTGGAGACACACTTTTTTATCAATTGACAGGTGTAATATGAACTGTTTGACACCAAAAAGGGTAATATAAAACATATGTGGACAATTCCGTGACTAGATGTGATACATCTTGGCAGATTAAATTTTGAAAAAGCTAATACCAATGGTGTTTCATTAATTATACTAAAAATAATTATGGATCTGGCGAAGTCTGGGCTTTTATGGAGCACAATTTTTCAGATTATGTTTGATATTTTAATAATACTTGAAAAAGGTATGATCTACTACAATGCTTGATCATGCTTCTGATGTATCGTGTAGAACAAAATAAAATGCACAGCAACGTATACATATGATGAAAAATACAAAAATACTGACACGAGACAAATTATTCCCTGATATATGTACGTACCTGGCAGTACAAGGGTTAACACGTGGACAAAATGGCGGCCATCAATACTGATTATCACTGACCACTCAGGTCAGTGAATCGGCTACATTCTTGGGATAGGACTTAGGGGCTCATCCCTCTACAAATTATAAGATCGATCTCATCCATTAGAGGAGTTAACACTGCACCCTTCCAACCCTGATTATTTTTGTATAAACTTTGGAAACCGAAAGGTTTTTTTCAATTTGAAATCATCATAAATGTCTTAGTTAGCTCTTTGCGATTCATTTGAATCCCTATGTTATGGGTCTACGGCCATTATGAGTATTTTAATTCTTCCAGTGCGGGACCGTCTTTAGATGTCAGAATCTGACGTCTACAGACGTCAGATTCTGACGTATAAAGACGGTTCCGCGGTCAGAATCTGACGTCTGTAGACGTCAGATTCTGACATCTAAAGACGGTTCCCGAAATGAAAGGGCTATTCCGCTAAGCACGACTAAAGTCTTTTTTATTAAATGTAATCTGTTTTTAGTCGATGAAATCATTGATATTGTGATCTGATTCCCAATATCAGTTGCAAATAGTGATGTTAAAATACCCATTTGATTATCAAATGGATATTTCTACATCACGATTTGCAATTTTTGATCATATAATCAACACAAAGATGAGTAATTTTCACCCACGTGAAAATGGTGAAAATTTGAATTATTTATTTTAACGCTTCATCTTTATCCTGCAATTTTTTTTTAATTTTCCACCACTTGAGGCTGTGTCTCGCTACCGTGTCCCACAACCTTAACTGGTTGTAAACTAGTCGTATTTGTTGAATTTGAGACCAAATATTTACAAATTTTGATTTTTAAACAGTTATTTTATTCCTAATAACTGTGATTTAATCGGCTAATCAAACAAAATAAAAAATGACTATTGTCGTGATTAGCAGGCAAAGGGCTAAGGTTTAAGATTAGTCTAAACAGCTCTGTTGGAAAAGTATTTATAGCTCATATATTTATTTTTTAATTTATTGAAACATATTTATACAGGATAAAAAGATTTTTATACGGTATAAATATTTAGAACGCATCTCACTTAAAATATTTAGATTGATGTGATCCTAACTTTCTTTTATTTCCAGTTGAAAAGTTAAGATTTATCTCAAATTTTTAAGTGGAATTGAGACAATGTTAAGATAAAAATATATCTTAATATTTTCAGAGGCATAGACCTTTATTGATCTCATTAAAAAAATCGTGCTAGAGTAGAAGAAAAACACGAGCACAAAACCACCAAAAGTCAGCCCACTAGGCATTAGGCGATGACCCGATGTTTCGCTAATGCTAGGCGAGCGTCTTAGACCCAACATTGACCCAAGATCAGGTCAATGCCTCATGTTTGTTGGAACGAAGGTATTACAGGCCCCAATTTCACCAACTTGCTAATGGTCAATAAAATATTTTTTAAACGAAGGCCCTGTTCGATTCGCATAGATCGCAAAATAGTTTAGTGGTCCAGTTTGCTTCGGTTTGCTTCGGTTTCGTATGCCCGAAACGAACACCGCGAATTGATAGCAGCACAGTTGCCGCCAATATAGAAATAGTTTGAGCCAAGGAAACATCTGGTCTGAATGGATGAATAAATTAATGTATGATGAATGAATGAATAAATGAATGAATATATACATTAATAAATGAATGAATGAATGAATGAATGAATAAATGAATGAATGAATGAATGAATGGATGAATAAATGAATGAATGAATGAAAAAATGAATGAATAAATGAATGAATGATTGAATGAATGAATAAATGAATGAATGAATGGATGAATAAATGAATAAATGAATAAATGAATAAATGAATAAATGAATGAATGAATGAATGAATGAATGAATGAATGAATGAATGAATGAATGAATAAATAAATGAATGAATGAATGAATGAATGAATGAATGAATGAACGAATGAATGAATGAATGAATGAATGAATGAATGAATGAATGAATGAATGAATGAATGAATGAATGAATGAATGAATGAATGAATGAATGAAAGAATGAATGAATGAATAAATGTACAAATGACTGACTGACTGACTGACTGACTGACTGACTGACTGACTGACTGACTGACTGACTGACTGACTGACTGAATGAATGAATGAATGAATGAATGAATGAATGAATGAATGAATAAATGAATGAATGAATGAATGAATGAATGAATGAATGAATGAATGAATGAATGAATGAATGAATGAATGAATGAACAAAGGAATGTATGGATGAACAATAATTTAAGGAACGCATTATTGAAACAATGAATGAATTGAGCCTACATTTGGCCTCGTTAGTGCACTTGTAGGCTGAACTGAATCATAGTATCACAACCGGCTGAGGATGATGATATCAGACTAGACACACTCTGGACCAGGAATTGGTAAGATGAGTCCATCTCATTCTGTAGCTACTGTTAGTGGTTGATACAGAGCGAATGACAGTGCCAGTGTCTAGTGTTAGTATAAGTGCCCACATACCCGGACCGTCCACTTCTCATCATCAACGTTAAGCAGTCCTGAACGCATGATTGGTGAGGGATGGGTGCAGCGGAGACAACCTGCGTGTGACCCTCACCCAGCGCTGTACCAATGCTGTGCCAGCATCTCTGATGCTGGCACAGCATTGGTACAGCGTTGGCTCAGCACCCCATACCGTCCAGGGGGTAGCTGGACACCGTGATGTCCCCCTAACACGCTACCTACTCTTGTCATCACACTCTACTCCGCACAGTAAATGAGTCTCACTTAAGCTGCGACCACACCAAGGACGCGCGGCATTATCTTAGCGTTGACCAACGATTTTTCTTCCAATAAGTAGGTCTTGCTATTATTAAGGTAAAACAGTGAATGTCTCTCACTTAAGCTCCGTGCACACCAAGGACGCGCTAGATTATTCTGCAGACAACCAATACTTTTTTCTTCTAATATGTAGTTCTCGTTAAAGAAATCAGTAGATGTTTCTCACTTAACATGATATTAGGTTAGAACACACCAAGGGCGAACTTTATTTTCCTAGATAGTTTTTGCGACGAACAACGCTTTTTCTATAAATAAGTTGTTAGTGTTATTAGAGGAGAATTTAAATAAGTAGGTATTGCATGCCATTAAGGTAGAGCAGTCCTTTCTTCTCACTTACACGCTAGATTATTCTAGGAACCAGTCTTTTTTGTTAAATAACAAAAAATTGTCATTGATACAAATCAGTAACTGTTCCTCATTTCAGCCCTCAACACACCAATGACGTGCTAGATTGTTCTAGAGGCCAAGGCTATTTCTTTAAATAAGAAGGTATTGCTATTAAGGGAAAATGTTTCTCACTTAACACGCTAACGTCGCAACACACCAAGATTAATGCACAGACGTTCTTGCGACGACCAACGCTTTTTCTTCAAAGAAAGAAAAAATGTTACTCACTTAAAGTCGGACCACACCAATTGCACCCCAGGACATTCCGAGGGCTGAAGTCTGAACGGTTTTCAACTATTGACGTGGATTTAAGTGGATGAAAATTATACTTGTTTAAATTTCAGACCAGACATTTCTAAATCTTGATGTTTAAACGCTTATTTCTTTCCCAATATCAGTGATTAGATCGCTAATAAAATGGATATTAAAAACGACTATAGTCGTGTTAAGAGCTAAAATACACAAAACACACATAACAGTAGAAAACAAATGCCTCGATGCGGCTGAAAAATATCAAACAGTCTCAAATATCAAACATTTTCGAGCGTAATTACTTTAATATCTATACGCATTATCCCTTATGCTGCTAAATTGTTTGTTATCTTTCAGTTAAAGCTGGAATTGCTGACCAATTTCCAGCTTCAAATGATGAAAACATGTGTCTATTTATGAATAAGAAACATCTGAATCGTGCTTGAAACTATACAGGTCTAGCAGCACAAGGGTCAAACCGTTCATATACGGGTCTAGCAGGACAAGGGTTAGGTGTAAAAATAGACAGAAAATAAAATGATATATTGCTACACTAAAGCTTTCTGTACTTTTTGTCACTGGCAAGCAGCTGTATCTATTTACCTCGCAGACTGGCTTAAAAAAAGCTGCAATTATTTATTAGTATTGATGGATTATAATTATTATACTCGCCCAGTGTAGTTAAAAGGAAAATAGCGGTAACAGTTTCTGCTGCTACTCTTTACACTGCAGATTTGGTCACATTAATCTTCTGGTGGATCACTCGTGAAGCGTTAAGCTGCATCCAGAATAGATGGCCAGCATTTGACACCTCGTTTACAGATAGTACATGATTCACCCTAACCAGCGTTAAGGCGCGGGATTCTGGCGCATTCTGGCGCATGATTCCCAGTCCATCTTGAAAAAAATCATAAAACTCTCATTTCTACTATTTAAGTAGCAATCTTATGAATGTTAGACCATCTTCTATATAATGTTCTTACGATATTGAAACCGAAAGAAGAGAATTCGATTTATAAACTAGCAATTTACTACATGTCATAGACACTTTTTAATTATTTACTAGAGATTTCCAGCGTAGTTGTCTGCGTGGGGCTCTACGAAATATAGCTAGCTAAATTTCAGGAGAATTAGTTGAGAACTGACTGAGAAATGAACACCAAAATATAATGTATATCTTGCTAAACGAACAATAACACTTGTATCTATCATGTCTATATAGCTGCTGTTACAACACCTAGTTTAGCAAAAGCCACCCAACATCTTCCGCCACATGGGGGAGCGCAAAATCTTTCCAAAAGCGGCAATAGAACATTTCCCATGCTACGCAAAACCAAGAACAAGACATAACCGCGGTCTTCGTGTTTCAAATTCTATCATGACCTTAGGGAGCTGCTCCCTTTAATAAACCCTTTAAATAATCTGGCTTTCAGATCGAAACAAAATCTGCCTTCATGCTGCTTAGAAAGCATAATTTGCCCCTCCCCTCGAAGTATCGTTTTTAATATGCCCATGTGCGTCAAACACCCCCAGTAGCATGTGTATCGCGCATAAACAATTGGTCGAAGAAAACGTAAAAAAAAAAAAAAATATCTGGCAGAAGAAATATCATCCAGTCCCCTCCCGTCCCAAGCACACGTTTTTTAATTGGTCGCTCCCTTTATATGGCACCCTGATAATCAATAAAACTGTGGATTGTTAGATCTCCTTGTTAGATTGTTAGATCGATGATTATATGGACTCCAGTAGCAGTTTATGTCTTTATTGTAAAAAATACCTTGTATTACAAACCCTTTTTGTGTAAACCACTCTGGATATTGTCGATTATGATGTCGATTATGATGCCGACAATGGGCGACCAATAAACGATAAAATTATTAGTGGCTATAATGTCAGAAAGCAATCCCAGCACACACAAAACAGTGGAGAAATGTTTGGCTTATCGATTCCCCACTGTCTGGGGAGTTGGCCAGCATTGATACAGCATCGGGTCAATGCCGTGCCCCCAGCAAACACGCGACATTCACCCTATGCTGAGTTAATGCTTATAAAATAAAAAAATAATTTTAGATGATCGGGAAAAACGGAAAATCACTATATATATTTACATAACAGATAGCTATTTAGTTTGATTGTTTGTATGTTGATGGAAAATACCTATAATAAATATCATTGGGTCAAAGGTCAAGGCTATAATTCAAGGTCAGAGGTCAATAATGCAGGTCAAACATGCCTAATTCATTATCACTTGTATATTACATCCTCCACATTTGAAAATTTTCTATAGCTGAACCTGTATTCATTGTTTTATAATTTAGATTTTTGCTATGAAGTCGTAGACGGTGGACAAGCATTGATTAAGCATTGGGTCAATACCTTCAGCATGCCTACTATTAGTCGTCCGAGTTAGGGTCACAGCTGGACGGCATGTGTTTTTATGCTGGCAGTCACGCTAAGATCAACAATTTCATGAAAAATGTAAGGGTAAAATGAAATGAATTAAATGGGGTTTTGGGCCACCTTTGTGCACATGTAGTCCAAATTGGACTAAGATGGTGAGATGAATGAGATGACATTGCCCTCCAGACACAGGATTAGAAATTCGAGCCCTGGTGGTCTGAAGCCGAGCACGCAACCCATGTGAAAAAGTGTGGGTAACTGTATTCAAATGCTAAATTCAACTGGCAATCAAATCCCCACGTGAAGGCATTAATTACTCCAATGAGATGTACATCACTTATGTCATTATTTAATAATATAAAAAGCATTGAACAAACAAGGAAGCCTTGATGCATTGCGCAATCGATTGCTTGCCCAAGTAGAATTCGGCTCAAAACTGTTCAAAGGAGTGGAGTGTACAGTGCTGCCTGTGGTACTATGTGCTATAAAAAATACCCTTGAAATCATTTAAAATAAGAGTAGGGCATAGTCCCGGCTTCCGGCTTCCTTCTGTCGCGATATTGCCATGATTGTGCAGAAAGCAACGTAAAGCAATATTCACTCACTCGATCACTTCTAATGGCATTGATTACAGACTCTGTATCAAGTAGGCTTATTACCGACTATATCGAGTCTGTTATCATGGTGATGACGGACTAACTATTACATCATGTATATATACATAACCTAATTGCATTCACCATCAACGTTTTTGCTCGGCCATCCTGTTTATAACGTCACGCATTGCAAGACGGACTGACCCAGATGTTAGGCATGTGATTGGTTGAGATGGCCGTCTCGACCAATCACATACATAACATCTGGGTCTATTGCTTTGAGAAGATCGGCACGGGTGGTCATTTTCTTTAGCCTCAATTTCCGAGTAATTAACAATATGTCACCCTCCTGACATGCTGCATACATGGCAGGTGGTCTGCCCTGATGGCTTACTGGTTTAGGCAGAGGGGCTGGGCCCGTATTCTCGTACAAGTTACGATATATCGTAGGCTTCGGATTGGGCGAGATGGCCATCTCGACCAATCCGAAGCCTACGATTTATCGTAACTTGTACGAAAATACGATTCCAGGTGTAGTGGTGACGGCTTTCGCTTATCACGCCAGAACTCACAGGCTCGCTCCCCGCTCAATTGGCATTGGTGTTCTGCATCAAGCTCGAATTGCAATCCTGTGTCTGGAGGACGTTGGTATCTGTTTCACCTCACCATCCTCAGGCGGTTATCTTGGTTCAGTTTAGCCTGTATGTGTTGAAAATGGCCTCAAGTTCCATTCATCAATTTATTCATTGATTCATTGATTGATTGATTCATTGATTGATTGATTCATTCATTCATTCATTCATTCATTCATTCATTCATTCATTCATTCATTCATTCATTCATTCATTCCTTTATTCATTCATTCATTCATCTATTCACTCATTCATTCATTCATTCACTCGTTCATTCATTCATTCATTCATCCATCCTTACAGTTCGGTTCGGTAGTAGACTCACAAGATACCATGCTCAAAAATGACTTTTGGCATTGTAGCTGTGCATATGCAATGCTCCAAAGTGTTCAAATGAAGTAAAATTACCTTAGCACATTATGGAGACGAAATTGGGCGAGCAATAAAAAACAGATTTCAAGTCGAAATAATGTGAGTACGCCACTCGTCATATAGTATGGATATCAGGATATGCTAGAAGGCAGGGGCTGACCCAGTAAAAGTAAAATAACTAGGTTAAAGTCAGTAGTTATTGATTGACTACAGTCACGAGGTGTTGACGTGGAAATTTCAGGATATTGATACAGGGCTTTGTCAATTCAGCAATTATTGTTTTCTTTGCATTGTTTGACTTATTTAGCAGACGAACCTATACTTGATAATAACACAGCAAGCTATAGTACCATCAAATACAAGGCATTTTACTGACATTGTTTTATGATCTACGGCGCTTTCCCAAAATTAAAATACACCAGTGACTTCAATCTATTGTTAAAGGCCAAAATCATCAGAAAATCGGTGATTTTATTTTGGTTTCTTAATATGACCATATGATATATGTCCATATGTCCACATGTCCACATGTCCATAGATATAGAGACAAAATTCCAGATTTCTTATTTTGGACAACAATGTCGAAAATAAGAAATACGGGAATTTCGTCTCTATATCTAGCCTAACTGGTAAATGCACAGCACAAAAATTTTTGCAGTTCTAGTCTATGGACATATTTACATCATATGGTCATATTAAGAAGCCATAATAAAATCGCGATTTTTTGATGATTTTAGCCTGGGTATGGGCCTTTAAAGCAGTAGATTAGGATCTACAAATATACACCTCTGTCCATTAATCTACATTTTTTTATTCTCCACCCATCATTAAAGGAACTAGCACACCACTTAGATTTAGTCAAGGTTGTCAAAAAATCTAGACTTGCTAGGTGCACTTTGCCCTTCGTTAATTTTGTTTTTGTTAAAATATTATAGTATTCAATTATTTTACCAATAAAAGTTGAAATCAAATGAATGTTAAAGCACCTCGCATTGTTTAAATATTTTACAACCATGACTAAAGCTAGGTGGTGGCTTAGACCATTTAATTATTCTGTATTCTCGTACACGTTACGTTTCATATATCGTAGGCTTCGTACTGGTCGAAATGACCATTTCGACCAGTACTAAGTCTACGATATATCGTAACGTGTGCTATAACACGGGCACAGACTCTTATATCCTCATCTTCATCTTACAGCTAATGTACCACGAAATTGCACCTCTTGATGTTTATTTTTTCACAATTTTCTGCGTCTGGATATCCTTATAGCAGGGCTGCCCTTTTAAAATCTCAGATATCAAGCACCCCTTCTATTTTATTTCTGGATCCGCACCTTGTTTCCTGTGTATAGACCACGTGCCAGTATTTGAGGATAAGGATGTCTAAATCCTGGCCGAGCAATATGACAAATCTGTCTGCAGGCTTAGAGCCCGTGTCCCAGAGGACAGCAGGGAGGCGTTATAGCCACCAGGGTCACCATCACATTTCATCCTCCGATGCGCATGCTCACAAAACGCTACGGCAGCGTAATCCTGCGTGGGTCGACGTTGGCTGGCGCTGCGACAACGTCCCAGCAAACACAAAACATTTGTATAACATTTGTACAATTTAGGACCAATGTCGAAGACGTTGGGCCGACGTTGTGCAAATGTTATACAAATATTTTGTGTTTGTTGGGGTAGCACGTCAGCGGTAAAAATGACCGGCACAACAACTACATCACGCTGGGCCAACGCTCACAATGCAGATAATGCACTGTGGTAGATCATCAACCCTCGCAACGCTGGAATACTTGTAGGCCCTATATAAACCATGTATGGAGACCTGATGTCACTGAACTCGTATTTTAACAATAATATAAGAGTTTCGAACACATTTGGATTAATGATTTTAACTCTTACAGCACTGAAATTTTTGGTTATTTTCAATTTAATATCATCATAAATGTCTCAGTTGGCTCTTTCTGCTTCATTTGAATCCTTATGTTACGGGTCTACGGCCATTATAAAATGTGTCATTTTTTCAGCTCGATGATCGACTTTAGACGTCAGAATCCGACGTCTACAGACGTCAGATTCTGACGACTAAAGTCGATCCCCGCACTGTAAAGGTTAAGCCATCGGCGGAAGTGACTTATAGATGATTGTGTCGCCGGGGAGGTCGGGAAATTCCCGTTTGGTCACGTGCCACATCAACTTCCGGTTGGAGAGGCTTACGCGCTTGCGCCAAGTGATCATTACCCACAATGCTTAGAAGGGAAACCTGCACGCTTTGTGGTTTGAAGATGATTTATTGCCGCTCGTATCAGGGGGCCGTTCCATTCCCTGTCTTGGGAAACAAATACTAATTTCCATCCAGGAATAAAATAAGGGGAATCCTTGGATCTTTGATAAGTAATTTGACAGCACAGTTGCCCTGAGCTGCTACATGTAACTACTGGCAAGGGGGGGGGGGTGTTTGGTCCGAGAGCACACGCTCGGATAATTTGAAAAAAACATACAATAAATTGCGGTACCTTTGCCAGAAAATGAGCCTTGTTGAAAAAAAATGAGATGAAAAATCATTATCTAGAAGTTAAGGGGGGGGGGGTGATCCGATATCCTGAGCACCCCCTTCGGTTTTTATTTGAAATATTTCACTTGGATGGAAGCTCAATTAGACCTCAGGATCAAATGACGCTGGCGCGGCTCAAATGAAATTATAGTACCAAAGCACATATTTGTTTATATTAAATCTTTCAAAAAAAAACTTGTAATATCCTAGTGGTTAGCGGAAAATGGTATCGGAAAAGTTTATAATCATCGTCTGTGTACAACTTGCAATGATGTTGGGGACGAGTAGCATTTAGTGTAGAATACCAAACTAACAATGACATAATACGTAAATACTTGCCACGTTATTATTAGCGGGAAACATCAATGTCTAAATTTATTGAGCTCATGATATGTGATCGTCGTAAAATTATTTTCAACTTTGCTGTGTTTATACTTGAAGCGTTCAAACCGTTACCTGAACCATACATACATTGGGATATAAAAGTAAGATGACATTGTTTGGTCGCCAATACACACGCACTGTTTTACACTGCTTTACTTGCATATTCATCAATCATTGTAAATGTATAAATGCCCCTTAAAACATACCACTACATTATTTGCTTCATCCGACCACTACATTCTAAGCCGGGGATGGAGGGTTTTTGTGGATCAAGTACAGACCAATTATCATGGTAGGCCTATTAGTCGGGTGGCAGATCATAGGAACCTTGCAATCAAAGAAGTATGATGTTTTCTTGTACAGATTGCACCAGTAGGGTGTAGATAATGTAAAACTGCCGGGTGCAATTTTTGCACCATTGAGCATTTTTTTTTATCGCCATATTTCGGCGGCCATTACTGAAAATCCCCTTTTCTCCAATAACTTCGTAATTATTTATTGGATTCGCATAAAATAACCGCCTACACCCAGGTTTCCAGGGTCATAGAACACAAAAAAAGCATTCTGAGATCAATTAACACTTGCCCTGGTGAATTTATAAGCATTGAAGCAATACCTTGATTTTTTAATCGGGTTGAATATGTAATATTTGAATAAAATGCACTACTAGAATATGTCATTTGTTTATTACAATAATACCTGGACTGTCCATTTGCATCTCAACTTGTACATCTAGATAAACATTAGTTATACATTATTATACTGCAGTGTTCCACATTTTACACAATTGTTCAAACATATAAAATGTTACGTTCATGCAAATCCCAATATGCACATGTGTGCATTCTGTGTCTGACGAAGATTGTCTTTGTCTTTGTGTGAATATTTTTAAACAAAAAATATCACTAATCAACAACACCTTGTAATACAATGCTACCTACCTACCTGCGTAAATTAAAATCACCATATATATAATACCACCAGTTGATTGCTCTTGGTGTTGAGAACCAATACTTAGCTAACTTGTCTTCAATAATAATAAAACTGCAATACCCACACTGTATAGACATTTTAAAACCTCTACCTACTGGTACATATAAATATTAAAAGAAGACAGTACATATCGAATCATCTGTTTAAATTGTCATCATTCTCATCACCTGATGTTTGTGTATGTATCAGTGTATCGTATAAGGGTTGTGACAGTCTTCATGTCCTTCACATTAACAAAATGAGGTGCAGGTTAATCCACCAGCTTTGCAGCTGCAGATTTTTTGCTACATGCATTCACAGACTCACAGCCACATGCCACAACCTTGAGAAGATCGGCTGATGCCATTTATGTGGCGCCAACTCTGGGCTCCAGCTCAGCCACTGTGTTAACCTAGCCATAAGCATAAATGTATATGTCAGGTGGTATGGACCATTCTGTTCAGCCGATTTCCACAAAATTACCTGCAAATGTGTACGAAGGATGGGTTGATAAAGTGGCCCATCTGTGGTGGCAGTGATTTTATCTTGGGTATGTCCTTCTTGGACCAAAATATTTTGTAGCGCAGCTCAGCCATTTTTAATTTTGTTTTTTGATCCATAAAGAAGAGAAAATAATTTTTGACCAGCATCAACTATTTCCGCAGAGGATCACACCAGGTTTTCTATGCATTGAAGTTCAACATTTGGCAATATTTTTAGTTTGGTCATCTTCCCTTTTCCACAAGGATAACTGTCTGAGCCCGATAGTGCATGTATTGCCAATAAATCACGACATTGCACACCAAGCTGTATATAATAGATGCATTGATGTCAATGATGGAACCATCAGACTTTATCATGTGAACAGATATATTCCTGGAATGAAGACACAATTTCCAAACAGTAGTATACCAGAAGAATGAATACGCCTACGTCAGCAGGTCAGTGTCGTCAGCCACCACTTAAATTGATATTTTTATTCTTTGATGAGCATGCAAATAAGTATCGTATGATAGTGATGTCAGCCTCCTCGTGCTTGTAGATGAATGTGTCTGGGCCCATCATACGCAAGGTGCGAGGTGTATTAGCTTCACACATCAGATTAATCAACGGTATTTTATTACACATATTCTTCATCACAATGTCACGTGGCATAAAATCAATTTTAAGAGTGAGTTCATGACTTGGGTATAATTTATTTCCAGATCTATGATCTCTCTTATAATTCTTTGTTGAAATGTTTTATTATATTTATCAAACACTTGTCTTAGGCCATGTAACATGGTAAATCATCTCGTTACTATCAATGATGAATCCATCATAGATTTGTGGATACTCTGGTGCAACTTATCGTTTCTTGGCTAGTACAGGCTTTGTACCTTTACCTGATTACGCAAAAATCCATATTCATCTAATAGATTTCGTATGGGAACACATTATCCAGATTCATTTCTCTTTTTTATGATAGAATTAATAGCCTCCCAAACAGTTTTTCCATATCATACACTGCAACAGTGTCTCCCAGCCGAACAGTGTGTTTCAGAGACTCCATAGTAACAATTTTTTGCAGGGGTGTGTGAAACCCACCAGGTAGATTTTGTCTCAATTTAGATGTCATTTCTTCACCAATATCTATGACGTTATGAACGTTGACGTGTTCGTCTGCAACACACCCGTTGTAAATGTTGACAATATTGCTAGTGTATGTTTGTGAAGGATTTGGGTGTGTTTCCATTTCCCTAAAGACTTTGTTTCTGTCTTGAGCATCTAGTTTTATTCTAGATTTCCCCTCCTCTCTGTGAATGTCATGAGTAGCATCATACTCGTCATCTCCTTCATCAAACATGTTGTCCATTGGAAAAGAAACTAGATTCATTTTGTACGTTGTTGTATATACCTGTACCCTCGCTAAATAAAGACTTTATTATTATTATTATTATTATTATTGCAAATGTTGTTGGATAGCACCCACTGGGCAACTTGCTCTTCGAACAAGGTGAAGCCAACAAGCCCACCTTTTGATTTCCACACCTAATATTATGTCTGTTCACCAAATCCACACCCCAGGTCTGTTCAATTTGCTCATGTGGGAAGTGTGCTAGAGAATTTATTGTTGCCGTGTTGCACAAGTTCAATGCTCGAGATTCTGTTTGTGCCGGAAAATACAAATGCATCTAAAAATCCACTTAAATGAGCTGATATCGTAACGGTCATTTAGAACAATTGTATGCAATAAATTATCATACTATGATCAGATGATAACAAGAATGTTGTACACAAGTAAACAGCACGTACACGGTCAACATTAATGTGTGATTATTCTGAATACAAGTATTGCCGTACAAAACACCGTCTCCGGCCATTTTTTCTGAAAGTCAAGTGGTTTATAATAATGCAGCATTCAATGGTTTATACTGCAAATTGTTTCATGCATAACAGTGCAGAAGCAAACATAATTATGTCTAAGAAAAATATACACATTTACTTTTATTTCTGATTTTGCAAAAGTTTAAGATACATATTGTAAGGCGACTGAAGATTACTAAGGCATGGGAGGTATTACTTTCATTCTCAAGACATGGTGTGCTACCATAAATGCTCGAAAGGCAGCCAACTTCTTCGATTTATGTTAAAAATGATAACATTTGTCATTTTTAATTGAATATTTTCAATTGATTATATATTTTCATTTGATATACAAGTCATTTGGTATGACCATCATTTAAAAAATAACATAGATTTGAAATCAAAATGACATGTAGAAACGTAGAAATAACAATTCCAATGATATATGAGCACCCAAGTTAATCAGAAATGAGGTATCACATAAGATTCTAATCCTATTATGTCAAAAGCTGCAAATTCAAAATGGCGAAGCTGATTTTGTCTTTACCTCTACATGACCTTGAGCCATGAAACATTTAACCTCTAGATGGCTTTAAAACGTGAAAATAATTATTCCAACGCAATCTGTGTACCCAAATTAGTCGAAAATAAGGTATTACGTCAGATTCTAGGCCCATTATTTAAAAATGTTGAAAATCCAAGATGGCTGCCGGCGGCCATTTTAGATTTGCCAATAAAAAAATATGTACATTTTCCGAGAGTGACATCCTCGTTTTTTTAAGGCCAAGACATATACTATCAGAAAATCTGAGAAATGCACACAGGATTGTAGCTGGGTCCCACACTATATATCAGTTTATGTGGGTCACTCTTTCTGAAAAGTAGGCTTAATTGTATGTCAAATAATCAATATTCTGACTTTCCCGCAGAACCAATGGATGTAGGGCCTATATGTCAGGGCTATCCTATTTTGCAAGGTTTCACAGACAAGCATGTAAGTCACAATAGGTCTACTGACCAGCACACACTTAGAAATAATTTGTCTGACTTAATTTAGGCACATTATTACATGTTATAAAGCATATAAATATCGAAATATCATAAATGTCTTCATTTCAGACAAAAATATGTATCTGATGTCAATATAAACATTAGCACTGTAATGTTTGACCATGAAAACATGGGTGTATACACCATATTCGTGATGCTATGAAAAGCGATCACGGAATTATGAGCAAAAACAAGATTTTCAGTAATGACCGCCAAATTTGGCCAATAAAAAAAAATGCTCAAGGGTGCAAAAATTGCACCCGATCGTTTTACAATCTAGACATATCAATTGTACCTCTGAAGCAAAAAAACATCATACTTCAGCGATTGCAAGGTTCAGTCATCTTATAGTAGCCTGGCAACCCGACTAATTGCTGGTGGTGAAAAATGGTGTTGAAATAGTCGGTACTTCCATAAAATGAAAAGTACTAGTACTAACAACTATTCTAGTTCCCCCACAAGTGTATTTTGTACCTTTCATTCGCCACTCTATTTATACCAATTCGAACATAATAATTTTTTTGGAAACATAGATCTTGAAAAATCTTGTGCGTGGAACTAGTTTTATATTTGAGAAAAGTTATACAATAAATCAGGGACAAAATATAACACACTGCACCTAATATGAGCATAGGGGATCCTTTATGAGCAGACCTGCTCAAATTTGGAACACCTATAAATGTATTCACAAATAAATAACAGTCTTTGATTCTTCAAGTGTTTTTAAATAATCATTGAGCCAGCATATAGAAAAATATTATATTCGTGTAATGATTGAAATATTCTTTAAAATTATCTTCGTACAAAACATTTAGCTCCATTCTGATGACCGTGACGGCCAAAACAGTGTCATGTTAAATAGACAATGTTCCTAATATGAGCATGGTAGTTCCTTTATGAGCATGCCTGCTCATTAAAGGTACTGGCCATGCTCATCTTATGAACAGATGCTCCTATTATAAGCAGGATTGCAAAAAAATTAAAACTTTCTCAAAATAAAAAAATGTGAATAGTCACAGATTTTTTTTTTTTGAAACGCGAAGTCTCAGAATTGTATGTGTAGAATATTATTGAGTATAATTATGTCAATTGGCATGAATACTTATATGGCTGTTACTGTTGAAGATAAAACAGCGATACTCACATCACATAATAAATAAATATTTTCTAACCAACCGACTGGGTCTTGTTACAGCACTATGCCTTTTTTAACCTTATAGTAATAAATGGATTTGGTAAGGACATTGTCAGAAGAAAGGATATTTTCACAGTTAAAATCTAAAACTAGAAATTGCTGTGGATCTTAAATGACAGATGTGCAGGCATTACCAATTACATGTCCTTTATAAATCAGACATAAAATATATGGTTTTGCCATGAAACAGCCAATATATAGGCCTACACGGTACACAACAGATCTAGCTCTATATGACTATATGAAAAGTTTAAAGCTATTAGTGTTTATCAATCAATCAATCAATCAATCAATCAATCAATCAATCAATCAATCAATCAATCAATCAATCAATCAATCAATCAATCAATCAATCAATCAATCAATCAATCGATCAATCGATCAATCAATCAATCAATCAATCAATCAATCAATCAATCAATCAATCAATCAATCAATCAATCAATCAATCAATCAATCAATCAATCAATCAATCAATCAATCAATCAATCAATCAATCAATCAATCAATCAATCAATCAATCAAACAATCAAACAATCAAACATTTCAGGCAATATTTGCTATTTTGTTGTTTTTTGCTGGACATTAGAGAAATATAAATGGAAGAAATACAGCTAGGTAAAATATGTTTTTCAACCCGTACACCTGTTTTACATGCAACGCCGTACACTGAAGCAACACTACACTAAAAAAGCTTATGTAACACGTTGTATATTAACATGCGGAAAACGACTATTGTTTGGGTTGTGGTGTATTGACTGAATTACCGAGTTAGATCATTTCGAATGGGATCGAGTTAGATCATTTCGAATGGGATATTTTTCTCTATTGATTGAAGTAAAGGAATATTTGTCACATTTTCACGATCAAAAGGCGTTATTCTCAGTTTTCCAGAGGCACTTAGCATCAACTTGATGGTACAGTAGTATTATATCCATTCATTAAATGATCGAGCAACAGAACGCAAAATTAAACATTTCTTCAAAAAAAGCAACATTAAAAATATAGATCTAATATAAATGTCTATAGGAAGTGGTCATGCAATACTGTACACCCCAAACCACGATATGAGACTATACTTAGTGTACTTACTACTTACTACATTTAAATTTACATTTGAAAAAGATACGTTAAAAGCTTTTAAACATTGATAGATAGATAACACAATGACATTATTGTCTGTTTTTACTGTAACCTAATGCACAAATTAGTTACGTTTTTAAAACATCACATGCATAAATACTATAAGTTAGCGATCTCTAATACACATTAGTAGGACTGCATAAAACCATCTTCCTGACAGCCAGGCTAGCTGCTCCCCAGGTCTCAGACCTCGAGAGAAGCGAGCCTTGTGTGGGAAGATGCATAAAACGTGGTATTGCGTCAACCTTTAACACGGCCCTCCATCCTATAGTCTCCTGAGAGCTCACCTTGATTGTCTGATGTTTTCACGATGGATGTCCGACCGAGATTTAGAACAGAAGAGGTCTATTTAAAAGGGTGACACTCAGGCAGTTATATAGATAACCTGTGTCCAGGTCACTGGTGCAGAAACATTCTGTGTGTATGCTGGGAGTCAAGAAACACTCTGT
This sequence comes from Flabesymbios commensalis, assembly GCA_964017125.1. Classification (NCBI taxonomy): domain Eukaryota; kingdom Metazoa; phylum Annelida; class Polychaeta; order Terebellida; family Flabelligeridae; genus Flabesymbios; species Flabesymbios commensalis. The sequence continues at coordinate 12,152,612 of OZ024911.1, read as the reverse complement.
GCATGATAGGTAACAAGAAGCTGCGTAGCATCACGGCAATAATGTGGGTTTGTATTCCACTGATTTATTTAGCCCTTTAAAATTGTGTTTTGGTACAGCGACCACAAAATGACCCCTGATTTGTACAATACAATACAATACAATACAATACAATACAATACAATACAATACAATACAATACAATACAATACAATACAATACAATACAATACAATACAATACAATACAATACAATACAATACAATACAATACAATACAATACAATACAATACAATACAATACAAAAAATACAATAAAATGCAATACAATTCAATACAATCATGGAGAGGGGAGAGAGAGAGGGTGGGGAAGGCTCCTTTTTCGTCTGAGACACACTATTTTCGAGATATGACAGTTTTAGGTTTTGTTATGTATTGTCAGTGGGACTATTTTACCTGTGACCTAGCCGTGCTAATTGGGCTATCACGTCAATATTCAATGAAACGTAAGAAGAAGAATTTCAAGTTGGGGAAAATGTCTTATATTTGTTAATTTTAGACCAAACGTCAACTTTTAATGTTTAAACACACGTTTCATTACAATAATTGTAATTTAATCTGCAAGTAAGAAAAACAGATAAAAAAACGATTATCTCATATTTCGCAATGAAAGGGTTAATGTTAGCAATTGATAGGAGACTAGCGAGGTCCCTCTTGCTGTAATTTGTCAGACGTGACCTTTGTCACAATGGTGACAGAGACGCCATGACGGTAGTCAGAGACGTCGCAGAGGTTACAGTTCGCGTCAAGGTTAAACACTACGCTGATCATCTACATTTATAAGATTTGACATTAATTATTCATCTACGTGAAAGTTATTTATCCACGTAACTTTCAAACACATCGAGACATAAACGTTTAAGTTATTCATGGACCACCTAGTCACAAATTACTATTTTGACAGGGACAGCAACTTTTTGTAACTTTTACATAGACATGATTTTGTGTGTAAAATTATTTTAACAATAACTAAACAAACAATGGCAAAGCACTAGGCTATGTACAGTCAGTGAAACTATATTTGCGAGTAGGTAGACGCACCAGAACCCAGTTGAATAGCCCATACAATTAAAGTCACCATTATCCCTCCGTTCATGAACTGTTCAAACCCAGCCAACAGGAAGCGTTGATGATGTCGGTTTACCATTAGTCCAGCGTCTGCGACGCTGGCCTGATGCTAAACCAACACTATTTAACATCTTTCAGCTGGGATAGCTTATATAAAGGCTGATGTGTACTAGGTGATAAATTGTAAGACGATAATGGCCTAAATGCCTGCAAACTGACAGTTTGTGAAGTTGGTAATCAATTACCGGGCTGTAGAGTGGGGAGATCTGTGGTATGACAAATATTACAGAGCATAAAATCTATAGTTGTGTTTGTCCACACAAGCCTCTATAATTCCTTCTATTTTTACAAAATGACATCTTATTTGGCATCGATTCAATCTAAAACTTAGTGAAGAAGAAAATGACACAAAGGTTAAGATATTCCACATAATTTGGAATTTTCCGCCCAGGAAAAATTGAAACGTTGTAAAGTTGACTCACCGTCTGCAATTGACCTATATTTTAATACAAATTGTACAAACTGAAGTATTTTTTATCAATCTGAAATTGTGAGTCGCGGTAGCGAGACACAATTTCAAGTGGGCGAAATATAATGTAGCACTTTAATAAACGGGATAATATAAACAATGGGACACTTTGCAGATCCGCAACTAATTCGGCAGATCCGCATAGTATACAGGCTCCTATAATATATTGTAACAGTTAGCTTTATAAAATTCACTGTTTTATTTACGCATTTTACTATATATTCACTCTTGTTCTATAAATAAGAAATGTCTGAGCTGAGAGCATATATAATGGATGCCATTGTGACCAACTTGTTTTGAGACGATATATAACAATTAGGAAGTACTCAGTGCACCATAGTAAATATAAGCTAACATTGAAAGTGGCTGACCTTGTAAAGAACTCTGTGTATATAGCAATCATGTATAATTATATAGCATTTTCTTTAGTGGAATAACTGGTTTCTTGAATCTACCATTCAGATTTCCATAGCGTGAATTATGCGAGTATAAATATCAATATCAGTAGCCGCTAACATTTCGCGTTGGTTCGAAACTAAATGAATAAATGGGGTTTTAGGCCACCTGTGTGGAGGGTAAACTGGGCCAGTTTAACCTCTTGATGAAGGTGAGATGAATGAGATGACACTGCCCTCCAGACACATGATTCTAAATTCCAGCCCTGGCGATCTGAGGCCGAGCACGCTACGTATCGGTCACAGAGACTCACCAAAATGCTGATTTTCTACGGGTGAGCTGTAAAGAAACACTTGCTTCTTTAAAACCTGAATGCCAGAGTGGGGGCCGAACCCGTGATCTCCGACTTTCCAAGCAGGTACAGCTTTACCCACTGCACCATACAGGGCCCCTCTCTACATTTAAAAGTCATCTCACCATCCTCAGAAGATTCTACTGGCCCAGCCTAGCCTATATGTGCACAAAGGTGGCTTAAAACCCTATTCATTTCATTTTTAAGTGGCGTAATTACCAGTGTAACAACCATTTGCAGGTTTGTCGACAGATACAGAAAATATGATTCATCGGAATTTTCACCATTAACTTGAAATCATAACTAAGATCAGACTATTTGTACACTATTGAATCCACTCGCCATGCGCGCGATTTTGCGTGGGTAAATGAGCGGCATAGACATGGAAATACAAGGTGAAGACAATCGTAATGAGAGAAAACGACATTTTCAAAGCTAGTCAAGTGCCTGAAAATATTAAATAGAGATTATTAGCATATTTAATGCTAATAATCCACGTCTTGGCCAATGATGAGATGACTAATAAGTCACTAATAAGTGCTCTCTCATAGTCCGTAGTCTGGGCGATAGAGTCTGGCATCGAATTGTCCCTTGTGCAATGAATTAACCCTAAAAGCACTAAGCACTATAATGGACTATAATAGTTAGAACCGGCCGTAGGCCGGTATCCTATCAAGTTTATTTTGCAAGAGTGTGTGTCCTATTTAGAGGAAAGAGGGGCGCTGTGTGTGGGAAACGGTTTACATTTCTTTACACCAGTCCTTAAGAACATATGATGTTTTAATGTAATGGTTGAGGTCCCTAGGTTAAGTACTATCGTGTTTATATATATATATATATATATTCGTGGATAAGAGCTTAAAGGGTTCTGGTTGAAATAATGTTGGCCCAGTGTCGCAGACGGCGGCCCACCATTATTTCACAATTGGGCCTATGTATCGTGTTATCCGGGTAGTGGGCTTTCGGGGCATAAATCATCACCCGCATGGTAGTTAGAACAAACAGGAACAATCACCCAATTCTGTTTCAATAGTGGGCCAGCGTCGAATACGATTGACCGGCATTGAACCTGCATAGGGCTGCGACGCTGGCCCAACATTGAACCGGTATTGGGTGGGTAGGCCTACATTGTGTTACCAGGTACATCGTATAGAGGCGTACACGAGTTATCAGCGAGGGTGGGGGAAGGAATAGGCATACACGTTGAAGATATACTTGTCTCCTTGGTTCTTTCAATTATTATATCCTGAACATTTAGTATTCTTGTCCATGAGGAAAATGAAAACAGCTATGAAATATCAGGCCAATTTTTTGTCTAAAGCATTTAAACATACTAAAGCTGGGCCTCGGAGTTCGGGAACTCCTTTTCTAGTTTTTACTATGTTTAATTAGTGAGTCAGATCACAGTTTCGGGGAATGAAATGTATGCTTAAACATCAAGATTAGCAAATGTTTGGTCTCAAATTAAAGAAATACTCCGAACTCCGAGGCCCAGTCTGTTTGAGTGCTTTAGACAAAAAATCGGCATAAACTTTTCTAAACATAACAGTGTATTTGTCTTCCTCATGGGCCAGAATCCTAAATGTCCAGGATATAATTAAGGAAAGAACTAAGCAGACAAGTTTAAATATATCTTTGACGTGTATTCCTTCCACCACCATTGCAGATGCTGGCCAACATTCATTCAATACTTGCCTACGGTGTACCTCGTACAGAGGATGCAGGCCTACCCACAAAAATTCCGGTTCAATGACGGCTCAGCGTCCAAGCCCATTGAAGGTTCAATGCCGGCCAATTGTCTATGACGCTGGCCAAACACTAATCCTTCACTGGGTCAGCTATATACTTGTCGCAAACACGTGGCATTCACCCAATGCTGTTTCAATGTTGACCCACAGTCTTCGACGCTGGCCCGTCATTGAAACAGGATTGGGTGATTATATCGTGTTTTCTGACTTCTGCATTATGCGGTGACGCTTTCCATCCAGGCGCCAGCAGCAACAGATAACACGATACATTGGCCCGATGCTGATGTAATGCTGGGCCACCGTCTCCGACGCTGGGCCAACATTATTCCAACCAAAACCCTTAGGGCTCTTAACCACTAACATAATCGTGAAAATTGTTTTTTTCTGAACATTTGTTAAAGACAAGAGTACTTAACCTAAGGACCTGAAACGTTATATTGCACATGTTTATTAGGACTGTTGTACAGAAATGTGAACCGTTTCCCACACACAGCACCCCTCTTTCCCTAAATAGGACACAAACACAGGCAAAATAAACTTATAGGCTACGGCCTACGGCCGAGCCCAATGAGTAATTTTCAACCATTTGAGAGTTGTGATCGCCGTATAGCTTCATTCAAATGCAAGTGGGTGCATTTTTTTTTATTTTAGTGCTTTAAGGGTTTAAGGGTTAAACCGTCCTATTTGGTTATTTATTTATATCAGTAGATAATGATGGACTCATATCACATAGGAACATGAGGAATAATGCCTTGACTTGGGGACTGTACACGTGGTCATTATATGTGCATTTGAATAGGACGTGGGTTACCTATATGATTTGTTGTTTGATCTTAGCGTAGGCCTACACTATTTGCCAGAATACACCGCTTTTGTTATTTTGCTGAACTCGTTATCCCGATGTGGCATCAAAGTATTTCCCTAACACTCATACTAGTTTTGTTTAAAATTAACAATAGTGTTTCCCCAAAATATCGCACGTTTCGTTCAGACAACAAAGGGTGAATGTGTCTTTCAGATTTTGGTTATAATGACCCTGTGCCTGACAACAAACATCACTGGGCGACGGCACCGAAGATCTACAGGATCAAATACGGAGGAATAACGAACATATTCAGAGCATATACACAAGAAAAAACGAAATGCTGTTAGTTTCTCAATGTGTGAGAGAGCCATTAGCTCTCAAATCAACACAGTATCACTTCTTCAAGGTTTCTCACCGCGACGGCAGACACGCGACATTAAACCCATGAAGGCTTAATGTTGGTACACCGTGATAGACGTTAGCCAGCACTGAAACACCATCGGGCCAATGTCAAAAGGTGGCCACATGAGACATATTGCACCTATGATGGCTCAATGCCGACAACCGTCTCCAACACTGTCCCAGCCCCGAGCATCCACAGTTTCAATGTTGGTATTCAAGGTCAACGTCTCGCGCTTCGTTTCCAGCAAACATAGACGCTCGTCCAATGCTGGGTTGATGTTGGCGCACCGTCAGTTTATGGTTCATGTTGTCTCAGCAAACACGAGACATTCACCCATTGTTGTTTCAATGCTGGGCCAACGTCTAGGCTTTTAGAAAACAATATGACTTGGACAGTTCAACTCCAGTAGTCTATCCTACTTCATTGTATATGCCGAATATCAAATTTGCCGAAGAAAGCGCGAAAAAAGGGCGCAAAAAAATGATAAAATATAATCACACAGGACCAGCCACAATATTTTAATTGTTTCTTTTTTGTTGCAGACTGTGCGAACGGCCTCAAAATGATCAAAAATAAACGACGTCGAGATGCTGGGTCAACAAGAGACATATAGGCTTCATGACTCAGTGATCATGGCGATGATGTTTGTAAGCCTATCCGGTAAAAGCTTTCACAATATTTCGTACATCTATACAAATGTGGGAGACTTCAATGTATCAATGTAAGACAACGTCGACATGCTGGGGGCAACATATGACATCTATAGCTACATGATGTAGGCTATGCATCCCGTGAAAACTTTCAACATATTTTGAATGCCGCTGCTATGTGGATCTTTTCATATGCGAAAGTAGAGACTTCAATGTACCAATGTAAGACGTTGCACCAATGTTGGCTCGGTGCCGTAGACGGTGCGCCAATATGAAATTAACATTCTGAGAATGAAGTACAAGCCTGCAAACAGTCAAAAGTATTACTGTAAGGCCTTTTTTGACTCTCACTGATCTCAAAATAGTTTAATGATCCGGTTTGCTTCGGTTTGTATGCCCGAAACGAACGCCGTGAATTGATGGCAGTACAGTTACCGCAAATCTAGAAATATTTTGAACCATAGAAACTATCTGGTATGGCAATCCCAGAACCCCTTATTGGGCGAGCGAAGGAAAACGCTCTCAATAACCCATCATGCCCTATCACCCCCACCCTCACATCATCATCTGTACATCATTTATCTCATCAATTGACTACAACGTTTTTAATATTAAAATGTCAAATAAATGACCATTTGTGCCGAAAAGTGATGTAAAGCAATTATATTAGTTATTACTACTACTACTATTTCTACGGGCGACAGAATATTGCTGAGGTCGACAGAAGACAATTCCGACACAAATAATAAAGTTCTCTTCTGGCTGACAGCAGACAATTACGAATTTACAATTGACGAGGACTACAATATGAAGTATGATGCTGACAACAAATAAAAAGTAGATAATGCAAACTTTGATATATAAATAAATACAAATTAGACTGTACAACTCGACAGCAGACAATTTCGACAGTAATATAAATGGATGTTAGCAGTTAAAAACTAAGCCGACAGAAAACACGCAAATATAAATGAATATTAATAGTCAAAAGTAAAGCCGACAGAAAACAATTACGACAGTAATATAAAAGTAGAGACCGACAGAAAATAATTCCGACAGGAAAAGAAATGCAAATTGTAAAGTGACAACTCCGACATGAATATAAATGTAAATGCAAATTACAAGTGAGAAACAAACAGAAGATAATTACGGCGAGAATATCAATGACAAAATTAAAATTGAAGCCCACAGTAGACAATTCTAAAGCGAATATAAATTAAAATGAGAAGTTAAAAGTGAAGCACACAGACGTAAATTATGAACGAATATCATGAAAATGAGAAGTTAAAAGTGAAGCCGACAAAAGACAACTCCGACATAAACATAAATATAAATTAGAAGTGATAAATTGGGAGAAGACAATTTCGAATAAAAATTACAATTAGAAATCGAGGGAACACATTATCAATAACATTTAATTTCCAGTCAGACGTGTCTTCTGGCGGTCTAAACAATGGCATTTAGAAAAAAATGATTTTGTGTCGGAAGTGTCTTCTATCGGCCTGATAAATGACAAAAAGAGGATAATTTAATTTCGAGTCGGAAGTGTCTGCGTCGGCCTGATAAATGACAAATGGAAAAACATCTTACTTCGAGTCGAAAGTTTATCCTGTCAGCCTAATAAATGACAAATGGTAGATAATTTAATTTCGAGTCGGAAGTGTGTTGTGTCGGCCTGATAAATGACAAATGAAAGTAAATTTTACTTCAAGTCGGAAGTGTCTTCTATCTGCCTGTTTAATCACAATTACCCGGAAGATAATAACATTTCGAGAAGGAAGTGTCTTCAGTCGGCCTGATAAATGACAAATAGAAGAAAAATTCCAGTCGGAAGCGTCTTCTGTCGGTCTGATAAATGACAAATAGAAGACAGTAGAAAGTGTCTTCTGACGGCATGATAAACATGATAAATGGTGAATAGAAAAAAAATCATTCAGACTTGCACGCAATAGCCTTATGTGTTGTGCCGAATAGGGGCCGTATTGGCTGAAACAGGTTTCAGCCACAGACTGACCGCGTACAAAATCGTGGGACATTTCTTTGGACTGTCATATCGAAAAATATCGGGGCATAGTCAGGTCAAAAATGTTTTTTTTAATCAGTAACATTTCAGTTCCATGCCCGCATGCTCAGCTCGTAGGTCGCACAGTCAATAATAAGTTATGAACATTTTTCAGACCTTGGGGTCGGGATCGCTCTCAGTCACCGCCATGTTGGATTTTTCGGGTAAAGCAAATACATCAATCCACGGCCTCGGGGAGGACGACACGGCTAGTATTGAGCCACCCTATGACCAATTGTAATGTGTTACTATGTACTGGCCTAATGTATATTGCATTGTTCTGAATTAAAAAAGATTCTTAGAATACTTAATAAATTTGCAAATGTTGTTGACATGTGAGCTCAGAGCCACCTGGTGTATTGTGTAGAACTAACACAGCTCTGAATTTATATCAATGTGACGCGCTAGATGGCGGAACATGATCAAATCACCAGGTAATGCGAGAAAACACGTGACCTTCAGTGGGGGGAGATTTACTAGAGCGGGTCAGAGCCTACTCTACTATGACCAGTTAGAGTGTGCGTGCGCCTACTCTGTGACCAGTCACGATGCAGCGACGGCAGCGCTGGTGAAGATTTAGTGAGAAGGTTTATTGGCGGGGGGGGGGGGGGGGTGCGGGGGCGCTGATGCAGAGGTTAAAGAGGAAACAATACCATCAGTTTGTCGTTGGATGAAATATATTTTTAAATAATATATTATATATTATATATATTATATTATATTATATTATATTATATTATATTATATTATATTATATTATATTATATTATATTATATTATATATATATTATATAT
>OZ024911.1:12135075-12143567 GCA_964017125.1 Flabesymbios commensalis | reverse complement strand
TCCCATAAACTTTTACGTTTAATTACAAAATATTAATTCGCACTTATCCGTACATTGTGTTTTTAATGTATTTATGTTTTAACCAATATATTTATAATGCACTTGTATGTTTTAAATGTGTATTGCATGTTCTATTTATGTATACTGTCTCCATCCCTGGAGGCTGAACAAATAAATGGTCGTAGACCCATAACATATGTATTCAAATTTAGCGGAAAGAGCTAATTAAGCCATTATGGTGAATTCAAATTTAAAAAAACCTTGGTCTCCGTGGTTTATATACAAATATTTTTAGCGCTACAGGATTTATGTCAGTAGAAAAATGGACCAAGGACACAGAAAACACGGCACGCTGACCCGATGATGGCCTAGTGTTGGGCCAGCGTCGCAGACGTTGGGCCGTCACTAGGCCAGCATTAGGTCAGCATCTCCAATTCTTGCATCAAATGAAGAGAAAATATTTATATTAATGAACAATTTTAATGCGGGAGTGTAGGCTGCAATATGTTATGTTGTGAATACATCTCGTATAAGGGACTCGTCATTCCATTATGATTATTACTGATAATCATCGGTTTTAATGTAAATACCTTGATATATTCTACTCCAGATCTACCCAATCCATCCAACTTCGATAAAAGAGCCTTGCTAGAATTGAGATAGAATTTACCAATCCAGTATTCACTGAAATGATGATTAGCTTCATCACATGGCTTCATCACATAGTTATAGTTGGCCCACCATTGTATAAATGTTATACAAATATTTTGTGTTTACTGGGATGTCAGCAACGACGCGAACAATGGTTTTCAATTGAATATTTAAATGTCATTAAATTAAAATTAAAAAATAGCAATCTATAATTTTTTTATACTTAAAATATCAACATTGTACACCAAGTAAATAATATCACCATTGTACACGAGGTAATTAATATCAACATTGTACACCAAGAATTGTATCAACTATGTACACCAATAGTTAATCGTGAACACAAGCTCACACACACGACTTCAATGGGAATTAAAAAAGCAGGGCTGTAAAAGCGGATCCTTCATCCAATTTCAAAGTCGCCACCACGCTAAATCTTAACAATCATTCACCCCTCAGAATACGTGAACATCTCAATCTAAAGTCATTTCGTCAGTCGATCATATAGATTCAACTAAAATATATGTTCAATGATTTAAAATGTAGATAACACATATTTACGAATCAAACGGATCGTGAATGGCGATTAATTTTATAATATAATATAATATAATATAATATAATATAATATAATATAATATAATATAATATAATATAATATAATATAATATAATATAATATAATATAATATAATATAATATAATATAATATAATATAATATAATATAATATAATATAATATAATATAATATAATATAATATAATATAATATAATATAATATAATATAATATAATATAATATAATATAATATAATATTTAAAAATATATGTCATCCAACGACAAACTGATGGTATTGTTCCTCTTTAACCTCTGCATCAGCGACCCCCCCCCCCCCCCGCCAATAAACCTTTGTCACTAAATCTTAACCAGCGCTGCCGTCGCTGCAGTAGGCGCACACTCTGACTGGTCATAGTAGAGTAGGCTCTGACCCGCTCTAGTAAATCTCCCTCCACTGAAGGTCACGTGTTTTCTCATTACCTGGTGATTTGGTAAGACCATGTTCCGCCATCTAGGGAGTCACATTGATATAAATTCATAGCTGTGTTTGTTCTACACAATACACCAGGTGGCTCTGAACTCACATGTCAACAACATTTGCAAATTTATTTAGTATTCCAAGAATCTTGTTTTTTTTTAATTCAAAGCAATGCAATATACATTAGGCCAGTACATAGTAACACATTACAATTGGTCATAGGGTGGCTCAATACTAGCCGTGTCGTCCTCTCCGAGGCCGTGGATTGATGTATTTGCTTTACACGAAAATCCAACATGGCGGTGACTGAGAGCGATCCCGACCCCAAGGTCTGAAAAATGTTGATAACTTATTATTGACTGTGCGACCTACGAGCTGAGCATGCGGGCATGTAACTGAAATGTTACTGATTAAAAAAAACATTTTTGACCCGACTATGCCCCGATATTTTTCGATATGACAGTCCAAAGAAATGTCCCACGATTTTGTACGCGGTCAATCTGTGGCTGAAACCTGTTTCAGCCAATGGGGCTAGCTCAATACGGCCCCTATTCGGCACAACACATAAGGCCAATGCGTACAAGTCTGAATGTATTTTTTTTCTATTTACCATTTATCATGTTTATCAGGCCGTCAGAAGACACTTTCTACTGTCTTCTATTTGTCATTTATCAGACCGACAGAAGACGCTTCCGACTGGAATTTTTCTTCTATTTGTCATTTATCAGGCCGACTGAAGACACTTCCTTCTCTAAATATTATTATCTTCCGGGTAATTGTGATTAAACAGGCAGATAGAAGACACTTCCGACTTGAAGTAAAATTTACTTTCATTTGTCATTTATCAGGCCGACACAACACACTTCCGACTCGAAATTAAATTATCTACCATTTGTCATTTATTAGGCTGACAGGAGAAACTTTCGACAAGAAGTAAGATGAACTCCATTTGTCATTTATCAGGCCGAAACAGACACTTCCGACTCGAAATTAAATTATCCTCTTTTTGTCATTTATCAGGCCGATAGAAGACACTTCCGACACGAAATCATTTGTTTCTAAATGCCATAGTTTAGACCGCCAGAAGACACGTCTGATTGGAAATTAAATGTTATTGCTAATGTGTTCCCTCGATTTCTAATTGTAATTTTTCTTCGAAATTGTCTTCTCTCAATTTATCACTTCTAATTTATATTTATGTCGGAGTTGTCTTTTGTCGGCTTCATTCTTAACTATTCGTTCATAATTTACGTCTGTGTGCTTCACTTTTAACTTCTCATTTTCATTTATATTCGCTTTAGAATTGTCTTCTGTGGGCTTCACTTTTAATTTTGTCATTGATATTCTCGCCGTAATTATATTCTGTTTGTTTCTCACTTCTAATTTGCATTTAATTTATATTCATGTCGGAGTTGTCACTTTACAATTTGCATTTCTGTTCCTGTCGGAATTATTTTCTGTCGGTCTCTACTTTTATATTACTGTCGTAATTGTTTTCTGTCGGCTTTACTTTTGACTATTATTATTCATTTATATTTGCGTGTTTTCTGTCGGCTTAGTTTTTAACTGCTAACATCCATTTATATTACTGTCGAAATTGTCTGCTGTCGAGTTGTACAGTCTAATTTGTATTTATTTATATATCAAAGTTTGAATTATCTACTGTCGGCCTGACTTTTTATTTGTTGTCAGCATCATACTTCACATTGTAGTCCTCATCAACTGTAAAGTCGTAATTGTCTGCTGTCAGCCAGAAGGAAACTTTATTATTTGTGTCGGAATTGTCTTTTGTCGACCTCAGCAATATTCTGTCGCCCGTAGAAATAGTAGTAGTAGTAATAACTAATATAATTGCTTTACATCACTTTTCGGCACAAATGGTCATTTATTTGCCATTGTAATATTAAAAACGTTGTAGTCAATTGATGAGATAAATGATGAACAGATGATGATGTAAGGGTGGGGGTGATAGGGCATGATGGGTTATTGAGAGCGTTCTCCTTCGCTCGCCCAATAAGGGGTTCTGGGATCGCCATACCATATGGTTTCTTTGGTTCAAAATATTTCTAGATTTGCGGTAACTGTACTGCCATCAATTCACGGCGGTCGTTTCGGGCATACAAACCGAAGCAAACCGGATCATTAAACTATTTTGAGATCAGTGAGAATCAAAAAAGGCCTTACAGTAATACTTTTGACTGTTTGCAGTCTTGTACTTCATTCTCAGAATGTTAATTTCATATTGGCGCACCGTCTACGGCACCGAGCCAGCATTGGTGCAACGTCTTACATTGGTACATTGAAGTCTCTACTTTCGCATATGAAAAGATCCACATAACAGCGGCATTCAAAATATGTTGAAAGTTTTCACGGGATGCATAGCCTACATCATGTATGTCACATGTTGACCCCAGCATCTCGACGTCGTTTATTTTCGATCATTTTGAGGCCGTTCGCACAGTCTCCAACAAAGAAGAAACAATTAGAATATTGTGGCAGGTCCTGTGTGATTATATTTGTCATCATTTTTTTGCGCCCTTTTTTCGCGCTTTCTTCGGCAACTTTGATATTCGACATATACAATGAAGTAGGATAGACTACTGGAGTTAAGCTGTCCAAGTCATATTGTTTTCTAAAAGCCCAGACGTTGACCCAGCATTGAAACAACAATGGGTGAATGTCTCGTGTTTGCTGAGACAACATTAACCATAAACTGACGGTGCGCCAACATCAACCCAGCATTGGACGAGCGTCTGTGTTTGCTGGAAACGAAGCGCGAGACGTTGACCTTGAATACCAACATTGAAACTGTGGATGCTCGGGGCTGGGACAGTGTTGGAGACGGTTGTCGACATTGAGCCATCATAGGTGCAATATGTCTCATGTGGCCACCTTGTGACATTGGCCCGATGGTGTTTTAGTGCTGGCTAACGTCTATCACGGTGTCCCAACATTAAGCCTTCATGGGTTTAATGTCTCGTGTCTGCCGTCGCGGTGAGAAACCTTAAAGAGGTGATACTGTGTTGATTTGAGAGCTAATGGCTCTCTCACACATTGAGAAACTAACAGCATTTCATTTTTTCTTGTGTATATGCTCTGAATATGTTCGTTATTCCTCAGTATTTGATCCTGTAGATCTTCGGTGCCGTCGCCCGGTGATGTTTGTTGTCAGGCCCGGGGTCATTATAACCAAAATCTGAAAGACACATTCACCCTTTGTTGTCTGAACGAAACGTGCAATATTTTGGGGAAACACTATTGTTAATTTTAAGCAAAACTAGTATGAGTGTTCGGGAGATACTTTGATGCCACATCGGGATAACGAGTTCAGCAAAATAACAAAAGCGGTGTATTCTGGCAAATAGTGTAGGCCTACGCTAAGATCAAACAACAAATCATATAGGTAACCCACGTCCTATTCAAATGCACATATAATGACCACGTGTACAGTCCCCAAGTCAGGGCATTATTCCTCATGTTCCTATGGGATATGAGTCCATCATTATCTACTGATATAAATAAATAACCAAATCGTCGCCTCGGAGCTAAAGGATCCTATCTGCCACTCTGACGAGTGTCAGATAGGATCCTTTAGCTCCGAGGCGACGAAATAAGGACGGTTTAACCCTAAACCCTTAAAGCACTAAAATAAATGAAAAATGCACCCACTTGCATTTGAATGAAGCTATACGGCGATCACAACTCTCAAATGGTTGAAAATTACTCATTAGGCTCGGCCGTAGGCCGTAGCCTATAAGTTTATTTTGCCTCTGTTTGTGTCCTATTTAGGGAAAGAGGGGTGCTGTGTGTGGGAAACGGTTCACATTTCTGTACAACAGTCCTAATAAACATGTGCAATATAACGTTTCAGGTCCTTAGGTTAAGTACTCTTGTCTTTAACAAATGTTCAGAAAAAAACAATTTTCACGATTATGTTAGTGGTTAAGAGCCCTAAGGGTTTTGGTTGGAATAATGTTGGCCCAGCGTCGGAGACGGTGGCCCAGCATTACATCAGCATCGGGCCAATGTATCGTGTTATCTGTTGCTGCTGGCGCCTGGATGGAAAGCGTCACCGCATAATGCAGAAGTCAGAAAACACGATATAAACACCTAATGCTGTTTCAATGACGGGCCAGCGTCGAAGACTGTGGGTCAACATTGAAACAGCATTGGGTGAATGCCACGTGTTTGCGACAAGTATATAGCTGACCCAGTGAAGGATTGGTGTTTGGCCAGCGTCATAGACAATTGGCCGGCATTGAACCTGCAATGGGCTGGGACGCTGAGCCGACATTGAACCGGAATTTTTGTGGGTAGGCCTGCATCCTCTGTACGAGGTACACCGTAGGCAAGTATTGAATGAATGTTGGCCAGCATCTGCGATGGTGGTGGAAGGAATATACGTCAAAGATATATTTAAACTTGTCTGCTTGGTTCTTTCCTTAATTATATTTTGGACATTTAGGATTCTGGCCCATGAGGAAGACAAAGACACTGTTATGTTTAGGAAAGCTTATGCTGATTTTTTGATTAAAGCACTCAAACAGACTGGGCCTCGAGTTCGGGAACTCCTTTTCTAGTATATCTTTAATTTGAGACCAAACATTTGCTAATCTTGATGTTTAAGCATACATTTTATTCCCCGAAACTGTGATCTGACTCACTAATTAGAAATAGGAAAAACTAGAAAAGGAGTTGCCGAACTCCAAGGCCCAGCTTTAGTCTGTTTAAATGCTTTAGACAAAAAATTGGCCTAATATTTTGTAAACATAGCTGTATTGGTTTTCCTCATGGGCAAGAATACTAAATGTTCAGGATATAATAATTGAAAGAACCAAGGAGGCAAGTATATCTTCAACGTGTATGCCTATTCCTTCCACCACCCTCGCTGATAAGTCAGTGTACGCCTCTATACGATGTACCTGATAACACAATGTAGGCCTACCCACCCAATACCGGTTCAATGTTGGGCCAGCGTCGCAGCCCTATGCAGGTTCAATGCCAGTCAATCGTGTTCGACGCTGGCCCACCATTGAAACAGAATTGGGTGATTGTTCCTGTTTTGCTCTAACTACCATGTGGGTGATGATTTATACCCCGAAAGCCCACTACCCGGATAACACGATACATAGGCCCAACTGTGAAATAATGGTGGGCCGCCGTCTGCGACGCTGGGCCAACATTATTCCAACCAAAACCCTTTAAGCTCTTATCCACGAGTATATATATATAAACACGATAGTACTTAACCTAGGGACCTCAACCATTACATTGAAACATCATATGTTCATAAAGACTGGTGTAAAGAAATGTAAACCGTTTCCCACACACAGCGCCCCTCTTTCCCCTAAATAGGACACACACTCTTGCAAAATAAACTTGATAGGATACCAGCCTACGGCCGGTCCTAACTATTATAGTCCATTATAGTGCTTAGTGCTTTTAGGGTTAATTCATTGCACAAGGGACAATTCGATGCCAGACTCTATCGCCCAGACTACGGACTATGAGAGAGCACTTATTAGTGACTTATTAGTCATCTCATCATTGGCCAAGACGTGGATTATTAGCATTAAATATGCTAATAATCTCAATTTAATATTTTCAGGCACTTGACTAGCTTTGAAAATGTCGTTTTCTCTCATTACGATTGTCTTCACCTTGTATCTCCATGTCTATGCCGCTCATTTACCCACGCAAAATCGCGCGCATGGCGAGTGAATTCAATAGTGTACAAATAGTCTGATCTTAGTTATGATTTCAAGTTAATGGTGAAAATTCCGATGAATCATATTTTCTGTATCTGTCGACAAACCTGCAGATGGTTGTTACACTGTTAATTACGCCATTTAAAAATGAAATGAATAGGGTTTTAAGCCACCTTTGTGCACATATAGGCTAAGCTGGGCCAGGAGAATCTTCTGAGGATGGTGAGATGACTTTTAAATGTAGAGAGGGGCCCTGTATGGTGCAGTGGGTAAAGCTGTACCTGCTTGGAAAGTCGGAGATCACGGGTTCGGCCCCCACTCTGGCATTCAGGTTTTAAAGAAGCAAGTGTTTCTTTACAGCTCACCCGTAGAAAATCAGCATTTTGGTGAGTCTCTGTGACCGATACGTAGCGTGCTCGGCCTCAGATCGCCAGGGCTGGAATTTAGAATCATGTGTCTGGAGGGCAGTGTCATCTCATTCATCTCACCTTCATCAAGAGGTTGAACTGGCCCAGTTTACCCTCCACACAGGTGGCCTAAAACACCATTTATTCATTTAGTTTCGAACCAACGCGAAATGTTAGCGGTTACTGATATTGATATTTATACTCGCATAATTCACGCTATGGAAATCTGAAAGGTAGATTCAAGAAACCAGTTATTCCACTAAAGAAATTGCTATATAATGATTGCTATATACACAGAGTTGTTTACAAGGTCAGCCACTTTCAATGTTAGCTTATACTTACTATGGTGCACTGAGTACTTCCTAATTGTTATATATCGTCTCAAAACAAGTTGGTCAGAAGTTGACTTAACAAGGGCATCCATTATATTTGCTCTCAGCTCAGACATTTCTTATTTATATAACAAGAATGAATATATAGTAAAATGCGTAAATAAAACAGTGAGTTTTATAATGCTAACTGTTACAATATATTATAGGAGCCTGTATACTATGCGGATCTGCCGAATTAGTTGCGGATCTGCAAAATGTCCCATAGTTTAAATTATCCCGTATATTAAAGTGCTACATTATATTTCACCCACTTGAAATTGTGTCTCGCTACCGCGACTCACAATTTCAGATTGATAAA
>OZ024911.1:12092575-12127575 GCA_964017125.1 Flabesymbios commensalis | reverse complement strand
TGTTAACCCATGAGACAATATGTTGAATTTTCAAACAAAGTTTTTTCAGGCAGTTTGGAAGTGTTTCGTATAAGTTATTTTGAATTGGACATTTTCTCGTGTTAAAGGCCTCTATTGCATAGAAGTAAATTATAAACATCTCATATTTTATTGATCAGCTGATCACAAACTTTTATAAATGCTCTGAACTTTTATAAAGGTTGATACATAATTTTGTAGATATGTTTTCTATCATTACAAATAATCTATGCCTTTTTTGTATACTTTCAAGTGATTCGCCAGGAAGTGTAATACATATATATTATATGATATGTCTATTATGATTTATAAGCAATATAGTACAGCGACTGAGTAACGCTCTCCTAACGTGTACAGCGATCGAGTAACGCTCTCCTAGCGTGTACAGCGATCGCGTAACGCTCCCCTAGCGTGTACAACGATCGAGTAGCGACCATCCAACGTTCATCTAACGTCTCCTCCTACACGCTGGTGTGCGTCCCAGCGTTCATCAGCGTTCATCTGCGATCAGCAACGATCGCTAAACGCACACGGCGATAGCATAACGATGGTCCAACGATGATCAGCGTTCGCCAACGTGCGGCTGATTTTTTTCGTGCGTTACGCGATCGTTGACGCTGATCGCCAAGGTGTGACAGGCCCTTAAGGCTGCGCTTTGCGCGTGGGTCTAATCCTGGCCACTGTTGTGGGCGGGGGCCTTAGGGTAGTGGTTAGCACCGCTGCTTTCGGGGTTCGGGGTTCGGTTCCCGGTCTCGGCGGTTTGAAAGAAACAAAAATGTTTCTTCCCCATCCACGTGTGAAAGTCAGTATTGTGGGGAGCCTCCGTGACCGAGAGGTAGCGTGCTCGGCCTCAGACCGCCAGGGCTCGAATTTCGAATCCTGTGTCTGGAGGACAGTGCCATCTCAATCATCTCACCATCCTCAGGAGGTTCTCCTGGCCCAGTTTAGCCTATATGTGCACAAAGGTGGCCTAAAGCCCGATTCATTTCATTTGGCCACTGTTGTATTGTGAGCAGTAGTTATAAATGTTTTTACGCGTATTAAATTATGTGTTTTTTAATATTCTGTAGAATATTGTAAAAGATTGCATCAAATGAAATAATTCGGATTACGTTATGTGTAACGATTTTATACTTCTTATAAATTTTTACTTTCATGAATTTTATTTATTGCTATTTTAAATATTACTTATTTTTTTGAGGATCACTCATAAACTGTACACAGAGGTGGGCACATGCTCAGTCTGTCTGTGGCGGTCTGTGTGTCCCATTCATTTCTGTCCTGCGTGTAACAGTGTTGCCAGAAGGCCGTATGTGCTCACTCGTAAATCAAGTATATACTTCCTTTTCGCTGGCGTCAGTGCGCTCTCTTTTGCCTGTCACAGCCCTTTCAAAATACGGTATATGCACACTTGTGAAATAAGCAGCTACTTCCATTTCGCTGTCTGCAGCATTGCCTGTCACAGCCCTTCCAATAGACGGTATATGCACACTTGTGAAATAAGCAGATACTTTCATTTCGCTGTCTGCAGCATTGCCTGTCACAGCCCTTCCAATAGACTGTATATGCACACTTGTGAAATAAGCAGATACTTTCATTTCGCTGTCTGCAACAGTGTCTGTCACAGCCCTTCCAAAATACGGTATATACACACTTGTGAAATAAGCAGATACTTTCATGTTGCTGTCTGCAGCATTGCCTGGCACAGCCCCTCCAATATGGAACGCCATTCCTGCCTTTTATGAATGGTTTATTTTCGCTTGAAGGTCTTGGCAGATGGCTGGGATCAGGTGTGGGTTGGCTGGGAGGGTTCGTTTAATGGCTCGGTGCACACACCTAATGGCTGGGAGGGTTCGTTAAATGGCTCGGTGCACACACCCAATGGCTGGGAGGGTTCATCTCATGGCTCGGAGCACACACCTAATGAATGGTAGGGTTCGTCTAATGGCTCGGTGCACACACCCATTGGCTGGGAGGGTTCGTCTAATGGCTCGGTGCACACACTTAATGGCTGGGAGGGTTTGTCTAATGGCTCGGTGCACACACCGAATGGCTGGGAGGGTTCATCTCATGGCTCGGAGCACACACCTAATGAATGGTAGGGTTCTTCTAATGGCTCGGTGCACACACCCAATGGCTGGGAGGGTTCGTCTAATGGCTCGGTGTACACACTTAATGGCTGGGAGGGTTTGTCTAATGGCTCGGTGCACACACCCAATGGCTGGGAGGGTTCGTCTAATGGCTCGGTGCACATACCTCATGGCTGGGAGGGTTCGTCTAATGGCTCGGTGCACACACCTCATGGCTGGGAGGGTTCATCTCATGGCTCGGTGCACACGCCTCGTGGCTGAGAGTGTTCGTCTTATGGCTCGGTGCACACACCTAATGGCTGGGAGGGTTCGTCTCATGGCTCTGTGCACGCACCTCATGGCTGGGAGGGTTCGTCTAATGGCCCGGTGCACACACCTCATGGTTGGGAGGTTTCGTCTAATGGCTCGGTGCACATACCTCATGGCTGGGAGGGTTCGTCTAATGGCTCGGTGCAAACACCTCATGGCTGGGAGGGTTCGTCTAATGGCTCGGTGCACACACCTCATGGCTGGGAGGGTTCGTCTAATGGCTCGGTGCACACACCTCATGGATGGGAGGGCTCGTCTAATGGCTCGGTGCACACACCTCATGGCTGGGAGGGTTCATCTCATGGTTCGAAGCACACACCTCATGGCTGGGAGGGTTCGTCTAATGGCTCGGTGCACACACCTCATGGCTGGAAGGGTCCGTCTAATGGCTCGGTGCACACACCTCATGGCTGGGAGGGTTCGTCCAATGGCTCGGTGCACACACCTCATGGCTGGGAGGGTTTGTCTAATGGCTCGGTGCACACACCTAATGGCTGGGAGGGTTCGTCTGATGGCTCGGTGCACACACCTAATGGCTGGGAGGGTTAGTCTGATGGCTCGGTGCACACACCTAATGGCTGGGAGGGTTAGTCTGATGGCTCGGTGCACACACCTAATGGCTGGGAGGGTTAGTCTGATGGCTCGGTGCACACACCTAATGGCTGGGCGGTTTCGTCTCGTGGCTGGGCGTGTAGATGCGATGGCTGGGAGCTCTCACATAAACGCTGGGCTCGTCCCCAGTGGGGGGGGGGGGAGAGGTGGGTGGGAGTGGGAGGATAGGGATTTGCACTCACTGTGTTCAGTGTATTCAGGATTGATATACAGTAGGTGTATTTAAGCCATTTTTTATGAATAAGCTAGGCTATGTTCAATAATTTAAAGGATTGTTTTTTACCAATTTCCAAAAAAGGTGTGTTTTTGGTCAAAACTGTAGTCTTATATTAATATCAATAACAACAAGTGTCAGTTTTTATATTAACTCCCCGTCTTCGAGTTTATAAAGAGTTCACGTCAATATTCACTTTCTGTAACATAAAATGATCACTTTTTACACATTTTATAACTATTTCACGTAGGCCTATCTTTCTACACTTTTTAAAATATGTACCCATGTCAGGTTGTATAGGCTGAACTGTTAAGATCGGACACTTTATCCATGTGGAAATTGTAACACTCGTATAACGTTGACCGGATGTTGGGCCAACGTCGTAGGCAATATGCCAACGTTAAACCAATGTTGTGTTATTGTATCGTATTTTGTGGGAACCTGTTCCCCTGAACTTAGTCTTCCTTCAACAACAATGCGAGTCGCCAGGTCACGGTGCAACATAAAAATGCAATATTTTCACCAATAAGGGGGTGGGGGGGGGGCGTACGCCCTATGCTGGATCCGCCACTGCACAAGCCCTATTTTTTATATGTGACACATGTATCAGGTAGTTATATAATGTGGAATTTGTATATCCCAACAAATAGGGTTAATGTTGGTTGAGTGCTGGGCCAGCGTAGACGGTGAACCAACGTTAAATCGACGCTTGTTCAACCCTCGGTGATATGTTCTATAGAGCTACACCAGCAGAAAGCAGGGGGTATTTTTATGGCTCGTGTCAAGGTAATGGATCCCAGCAATCACGATATATAGGCATATAGAGCAAACGCCGGGGTAATGGTGGCCCAACGTCTGCGACGCTGGCCCAACATTGAGTCCATGTCTCCTGTTTGTCGTGTCATGCAACCGCCTGAATAGTCTTGTGTTCATTACATGGATAATCTCATCAAACAAGATAAATTCGCCAATGCTGGTTTATTGTTGGCCCACCATCTCCGACGCTGGTCCAACGTGTTTGCTGGGACTGGTAGGCCTACCCACTGTATTAACATCTCGTGCACCACAGACTGCATAGTAGCCTATGTAACCACTCAGTCTCGGGATATCCCTAAACAAGCTCCCAAGTTCCGAAGTTCACAAGTTCCGGGAACTTCAAGTTCCGAGTTTTTAAGTTCCGGGAACTTCAAGTTCCGAAATTCCAAAATCATTGAAAAAATGTATTAGATCCAAAACGATTTTTGCAAAAATCGCTTTTGGTCGGAAAAACAGTTTGGTACTCATTATTAATTTTAAGTGCTGTAGACTAAAGTTAGTTTTTCACATATTTATATTTTGTTTATAGGCAATCTATCCAAACAGTCCACGATGTGAAATTAAATATATAGGCCTACAGGTATGAAATAAAATTTACAATAAAACAGCAAATTTATTATACAAAAGCTAAAATGAAGAGTAGGCCCTATTACAATAAGCCTATGATATTTTCCCAGATATAGGCCTAATTATGTTCGAGTGGTGGTCGCAGACGATAGAACAACAAACAACAACCCGTGAGAAAAGTAGGCCTATGACATGTGTAAGTACCTAATAACAGTAAAAATAGTGTCGATGATATTTTAAAGACCAACGTTAAGACTACATGGATTCCCTAATTGTCATCTGTGAGGTGTGATTTGTAGGTCTATATATCATTACATATTTTGCTATAGCAGCATGATCGATGATATAACGTTAATAGTCTGTGATCTTGAAAAACAACTGGGCCTACTCAGATCAACACTTCTGTGGATGGCTGCCTAATACCAGATGTAAATCTCCCCATCAAACAGACCTTGACCCTATTTTGGATTAATGCTGATGTTGGGCAAACAGACGTTGGGCAAACCTTAACTCAACTTTGGGTCAACGTCGGCCCTACACTTAGAGGTCTAATTCGTCATATGAACATAAAAATGAGTGTGCGCGGTCTCCGGTGCAGTGGTTAAAGCCTGGAAATCAAAGATCGCTGGTTCGAACCCGCCGGATGGAAACTGCGCCTACGTCCATTGAGGTTCTTTTACGTCCAACTCAAAGTCAGTCAGACGAGCGATCTGATTTACGTGGTTCTCTGAGCCCCACGATAGTGTATACGGCACCTGGCAGTCCCAGGCGGTCACCCATCCACTTATAAACCGGGCGCGACGTCGCTTAACTTCAGTGATCGAGCAGATATCGATGAGCGAACGCCGTATTCCGTAATAATGTACACTAAAGTTAGTGATTAACATGATAAAGGAAATAGAAACTCAAACTCGATCGGCTTTGTGTATTCGGCAGACGCAGACGACAGACGCGACATGTATGTATTCGGCAGACGTATGTATTCGGCAGACGGCAAATTAACCATATACTGTAGATCTGGTAATTTTCGCGTGTTTAGATTTTCGCGAATTTGTGATTTGGGGACTTTTTACAAAGTCTAGAATTCTCAAATGTTCGATTTCGATGATAAGTATAACATTCATTATTTTAATTTTCGCGAAATTCGCGAAAAATAAAACCTTGCGAATATTACCGGATCTACAGAACCTGATGAGAATTGGCATGTAATGTGAAATTAAAGGAGCGTCAATATAATAAGTATTTGGTTTAGTTGTTCCAGTGTTAGTAGTGCTAAGTATGAAATCCCTGTGATGTAGATCTAACATCTTTAGGCCACAGTTTTTTTTAATAAATTGCTTCTTAAAAATTTATATTCAAGATTCAGAGCAGGGGGTCCGAAAAAATAAAACTTTTTGATTATATTTTGTAACTTATACAAAAAAACACTTTTTGAAGTGTAACGTTAGTCTTATTTTATTTGAAATACGCATAACTTTCATTAAAATTTCAATATATATAATTATCAGTTGATATAGGGTCGGCGATTTAAGAAAATTAAAAAAGACGAAATTTTACTGATTTTTCCCATTGATTTTTCATTATGTCTCAATATACTTTGTTGGATATTGTAGATTGTGAATTAATGGCCGTCATATTATGCGCTTGTTGACAGCTTATTAGAAAGCAGGACACCATGTTTTAAAGAGTATCACGCATGACACTATGTTAGAAAGAATATCTGCATGACAGGTCCACAGAGGGTGATCTGCAAGCGATCTGTCAGCGGGTCGGGTTTGTTTGACTGAGGGGTAGCTCGGGCCGAGATAGCGGTCAGCGCTGTAGACGGTGGCCCAGCGTTCAGTTAATATTGGTTCAATGTGTCGTGCTAAGACATGATCTTATTCTAGATAGACGATGTTGCTGTCTTGTCACGAATCCCAGCAGACTCAAGACATTCATCCTATGCTGACTCAATGTTGGTCCACCGTCTGCGATGCGATGCTGGCATAATAGGGCCTACTGAATCAAAATAAAGTAAACTCATGCTTGCATATGTTTGTTGTTTTAATGTTGGTCCAGTGCCGTAGACGGTGGCCCAGCTTGAAACAAAATTTGGTCAAAATGAAAATAGAACCAACAGGAAGGTCTGCTTCGAAAATTACAGATGTGAGAAATCCTCCCGTCCTCTCCGTCAAAGATAGCCTACATTGTATTCAAACAACGAGAGTCATTTGTTATATTAGGCCTAGGCCTAACTGCCTTGCCATACATGATATGATGACCCACATCCTACTTTCGCAGGGTCCGAGGCTATCCCCACCACAATGTTGTTTTAAACTTGTCCCACCATTTACGACGCTGGCCCAGCAATTAATCAACATTCTGTATCAAGTACACAAAGCCCAGATTTTATGCGTTTGAGTCTGCGTCTGAGTCTGCGTCTGAGTCTGCGTGTGCGTCTGCGTCGAGTACACAAAGCCGATAAGCCTACAGTTTTGGCCAAAAAACACCTTTTTTAACAGATAAAAATTCGTGAATATAGCCTATATAGAAAAGAAATTGGCTAAAATACACCTAATCCTAATACACGGAACACAGCGAGTGCAAACACCCCCCCCCCCCACTGAGGACGAGCCCAGCCATTAGGTGAGAGCTCCCAGCCATCGCATCTACACGCCCAGCCACGAGACGAAACCGCCCAGCCAATAGGCGTGTGCACCGAGCCATCAGACTAACCCTCCCAGCCATGAGGTGTGTGCACCGAGCCATCAGACGGACCATCCCAGCCATTAGGTGTGTGCACCGAGCCACGAGACGAACCCTCCCAGCCATTAGGTGTGTGCACCGAGCCACGAGACGAACCCTCCCAGCCATTAGGTGTGTGCACCGAGCCACGAGACGAAACCGCCCAGCCAGTAGGCGTGTGCACCGAGCCATCAGACTAACCCTCCCAGCCATGAGGTGTGTGCACCGAGCCATCAGACGAACCCTCCCAGCCATTAGGTGTGTGCACCGAGCCAGAAGACGAACCCTCCCAGCCATTAGGCGTGTGCACCGAGCCATTAGACGAACCCTCCCAGCCATTAGGTGTGTGCACCGAGCCACGAGACGAACCCTCCCAGCCATTAGGCGTGTGCACCGAGCCATGAGACAAACCCTCCCAGCCATTAGGTGTGTGCACCGAGCCATAAGACGAACCCTCCCAGCCACGAGGCGTGTGCACCGAGCCATGAGATGAACCCTCCCAGCCATGAGGTGTGTGCACCGAGCCATAAGACGAACCCTCCCAGCCATTAGGTGTGTGCACCGAGCCATTAGACGAACCCTCCCAGCCAACACACACCTGGTCCCAGCCATCTGCCAAGACCTTCAAGCGAAAATAAACAGTTCATAGAAGGCAGGAATAGCGTTCCATACTCCAATAGACTGTATATGAAAACTTGTGAAATAAGCAGATACTTCCATTTTGCTCGCTGCAGCATTGCCTGTCACATCCCTTCCAAAAGACGGTATATGCACACATGTGAAATAAGCAGATAGTTCCATTTTGCTGGCTGCAACATTGCCTGTCACAGCCATTCCAACATGAAGTACTCTCGCCAGCATGAAGTACTGACTAGGGTTGAACCGGCGACGCTGGCACAGCCTTTAAGATACATTGGGTCGGTGTGGGCTTGTAATCGCTGCCAGCAGTGAGCACTACCAGACCAGCTACTATTGAACGCAGCTAGTGCTGCCAAGCCACATCGTGTTTCGCACATCGGCATGGTTCCAGAACGGGACAATAAATTATGCTTAATACATAGTCTCTACTGTCCACACGACTCATTTAATAACATTAATTACAAAAGCCATTGACACTAAATCTATTAACTATCAACCTTTATGGTTATGCTGCTGGAGTGGAGACAACTCTAGTTTTTTGCTCACTAGATGTTATGTGAAGTTCCTATGCTAATTATTATTTTATTGCAGGTCATCTCATTGAGAGTACACCAGAAACAAAACATGAACAGACTGACACTAATATTTCTAGCGGTGGTCATTGTAGTTTGCTGCATGGTGCAAACTGGCGTCGAGGCACAAGGTAAGACAGGAACTCCTTGATAAGATAAATATCCTCATAAACTAATCCACATATGATTTATGTATGTGTATATGATTTTCTGCTAGATACCATGTATACAGAACTTAATCTTTTTACCTATAGATGTCACATAATTATGCTAATGTTTTATTCAAGTGACATAGCCCGATAGGGCTGGGTACCTATTTGAAATGTGAAATATGTACATGTCACTATTATAAATAAATACGATCTAATACAGTATATTACATAGTTAAATCTTATGTTACTTGTAGTATCAAGAAATTCATTCAATTAGGTTCTAAATGCTAAATACTAAAGACATCGCGTTACATGCGAGTTAGTGTTTATTTTCACATACATGGCCTATTTACGAGTGAATGGGGAAACCTTCTCTTTCTTTGAAAATTAGGACCAGGACGCGGTTCGGGGTTCTCTCCTCGCCGTCTTGTCTCCAATATGAGGTTTCAAAGGAGAGTGTTGATTTACACAGACATTGAAACAGTAAATTATATTATCTATATTTCTTAATGACACAACACAAGAACAACTAATACACATCGATTTCAAATACACTAAAACTGAAGTCCTTTATTCCGATTAACAGTACCCGATCACAGCAATTTAGTAAACGATAGACGCCTAGTTATGAATGTTGGGATACTTAAGTTATAATACTTTCAAGTTTAATTAATGAATGGGTATCACAGAAAGTACGTATAAATGTGCGATCGGCACATGATTTATAAGATGAGAGGGGACAATGTACACGCTTTTCCATCGTGGTAGATGGGGTATTTTCAAACGTTTTAATCAATAACGTTGAAGACACTTGGAATATTTTGCTAATTCAGAGTGTTATGTATGTTATGCAATATAATGACATAAAGAGTGTGCAGTAGCCGAACTACTTATCATAATTTACGTACGACAATAACCCTTACAGCGCGGGGATCGACTTTAGTCGTCAAAATCTGACGTCTGTAGACGTCAGATTCTGACGTCTAAAATCGATCCCCGCACTGTAAGAGTGAATATATTTCTAATGGTCGTAATGCCATAACATAGGTATTTAAATGAATCAGAAAGAGCTAACTAATTCCACGTGACTTGGGGATGCTGATTTTGATCACATTTTTATAAGTTCTTGATCTGATAATGTGAGATGATGAGGAGGTGGTGGACGGGAGCTCCACCATCTGGCCAGTCAGATCTCATCTGTCAACGTTGGTACAACATCAACCCGACATTAGATATGCGTCACAGCTCAACCAGATAATCCACAGCGCCTACAGACATTATGTATCTAGCGCCTCCATGTACCCCCACTCCACCCGCCTGCCAATTTGACAATGACAATATATACGCATGATACAATAGTTTGTAGACAGCGCTTTCCATTCGTAATAAATGCTTGCACATATCACAGTTGATTTAAACCGACATTAAGATGCTAAAACAGTTTGCATAGCCTATACAAACACAATGTATTAGTCAATTGTATGTACAAGACAGATAATTGAACAAAAATAAATGTGTTATTATAACTTGGATCTGCGCAATTATTGTTAAGAAACGATAATCTTTGGTGATATAGTACTAGTAGCTATAGATAGATCACATGGTAAAATGATTTACGTGGGGATTGACATTCATTTAACTAAAATAAATAATATTAATAACGTTTTTCGCGGGAAATAGGATTCGATCGAATTAGAAAAGAATAAATTTGCCTTAGCACAACAATTATAACAAAAGCCTATAGGCCTATACTATCATCAGGGTTCCCCACAGAAAAAAGCAATCATCTGGTTGTTCTCTCAAAAATATTAGCTTAGCTGCATAAAATTTGCAGCATGTGTGGTTGCCCACTAAGTAATATCTCGCACGTTTTTTCATAAAAAAATGTTCATCTGATAAACAATTGATACTAAAAGCCAATGCAATGTCAGTTAGCCATCTTTAAAACACAAATGAAAATACACCACAAAACATAACTTTTTTTTTTTTTTTAGAGAATTCATCCGGTCGGGCAGCCGGCATTTCCGGCACTGTGGTGAACCCTGACTATCATATTATATTAATTTCGCCTAATTTCATGATGAAATATTCAGGACAAGCACACTACGGGCAGTGTTTTAGTATCACAAAGTCTTATCTTACAATACATGCAGCCTACAGCTAATGGATTATTTTTCTTGTTTAAAGATTTGTGGGGCTAACTGTTGATGGACTTGGCTAACTTATTTATGACCACTATAATGTGTGTTCACAGACGATCCTAAAAATGGGCTGATAATTGAATCCGTCTGATCCGTTAATTACATTATTGAAATCGTCGCCAGGATATAGCCACATAATTAAGATATCCGCTGGGCTTGTTTATGGAAATGCAGCCATGCAACTGTATGTAGTAGTATTTTGTTTGTTATACTGATCTGTGTTACAAAACTTCGTTGAGTGATAACAAACATCAAAATAAATGCACACCCAGCCCCGACATAGGCCTCTACATCAGTTCAAATAGAGTAACAATATTTAAACAATATGCGTGATGCGAGATAGAAAGTTGTATAAAACAAGAACATATTTTAAATTATAATAATATTGTAACAATACATCTTTATATTATAGTCGGTAATTATATATAAACTCTTTGCGAATATTCCATGATTTATCTACAAAGTGAAGAACATCTGTTGAATTTATATATATTTATATATATATAATTTATATATTATTTATATTTATATACTGGAATTTTGTATTAATTTCTATTGGTCCAAAAAGTTCGTTTCTTTCAATGATGCTGGTGTACAATTTAAATCTTTCTGTGGCATATAATGGTCAAATACGCAAAAAATGAACTTCGTCTTCTACCAAAGATCTACAAAAAATATATTCTAGTTTCAATTTCAAGAAGTAGTATACCTACACGTAACTGGGCGAACAGAGATCTCTCACGTTTACATGTATACTTTGTTACATATTTCTCAGTATAAAAAATGGTTTTGAAAGTGATGTAAGTTCTTAATTTTGGTTTATTTAGTAAAGCCTCTCTCCATTCATTTTCTTGCCTCGCAAGAATATGATTTTTCACAACTGTTAAATTATACACTTCACCAAATATTGGTTCGCTACATCTTATGTGTTGACAAATAAGCTTTAGTTTGTGACTCCAGCTATTGATATCTTGCTTAAAGTCCCATGGCAAAACTTTCCGAGTAATTCGATTATTCGAGGACATGCAATATCTATTCCACAGTTTAAACATTGAGAAAAAGTGTCTATATTTTGGAAGCATCCAACCTATCTCTCCTTGAAAACCAAGTATTGGGGCCTTGGCGTGGATGGCTATTCTCAGTGGTGCTCCCCCGGTGATTCTGTTTAAAATGTCCAATGTATGCACCAGTTATTGCTTATTATGTACCGCCAACGTTGTCCCCGCCAACTGCCTGCGATGCAGCCTCGCGTCGTCAACGGGGGCATAGTCTTTGTGGATTAAAATGCGTGGATCATAGGCACCCGATAACACCCTGCTGTGGCACATAACACTGCACCATTTATCCCCGGCTGATGTTGACTATTTACTGTTTGGCACAGTGCATTTATGATGATTTCAAACTGAAAAAACCCCTTTGGTTGCGATGTTTTTTTTACAAAATTTTTATTATTTCACCTCACGATGCGTCCATCTTATTTTAGGTGTGTCATAATTCCATCTATGTTCAGGACGGAGAAAACATGGAACGTGAGCAGACGCGGTTTTTTCCTTAATCCTTAGAGCACTGATGTCGACAACAGTAGACATTCTGTGTTTCTATTAGCACCTGTAACACCCCTGTTTACCAAAAAATAAATATGCTTTCAATCTTGAAGCACTGATATATATTGGGACTTAGACAGAGATTCTAGAACCATCTATATAAATCGTGTGTTTATTGCACTAGTAAAATCTAAACCGTTGAATAAATATGACACTTCAAATAACGTCTTTACGCATACAGAAAGTTTACTTACTTATAATATAACACTCAGAATTTAGAAGAGTAAAATTACTTAATCCAGAAGTTATAATAGAAACACATTTTGCTCGTATGACATAAGTCAGTTAATTAAATAATCTATTAATATTATCAAAATAATATAATAAGACTGCTTTTTAGGTATTAAAAGGAAATGGTACCTCATCGGCTAAAACTCACATTTTAGCCTTAGAATGTTACAACAATCACAGTATGATAGACTAGTGAAAAGATTAATACAAAGGGGTCTTTGTAAAAGACGGGGTATCCCGATGCGTCATCCAGCCACAAGTATCCCCAAAAAAGTTGTTCTCACGGGGTCACATAAATACGGTAAACCATCTCATAGCTAGGGTCAATTAACAAGACGACACAATAAACGTTGTGAGATGTAAACCAACACCAACCTCTACGGAATGCAATACGTATTTATGAGATTTGTGAACTTAACCCTTTAAATCCTGAATTTACCATAGTCATCTTCATCCACTACAAGCCGCGAATTGCTGCCGCAATTCTCGACTTGTAGTGGATGAAGATGATTTGACTTGGTTGAAAAAATAAAGAAAATTACCACGTATTGGTAAGCCAGTTTCATGGGAATTTTCGTTATAAAACCCTTAGTTACAGGAAAAGAAAGTCTGTTTTCAGGCATGTAAAATGATGCTTTACTGTATCATGGGGGCTTAAAGGGTTAAGCGACGGCCCCTAAAGAACCCCCGAAATATTTCGAAAGAGGCAGGGCATATTCCGGACTTCTGGCTCTTTTTCTCCCGTCGCGATATTGCATCAAAGTGTGGAAAGCGACATTCACTTATTCGCCCACCCTGTCCACATTTTGCTAATCAAAATGAATTGATATATGCGATTTTTTTTATTTATTCTAGCTTGCGCCCTGGCAAGGAAGAAATTGCGTCTGACCCCAACGTGCTCGGTGATGGCCACCTTCTGCAGGGGGACAAGTAAATCGTGGCAGTACCTTACTGCACAGAAGCAACCGAGAAGCCACTGCTTGTGCTGCAAGATCACAAAAGTGACAGAAAGGAGGAAATATTGCGGCAAATGTATGTACTATGACCTATTATCTATCTATCTATACTATAATAGAAAAAGGGTTTTTAGGCTTCGTCCATAGTTGAACGAAAGCCCTGGCCAAATCGCTATTTCTTGCCACCCACCAATATCTAACACAATATGGTGAGGGAGACTCCTTTTAAGACATAAGCACATGTCGCTATCAAAGGAGCCACCCTACAACAATTATGAACAATGACGTAGATGAGAAAGGAATGATGTACAGATAATGAGATGAGTGTGAATATATATATTATAGAAATACAATAAAAAACGTGTGAAAATATTTGATATTAACATGTTCAAGAAAAGTGGTTCCATGGGGCTAAGGTCATCAGATTCATATACATGTATATTTTATAAGGAGGAAACACATAGCGGTAATACATCACTATATTTAACATGTTTAATATATTCATTTATGCAAAAGAATAATAATTTTAAATCATTTATAAGTACACTAAGCAAATTAAATAGAGTAAACTATGTAATAGTGTTAAATAAATATACAATTTCTAACATAACATTATACAACTTATGACATTATTATTATGCTTATGCAAAACACTAACCCAATGCCGGCTCAATGCTGGTCCACCATCGCCAGCGCTGGCCAGCATCCATTCAACACTGGGCAGTGCATATTGCTAGATAGGCACGCATGACTACAATGCACGTGTACACACGATACACTGACCCAATACCTGCTCAATATTGGGCCAGCGTCGCATCACAGTGCTTGTTCACCAGGAGGGAGATATGCGGGGGAAGGTTGCAACTGCCTTAAGCGGCACAATAGCACAGGGCATTCAATTCCAAGGTTGGGCTAATGTTGTGGTGGCAGCGTAAACAGTGGCCCAGCATTAAACTAGCATTGTGTCAGCCTGTGGTTTAATTCTATCTTCTTTAATACCCCACCCATTCTGCCGAGACCTAAATGTAATTTTTACAATCCACAACTTGCTCATGCACGTTGCTATTACACCTGTTTTTGTCTACAGCAACAACAAACGTTAGGATGGTTAGTAGGTTCTATTATATAACCTTACATAACCTTTTCTTTATCAGGCTTCAAGCATGCTAATTACCCAATATTTAAATATAGTAATCAACGTTTTTTAATTCTACAGATGTATGGCTATTGGGACCTGGAAAAATATCGATATCGGATGGGAAACATATTGATAACTAACTGATTCAGCTCCTTATACATTGTCAATATTTATGTTTATATTTCCTGTTCACCAGTTGAGTTTTGTCGAGGTGTAATTGTAAATCGCATAAAATTAGTTTTTGTCATTATAAGCCGATTTTATACATAGCCATACATTCAACATGGGCTTATATTATTTTATAGTAATTGTCCCTTTTAATTATATATGTCTCATGAGTATTTTTAAACAGACTGCAGTGTTTCATTTAGGCCAATCAGGCCTATTTACTAGTCAAAGCTAACAAAATAAAAATAAATCATATATATATGTTTCCAGGGATATGGGAAACTTATACAGAACCGACTTCTTGTGGTTGGAAAAACTGCTAGCTCTTCGCTGAGAAGAATGAAGAGGAACGTAATCCGCAATGTCTTCAGGCTATGCTCATGATAATCATCTTGAAGGAAAACCTACTTTTTGATAAGATAACCACTTTGTAAGGCTAATACCTAATTCACTTTGCTTTGTAGCAAACTCGATTTATATACACACTGGCGGCCAATGCCTCCAACTCACTGTATTAGCATTTGGCCACAATCATGCTAAAATCTTACTTTACGGTATCTGGTATGGTGTTTGATATTTGTTGTACTTATCTTTTTCACATATTATTTCGGTCATCTCAGGTTTTCCCCCTTGGTCATATACAAAATAAATGTGACGACCATGACATGCAATAAACGTAATTCCTCTTCGTAATGAATTAGTTTATTTTTATTTTCGTGGTAAAATGTTGTGTTGTATTTAATAGAATATATATACAAAATCTGATTATAACGTTGAACTTGAAGGGGTATATTTAATGGAAGTGCCTATTGCCACAGTACTGTGGCAATAGCAGAGCGAACCGCTATTTTCACCAAACCAATCAGAGGCCATCATACATTTTCGCATGTGGAGTGGCAGGGCTGAGTGGATTGCCGCCATTACACCGTCGCCATGTTGATCGGAAGGACGTCCGTCAATTATGAAGCATTTAAGACGGCCTCAAGTGACTTTTTGGCTGTCGAAAATGTTCTATCTTGGACATTATCGAGCGAGGCAATATGGAATTATAGAAAGAAGCATGAATTTGTGTAAATCGATGACACCATCAAGTAAGTAATGTGATACTTTTAGCCAATCCTGTCTTATATTGTAGGCCTTGTGTACACGATTTTGTCATAATGTGTGACTATGAACTACTCTCGAAAACACGATTCGCGTTAGACTGGGCTATGTTAATCTAAGGCAACAGTGCTGTGTCAATAAGGGTTTTTACTACCCCATGTACAAGTCCTTGCTGCCACAGTGCTGTGTCAATAATGTTTTTACTACCCCTCTACATGTACAAGACATTGCTGCCACAGCGATGTGTCAATAAGTTTTTTTACTACCCCTCTACATGTACACGTCCTTATTGCCACAGTGCTGTGTCAATAAGGGTTCCTACCACCCCTCTACATGTACAAGTCCTTACTGCCACAGTGATGTGTCAATAAGTTTTTTTACTACCCCTCTACATGCACAAGTCCTTATTGCCACAGTGCTGTGTCAATAAGGTTTTTTACTACCCCTCTACATGTACAAGTCCTTATTGCCACAGTGCTGTGTCAATAAGGTTTTTTACTACCCCTCTACATGTACAAGTCCTTGCTGCCACAGTGCTGTGTCAATAAGGTTTTTTACTACCCCTCTACATGTACAAGTCCTTGCTGCCACAGTGCTGTGTCAATAGGGGTTCCCACTACCCCTCTACATGTACACATCCTGACTGCCACAGTGCTGTGCCAATAAGGGTTATTACTACCCCTCTACATGTACACATCCTTACTGTCACAGTGCTTTGTCAATAAGGGTTATTAGGCCTACTACCCCTCTACATGTACAAGTCCTTACTGCCACAGTGCTGTGTCAATATGTATTCTTACTACCCCTCTACATGTACAAGTCCTTACTGCCACAGTGCTGTGTCAATATGTATTCTTACTACCCCTCTACATGTATAAGTCCTTGCTGCCACAGTGCTGTGTCAATATCTATTCTTACTACCCATCTATATGTACAAGTCCTTACTGCCACAGTGCTGTGTCAACAAAGGTTATTACTACCCCTCTAAACGTACAAGTCTTACTGTCACACTGCTGTGTCAAAAAAAATTACTACCTACATTTCATCTTGTCCACATACTAAAAGACACTTGCTTAAGCGGGTGGCGCCATAGAAATGTACATTTGTATTTTATGATCCGTTAGCCTAAAGTATTATGCTTTTTTTCAGGTTGTGTTTGCTCAGTATGATTTCAGCCTGATGCCAGTGTGATGTGGCATCAGCGACAAAGATATTATGAAGCACGTTCCAATGGGTAGCGATTGTGTGCTACTGGTGGCTGATACCAAACATACCACGATAGGAGTCATTGATTTCATGAGAAGGGGGTTACGAAAAAGAAATACAAATTGTTATTAAACGATGGCGGTGTGTAACGTAAATGCGAGGTTGTGAATGCAAATGCATATAGGCTATACAGTTGTATTCATTTTAGCTCTGTATTCATTTTAGCTAAACAATTAAATGTCATTGTGGAATTTACTAGCGTTACTTTTACATTCCTAAGTATATTTACATTCCCAAGTATATTGCGATTTCAATAGCCTAAATTGTTTTTTTATTAACCAAATAGGTCTGAAAACTGGACGACAGTTCAAGCTGTGGTGTTTTTGTTATGGTGGTATGACATACTTTTAGGCTATAGTATTGGAAATTACATGTAGGCCTACAGTCATAACTATGCCATCAAATTATATTTTGTATATATTTTCAATACACAATGTTGAATTACAAATACATGTCTTTTAAAAATAAAATTGCTATTTAATATACTTATACTTATGTGATATTTGTTCATAAATATATTTTCCGAATGCTGAAATACTCACTAGCCAGTTGAGGCTAGGATTACTGGGCCAAACAAATGTGAATTTTTTTAGGTGTAAAGTGTTTGACGCTTAGGCAGCAGCCAAACACAATGGTGAATTTTAAATAAATATCTTTTTGGCCCGCCTTTTTTTAAGGTGGACTTTTGCAATTGAAGTTCGGCGTCATTGTCGGGCGCGGCGTCGACATCGGCGTTAATATTTCCTTAGCACGATTTTCAAGTAGACCTATGCTGATCAAATTTGTTCTACGTGTTGCTAATAACCATGCAGTTCACTGACAAGCTGTTCAAAAATAGTTGAGCAAAATAAAAATGGCTGATTTATCGCACAAAATAGCCGATTTTTGCTTGTTTGTAGACACAATAACTTGCCAAATTTTTCATGTTTTTTCATTTTTTTTCACTAATATTTAAATATATGCAATTTTGCTTCTATGTCTTTTCAGAATGCTGAAATAATCACCGGCAACTTCAGACTATGATTGTTGGGGCAGCTCAGTTTAACGGCGTAGGCATATAGTGTCTTAACAGCCAATGAATAAATTGATTTTTTATTTAAACTGTTTTTTTTCTTTTGCCTCATAATAATCAATGTTGCTACGACTTGGAGTTGGGACATACATGGTAGGGCACAGCACTATGATAACAAGGAATTCAAACTGTAAAGACACCTACGTATTACGACAACACTGCGGACTGTCTGTGTACAGGTGTAGTAAAAAACATTATCGACATCATACAACATGGAGCTATACAGGGGTATTGAAACAATTATACTGACACTGTACTGCGATAGGACTTGTACGTGTATAGATATTAAGAAGCTGTAGGCCTGTTTAAACAGCATTGTGGTAGAAAGAACTTGTAACTGTAAAGAAACTACGAGAAACATCATTGCCACCGTATTGTGATAGCAAGGTGAACACAGAGAAAGCTTGGCAAAAGAGGAAAACGTTTGGGGAAATTTGGTGAATGTTTGGTAAAGATTTGAGGAATTTCGCAAATTTGTTAATATCGACATATAGTCTCCAGCCTGGTGAGATCCCCCTTATTTGTCATCACCTACTGTCACACCATGCAAATTTATTGCATCTACAACAGTTGGTGACAATTGTTTTGCCAAATTTTCGCCGATTTTTTTGTAGCCATATATTTGCCAATTTCATGGTAGCAGTGACTTGTAGACCTGTGTAGATGAGCACTGACTGTAGTGTCAGCAATGATTTGCAAGTGCATAGAGACACTAATCAACCTTATTGACACATGACTGTGGTAAAAACGACTTAGTGTAGATGAGCAGAAAAAAAACTAATTAACACGGTACTGTGGCACCAGTGACTTGTAAGATACAGTAATAAATCTCATTGACACATGAATGTAGATGTAGACTTGACTTGCAGGTGTAGGCTTATATGAGCAGTCAGAAACCACATTAAAACAACACTGTGGCAGCAAATATTTGAAAGTGTATAGAGACAATAAAAACATTATTGCAATGGCACTGTGGTAGCAAGGACTTCTAGGTGCATAAAAAGTAAGAGATCGTATCCACACAGCACTCTAGCAGCAAATATTTTTTAAATGTATTGAGACAGTAAGAAACTTCATTGACAGAGCACTGTGCTAGCAAGGACTTGTATGCGTTGACGGCATCACTGTGGTATGAAATACTTTAAGGTGTGGACAATTAGTGGTAAAAAAGTACTTTTATGTGGCGATGGGCGCTAAGAAACCTTGTATCATGTGTATATTAGTAAGGAACAGCATAGAGAGTAAGAAATGTTACTGACACAGCACTGTGGTAGCAAGGACTTATATGTGTAGAAAAACAGTAAGATACCTTATTGACACAGCACTGTGGCAGCACAGATTTTAAGTCTACAGAGACCGTACGAAACGTTATTGCCACATCACTGTGGCAGCAAGATCTTCTATGTGTAGAAAAAGAGTAAGATACCTGATTGACACAGCACTGTGGCAGCCCAGATTTTAAGTTTATAGAGACAGTAATAAACGTTATTGCCACAGCACTGTGGTAGCGATGACTTTTACATGTAGGAAGAGTAAGATACGTTATTGACAGAGCACTGTGGCAGAAAGTCTATAGAGACAGTAAAAAACGTTTTTGCCACAGCACTGTGGTAGCAATGACTTTTACATGTAGAAAGAGTAAGATACCTTATTGACAGAGCACTGTGGCAGCAAAGATTTTAAGTGTATAGAGACAGTAAGAAACGTTTTTGCCACAGCACTGTGGTAGCAAGGACTTATGTGTATAGAGAAAGAGTAAGATACGTTATTGACAGAGCACTGTGGCAGCAAAGATTTTAAGTGTATAGAGACAGTAAGAAACTTTGTTGCCACAGCACTGTGGTAGCACGGACTTATGTTTGTAGAAAAAGAGTAAAATACCTTATTGGCACAGCACTGTGACAACACAGATTTTACGTGTATAGAGACAGTAAGAAACGTTATTGCCACATCACTGTGGTAGCAAGGACTTCTATGTGAAGAGAAAGAGTAAGATACCTTATTAAAACAGTACTGTGGCAGCACAGATTCAAGTGTATAGAGAGAGTGATAAACGTTAGTGCCACAGCACTGTGGTAGCAATGACTTTTACATGTAGAAAGAGTAAGATACGTTATTGATAGAGCACTATGGCAGCAAAGATTTTAAGTGTATAGAGACATTAAGAAACGTTATTGACACAGCACTGTGGCAGCACCGATTTTAAATGTACAGAGACCGTACGAAACGTTATTGCCACATCACTGTGGCAGCAAGGTCTTCTTTGTGTAGAGAAAGAGTAAGATACCTTATTGACACAGCACTGTGGCAGCACAGATTTTAAGTTTATAGAGACAGTGATAAACGTTATTGTCACAGCACTGTGGTAGCAATGACTTTTACATGTAGAAAGAGTAAGAGACGTTATTGACAGAGCACTGTGGCAGCACAGCTTTTAAGTGTATAGACACAGTAAGAAACGTTATTGCCACATCACTGTGGTAGCAATGACTTCTATGTGAAGAGAAAGAGTAAGATACCTTATTCACACAGTACTGTGGCAGCACAGATTGTAAGTGTATAGAGACAGTAAGAAACCTTATTGCCACAGCATTGTGGTAGCAATGTCTTATATGTATAGAGAAAGAGTAAGAGACCTGATTGACACAGCACTGTGGCGAACATTAATAACAGTTACACAGAACTGCTGCGGTGGGGATTAGCAACAACGAGAAGCTTATAGACACATCAATTCAGTAGCAAGGAACGACAAACCCTTATTAACAACAATCCTGTGGCAGCAATTACTTGCAAATGTACACGGACTGTAAGATACATTATAGTTACAGTAATGTGGTAGCAGACCTCATCCGTTTAGATGTTTGAGCAGAAGTGATCTTATTGACACAGTACTGTGGTAATAAAGTTATTTGCTGTGATTGGTCAGTATTGTTGTTACACTAATGCTGATTGGTTTGGTGGTAATAGCATTTCCAAAGTTGCTGCCACAGTGTGAAATCCTGAATTCTGATTGGTTTGGTGAAAATAGCCAATTGGTTCTTTAGTACCACAGTACTGTGGCAGTAGCCATTGCCATATTTAATTTAATTTAATTTAATTGATTATTAATTAGATCCAGTGGTTAGGCGTATAGAGATAAGGAACAGGTGTAAATTGGGTAGCAAGAGTAAATAATTTCAACGTACGCCAGGGGGTAATCTAAAACTATATGGGGCCAATAAAAACTAGGGCACCCCCACAAGGTGATCTGAAACTATAGGTGTAATTTGAGACTGGGCCTTTTCTTCTTTAAATACTCATCTAAATAAATGTTGATCCGTGACAATTATTTATAAATTATTCAAAATTATATTTCCAGTGACGATCATTTTGAATCTTGCTGGTACTAAGTGGGGGTAGTAGGGGTTCCAGGCTGACAATTTTGAGGACCCTTTGATATTTTTTGTGTGTTAAATGACAAATTTAGTGTTGCATACCGACTAAAAAATGACAACAACTAAAAAAACTATTCCTAGATAGAATAGTTTTATAAGAATAAGCTGGTTGAGCTGGGACGTCATTGTCCGGACTTAGATAATACCCGAGAGTGATATGAGTTCAGAAGTTCCCAAGCTCCGACGTTCTAAAAGCTTCGAGTTCCCAAGCTCCGCCGTTCCCAGAAATTCAGGTTCCAAGCTTTTTCTTGAATCCTGCCATAAGAGAACTATGTACGTGCTATGCATCCCTAACACTTGCCCGCAAAACGGTGTCAGCCATGTTCCGCAATTAGTCGTACCAATGATGGAAAGTTTGGGTGGAGTTGCGTGGTATGTGTAAACATACGTGCCAGGATTTTTAAAATGTTTTTAAAAGTTAAAAAAATATTGAGTGGTGTCACCTACTTTTTTATACCACTGTCGTTAATAGTGCGAAAAATAGGCGCAAACTGTGCTCAACTATTGATTTACAATTTCCAGCTTCAAATGACGAAAATATTTTTATTTGTGAAGAATAGACATTCTAATATTAAATTACCTAGCAAAAACAATTTTATCAAATTTATGGTATATTTCTATTGATCTATACCAGTATATGTACGGGGGTCATAGCAGGATAAGGGTTAATTCGCTTAGTGAAACCTGGGCCTGTTTGCTTTATTTGCTTTTAGAGGGTAAACTATTTAGTGTTGTATGTGGCAGATAAGTGGTCACTTTCCTTTCCAGTTTGTGGAATCGTTAGCAGCGAAAATCAACCCTTAAAGCGCAGGGATCGACTTTAGACGTCAAAATCTGAGTATGAAGACATTTTAATAGCCTTAGACCCATAACATATAGGTATTCGAATGAAGCGGAACGAGCTGACTAAGACATTTATGAGGATTTTAAATTGAAAAAAACCTTTGGTCTCCATTGTTTATACAAAAATTTATGCGTTTCTTACGTTTAAATTAATGAGGTAGGTATGCGGTTTGAAGGGTTTATGAGACGGGTGCTTCATAAGATATGGTCCTCGGCAGAGATGATGACAGAGATGTGATTTTGACGTCGACACCCGTAACTTGTAGATGGAGGGCGCTGAGGTCACGTGGTGCGACAGGTCGCCACCACTAATCATAGTGATTCCATGTACACCTGAAATCTGTACCCTCTGCAGACGTGTGTACTATATACTCCATGTACAACTGAAATATGTACACTCTATGGAAGTATGTACTATATACTCCATGTACACCTGAAATATGTACACTATGACCGACTTTATACGTCTAAAGTCGATCCCCGCGATGTGAAAAAAACTATTTATAATGGCCGTAGGCCCATAACATACGTATTTAAATGAAGCGGAAAGAGTCATTTATGATGATTTCAGCGTCTCCAATTCCTTGCTTCAAATTAGGACAAAATATTTATAGTAATAAAAAACCCCATAAAGAATATTGATATGAACCAGTGTTGGACTGATGTATCTCTGGCAGACCCGAGACGTTATGCCAATTATGGCTGAATGCCGGTCCACGTTCTGTGACTTTGGACCAACATTCAGGCATAATACACTGCCCAGCAAACACGAGACGTTGAAACAATGTGGTTTTAATGTTGTGCCACCGTCTACGACGTCGGCCCAACATTAAAACAACCTTAGTTCAACGTCTCGTGTTTGCTGGGTGGTTCAGCATCGCTTGTCTATTGGTTTGTGTGTGTGGGTGAATACAATATATTGAATTAACCCCTTTCAGTGCGTGGATCGACTTTACAGATTCTGTCGTCTGAAGACAATCTCCGCACTGAAAGAATTAAATATTTATAATGGTCGTAGACACATAACAATGGTGTGGAAAGAAGCGGAGAGAGTTAACTAGAAAAATTATGATGATTTCAAATTAAAATGAAAAAAAACCCTCGTCTCCATGGCTTATGTAAAATAATTCAGCGTTCTAAAAGTTAAAAAGGCATCAACCATCAAAATAGGAAAGTTCTGGATGAAAAAGTGATAGATGCTATGGGTTATTCAAAAAGGTCTAATTCAATATTATTAAGAATACCTATGTGATAGGTCTACGTACATTCACTTTAGACGTCAGATTACGTCGACATTAGCCGAGTAGTCCTCTCCCAGGCCGTGGATTGATGAATTTTCTTTATCCGAAAAATTCAACATGGCGGTGACTTAGAGCGATCTCGACCACAAGGTCCGAGAATGTCCATAACTTTTAAATGACTGTGCGACCTCTGAGCCGAGCATGCGGGCATAGAACTGAAATGTTACTGATTCTAAAAAAAATATTTTCGACCTGATTATTCCCCGATAATTTCAGATATGACAGTCCAAAGAAATGTCCCACGATTTTGTTCGCGGTCAATCTGTGGCTGAAACCTGTTTCAGCCACTGGGGCTACGTCAACATCCTGTGTACTTGGCACCAGTGGTTTCCTCCTATCGGGATAAAATCTGACAAAGAAAACTGTTGATATAAGAGAAATCATATCAATGCGTGGAGAATGGTCGCGATATTGCCATGTAGGCTGTATAGTTGAACTTCTATAAGTGGCGTTTTGAACACTAGCCTGTCAAATCTCAGTATCGGCGTAAGACATAATTGTAAAATATATCAAAGAGAAGAGGCGACATCCAATCTATTCGCAGATCCGAATGTGCGCAACGCCAGCAAATATATTCAGATCCACGAAATTCTCGCAATTGAGTTCTTCTTCCACTTAATAGACACACAATAATAGGCACAATCCCAACGTACACGTGACGTTAACCAATGCTGGCTTGTAGTTTGACCACCGTCTGTGACGCTGGTCAAGTGTTTGTGGGATGGAGTCCAAGAGAAATTCCCTAATTCAAAGTCAATAATAACTAGAATATGTGTAGATTTGTAGATACGAATCTGAATATAAACACAAAACATTTGTATAACATTTATAGAAAGTTGGACCAACGTCGAAGACGTTGGGCCGACGTTGTAGATCTATACATGTCATGCAAATGTTTGCTGGAAATTTGGGTCGTTATATATAATGTAGAGGACATACATCTCTTGATTAAAAAATCATTCAACTGCAAAATACGCATGCCTGGGACGGTCAAGTGTATGCCAACAGTAGCCTATTGAGTACAGATTGACGGCATTAATATAGCCACTGAACTGATTACAAGATACTACTTAAAGCAGCCCCTTGGGATGACATCAATTTTCGTTTTTAGTTTTGTAATGAAGTAGTGTATCCCCCAGATCATGATTTCATTTTTTTCAGAGTTTTTAGATTTTTATAAATATTTCTTATTAATATTCCCATGAAACC
This sequence comes from Flabesymbios commensalis, assembly GCA_964017125.1. Taxonomy (NCBI): domain Eukaryota; kingdom Metazoa; phylum Annelida; class Polychaeta; order Terebellida; family Flabelligeridae; genus Flabesymbios; species Flabesymbios commensalis. The sequence goes on along the minus strand of OZ024911.1, from coordinate 12,102,332 downwards.
GATTAAAACCCAAACAAACTTTTTGTATAGCTAAACACATGCTGAAGGACGATTGAATGTTCCTACAGCACTGGGCCACATGTTGATGCCGTCAGCCCAGCGCTGAGCAGACAATCAGTGTTGCCGTGTATCCCCCCCCCCCCATGTCCTGACTAAAAGACACCAATTAGCGGCCAATTAGCGGCGATTGTCTTGATCTCCCCGTCCAAGACGTGGGAATGTGTGGTGTAAAGTCCTGTATATTGCTGACTTGTTTTGTTTACATGGCAATATACAACCTGGAAATATAGCTATTTCACTCTTTTTCGGTGCTTTAAAATTGTTTTTTGACTTTTTTGTATTTTTAGTTAAGATCAGTAGGCTATAAGGCTTCATATAGGTTAAATTTTCAAAATTGACAACATTGAAAATGTCTCATCCCAAGGGGTCCCTTTAAACGAGACATTGATTCAATGTTGTTTTCATGCTAGGCCAACGTCTGCGACGCTGGCCCAACATTGAACCATCATTGAATGTACAATGTTTGAGAGAAAGTCCTCCTGCCCAGCAAACACAAGACATTTGTATAAAATGTATACAATGTCAGCCAAACGTCTTCGACGTTGGTCCAACATTGCATAAAGTCATACAAAATGTTTTGTGTTTACTAGGTGTCAATACAATTGGGGTCAAGCAGTTTCCAAATCCCCTCAGTAATACAGTCAATTTGTTTGCAAGCCAGCGACCAAATAGGGGCAAAGGCCAAGGGCTTTAAATTATTAACTCATAGATGTCGCTCAAGTACATATGAACTTGCTGTGATTTGAGATCTTGCTCTTAATGAGACTTTGTGTATGAAACGCATATTTAGTATTATTATGGAATAGGGCCTTGGCCTACCCATGGGCACTATTGTCTTCTGGGGGACCCTTATCCCGCGAATTTTGACAGTTGACCACACCTTTAATGACATCAATCAATACATTTGAGCACTGGCAAGCGTAGAGTTGCCAATATCTGCTTATGGGAAGTTATTTTTGTTGCGAAATGCCACGGTTCAGCCTGATATAGTATACATAATTATGTATATACTATGTCGAATTATTAGTATAGTCAATATATATATTATTTTATAAAGAGCAATTAAACCGGTCGTTAAACTATGTACCATTTTTCCATCAAACAGTAACTGAGTAAACACAAAAATCGAATCATTGTTGGTTTAATATTGGGCCATCATCAGCAACGCTGGCCCAACAATAAATTACCATCGGGTCGACTTTTCGTGCTGGAAACCATATAATGTTTTTGACGATATGTATTGTGTATTTAGGGGCACTAATATATGATATATAATGATATACAATTATGGAGACTCGACGGACGAATTCAAAGTTTAAAATTCTTTCATCTGAATTCTCCTGACAAAAACATGATTTTCTTTGTCCATTTTCGATGTACGCTGACTGAAAGAATGCAGCTATACAAAGTGTTGCGTAGGTTATATCGTCACAATAAGAGATGGCGCATGTGTTTGCCGTAGAAAGAGGTGGAGCCAAGTAAGCATACAAAATATAGACGTCAGGTTCTGTTCTGACGTCTAAAGGGTTTATACGGTAGGCCTATGTATACACATAATTCTTTTTTTGTTAATCATTTTCAAACGCAACTTAAACGTTTCTCTCATAGTGTGACACCGCCTTATTGAACTAAACAATCTGAGAAGTTCAAGGTCACAGTCAGATTTGAATAAAATAAATAGAAATAATACAAAATTCTGCATGATGCTCGCCCGTTGAGCCATGTTCCATAGATAGGGCTGACAAACAAATGATTAGGAACAATTATAAAGGGGCCGCCATTTAATTTTTAAGTGGGGGGGGGGCTGGAATATTTTATTAAATAACAAATTTCGGGCGGACTCTGCCTCTGTGCCATGGCACTTCCTCACGAAATATATTCAAACTATGTATCTAAATCAGGGAAATATCAGGGAATTTCATTTCATGTTCACAGTAAATATTTATCCTTGGTCAATTTGTTTACGAATGCTCATGTAGATGTCATTCTTGTTGTCTAATACATTTAATATAATAAATTAAACTCCTCTTTGGAAATGTAACTAATCTGATCGCTACACCCTGTCAATGTGCCTCAATACATATCTAACCCTTACAACACTGGAATATATTTATTTAAACCATGAAGACCAACGTTTTTTTTAAATTTCAAATCATCATATATGTATTTTTCTTTTGAAGACCTATGTTATCGGTCTACGGCCATTAGAATTTTTTAATTCTTTTTGTGGGGGGACCATCTTGAGACTTTGCCATCTGACGTCTAAAGACAGTCCCCCGCGCTGAAAGGGTTGATGTAAATGCCAGTTTAGAGACCACATGCTAAGTGGTGTAAATGACGATAGATTAATAAATATTTTATGTTTCTTGAATTAGAATGACGATACTTTGTGTGGCCCTCGCGGTAGCGGTTATTTGTTTTCTGTCTCCTTGTCTGTCTGTTTAGTGTGATGTATAGATAAATCTATTGTGTTAGTTTCATCTAAGCTATGCTCTAGTCTAAGCTAGTCAAAGCTAGTAACAAATCATACTAGTTGTACTAGTTTACTTGAATGCTTCGTATTGCGTCATAGAAAAAATCTTTACATACTAACCTATAGCGCAACTTCTTTCATTATAATTGCAATTTGTAGATTTCTCTTTCATTCGATTGTCAATATTTATGCATGAGCAAGCTTCTGCTCTGGAGAAATTGATGGTCTTAAGCTTAAGAGGTAATCCACTGGTAAGAATCAGTCTGGGTCAGGCACCTCCTGGCAGTATGTTAGCTGTTCTGGATTTACAACATATATATCATTATTCAAATCTATACATTGTATTTTCCAGACATTTAAGCAATAAAATTGGAGTGAAGGTGTCAGATGTATTATTGTGTTGTATTCTGAATCAAAATATAAAAAGTACATCCTATGAAAATAGTAAAAGATGCATTGGCTTATTTGGGTATACCTGTTCAAAGCTTACCTTTCATAATGTTTCCATTAGGGCACTGGCTATATCTCTAATGGCCAAAATTAGAAATATTATCCATCTAATGAAACTGCTGCTATTTCATAGCAGGAAGAAATATTTTTGTATTGCTGTTTTTTAATAGCTCATTATCTGCAATTCTAACATCCCTATATTTATGTTCGCTGTTCCTTGCAGATGCCACAAAGGTCAATGTTTTATTCTGGACGTTAAGCCCAATCTGTCTCATTCTGAAACTTATCAGCTATGTATCATTTCAGACAATGGTTATATTTAAGACACATGCACTATTTTGTATGTCCCTGTAGATTTTATTTCCTTTTAAATACCAAAATGGATATTTGAAATGGACTGTGCCAATGTGCTTGATCGTTCGGATCACTGTTTCAAGCTCTTCTTTAAGTATTTTTATTTAAAATTACAACAAGATGAATTATGTTCTATAGCGAAATGTTAGGAGAACACATTCGACTTGTTTTTAGTTATAAATTGTGTAACACACACACTGGCAATAGAAATAGATGAAATCACGAAGATGGAAAAAGCAGGGCATTATCGAACCAAACACAAGTCCATGGGCCTCACCTGTAGTACTGCTTAGAAAGGAAGATGGGAGCATGCATTTTTGCATCGATTACATAAAACTCACTCATAATTCACTATAAAGGATGCATGCCACATACTATGCTTTGATGACTTGATTGTCTTGCTGGGTCATATTGGTTCAGCACGATGGACCTCAGTAGTGGTTATTGGCAGGTAGAAGATGACGATAATTCAAAAGCTAAGACAGCATTTATAACCAGGAGTGGTTTATATCAATTCAATGTCCTTCCTTTTGGCTTAGCTGATGCGTCATCCCCATTGAAAGGTTCATGAAAGGAGTAATGAGAGGTATGCAGTGGGAAAAGTGTCTACCTTACCTTGACAATAGCATATCTTTTGTGGTGTCATTTGATTAAGAACGAAGATTAATTAAAACTGTTGGAAACCGCCATTGCGTATTTTGCAGAAGAAATATGTAGCAAACAGCCTACAGGTCACCATAATCCTGAAGTAAACTGTAAGAAATCGGTCACCAGCCTTGATCACCCTGGTGGAAAATTATGTATCTTTAAATAAGTGACCAGGGATTTATAGAGGTCTGAATACATCATTTCACAATGTACCTGGGGTATTATTTCGCGTTATCTGTACGCAGTAGAAACATGCATCTATTCTGAGATGAAAATAACGAGGGCAGAAGTTAAAAAGGGATATAAATTCCCAGTTAGCTTTGATAAAGTTTATTAAGGGGAAAACTACCACATACTTTCAGTTCTGCAAAGATGAAAGATACATAGTAAAATAAAAGTTCAAACCTTTCCTCAAATGAGTAGTTATAGAGGTATGTATGTGTTTCAGGTCAGCTGAATAAATTGAGTCTCTTGCTAGGGTGACACGTCCATCTATTTGATGGCTGAAGATATGGAGGTCACATTGCACTCTTAAATCATTGCTGGATGGTGATTGTCAGTCAATTTACAAATCCATCTCTGGAACAGAATCTGAAGACATTATGGCCGAGAATAACTCAACATCAAACGATAATGTGCCTACTACAAGTTCATATGAAGCAGAGGAAGATTCAATTCCATATCATAGATCTACACCAAATTCAATGATTAGAATGTTTACCTGTCCTGTTGAGCCATTCTCAGAATGCAGAGTGACAGAGATGCGCTGCTTTGAGCATTCCAAGTGTGATTGTTCCACCTAACGCAGATCATCTGACCCATAGATTAGTGTAGCGAATCATGTGGGCGAATCAGTCACTACTTCATTACGTCCACCTCTGGCATCTCTAGAAGTTTGGTGGCACATTTAAAATCCATCTAGGCATCGATTCCTATTTGTATTACCAGCCATTAAACCACTCATGTAAATGGGCACAATTTATTAGCCCAAAGTGATACTTCTCGTATAATTTGTTATCAACTTTCAGTGAGCAGTGATAGTCCTACACTAGTGTTGTGTTTGTCGTGACGATATTTTTTCTGCTACCACATCTGCTATTTCACATGTAATTCAAAATCACACTGCAGCCTTTGCAACAGATCGATCGCAAGTGACAAAAGTGATTGCGAGTTGGTCAGTTGTTACAACGATCAGCAGTTTTCTTGGTCCAGCAAGATCTATCAAGCGGAGTCAAGTAAAGGATGAGATTAACAATGCTATTGTTAAGGAAACAAAGACCAGTTGTACTTCTGAAGGAGTGTCATTATTTATTGACCCTTCCATTTCCCATTTTTTACACAGCAGTTCACTGGATGAGCACATTTTCAATATTTCTACTGATATTTTCACGGATGTTTCCACTGCTATTGTTTATTTTCAGTTCTCTCCCCCCTGTTATTTCTCGTGATGTTTCCTCAGGTATTTTCCGTAATACATCTCTTGTTTCTGCAAAATTTTCTAGAACTGGGTAAACATGGCCCCACAGGAGCGACAAAGTGAACTGATACATTTGGGTAAAGTGTGAATAATGACCTGGTATGGCCTGAAAGAATGTCGCTCAGACATTGACGTCGCCGAGCTCTACTATGTCTTCACAGTACCCTAGAGCCAGTCGAAGACCAAGTGACAACAAGTTTTGTGGGAAGGCGTATGCCCAAGATCGTTTTCTGAGTGACATTATGAAAAGAGTCAGTAAGGCGACTAGGACAATGGGAAGTGCTTACCCCGGAACTGTATGTAAAGCTCAAAAGACGTGGTAGAACTTTCAATACAATATGTTTTAAGTGATGTCCCTTCAATTTTGCTTGGTCTGCCACTGATGTCTGACTGGACCAGACGATTTTATAATATGTACTCTATGTAGCACAACTTGTTTTTTTCTCATATGAGGACTTACATGAAGAGAGTTTAATTGAGAATTTGATGAAGAGACTTTAATGGCAGAATGGTGTGAATTTCTGCCATATCATAGATGTGTATGATAATATACTAGCGGATTCACAACATCTAAATGGCTTTTGCTAAAGTGCCTGAAGCTCAACAAAGAGATACAGACTGTATGTGCAACGTTTTATTTAATTATATCATCTGATTGTTAAAGCTGGATAAATTATATTAGTGTAATTATACTCTTTACAGTACTGCACTATTTTAGCTTATAGGAGAGGAGAGTGTAAGGTACTTCGGGTAAATCACCACCCATTTGAACGGTGCCTCGTTTATAGCTTCCAAGTGAGTGAACAATGTCAGGTCACAAACTTGAGGCCATATTGTTTATATTTTACAGTGATGTGGAAACATATTCAACGTTTAACCCTTACAGAGCGGGGATAGGCTTTAGTCATCAGAATCTGACGTCTGTAGACGTCAGATTCTGACGACTAAAGTCGATCCCCGCACTGTAAGAGTAAAATTATTTCTAATGGCCGTAGACCCATAACATAGGTATTCATATGAATCAGAAAGAGCTAACGAAGACATTTATGATGATTTTAAATTGAAAAAACCCATTTTGTTGCGATGTTTTTTACAAATTAATTCAGCGCTTTAAGGGTTAATAAAAAGTTTTTTGTGATAATCGAAAGATTTGCCATGTTTATTGTTATGCTTAACGCTTAAAGTGGTAATTTTTTACTTCTAGCCCTAAGATAAGATTTCTATGAACCTAGGTCTACCAAATTTTTATAATTATCTATGGTAAATGACTGCTAGGCCTCTTGATATCAATCGTCCCTTAGAGTATGCCCATGTGTGACGTCACATAATTCATTCCCCTGCCTGCCAGATGAAGTCTGTGAAATGGCAATATGCTGGTCATTTTGATAACTTTTCGTTGCGATCCCACAGGAAGGAAACTTAAAGAATTATACCATTTTATTCACTATTTCCTGGCGAATTATATTTTAAAGGTGTAGTCAACTGTCAAAATACGCGGGACAATGTGGTCTCCAGAATGCAACAGTGGCCCCTGGACATTCCACAATGACATATCACCCCACATCCACAGTTATGAGCCAAGATAATAATACTATATGCGTTTCATACCCATCGCCGCATTAAAGGTGTAGTCAACTGTCAAAATTCGTGGGACACTGGGTCCCCCAGAAGGCAATAGTGCCCGTGGGTAAGCCAAGGCCCAATTCCATAATAATACTAAATATGCGTTTCATACCCAAAGCCTCATTAAGAGCAAGTTCTCAAATCACAACAAGTTCATATATACTTGAGCGACATCTATGAGTTAATAATTCAAAGCCCTTGTCTTTTGCCCCTACTTGGTCGCCAGCTTGCAAACAAACTGACTGTATTATTGGGGGATTTGGAAACTGCTTGACCCCCAAGTTTGTATTGTCACCCAGTAAACACAAAACATTTGTATGACTTTATGCAATGTTGGAACAACGTCGAAGACGTTGGGCCGACATTGCATAAATGTCATACAAATGTCTTGCGTTTGCTGGGCAGGAAGACTTTCTCTCAAACATTGTACATTTATCTAATGTTAGTTCAATGTTGGGCCAGCGTCGCAGACGTTGGCCCAACATTAAAACAGCATCGGATCAATGTCTCGTTTGAGTAGTATCTTGTATTCAGTTCAGTGGCTATATTAATGCCGTCAATCTGTACTCAATAGGCTACTGTTGGCCTACACTTGACCGTCCCAGGCATGCACGTTTTGAAGCTGAATGATTCTTTAAGAGCAAGTTCCCAAATCATATAAACTCTATATACTTGAGCGACATCTATGAGACAATAATTCACCATTTATCTTATGTGGGTTATGTGTTGTGACACAAAAGGTTATGTTACCATGGGGGTTTGGAAACAGTTGGCCTCCAACATATTGACAGTAAAAGCTTTCCCAGCCAACACGGCACACTCACCAAATGTTGGTTTAATGTCGGCCAACGTCGCAGACGTTGGTCTAACATTAAAACAGCATTGGACCAATTTCTCGTTGGAGCAGTATCTTGTAATCAGTTCAGTCGCTGATATTAATGCTGTCAAAGTGTACTCTATAGGCTGATGTAGGCCTACACTTGACCGTCCCACACATGCGCGTTTCAAAGCTGTAAGAAGCTTTAAACTAGAAAAGTAGTTACGAACTCCGAGGCCCGGCTTTAGTCTGTATGAGTGCTTTATACAAAAAATGGCCTAATATTTTGTAAACATAGCTGTATTGGTTTTTTTCATGGGCCAGAATCCTAAATGTCCATGATATTATAATTATTAAAGGAACCAAGGAGATAAGTATATCTTCAACGTGTAGGCGTTTTCCTACAACCACCATCGCTGCTAAGTCAGTGTACACGTCTATATAATGTACCTGGTACACACAATGTAGGCCTACCCACCCACTACCGGTTCAATGTTGTGCCAGCGTCGAAACCCATTGCTGGTTCAATGCCAGGCAATCATATTAAACGCTGGCCCAGCATTGAAACAGAATTGGGTGATTGTCCCATGTTTGCTCTGACTGCCATACGGGTACGTAATGCTTTATGCCCGAAAGGTCACTACCCGGATAACACGATACATTGGCCCAATTGTGAAATAATGTTGGGTCACTGTCTGCAACGCCGGGCCAACATTATTCCAACCAAAGCCCTTTAAGCTCTTAAAGCTCTTAAACCACGAATATAATTGTGAATATATTTTTTTCTGAAGACTTTTTAAACTTGAAAGTACTTAACTTAACTCAAAAGTTATATTGCACATGTTCATAAGGACTGGTGTACAGAAATGTCAACCGTTTCCCACACACAGCACCCCTTTTTCCTCCAAATAGGACACAAACTCAGGCAAAAAAAACTACCGTCCTAAAAAAAGCCCTTTGTTTTATGTCATATCCCGTTTCAGTCTTATTTCTGGGAACATCACTCTTGAAATAGTCAAGCAATCAATCCTTTAAACCAACCAGTGAGCTAGAAAAATAGTCATACTTAATTGTGACCAGTCATGCCTGAATTATAGGTGTAGAACATTTTATGAACAATGCATGCATGTATCCCTGAACATCTTGATATAATATATGCAGTGGTGATTAATACAAACTTACGCATAAATACAAATTGGGATGTGAACGACTTAAGTAGACCACATGTTTTATTGTCCATGGAAATGTTCTGAAAATAGATGGAACAATTATGATTTTAAATACATAATACTGCAGTACCGCTTTTCGCCATCAGAAACAACTATATACCCATTGTTTTTCGTTAAAACATGTAACTTACTAGCGAAAAACATGCATATATACCCAGAACAGACAGACATGCACACACGCATACATACATACATGCATACATGCATACATACATACATACATACATACATACATACATACATACATACATACATACATACATACATACATACATACACACATACATATTGTACATACATACATACATACATACATACATACATACATACATACATACATACATACATACATACATACATACATACATACATACATACATACATACATACATACATACATACATGTTTTCTATGGCGATGCGTGCCGTTATTGTCTTTGAAGTATACTATAGCGAATCATCACAAAAGTTCGCATTGCCCAAATTTGTGCAGGTTTTGATCTCGAAGGGATGATAAATCGTCCTTTGTTTCTCTGGCCCCAGCATATCGATTTGTTTTTTTTACTCATATAGGGTCTACTGTATTTTAGTGATATCAATATCACGAGTTACCCTTATAGTAGAAAG
>OZ024911.1:12049918-12092375 GCA_964017125.1 Flabesymbios commensalis | reverse complement strand
CCACTTTATCATATTTGTCACGAACCAGGGGACTAATTTTCATGCAACTTACGATATATCCGAAGCTATGATATATTGCAACTTGTATAATAATTTATAAATATATATGGGCCCAGGTCTTTTACATAGTATGATACACCTTGATACACCAAAACAGTCTAGCTGCAGTTACACCCTAGCAGATGATGACAACAGAGATGTGATCGTCGATTAACAATCGCTCTTTGATTATTCGTAACTCATTTCATCTTCATTGCCTTGCAAAGTCTCAAAGGCAGTAACTTTTGGCTCTACAGATCAGTACTGTTATTTTATCACATGAATATATTATGATGAACGATGAATTAATATCCTTCACTTTAAATATGTGTATATTTGCCAGAACACAGTTTTTTGGCACTGTTCACAAGTGATTTTTCACATAATTGCACATCCACAACAGTATTTGTGAGGGTACCCGGGGGCATACACCCGCTGATGAGGGTCCCGACCGTACACCCAGAAACGGTCTCGCAAATCGTGCCAGCGATAGTGCACCTCAGTCACTGGTATCACCCTTAATTGCTGACGCTGAAACATAGGAAAAATATATATATTTATACTTCTATTTGTCTAGGCTATCTAATCAAATATATCTCAAAAAATATATCACAAAAATGTTTTCCATTTTACTGAGTAACTCCTCTTATACAATTCATGTAGTTAGGTATTTGAATATACAAATGAGAATTTATATCTTTTTAGAGTCACGAAACGATCATGAATATTTATGAAGCCGAATTGAACCACCGACACCTAAACCTGGGATCTATATCACATAGTAGTTACATAAAAATAAACATGTATTATATTATATCTGCCAGGGGCATTTTCAAAATTATTTATATTGCAAGAAGTCACTACTGTAGCTGACGATAATTGCCAACAGTCCATGTAGTTTACAATTATAAAAAGTTTTGAAATGAGCTCCACACCCCTTCAGGGCTTATAGAGACAACTATAATTCGACATACTCCATCAGCCTAATGATATGTTTGGTAACATTGTGACATTTTCACTCCTGGGGCTGATTGGTCAAGATATGTGCCGTCATGAGACGACGTAAGAATATACGGTATTTTTTTACAGAGATATCGCTCAAGTCAACTTCCCCACAAAGTCAGACCAGATTAGAATTTGATCAGGTTAATAGGGCTTCTTAGGGTAGCATGATTTATGATTTAAAAAAATGAGAATATGTACATTATGATATCTAAATGGAAATAACATATAAGTACAGGGTAATATTTGTTTGTGTTTATAAAGAGGCATCATCTGTCAAATTTTGTAAAACATTACTTCATAAGCTGATACCCAGTTTAGTTGTAAGAGTGTGTAGCCTTAGTAAGCACCAGCTATGCGGCTGTGCTACGACGCTTCTTTTCAAAAGCTACTAGCCTAATGCTCTGCAGTTTCAAAAGGAAGTGTCTGCTATATTCTTAAGTAAACATATACTGCCATTTGGCTTTGCACTGTATAATAATGCAACAGGTGAATGAAGCTATTGTACAACAAGTATGACTATCCTGTGTCTCATGACACATATTTCTTTCCAACCAATGGCCACCGTCTGCTGCCAAATGACCGTCCAAATGAAGTAATGTTACTAAATATGTCACTAGGCCGATGAAGGATGTCTAGTTATAGTTATGTGCTTAGCCCACCTGCTATACAATGCCATTGACCTGCTAACAATGTCACATACAAATATACACACACAATCCATATTACATATTATACTGTCTCTTCTGGTTGAAAGGCTGCATCTTTGTAAAGTGAGGGTACACCCTTTATATCTCAAATAGATTATATGTTACTAATTACCTGTAGTATTATTTTGGAACCCCGAGTTAGACTTTTGTGGGACTCCAGCGTTTTTAGAGATAATTCGTTCACTTCTTGCACAGGATGTGTAGATATTGGCCAACACTAAAACAAAACATATTGTATGAAAAGGGACTCATTTCATTTGTTTATTTTTTACCATAGGCCTACATTGAATGTTTTCGAAAATATGATGTATCGAGCATGACACCATCTTAGAAAGAGTATCTGCAGAGTCTACAGAGGGGGCTTAGGTCCATTATGCAATTCGTGACTGGGTTGATTATCGATTTAATTATATCTATAAAAAAAGGGGCTTCATGCCGGTACAACCACACTGACATTAACAAAACTCAAATGAATAAAAAAAAATTGTTTATAAAATATAGACATCTCCGAAATGAAATTGAATTATTTGATTAACTGTGCATCCCCCACAATATTTGTTACACATTTCAGTGGCATTTTACTTAGTCTCATATTTGTTTTTAAATGTATATATACGGTCTGCAGGCTACCTATCTTTCATAAATGTAGATATTGTTCGTCATTTGAGGCTGGAATTTACGTCAGCAATTCGAGCTTCAGGTGAATGAAATAAAGTAACCAACAATAGATAGTACATGCAGTGGGAAACCCAAGCGCTGACGGCGATAGCGGCAGTTTAAAATGCTTGATGGTGCTACACCCACCTGCGGAAGCACTTGTTCAAAGATAAGTACAGATCCTAATTGTTTGAGAGGGTCAGGCAAACTGTTCTTTTCCAATGTGTAATCACTCTTGTTAGACGTGCTGTGATCAGAAGAACAGGATACAATCATATTATGGTTTTGTAAAACTAATGAAAACTAATAATATGCTGTTATATTCCATAGCCCAGTGTTCAGGGAAAACCTCCTTATTTTCATAATGTATGACCAGAAAATAATCAAGGAATTGTGTGGATATGTTTCGGTAACAACAGTTATTTATATTCAAGTCATTGTGAAATGGGAGATCACATTTTTCTGGTGTGGTGTCTATCAAAGAATATAAACTTTGAACTAACATTTTGTTATATTTGTACTTTAAAGTCACCTAAAGGTGAATGCATATGAGAGCGTGATATTAGGGTTAAAGGGACTGGCCCAGGCTAAAATCATCAAAAAATCGGTGATTTTATTTCGGGTTCTTAATATGACCATATGATGTAAACATGTACATAGACTAGAGCTGCAAATTTTTAAAATTTTTGTGCTGCGCATTCATCAGTTAGATTAGATATAGAGATGAAATTCCCGCATTTCCTATTTTTGACATGGTTGTCAATAATTACAAATCAGGAATTTCGTCTCTATATCTAGCCTAACTGGTGAATGCGCAACACAAAAATTATAAAAATTAGCAGTTCTAGTCTATGTACATGTTTACATCATATGGTCATATTAAGAACCCGAAATAAAATCACCGATTTTTTTATGATTTTAGCCTGGGCCAGTCCCTTTAATTATTTACATAACTGAGAAGTCAAATAATGTTGAGGAAGGTGTTACTTACTATGACACACTGAGTGTAATATAACACTTGAGTTGTCTGAAGCCCTCACAGACTGGGCATATCACAGAACATTGCTGCACGCAGGTCCGACACCTGGAAATCAAAAATAGAATGCTCCCCTGTATCTTACATGTTTAACCAGCAAACCGGACACATTATTGGGTTAATGTTGGTCCAGACGGTGGACCAATCTGTTTTAGCAGTCCGCACCATTGTCTAGCAGCCCACCACAGTCAACAGCAGCCCGAGGCGTAAGCCAAGGAGTGCTGTTAATTATGAAAGGCTAATAAACATTAATAAGGGGCTGCTAAAACAGCTCAACGTCCGACTTAAATGTTATTTTTATTATCATAAACGACTATATATAGTCTAGCTAACGTCATTTACTACATAGACTACATGAAATGTGAAATTCTATAATAGTCTAGATGTTGACATCAAATTGATCAATGACCATCATAGTCTACTGTCTAGATAGACTACATGAACTGTGTGATCCCTGGTAGTTGGGGACATCAATTGATTACAGCACACCCTCCAGTGATTAATACCTGTACATTAACTGAGCCCCCATTAACTAAGCCCCCCTCCCCCTGTACACCTGTGTTAATCAGCACATATGACGTGATATAGACTTCTTGCACGAGTTTGCGCAGTGAACAATTGTCTGATTAAAACAGCTCAGAGTTGCTCACTGTGTGGCGTGGTGTCATTGAAAAGTGTGTAGCAGTTGTCTGATTAAAACAGTTCAGCATTGCTCACCGTGTGGCGTGTTGTTATTGAAAAAGGTGTAATAAGCTAATCGGCGGGTGCTAGTGTTTGCGCAGCACAGCGGGAGCTAATGATATTATTGGCCCGGGAGGGGAGAGTAGTGGTGCTGCACATATCTGTATTAAGGTCAACACTACAAAGCCATAGCCCCTATCTGAGAACACATGTTTATACAGATAGGAGAAGGGCCTGATATGTGGTTTTAGAATACAAGTAGAGTCCTACTAATAGCCTAGGGAACGCCCTCTGGTGTAGTGATAATTAGAATTATTATTAGTTGAGAGGGCGCTATTAGTAAAATATTGCTAGTTTAAGTGGGTGGAAGATTTGGCTATCAGCCCTACTCTCAAGGCTGCTAGACTCTCTGTGTGTACGCACTGTTGCCTGCATAACCGGCTGCCAGCCTTGTGTACGCAAGCTGCTGGGCCTACTAGGTTCAGGTGCACGTGTGTTCTATGCGGGCTGACATATGCATGACAAGCAGCACACCAACAAGAAAGGTGTGCCGTGATATCACACAGTGGTTAGTTTCTGCATAGACATGTAGACCTATGTTGTAATTGTGGACAAAGAATAAATATGCTTTATAGATTCCTTGTGCTGCTGGCATCCGTGTCTGTGTCGAATAAAAATGCCTATTCTCTAAAAATCATTTTATGATTTTTATAATAACATGATTTAAGTCAGGCTATGGCGGCAGGCTGTTATACATTAATGACGGGCCACTAACACAGCATAAAGCCATATAAACTCTTAAAGCGCTGAATTATTTTTGTATAAACCATGGAGACCAAAGGGTTTTTTCAACTTAAAATCATGAATGTCTTAGTTGGCTCTTTTCTGCTCATTTGAATACCTATGGCATGGGTCTACAGCTATTAGAAATATTTAGGTTCTTTCAGTGGGGGGATCGCCTTTATACATCAGAATCTGACGTCTACAGACGTCAGATTCTGATGTATAAAGGCGATTCACGCACTGATTTATACAGATGGTCCTCATGCTGAAAGGGTTAAATGATGTTACAGGTTACAGGATGTTCACCTGCGCGTGCCTTCGCCTTCACACACAGCACATTTTCCATTCTGGGAAGACTGCTTGTCGTTGTTTTTGTCGTCTTTTCTCTTCGTATCTGTCACAGTGTCCGTGTCTTCTTCACCTGTTTCATGAGGCTTGTCTGGTACTGAGCATTTATCACACCGCACTTTGCCCAGCCCTTTACAGCGATAGCAGCGCACGAAACCATGACCATCACATGCGTGACAAGTCTGCAAAAATAAAATAAAAGTGGATCAGCCGGCCCAAGTATGATATTCTACCTCCTAATATAAAAAACAACTGAATGGCGGCGGTGATAAGCTATGACTTTGGTTTCAAGTTATTTTTATTCAGCCACTGACGGGAAGTAGCGCTGTGTTATTAATGAATTTAATCATTTATTCATACAGACACATTGATTTGCTAGTGTGCACTGCATTGCTTGTAAGTAAATATATAATTTAATCAGTCAGTCAGTCAGTCAGTCAGTCTGTCTGTCTGTCTGTCTGTCGGTCCATCAGTCAGTCAGTCAGTCAGTTAGTTAGTTAGTTAGTTAGTTAGTTAGTTAGTTAGTTAGTTAGTTAGTTAGTTAGTTAGTTAGTTAGTTAGTTAGTTAGTTAGTTAGTTAGTTAGTTAGTTAGTTAGCACCACGCTACTTCCCACCAGTGGTCTCAGCCACGTTGGTGTGAATTTCTCACCTGAAGCCATTCCGTGTGCGGCACCACAACGCGTTTAACGTGATTAGAAAATAGTGAGTCTGGTTGACATGGTATTCGCCAGGTGGGGAGCGGGTCAGTTTTCTGGGGGCCGTCTATCTCTCCTCCTCTGTACGGCTCGTGCTCATGGGAAGCTGTCCTACTCTCACTGTACGTCTCCAAGGAAAACTGTAAAGTAAAAATCCAACAGTCACTTGTCTACATGAGAAGCTTACTGGTTCCTATATCTCGACAATCAAGTCTTTGTCAGGGAATACTACTATTTATAGACAAAAGAGAATTTCGGTAAGTTATTCGGATGCTATGATATCTGCTTTAGTATGACGGGCGGGGATGAAACAGCGGAGAGTCAGTACCAGACCATCTACTGCTATGCTCCCTATATTAGCAAAAAAACACATTTTTTCCTGCATTTTCATTAAAACTATACTTTATCGAATGCATAAGCTCCTATAATAAAATAGCAAGATTACAATGATTACAAGCCCTTCCTTCTCTGAAATTCACTCTTGCACAGTGCCGCTCGCTCGTGCTGACAGACACTGCTCAGATTCGTAGCTTCCCGCCAAAAGAGGTCTATTCTGTCAATTCTAACCATTTCCTGGTCTGTGGTTGGTCAATTCGCGCCATCTCCGCCTAGTGACTACTGTTTGCAAACTCAAGCAAAATATAAGTGGCAAGCCCGCTCCTCCCCCACAAGGGGTGCACTGATCTGTCAACCTCAGAAACGCTCAGTCCACCCTCAGGCCGGCTTATGTTTATAGATATTCACCAGACTGATGGCGCTTGGTTATATATATTCACCAGATGACGCTTGTTTTTAGCTGTTCACCAGGTGGCACTTGTCTTCGCTATCTACATGCTGGATGAGGATACACAAAGCGCTAGGCGCGACTACAGTCGTTTTAAATGATCAACCTGTTTTATTAGCTGGTTGTGTCACAGTCATAGGGAATCATCAAGATTTGGAAATGCTTGATCACAGATTAACAAACAGTAATGTTTTTCCCACTTGAAGTTGTGAGTCGTTGTATCATGTCCCCTTCTGTTTGTTATAATATTATAACAAACAGAAGGGGACATGATACAACGATTAAATTAATTATTTAACATATGTATCATGACCTCGCTGTAATAACATATGTGTTATGTCTCTATCTGTTTGCTATTATAACATAATTAGGTATCATTGTTTATTGTTTATTTGACTTCCAGTTAAAAACATGCAAAAATGGTACATTATCATTATTATTAATTGGGTATTTTTTTTAACATGTTACTTACTTTGGGTGAAGGGAACAGGTCAAGGCGACCTCTACAATGCCTGTCAACCATATTAGTGAATTAAAATTATATAATAAAATAATATGACAGTATATGTTTCCTTATATTTGCTACAATGACGTATGTATAATCTATCGTTCTCTCTACTATAATGCCATATGTATCATCTATCGTTATGTTTGCTAAATGACATGTCCCTTTCTGTTTGATATGATAATATATGTATCATGTCCCGTTTTGTTTGATGTACTGACATATGTATCATGTCTTTGCTATAATGATAAAGATATATGTATCATGTATGTTCGTGTTTGCCATAATAACGCAAGTATGTACCATGTCCTCTTCTCTTTGCCATAATGACATCATGTGTCTTTCTGTTTGCTAAATTATATATGTATCATGTCTCTTTATTTTTGTTTGAATGATGTATGCATCATGTCCCTCTCTGTTTTTAATATGATGTTTTGTGCTTACTATAAATCATATTTGTGTATGTTACCTGCATATTAGATGCCTGAACCACGTGTATAATAGTAGCTTCTCTTGCAGGCCGGGTGCCATTACAGCAGTGTTTTCTGGTGTGCTGCATCAACACTCGCTTACATTGCTGTGCGTCCATGCTGGGCAAACTAAAACAAAAAAAAATAGGCTCAACCCTAACCCTTACAGCACTAGAATATTTTTATATAAACCATAGAGACCAAAGGGTCTTGTTCAATTTGAAAATGTCTCAGTTACCTCTTCCTGCTTCATCTGAATACCTATGTTATGGGTAAACATTTAATTATCTCTGTTTTAGGATCTATACTTTTGACGTCCAATTCAGATGTCAAAAGTCGATCCCCGCGCAGAAAGGGTTAAACCGATCAACACGGCTATATTCGTTTTTAATTCGTTTGATTAGCCATCAAATCACTGTTATTGGGAACGTAATGAATGTTTAAACATCAAGATTTTCAAATGTTTGGTCTCACATTAAACAATTGTGAGCAATTTTCGCCCACTTGAAGTTGTGGGTAGCGACAGAGAGACACAACTTCAAGTGGGCGAAAATTACCATTTTTGATGTAGCGCTTTTATGTTTAAGTTTTGCTGCCTTTCAGCATAGTATGGAAAATACTCTGGGTCCACTCCCGTCAGCAGAATATCGGAGGGGAATACCCCGCGTCTCAGGGACATCTACTAACATAACAATCTGCTTTGGCTCTAATCCTCTTAAAACCCTTACAGCGTTGAAATATCTGTATATAAACCATGGAGACCAAGGTTTTTTCAATTTTAAATCATCATAAACGTTTTAGCTGGCTCTTTCCCCTTCCCCTTGTTTATCATTGTTGTAGGGTGGCTCCTTTGATAGCGACATGTGCTTATGTCTTAAAAGGAGTCTCCCTCACCATATTGTATTATATATTGGTGGAATAAAGCTATCTGTCTGTCCCCTATGTTATGGGTCTACGGTCATTAAAAATGCTTTTAATTATTTCTTTATACGTCAGAATCTGACGTCTACAGACGTCAGATTCTGACGTATAAAGACGGTCCCCGCACTGAAAAGCCTAAGCGGATTGTGCCTTGGTAACTCCAGGATAAAAAGGATTATCCCCATGTATTGATATCAGTTCTTAGCATGTTTCATTTTCACCACCATTTCATCACATATCACAGCAGTCCAGGACTGTCTACTATTGTCAGCCACCGTGTTTCGGCAATGAACTGCACAGAAAAATCCAAATCTCTGGCCCTCTGGGCATCCCTGGCGGTGAGTCCCCTAAGCATGCCCATAATCCCTTATCGGGTTGGTGAAGGAAACTCTCAATAATCCACCCTTACGTCATCATTTGCAAATCATTTTCATTTACAGATTGTACTGGTTTTAACGTAATTATGTGTCATTCTCTTAAGAATATACTTCTGTCTGTTAACCTTTTTGTCGCGCTGTCACCCGATCTGTCATTGTGTCATTTTGTAAAGATTTTACTTTTATTTTCTGGTATTTTTTCGTTTTGTCACGTTGTCATTTTATGAAGAATATATTTATTTTAGCCGTAACAGTGTTTTTTTTATTTGGAGAGGGGGGTTTAATCATAAGTAGGCATTGCTAAAATATTCTACTGAATCTGCCACTTTATTTTTACACCTCAATTATTTGTGGGACATTTTTTATTTCCTTCCCGATGTCGTTCGACTTAGATATCTGTGATTGGCCAGATTAAACCTCTACACCTATGCCTGGACTCGTGTCACCAGTGTCTCTCTCTCTACACTTCAGACTGTGACACTCACTGATAACTCAGTGAAGGACTTATGTGGCTTACATCAACAATAAAACAGCTTCATCCATTAACCCTTTCAATGCGGGGACCGATTTTAAACGTCAGAATCTGACGTCTATAGACGTCAGATTCTGACGTCTAAATTCGATCCCCGCGCTGATAAAATTAAAACATATCGTAATGGCCGTATACCATAGGTATTCAAATGATTCTTTAGGTATTCAAATGATGTAAAAATAACCAAGACATTTATGATGATTTCAAATTGAAAAAATCCTTTAATATCTTGGTTTGCATACAACATATTTTAGCGTCTTAGGAAATAAAATAATGTTTGCCTGATTGAACACCCACTAAATCTGAATATTAAGTGTTACCCACGAGTATGACAGTTTTCAGCCTTTCTATTTGTCCTTAAAATAAGACAAATTGAAAAAAGAAATGATCATTTCATTTGTTAAACTCACATATGTTTTGATTCATATTGTACATCTGTGAGTATTTTTCACCCACCTGAAGTTGTGGGTCGCGGCGGTGAGACACAACTTGAAGTATGTGAACAACTTAAATTATGTAAGTCGGTGTTCTGGTCTGAATCTTAAAGGTGATCTATCACCCCTTATATGGTATGAATAATTATGTCCTTATATGGGGTGATTGGCTATCATGCGACCCTTTCAGAGGGTCACATGATAGCTAATCACCCCATATATGGGGGTGGTTGGCTATCGTGTGACCCTCTCAGAGGGTCACATGATAGCCAATCACCCCCATATAAGGAAACACTTGTGCCCCATCTTGTGGCAACTTTGATTTATTTCTCACCAATTTATTCATACTATATAAGGGGTGATGGATCACCTTTAAAGTTGCATACCTGTCAAATTCCATGTGAAGAGAATCTGGCCTGCGGTAAGCAATCTTCAAAGGCGGCTGATATAATACATCTGTAAAAAATACAACACATCAAAAGGCATTTATTCTTAGTCATACATGTCAAAGTTGATGTATCTATTGGATCTGAGGAGGAAACAAAGACAGTGAAATAACACAACAGCGTGTTGTCAAAACATTCCCGAAACATGATTAAAATGTTATTTTGTGGGGTTTTAAAAACATTTAAAAATGCTGTGTATGAAAATACGTCATTAAAAAATATAAATGAGCTTTAAATACATTTTCCAAAAAGTTTCAAATAACATGTGAGTGGAATATTCCCCCTATTTTTTTAATTAATTTTGTAGTGATATTTGTGTGACCTTTTTGAAATGTTTCGAAAACAGGTTGTGTTACATAACAGCAAAATGGTATATACACCTAGTGTTGGTTTAATATTAGGCCAGCGTCGTTGTTTGCTTCTATTTTTCATTCAATAAAAGCTGGAAGTGCTTACGCAAATTTCTAGTTTTAAATGACGAATTTTTTTTCAATTATGTTAAAGTAGACATCTGACAAATTGGATTATTAAAAATTATCCATTGGAATTTATTTTGTAAATTTAAGTGTAATTTATTTGATTTAAAATAGCATGAAATCGTACATATATGTATGTGTACATGTAACCCTTGCAGTCTGTAGACGTCAGATTCTGACGACTAATGTCTATCCCCGCACTGTAAGAGTACACATATTTATAATGGCCGTAGACACATGACACAGGTATTCAAATGAGTCCGAGTGAGCTGACTAAGACATTTATGATGATTCATTATCATGATTATTCAAATTGAAAAACCCCTTCGGACTATATGGTTTATACGAACGTTTTTCAGAGCTTTTTAAAAGGGTCAAGTTAAGAAGGAGAACAGCCAGTGGCACCAAGAAACTGATCTGTAATCCCTGAAAAAATAAAAAGTTTAAACTATATATATACAGTCCTACAGTATTAAGTATTAACATTTATATTTCATATAAATCATGAAAAACAACGGGTTTTATTCAATTTGAAATTATCAGAATTGTCTTAGATAACTTTTCCCGCTTCATTTGAATACCTATGTTATGGGTCTACGATCAATATAACTATTTTTACTTTTTGCATTGTGGGGATGGAGTTTAGACGTGTGTAGACGTCAGATTCTGACGTATAAAGACGGTCTCCGCGCTGTAACCTAGCAGACACAAGACCATGAGCCAATGCCGGCTCACTGTTGGTCCATCGTCTACGACGCTGGCCCAACATTGAGCCGACATTGGCTCATGGTCTTGTGTCTGCTGGGAAGAGGTAAACCATATATACAATCCTACAGTATAAAGGGTTAACAATACCTTGACCAAACGCTGTGAGGTTTTCATAGCCCACCAGTCGTGGTATTAGGTCACTAGGTGGCGGTTGAAAAACGGGAGCCTGTGCCTTAGGATCATCAACAATGGGCGTCTCAGGAACATTACCCCATCGTACCATAGGACTAGACGTTCTTCTCCAAGCTAAAGTCAAAAAGGATTTGTGCATTTATAATCAGATCCCATCAAAAACGAGACAATAACCCATTGTTGGTTTAATGCTAGACAAGCGTCTTAGGCGGTGAACCAGCATTATACCAACATCGGCGCAATATCTCCTTTTTTTATGTGATGATAAAATATGTATTGCAATATTCAATATATCAGTGCATAAGGGACGCACCAAAAGATATCTGGGCTGGGGGAGGGGTATGAAAAAAAATTGTCGACACAAAAATCAGTCTGATTGCCTTCTCTATTACAACCTGCTGCTAATTGTTTATTTTTATTTTTATTCATTTGAAGCTGGAATTACTAACGCAATTCTCAGCTTGAAATGACAAAAAAAAAACAATTATAAAATTAGATTATTTGATTAATTGACCGTCTCCCATATAATAAGTAAGTATAATGACTTCTATAGCGCCAGTATCTCTCAATAATATTAAGAATCAATGGCGCTATATATAGATTCCAGTGACAATGAATTTGGTTTAAGACTGGCTTGAAAACGAGGGTGAAAAGAAAAAAGGTGGAAGAAAACGAAGCAATTTCTCATGTTTGCTGTGAAGCCTGTCATCATATTTTATTCACGCATAGTTTGATTTCCTTCCAGAATGCCGTGACAACTCTGTGGATCAGCCCCTGTCTACATGAAATGACGAAAAACAATTGTGAAAAATAAACAGCTACAAAACTAAATGACTTGATTAATTGAGCGTCTCCCATATAGATTCCAGTGAGAATTAATCTGGATTGAAACTGGCCTGAAAGCGAAAGTGAAAATAAAAAAGGAAGGCCTTTCTCATGTTTTCTGTGAAGCCAGTCATTGTTATTCACACAAAGTTTGATTGACTTTCAGATTACACCTTCTGGACCTGCCCCTGTCTACATGTAGCGGTGTTTGTCTGGAGCCATGTCCCAGAGGGATGCATTTTTGAAAGCCGTGTTTTTTATGTGTGCCTGAATTGATGAGCCACGTCTCAGTCACTCCATCTGTCTTATGCCGGAGGTGTTGTATTATCTCTCACAGACTTGACATTTGTGATTAAAACTTGATAACCTGTCGCTCACAATATGTCTGCTCTTCTAGAAGCGTGTGGCCCTCGTGACCATTATCACCCCCGCCGTATCTTGTTGGCTGGGCCCGCACAGTATCGATGGTCGGCCAGCAATAAACTAACATTGTTTAAATGTTGTTTTACTAGAAACGCTTCCAGTAGTAATTTAAATACACATTGGCCACAATTTGAGTAAAATAAAATCCCCTATGATTGTGCAAAATATAAAATTGATTCATCAATGACAAGGTGGTCTGCATAATCATGACATACATTCATGTTCTGTTCTTGTAGTACAGAAATAGAATAATGCCTAGTATGATATTATTTTTCGAACGACGAGGAGCATTTTACTATGCATGCACATGGCTACCATTTCACAAACAACAAATGATGGACGTGAGCTACTTGAAATAGATGTATACGACTAGATCCACCGTACACAGCCAAACAAGCATTTACTGCTTTCTGGCATTCCTGATGTATACTCAAATGGTAGCAACTGTCCACTTCCAAGTACTTTTAGCATTGTAGAGCATAGAAATTAGAAATCAGAAATTATTTTTTTTTCAGAACAAAATACATTGTAATTCACATAAAAAATACATTAAATTTGTTATGATTATGGAAAAAACTAGTCGCGACAGAAGCTTATAGGTACATCTATAGACAGAATATATTAACTGTCAACCTGTCAAGTAAACATTTACTGTCTTTTCTCATTGCAGAGCAGAGTGATACTCAAAAGGTGGCTACATTCTTTTGCGACCTTTTTACGGCTTTAAGTGGGGAGTTACGACATCTAGGCATTTTTATGATGTATTCTTAACCCTTTAACCGCCGGTGTCACATATATTCGGGTTTTCATTTTTCATTAGCACATTAAGTACCACATTTTGAATATGTTAAAGATACAATGTGACATCAACCAGCCTGATTTGAAAAGAGTTAACCTCCATTTTGTCAAATCTGAATAATTTTCACTCACTTGAAGTTGTGGATCGCGTCAGCGAGACACAACTTCAAGTGGGTAAAAATTCAGATTGAATAATTTGGCGGTTAAAGGGTTAAAGGTAGTGATTGCTTACATTTTGAGGAAACAGTTACTGTCTTTTGGCAGTGGAGAGCAGATTTATACTTAAGGCACACTTATGGCATAGGAGATGAGAGTATACTCAAACCCAAAAGGCAGTAACTGCTTACTATTCAAGTATTTTTGGTATTACAGAGTAGAGATATACTCACGTTCCACTGGACCTGTACTTGTGGCTCCTGGACTCACTGACAACCTCGTGGCTGCAAATAATAATAATAATATATGTCAGGGCTCGAATTCAAACAACAACCACGTGGCTACAAATAACAAGAAAATATGTCAGGGCTCCAATTCAAACAACAACCTCGTGGCTACAAGTAACAAGAATATATGCCAGGGCTCGAATTCAAACAATCACCTCGTGGCTACAAATAACAATCACAATGCACTGAAAGAATTAAATATTCATAATGGCCGTTACCTAGGTATTGAGATGAAGCTGAGAGAACTAACTATGACATTTATGATGCTTTCAAATTGAAAAACACCTTTAGTTTCTTGGCTTATAAAAAACAAATATTTCAGCACTTTAATGGTTGAAATATGTATTCAGATTAGCGTGAATAACCCTATAGTATCCATAGTATTTACCAAAATATTTCAGCATTGAAAGGGTCAATAATTGTGACAAATGTAAGCTACACTGTATATTATATTATTATACATAACCGTTTGGGTGCAGAGTTACAATAGGCTATATATATTATATTTAACAATAGGGACATCCAGTTACAATAGACTATATATATACACAATAATAATTCAGCCATGAACTTACAGTGTACTGGTACTTGAAATTATGGGGACTAATTAGTCTTTAATCGGTAGTTGTCACACACAAAAGTGCGCAGAGAATGGATGAATAAATTAGGCCACATTCGTTTACATATAGGCTACACTGAATCAGGAGAACCTCCTGAAGATGGTGAGATGAATCGGATGACACTGCTCTCCCGATTCGCAATTCGAGTCCAACTGGCGGTCTGAGGCCAACTAGGCTTACGCTACCTTTTCTTCACGGAGGCTCCCCACAATATTGAATCTTTACGAGTGGGCAATAATGTAAAATATTGTTTCTTTGTCGAACCCTGAAGACCCGGGATGACAGGCATTCGACCTAACCACTACACCAGGACCCTTCTCTATATTATATCCATGACAAATAATTGTAAAATTCAGCTACATTTAACTAAGGTTTTATTTTTATTAATACCAGAATACAGCCTACTATAATTATATCGTCATTTTGTGAAAATGGACATATTTCGCGACAGAAATGATCATACTGCTTGTTATATTAGACAATATCACGATTTAGGAATACAGTAACTTTTTTAATATAAATTAGCCTATTACTTGCAAATGTAACATCTGAAATGACAAGGTGAAATGCACAATAACAAGTCACTATATTAATAATAAGCACGTGTATTGAACCTGATGATGGCTTGGCACGAAACAAGAAACCACTGAATGGTAATGCATCATATAATTGTGACCTCAGCACCGGGAAGTAAGGCAGCCATTTCCTAGAAAAGTAGGTGAGCTATAGAATGCATGGAAGCGGCGGACTGCGTGCCACATCATCATCTGTGATGTCTCAGGGCCGATACAAGGTTGATGTGTCACTGCCTCATGTGTTAACCACTGCTGAATTGTTCGTATCTTTCGTCATTTGAAGCTGGAATTGTTAACGCAATTTTCAGCGTCAAATAACAAAAAATACCCCTACTTACGAGAAATAAACTTAATTTGATAAAAAGATCATTTACCAAAACCTATTTTATTGATGTCAGTGTGAGTTATTTGTTACTTGTTTGTGTCTTTTTTAAAGCTGGGATTGGTAACGCAATTTCGAGCTTCAAATGATGGGAAATATTTCCACAATTCAGTGACATCGGATTGAAAACGTAGGCCTATTTGAGACATCAGTCATCACATCCACAGGAAGTTTGACTGGGCCCGTATTCCCGGAGAAGCTACGATATATCGTAGGCTCTGGATTTGTCGAGATAGCCATATATCGTAACTTGTACGAGAATATGGGCCTTCCAGCATACCCCGGACATCCCTCTGGATCCGCCCCGCCATGTTTCTAGATACTGAGTCACCCGGGATGTCAGTGTGAGTTATTTGTTACTTGTTTGTGTCTTTTTTAAAGCTGGGATTGGTAACGCAATTTCGAGCTTCAAATGATGGGAAATATTTCCACAATTCAGTGACATCGGATTGAAAACGTAGGCCTATTTGAGACATCAGTCATCACATCCACAGGAAGTTTGACTGGGCCCGTATTCCCGGAGAAGCTACGATATATCGTAGGCTCTGGATTTGTCGAGATAGCCATATATCGTAACTTGTACGAGAATATGGGCCTTCCAGCATACCCCGGACATCCCTCTGGATCCGCCCCGCCATGTTTCTAGATACTGAGTCACCCGGGCTGTGAAAAGGGACTTTAATGACACTTAATATACAGATAAGCGATCCACTTCTATATGTCGGCGCATCTTGCCTAGTCACGTCTGGACTTACGCAGAGGTTGCGTAAGAGGTTGTGGAAGTCTTTTAAATATTGGGTTGATGTGGCAACGTAGCAAGTGTACCAAAAGCCTCATTATCAAAAAATTTACGCAGTTCTAATCTATGGGCATGTTGACATGTCAAGGAGACAAAATCGCCTGATTGTGTCGTTTTAATATAGCGTGATTTTTACAACCCCATATATACCAGTATTGTTAGTAAGGATGTTGTTTAAAGGTGATCTATCACCCCTTATATAGTATGAATAAATTTGTGACAAATAAATCAAAGTTGCCACAAGATGGGGCACAAGTGTTTCCTTATATGGGGTGATTGGCTATCATGTGGCCCTCTGAAAGGGTCACATGACAGCCAATCACCCCATATAAGGACATAATTATTCATACCGTATAAGGGGTGATAGATCACCTTTAACATCACTTCTCTGCCAGTATGACTGTTAAAATCGTGCAAAATCGTGCAATAGGCATATAACTTCCCCATAAAAAAGGCTAAAGGTCGAATTGATAATAACGTTCTGGAGCCTTTCAACGTAATTATAGCAGGTGTGATGACATGTTGCAGCGACTCTGCTACAACACTGTGTAGGCCGGTGTAAAAATTCAAATGGCTATAAAATGGACGACTTATGAATTCTAAACATAGTAAGAGTAATAAATATAATGAGTAGGAGTGACTTGCAGCTTTATTAAAAAAACTACAACCAATAGTAGGCCTACAGCTATTGTTCGGGAAGGTGTCCGTGTGATTAATTGACCTTCTCTGCTACAACACTGTTATGTGTAGGCCAGTGTAATAATTAAAATGATTATGAAATGGAAGACTTGTAAAGACTAAATATAGTACAATACTTGTGAAGGCTAAATATAGTACATGTAATAATTGAAATAAGTAGTAGAGACTTGCAGCCAGAAACACACTACAACCAAGTACAGCCATGGTTCGAGAACGTCTCCGTGTAATTAATTGGCATTCTCTAGCAGGCTTATTAAACACCAACTGTTAGCGATCTTCAAAGAATCTAATAAAAGTAGCTTACTGCATGTGAGTGATTGTGTGAATGACGTCATCTAATTATCAACTGGTCGGCCCTGAAGGCAAACATGCCAGATGACCTGACCCAGAAAAAACGGGTCGTTGACCCATTGTTGTTTTATTGCACCAAAATATTATAAATATAAAAAAAGTCTTTAACCCCTTAACCCTTACAGTGCGGGAATCGACTTCAGACGTCAGAATCTGACGTCAAAAGTCGTTCCCCGCACTAAAATAATTAAAAACTCATAATGACCTAAGAGGTAGGTATTAAAAAGAAGAGGAAAAAGCTAACTAAAGCTAGTATCTCACCAAGAAAAGACTGCTCGGCAACTGTTAGCGACTATGACGACTGCGTTTTTAAACGACAGCTTAACAAATTTGTCAAAATATTTAGCGATTGTGGTCTAGATTGACTGATCAACAACAGTGGGGCGACAATCTTGCGATCGCTTAGCCAATCAGACGACAACTTGGCGTCTGGTTGATTACCTTTGACGAATATTCGCCAAGGGAGCGCATGTCTGTCGTCGTAGATTCTTTCAACGTTAACATGCAGCGACTGTATTTCAACCATGTTACGATCTTGCAGCAAATGAAGCAAATTTGGAAACTGCTTTCAGACTGGTTTACCATTCTTGAGCAATCTAATGACGACTGCTGAGCGAATCCTGAACAATCTGTTGGAGAACTAAACGAATCATGATGCTGGGCATCTAAAAAGGTTCCTCAGTCCTGCAGAATTCATTTCGCGCTGATCTCCAATCCAAGATGGACATAGAAGGCAGGGTCAGCTTCCAGAAATTATGCCGATTGGACTGTCACTTCATGCATATGTCCCATCTCTCTTTTCTTCGTCCCCTTTCCAGTATTATATATGCAGTGTTGTCATACATGATCAGTCTGATCACTGGATCATCGATGGAGTTGGGGTAGGTGGGTCAGGCTCAGGACCCATTATGATATTATGATTGGTAATATGGCCTTTTCACCCGCTGATTTGTCGTTATGCTGTATTAATTATAACGTTATGTATGTGGCGATGGCACAACAAATCTACCAATCACCGACTGACTAACAACCTCCTAACGACCAGATAACCTGTTGCTATCTGGTCGTTATGCATTTGCTAAATAGTCATCACACAGTCTTTCAAGTCGTTAAAGAGTCGTCGCATTCGTTAATTAAGTCGTCTTTGTTGTTGTCGTCGGTTATCAGTCGCCTCAGACCAGTAATTAAAATAAATTCGTCACAGTTTGTAGAGGCGTCCCTGAGGCCGAGAACGTTTGTTAAAGATTGTTAGACAGTCGTTTCACAGTCGTTAGACAGTCTGAAATCAGTCGTAATTTAATCGCTAATTGTTAGTCATATTCGCTAAATGGTTTCTATGAGTCTTTTAACTATTTTTTCAAGGACTACTAAACAGAACGAAGTACGACGTTGAAGCAACCACTGAAGACGTCTTGGCGAGTAAAAAGACTAATTAGAGACTTGTTACAGACCAATTAACGCTAGAATTCCATGTTTTAGACACTTGATGTTGTGTCTCGCTACCGTAACACACAACTTCAAGTGGCTATTAAACTATTACTTACATTATTAAATCTGAACATGTGAAAACTGAAAATGTAATGATATTTCTCCTTCAAATTTGTTGCGTGAAGGAAGAAAGAAAACGACACTGGACAAGCATCAAACCAACACTGGGTGAACGTCTTGTGTTTGTTGGGAAATGCTTACAGGCGTGATTAGCACTTTACCCATTAGAGCGCGGGGATCCACTTCAGACGTCAGATTCTGACGTCTAAAGTCGATACTCGCACTGTTATAATTGAAATATTTATAATGACCGTAGACCCATAACATAGGTATTCGAATGAAGCAGAAAGAGCTAAATAAGACATTTTCTTGTGATTTCAAATTTATAAAAAGCCTTTGTTCTCCATGGTTTATACGAAAGTATTTCAGCGCTTTGATGTTGGGAGACTTACAGAGCGCGTCGTAAATCTGAATCCTCTATATAGGACCCAAATTTTCCAAGTCGGGACCAAGCTTACCACATTGATTTCCAAATCCACGATATCGTTATATTATTGGACCTTTGAGTGCTGGGATCGACTTTTAACGTCAGAAACTGAGTCGAGCCCAGGTCTGAAAGTATTCTATACCGATGTTAATCTTGATAGCAAGATAGTTATTCAAATGAAACAGAAAGAGGTAACTAAGATTTTCATGATGTTTCAAAGTGAAAAAACCCTTCGGTTTGACAACAGCAACTACAACTATTTAATTCGATTAATTCAATTCAATTGAAAATTTCTATACTGTAGCGCATCGGAGATCAGAGGCGACAGCAACAAAACAACAACAAAACAACAACAAACATAATGGTATGTTATTAGCCTTACAGATGGCGTCGTGATCTGGATCGTCTACAGTCCTGAGCAGTCCACAGTTGAGCGGCAGACTGCTATCACTGACGAATCCGTTACTGAGCCTCATGCCATTTAGAGATATCCGCTTGACCTCCACGTCATCCCTATCCTCCACCGGAAGCTGCTCCTGGGCGTAAGACCGGAACAGCCTGTTACAGGTCAACTCCATATCATCTCTGCTGTCCCTTCTGCTGTGATCTGCAATACAACCAGGCTCAATGGTCAGCGGCGTATTCATAAGTTCAGCAGGTATGGCACTTTGAGCCACTTTTCATTTCTGACTGAACAAAGTTGAAGGAATTGGTCCGTTATTAAACTCAAGTGTGTGGGTCAATGGTTTTTGTTTTCCAGGGAATTCACTGGACAGATGGACAGATATATATATATTATTGATATCAATAAAATAAATTACAGACTTATTTATCATAGAAATATATAGACATTTATATACAAGATGGTTAGTTTGGTAAAATCACATAAAAATATACATGTTACCGAATAAAGAATTTAAGTCATGTCAAGTGGCATTGCCATGATAAAACACTGGATATTTTTAGAATGTAAATGATGACTATATAAAATAAAATGGTACAACCCACTGTATCACCACACTTTCACAATTTGACTTGTATTATTTAGATGAACTGCTTTTAAATAGTCAAAGATTAAAGCTACTATCGAGTCATATATAATTGTGAATGCTAAAACATGCATGTAAACACACAATTCCCTCTTCACGAAACTATTGTCAGATGTTATGCATAATCAGTTAAACAAAACCTATTCTGTTACAATATCAGACTACACATGGTATTGTTAATATGCCTACCTCTGGAGATTGTCCTGTGACCAGTGGAGATGTTGTCTGTGAAGTTAAGTTTGATAGAGGCTAAAGTATGCCGTGACACTAGTGGAGGTGGTCGCTTAGATCCACTGCCTGGTGGACCTCCACAGGTTGGGGGTCCCCCGTATTGACCTGGACTAGGCGTGCCATAAGGCAGGGAGACGTAAACACTTTCTGCAACGAGATAACCAGCATTATATTCTCAAAAATATCCGAATGCTGCGCCACACTAAACTTTACAACATCTGCATACTCGGTCATATTGAAAATTATTACCTTCTTATCATGTTCTCTCCGTCGGATTACTTAAAATGTAATGAACAGATTTGCATGAAATTTTTACCAGAGGTCTACCCCGTGCCAAGCCCCAATCGATTAGATCTTGGGGTGATGGATGATTGGGATTACGATCCTGATCCACATTTACGCTCCGGATCGCATGGATTGACATGCAATTATATCAGAAATGTGACTCGAGCCAAGGACCGATTCATTACATTTTGGGGATGATCTGCATTAAGATACGGATCTATACTCGCCGTCAAATTTAAAATGATCAACCAGGATCGCATGATTTTCGGCGATTTCTCCGTCAATTTTGAATCGATTTACTTAAAATTTTTGACAAAGTCCATTTTCTATTAAAATCCTAACAGGGGGAAAAATTCGCAATATTATATTTAATATTTCGAAAGTTGGACCATTTGCCATGTGATAAAATTGTAGAATTAATTCAATGGGGTTATAGAGGGACGGCATAATTCCAATTTACTACATGTCAAATGGTCCAGATAACTTCTGAAATACGCTACATAATTTTACGAAATTGTCAAAGCTGTTAGGATTTGAATATAAAACGGCATTTGCAACTTTCGATGGAAATCGGTTTAGAATTGACGGAGAAATTTCCGAAAATCATTCGATCCTGGTTAATTTGAATGCGAATTATAGAGGATCCAGATTATGATCATTAATGTCGGCGACGGTTTGCAGTCTTCGACTGACTCGCTGTCTAGTCTACTTATGAAATTTGTCAACTAAATTTGACTAAATGTTTATTTATATTAACCCTTATCCTGCTAAAAAAATTTATTTAAATTTTCAACCACTTGAGGTTGTGTCTCGCTACCACGATCCACAACCTCAAGTGGCTGAAAATTGCTGATATTTGTTTAATTTGACACCAAACATTTGCAAATCTCGATGTTTAAACACTCATTTCATTCCCACTAACTGTGATTTAATCAACTAATAAAACAGAATAAAGACGACAAAAGTCATTATCAGCAGGATAAGGGCTAAAAGCAAGAAGTTCCCCACCTTCTTCATTGTTGAGCCAGTAGCGTTTGCTGGCGAGCGAGGCGGCGAGCATGGTCACGTGGTGACGCCTCTGTCCGCCATCTTGTTGATAGTTAGGGTGGCTTGGGTGTAGTTTACAACCTCCGTGTGATTAACTGTGGACTGATAGCTCTTGTTATCTGCAATGACAAAAAAGCAATTTAATTATCATACTAAGTTTAATTAAGGACTGTTTTAATTGCGATAGTGCCGATGTATAGTCGAATGATTTCTATAGCACCAGTATCTCTCAACAATATTGAGACTCAATGACAGTTGTGTGCGAAATATTTTAATTAGAATCCTATCATATTTAAATTAAATCACTTATTCTGGATGTCGAATATATAGTAAGGGTGTGTACTTGTCATCCTGATGTACACTATAATCTGATTTACAATTGCATATATGTGCAATGATTGTATATATTTCACTCATTCGACGTTTCTTGATAGTCGAGGATTCAGTACATCGTGCTATATAGGTAATAGACCATATATCGCTAGGCTTGTAGGTTAAATCCCATTATATATGTCAAGGAGAAAGAACGATTTTTACCATTTTACATTTTCTATTTGATAGATTCTTCCACTTAAAATACTCAACATATGTACATTTGTCACCAGTTTGATAGAGAAAACCTCAATTTCATAGTCGGCATGGTTAAACCATGAAACATTAGCCATGCAGTGTCATGGTAAACCCGTATATTGTGCTTGACTGGCCAGAATTATTAATAATAGAAGATCCGGAGATCCGAATCTACTTTTTTAACAATAGACTGACGTTACATTTATATTTTAAGAGAAAATACAGCACTCGCCCGATTAATAAGGTGTTCGAGTTGGACGAGTGCTGTACTTTTTCATATCACACTCGAATAACCATCTTTGCATTTCGTTAATCCATGCATGTAACTATAGCAGGTATTCCGCTTGGGGTCTAATGCGTCCAGAACCCCATAAAATTAGTGTCGTTGCCCGGATGCAAAATCCATAAAAGTGCCATATTCTTTGCTCGAGACATGCAAGCCTGGATATATTATTGATGCGGGGATCCTTTCAAAAATGTCGGTCGTTCTTTATGGTGTCGCCGTGACATTTATGTCATCATGATCAAGAATGCTCTATCTGGGTGGTTATAACGCCATGACACACCGCTACGCGAAAGACTATCCTGAATACTGTAGATCTGGTAATTTTCGCGTGTTCAGATTTTCGCGAATTTGTGATTTAGAGGCTTTGTGAAGGTGAGAAACCGCGCGAATTCGAGATTTTGATGATAGGTAGCGCTATTATAATAATAATTTTCGCGAGATTCCCAAATTCGCAAATTTGTCCTCCTCACAAAATTTGCGAAAATTAAAACCTCGCGAATTTTACCAGATCTACAGTAAAAGCCATTCGCTCCGTGTCACGCTTAATAATATTTTATATAAACCATGGAGACCAAGGGAACAATTTGAAATCATCATAAATGTCTTAGTTAGCTCGTCCTGCCTCATTTGAATACCTATGTTAAGGGTCTATGGCTGTTATAAATACTTTACTCTTTTGATCGTCTATAGACGAAAGAATCTGACGTCTATAGACGTCAGATTCTGACGTCTAAAGACGGTCCCTGCACTGGGAGAACTAAAAACTTTATAATGGTCGTAGACCCATAACACAGGTGATCAAATGAAGCGGAAAGAGCTAACCAAGACATTTATGATGATTTTAAATGAGAAAAACGTGGTTCATATGAAAGTACTTCAGTGCTGTAAGGGTCAATGGTCGTTACCGTGGCATTACAATTGAGGGCATATAAGACTGCCTAGCTTATATAACCGTAGAGCATTCACAGAGAGTCGTGTTGATAAAATATTCACACTAATAAGGCAACTATTGACCAAGTTATTTTTGCAAAAAAGGCTAGGTAAACCATGATCGTCCAAATAATATTCTACTACATCTTTGGCAGAAATCTGGATTTTTTATCAACTTTAAAAATCGTATTTATATAAAAAATATATGGGAAATGAACCTATGTAGTTTTTTGCATTTAACTCAAAATATCCAAAAAAATGAATTTGAATTGGTTTAAAATATACATACCATAATTTACCGGGTAAAGGGTTAATAAAAGATGCATTCACAAAACAAAAAATACATAGGTTATAATGGAAAATGTAGAACATCGACTAATGCTCTTCAGACATAATGCAATACAGACAAATAAATCATTAACCCAATGTTGTTAAATTTTGAATTTATACTTTCTCCAGCATCAAGTGGGAGTTTAATATTTATTGGTTCGTCTAAAGTCGATCCCGCATCGAAAGAGTAAAATATTTATAAAGGCCGTAGGGCCATAACATAGGTATACAAATGAAGCGTAAGGAGCTAACTAAGATATTTATGATGATTTGAAATTGAAAAACCTATTGGTCTTCATAATTTGTACAAAAATATGTGAGGGCTTTATAGTTAATTTAGGGTCTGTGTATCGTGTTTCCTGGGGTAGTCGTGCGTTGTTTGCCGTGTCCATCAACCTTGGATCTTTTCGTTTGATTTTCTAGTTCCAGTGGCTCTCCTGCCCATTAGTAGATTGCCATGTTCCTGCTAACTGCCACAGTACCACAAGCCCGCTGGCCATAGCGGCACCCTGTCGTCCCGGAAGCCAACCTCGCTTCTGTACACAGGAACTCATCCGGGTCATTTTTATGTTCATTCAGAACAAGGATGTAGTGTCACGTGCACATCCGGTGTCACCTGAAAGAAAACCAGCTCACGCACAACAACAGTTGCCGAGCGTGATTGGGAAAAAATGAATTTTACTGCTGCTTTCCCTCTTTGATGCGCAGAACTTGACAGTGGCATTTTTTCAGATTGGTAAAACATGTGATTTCGCGACATCTATTACACTACAAAAACCCAGCAAACACGATTCATTGGCCCAATGTTGGGTTGATGTTGGCCCATCGTCTTCGACGCTGGCCCAACATTAACCCAACATTTGTCCATGGTATCGTGTTTGCTGGGAAGGGAACAGGTATGTCACGGTTTTGCAGACCACCTTGCACCAGGCCTAGACATTGACTCACAGGATGACCAATGGGCATGTATTTATTAATTGACCTAATTGATTTCCTATGCTTAACCTAAATATCTTCCGCTGATTAGTGCCAACAAATGGCACTGTAAAAGCACGACAGGGGCGGACGAAACGACGGTCACGCAGGCAAAACGCATCTACAGCAAACAACATATCGTGAGCGACAGGTCATCTGTAACAAAAATGAAAAAATCACCCTAAATGCCTACATATTAAAATAAACATTGATATATCAGATCAATCCATCAAAATAAAAACAACAAAAGGTTTTTTCATATAGCCTAATGAAATGATTTGTTCCATTTCCTTTACAAAAGGTCAAATCGAGACCTACTCCAAGCAGCTCAATAGTCATGTACACGAACTGCTATCTGGTTCGTTTGTTCTGTGCTCATCTAATGTTGTTATTCCGGATCACGTTCGTGTCTACGAGGATCAAAGAAGCTATACACTAGATATTGGCCCAATGTTGGCCTGATGTTGGTCCACCGTCTGCGACGCTGGCACAACACCAGGCCAACATTGGGCCAATTTCTAGTGTTTACAGACATGCTGTGCATTCTTGATTTAACTGGGCGGGGGCCCTAGGGTAGTGGTTAGCACCGCTGCCTTTCACACCAGAGTCCGGGGTTCGGTTCCCGGTCTCGGCGGTTTGAAAGAAACAAAATTGTTTCTTTCCCCATCCACGTGTGAAAGTTAGTATTGTGGGGAGCCTCCGTGACCGCGAAGTAGCGTGCTCGGCCTCAGACCGCCAGGGCTCGAATTTCGAATCCTGTGTCTGGAGGACAGTGTCATCTCAATCATCTCACCATCCTCAGGATGTTCTCCTGGCCCAGTTTAGCTGTGCATTCTTGATTTAACTCTTACAACGCTGAGATATTTCTCTACAAACCATGTAGACCGAAGGATTTTGTCAAATTGGAATCATGTTAAAACACATCACTACATTATTTTCTTTGTCCAAACACTACATTCTAAGCCGCGAATGGAGAGTTATTGTTGATCAAGTACAGACCAATTATCATGGTAGGCTTATGGCATTAAAATCAGTCAGGTGTGACCGAGCTGCTGATTATTTTGAGGGATCCTCATTATGGTCGGATATGTTTTAAGTCAGTTAAAACCATCGGAGCTCTACATTCCTAGCTGTAAAAAAGTCCTCGGGCCTTCGGCCTCGGCCTTTTCCACACCTAAGAATGTAGAGCTCCTCGGGCTTTATCCTATAAATAAATATCTTAATTAGCGCTTTCTGCTTAATTTGCTTCTGATTCACCCACAACTCTGATATGGATCTATATACGGCAATTGTAATAGTTTTTAATTCTTTCAGCGCGGGGATAAACTTTCGACGTCAGAATCTGACGTCTACAGAATCTAACGTTACCACCGCTGTATTTTACCGTTACCTGGTCAGTGTGTAGTATTCACCCAAATTCAAATTCATTTATTTATGCTTGATGTACATTAATTACATCTGCTAAAGTGTTTCTTTTATTCACAGACGCAAGGGAAACCCGCAAAAGGCTTTGTAGAGAGCCGCTTCTCTGCGGGCCACCCTGGTGTGGAATGTTTTTGGTCATCGGATAGGTCCGTCATACAGAGGCAGAAATCTATGTGTCCAGCACTGGTCCAGTCCCAGCAAACACGAGTGATTGAACCAATGTTGGTTTAACGTTGGTCCAGCGCCGCAGACGCTGGACCAACGTTAAGCCGACATTGGCTCAACGTATCGCGGTTGCTGGGACATCCGTCATACCATCACAGGGTCAATGTTGCTTCAGTGAGCCCTTCATTGAGCCAGTGTGCTGGTGCAGTGGGTAAAGCTGCCTCCTGGCAAAGTCGGAAATCGCGGGTTTGTCCCCCGCTCTGACGGGCGGGGGCCCTAGGGTAGTGGTTAGCACCGCTGCCTTTCACGCCAGAGTTCGGGGTTCGGTTCCCGGTCTCGGCGGTTTGAAAGAAACAAAAATGTTTCTTCCCCATCCACGTGTGAAAGTCAATATTGTGGGGAGCCTCCGTGACCGAGAGGTAGCGTGCTCGGCCTCAGACTGCCAGGTCTCGAATTTCGAATTTTGTGTCTGGAGGGCAGTGTCATCTCATTCATCTCACCTTCCTCGAGAGGTTGTCCTGGCCCAGTTTAGCTTATATCTGCATAAAGATGGCCTGAAACCCCATTAATTAATCAGTCATTCACTGTTTTGTATTTTGCCCATGTGATGAAGGGTAGGCTGTGGTGCTCCTTATTTATAAGGACGTCATGTCATGTGTTAGTTACCTTATAGCGGTAGGCGTATAACTGCTATATACTGCAGATCTGGTAATATTCGCGAGGTCTTAATTTGGGGAATTTCGCGAGGAGGACAAATTCGCCAATTCAAGAATCTCGCGAAAATTATTATAATAATAGCGCTACTAAAGAAAAATGTCAGAATCTGACGTCCACAGAATCTAACGTTACCACCGCTGTATTTTACCGTTACCTGGTCAGTGGGAAGTCTTCACCCAAATTCAAATTCATTTATTTATGCTTGATGTACATTAATTACATCTGCTAAAGTGTTTTTTTTATTCACAGACGCAAGGGTAACCCGCAAAAGGCTTTGTAGAGAGCCGCTTCTCTGCGGGCCACCCTGGTTTGGAATGTTTTTGGTCATCGGATAGGTTCGTCATACAGAGCCAGAAATCTATGTGTCCAGGGTAGTGGTTAGCACCGCTGCCTTTCACGCCAGAGTCCGGGGTTCGGTTCCCGGTCTCGGCGGTTTGAAAGAAACAAAATTGTTTCTTCCCCATCCACGTGTGAAAGTTAGTATTGTGGGGAGCCTCCGTGACCGAGAAGTAGCGTGCTCGGCCTCAGACCGCCAGGGCTCGAATTTCGAATCCTGTGTCTGGAGGACAGTGTCATCTCAATCATCTCATATGGTCGGATATGTTTTAAGTCAGTTAAAACCATCGGAGCTCTACATTCCTAGCTGTAAAAAAGTCCTCGGGCCTTCGGCCTCGGCCTTTTCCACACCTAAGAATGTAGAGCTCCTCGGGCTTTATCCTATAAATAAATATCTTAATTAGCGCTTTCTGCTTAATTTGCTTCTGATTCACCCACAACTCTGTCATGGATCTATATACGGCAATTGTAATAGTTTTTAATTCTTTCAGCGCGGGGATAAACTTTCGACGTCAGAATCTGACGTCTACAGAATCTAACGTTACCACCGCTGTATTTTACCGTTACCTGGTCAGTGTGTAGTATTCACCCAAATTCAAATTCATTTATTTATGCTTGATGTACATTAATTACATCTGCTAAAGTGTTACTTTTATTCACAGACGCAAGGGAAACCCGCAAAAGGCTTTGTAGAGAGCCGCTTCTCTGCGGGCCACCCTGGTGTGGAATGTTTTTGGTCATCGGATAGGTCCGTCATACAGAGGCAGAAATCTATGTGTCCAGCACTGGTCCAGTCCCAGCAAACACGAGTGATTGAACCAATGTTGGTTTAACGTTGGTCCAGCGCCGCAGACGCTGGACCAACGTTAAGCCGACATTGGCTCAACGTATCGCGGTTGCTGGGACATCCGTCATACCATCACAGGGTCAATGTTGCTTCAGTGAGCCCTTCATTGAGCCAGTGTGCTGGTGCAGTGGGTAAAGCTGCCTGCTGGCAAAGTCGGAAATCGCGGGTTTGTCCCCCGCTCTGACGGGCGGGGGCCCTAGGGTAGTGGTTAGCACCGCTGCCTTTCACGCCAGAGTTCGGGGTTCGGTTCCCGGTCTCGGCGGTTTGAAAGAAACAAAAATGTTTCTTCCCCATCCACGTGTGAAAGTCAATATTGTGGGGAGCCTCCGTGACCGAGAGGTAGCGTGCTCGGCCTCAGACTGCCAGGTCTCGAATTTCGAATTTTGTGTCTGGAGGGCAGTGTCATCTCATTCATCTCACCTTCCTCGAGAGGTTGTCCTGGCCCAGTTTAGCTTATATCTGCATAAAGATGGCCTGAAACCCCATTAATTAATCAGTCATTCACTGTTTTGTATTTTGCCCATGTGATGAAGGGTAGGCTGTGGTGCTCCTTATTTATAAAGACGTCATGTCATGTGTTAGTTACCTTATAGCGGTAGGCGTATAACTGCTATATACTGCAGATCTGGTAATATTCGCGAGGTCTTAATTTGGGGAATTTCGCGAGGAGGACAAATTCGCCAATTCAAGAATCTCGCGAAAATTATTATAATAATAGCGCTACTAAAGAAAAATGTCAGAATCTGACGTCCACAGAATCTAACGTTACCACCGCTGTATTTTACCGTTACCTGGTCAGTGGGAAGTCTTCACCCAAATTCAAATTCATTTATTTATGCTTGATGTACATTAATTACATCTGCTAAAGTGTTTTTTTTATTCACAGACGCAAGGGTAACCCGCAAAAGGCTTTGTAGAGAGCCGCTTCTCTGCGGGCCACCCTGGTTTGGAATGTTTTTGGTCATCGGATAGGTCCGTCATACAGAGCCAGAAATCTATGTGTCCAGCACTGGTCCAGTCCTAGCAAACACGATTGATTGAACCAATGTTGGTTTAACGTTGGTCCAGCGCCGCAGACGCTGGACCAACGTTAAGCCGACATTGGCTCAACGTATCGCGGTTGCTGGGACATCCGTCATACCATCACTGGGTCAATGTTGCTTCAGTGAGCCCTTCATTGAGCCAGTGTGCTGATGCAGTGGTTAAAGCTGCCTGCTGGGGAAGTCGGAGATCGCGGGTTTGTCCCCCGCTCTGACGGGCGGGGGCCCTAGGGTAGTGGTTAGCACCGCTGCCTTTCACGCCAGAGTTCGGGGTTCGGTTCCCGGTCTCGGCGGTTTGAAAGAAACAAAAATGTTTCTTCCCCATCCACGTGTGAAAGTCAATATTGTGGGGAGCCTCCGTGACCGAGAGGTAGCGTGCTCGGCCTCAGACCGCCAGGGTTCGAATTTCGAATCCTGTGTCTGGAGGACAGTGTCATCTCAATCATCTCACCATCCTCAGGAGGTTCTCCTGGCCCAGTTTAGCCTATATGTGCACAAAGGTGGCCTAAAGCCCGATTCATTTCATTTCATTTCCCCCGCTCCGACATTCAAGTTTCAAAGAAACGAAATGCTTCTTCCCTTCTCACTCGTAAGGATTCAGTATTGTGGGGAGCCTCCGTGACCGAGACATAGCGTGCTCGGCCTCAGACCGCCAGGGCTCGAATTTCGAATTTTGTGTCTGGAGGGCAGTGTCATCTCATTCATCTCACCTTCCTCGAGAGGTTGTCCTGGCCCAGTTTAGCTTATATGTGCATAAAGATGGCCTGAAACCCCATTCATTCATTCATTCATTCATTCATTCATTCATTCATTCATTCATTCATTCATTCATTCATTCATTCATTCATTCATATATTCATTCATTCACTGTTTTGTATTTTGCCCATGTGATGAAGGGTAGGCTGTAGTGCTCCTTATTTATAAATACGTCATGTCATGTGTTAGTTACCTTATAGCGGTAGGCGTATGACTGCTATATACTGCAGATCTGGTAATATTCGCGAGGTTTTAATTTTGGGAATTTCGCGAGGAGGACAATTTCGCCAATTCAAGAATCTCGCGAAAATTATTATAATAATAGCGCTACTAAAGAAAAATGAAAATTCGCGAATTCTAAACTTGGTGAAAAGTCCCAAAATCAGAATTCGCAAAAATTTAAATACGCGAAAACTACCACATCTACAGAATTACCTCCATATCATAGTGTTCATGTACAATATAGGCTTTAATAAGCCCAAAGTCATATATGTCTGAATCTTTCCGATTGTGTAAACTCACAGCGAAACAATGGTGCTGCTTCCTAAAATTCGCATAAAACTCAAAATTACACAGTTGGCAATATATTCACATTATTATGCGGCATGCCAATTAGTCGGGGCTGTTAGGGCAATAAATGGACTGTTTGGGGCAAATTGTTCCAAAGCTATCAAATTTGGCCCAGATGTCGACAGAACCCTACTCGATCGATTTAGGGTGGATGCCAAGAAAGGCATCGGCTTGCGTCACGGTAGGGACGAAATCCTAAATGGCCGCCACTACATGTCAGAAATATCAGAATTAAGCAATATAATAATTAAAATCCCAAATTACACAAAATAAAACTCGCTACTGAGAAGCCTAATTTATGATCCTTATGTTTTTCACAAGTTTTGATTGATTTCTCCCCAAAATGTCACATTTTTATGTGAGTTATTGGCACAACGCTTAATTATCATGATCTGCTCATACTATGTCAAATAACTGCACGTTTTCCAATCATTTCAAATCAGTACAACAGTTATATGAGCACAGGCCCACCAATAATAAATAAACAGTATCAGAGATAAATAGTTAAATTGATTATTGAACATTATTGATTTTGTACTTTAACGTCACTAAAGTTAATACGAAAAATGAAATAAGGAATGATACGACACGGCAGTACTTGTCACTGGAACAACGCGATAATCCTCATTTATTGCAATTTTCCACACATTATTAGCTAAATTACCTCCAGCCACGTCTGGTCTAGTATGAAACCTAATTATTTTAAAACATTTTTTTTGCAAGATTGTTTTTTTTGTTCAATAATTGTGAACAAATCCAGTTATTTAAATAAAATAACATCAGAAATAGCTATATTGCCAAAACCTATAACACATAGCGATATATCACGTGGTCACAGCTCTTTGGGTATCCTTAGTAAGGTATACCTTAAATCTGAATGGCGGCCATCTTGGATTTTGCTCATACACCGGCCCTGAGCGATTCCCGTCTTGGCATCCATCGCAAATCTGTTCTATATCTGTGCCAAATTTTGTAGCTTTGGAAGAATTTGCCCCAAAATATCCCTAACAGCCCCGACTAAATGGCGTAAGAATAAAAGCAAGCTTGTAAAATTTGAACTCATATTGTCTAGAAACGTGGAAGCCTCAGTACCGTAGAACGATGAATCTCATGGTTCGATCTGACAAAATATGCTACTGACATTGTCAACTGGGTATTAATACGCAAATAGAGAAATATGTTAGCCTGCAAAGTGTTCTACATAAAAAGACCAAGTCAACGTTTTTTGAAGTAAGAGAGACAAGCGCTAATTTAACAGTTTACAATGCAGCCGTCTCCGCATCAAAGAGGCATCTTCTTTTAGAAGTGTCGTTGTCTGGCAGTGAGTGAGTGAGTAGAGGAGGGGAATGAAGGGAAAACAGCCTGCTTCACGCTTGCAAATAGCAGGACAGACAGTCTGACAGACTGACAGTCAGCTACACGTATGGTGAGATGAATGCCGACAAAAAACGCTGGTCCAATGCAAGCGCTGCATAGCAGGTATGGCGACATGAACGCCGACTTAAAACACACCACTACCTTATTTTCTTTGTCCGTCCACTGCATTCCAAGCCGGGAATGGAGAGTTATCGTTGACCAAGTAGGCCTACAGACTAATTATCGTGGTAGGCCTATGGTACTATAATAAATCAGACGTGACCAGGCTGGTAATTATGAGGGATCCTCATTATTGAAGGATGTTTTAAGTCGGCGTTCTACATTCTTAGCTGTGAAAAAGGCCACGGCCTTCGGCCTCGGTCTTTTTCACAGCTAAGAATGTACAGCTCCTCGGGCTTTATCCTATACAGAAGACACTGGTCTAATACACACCCCTATGTCTCCTCCACCAATTACCGCCATGTCTATACCAAAGGGCATGAAAGCTCTATCGGCTAAGTCATACATAACAGCGCGGCTTCAGAAGGCTTCCGCCCCATTTCTGATTAATTATCAGATGTGAGACTGATATTTATCTCATTATAATGATAAACATCTGCAGGATCCGCTGATTACAGTTAAGTAAAAAAGTATGCGAAATGTATTTTTTTAGAATTTTTGACATCAAAATGACATCAAATTAGCCTTCGTGCCATTTAGTTGATACATGATGGTTGGTGGAAGAGCTAGAGGCGCGTGGACCAATGCATACAGCATTGAATCATTAATCCAACAGTGTCTTTAGCTTATAAAAAGGTAAAGGTAAAAGTGCAGGTCTATAGTCTGAAGACTTAGCATCTGACTTTACATTTTACCCCCTGGTCACTGGACCTGCTTTTTCGTGTGTCATTTCAATTTCACTGAGAACATACAGTCCTGCGGCCATTCCAGCGCATTTTTCTTATCGTACACATAGCCATCTCTGTCCTACCAACTACCCATTTACAACTCAGTCAAGTGAAACATATGAGAGTAAAGTGCCTTGCCCAAGGACACAACATCGAAACATTGTCCCAATATTGATAGACGATAAACATGATATTTCTCTAAAAATCCTGCACCAAGCGTAATTCGAAAGCGCACCGCGCAGGCAGCGACATTGTCAAAGCGCCACTCTCCAACCAGTGTGCCACATACCTTTCTTATAGAGGAAGATTGAAATTATTTCTGGATAAATAGTTTTCACATCAAACAACATTTTCAAATAATCGACCTAAAAATCAACCACTCAGCCACGAAAATTTCATCACAATGTCATATTTTAATAGGCCCACCAACTAATAATTAGGTGGTTGACTAAATAGTGATATCTGAACTCCCGCCTTTTGATATGTTTTTTGACAACTTCTTACGTTACTTGGCTAAATAGCTGATACATATAGTTAGTGTACATGTTTAATGTTTTATGTTGATTCGTCGAGCTAAAGTTAAACTGTTAGAACGTCCTATACTGTTAGAACGTTCTATGATATTAGAACGTTCTATGTTGTTAGAACGTTCTATAATGTTCTGTGCTGCTAGAACGTTCTATAATAGGATGGCATGTGACTACGTTGGTCACCCATATGTCACGCTGTGACTTAGGTATTACACATATAGGAATAAATTAACACAGACAGTAGTCGTACTATAATTGATGTCAGTTATC
This sequence comes from Flabesymbios commensalis, assembly GCA_964017125.1. Taxonomy (NCBI): domain Eukaryota; kingdom Metazoa; phylum Annelida; class Polychaeta; order Terebellida; family Flabelligeridae; genus Flabesymbios; species Flabesymbios commensalis. Next base: position 12,058,065 of record OZ024911.1, on the reverse strand, counting down.
TATGGGTTACACAGCTAGCACAAGAAATTGACCCGGTGTTTGTTTAATGTTGGCCCACTGTCTGAACCAACACTGGACAAACGCCTTGTGTTTTCTGCATGGACACCTAGGATTTTCATAATCACACGAGACGCATAGCCATTGCTCTTTTGATGTTGGCCAGCATTACAACAACATTGGATCAACGCCTCGTTTGTATGGTTACTGGAAAGATTATTGTGACATGAGTAAAATAACCTTCTCAGTAATTATAATGCCAGGTGATGACGTCAAACCCCAATCCTGGTTCATCTGTCATCAACAACATGTGCAAAAAAGATAATGTGACCCTCGAATCAATAAGAAATAAAACACATTCATCATGTTTATCAACTGATTTTGTAGCATCCAAAACCATACCACCGACAAAACTCTCTTCATGTCATGACACCTCGGGCGGGCAAGCGGGCGGGCAAGCGGGCAGGCAGGCAGGCAGGCAGGCAGGCAGGCAGGCAGGCAGGCAGGCAGGCAGGCAGGCAGGCAGGCAGGCAGTCGGTAAAATTTAAATCAGATAACTTACCGCTTTCAGGGTAAAAAACGTGCCAAACTGATAGGGAGGTTGAAATAAAAATGAAATGAATCGGGCTTTAGGCCACCTTTGTGCACATATAGGCTAAACTGGGCCAGGAGAACATCCTGAGGATGGTGAGATGATTGAGATGACACAGTCCTCCAGACACAGGATTTGAAATTCGAGCCCTGGCGGTCTGAGGCCGAGCACGCTACCTCTCGGTCACGGAGGCTCCCCGCAATACTGACTTTCACACGTGGATGGGGAAGAAACATTTTTTATTTCTTTCAAACCGCCGAGACCGGGAACCGAACCCTGAACTCTGGCGTGAAAGGCAGCGGTGCTAACCACTACCCTAGGGCCCCCGCCCAGGCTGGATGAAAGTTTGACGAAGATGAACCGTTGTGATGAGTTGATCATCTATAATGGGTATGCACCACTAAAGTTAATTAATGCCAAGGAGTCACTCCCTTATGAACTGACACCAGAGTCCCAATTAGGACACCGAGCCATCCCCCAGAAATTATTGATCAATTGAACTAGACGGCCGTTTAGCTCCCCCTGAGCCAATCTGATTAGGTTAACCCTTTAACCTCCAAATTATTCAATTGGAATTTTCACCCACTTGAAGTTGCGTCTCGCTGACGCGATCCACAACTTCAAGTGAGTGAAAATTATGCAGATTTGACAAAATGGTGATCAACTCTTTTCAAATCATGCTGATTCATGTCACATTATGGCTTTAATATGTTTAAAAGGCGGTCCGGAATGTGGTGATAATCAGGTGAAAAAACAAATAAATTCGGCACCGGCGGTTAAAGGGTTAACCCCACAGGATGAAGGTTTCTGGTCGTGATCCTCCTCCTGATCCGAGGCTTGGTGTCCCTAAAGCCCGCTCGAAGATCAAACACTCCACAAACTACTACACTACGTTGAACCAATGTTTGTTCAGTGTTGAGCCGACGTCGTAGACGGAGGGTCAATATTCCTCCAACATTGGCTCAATGTCTCGTGTTTGCTAACATGAGACGTTGGCCCAATGCTGGTTCAGTGTTGGTCCACTGTCCACGACAATTGTCCAACATTAATTGGCTATACGTGCTCCAGATGCTGCTACAATACAAATACAGTCCCATCAAAAACTAATGCTAGCCGGCGGTGTAAAACAAACACTCCACCTACTTTTACACTACGTTGAACCAATGTTTGTTCAATGTTGAGACGACGTCGTAGACGGGGGGTCAACATTCCACCAACATTGGCTCAATGTCTCGTTTTTGCTGGGTACTACACAGCAACATGGAACGTTGACCCAATGCTGGTTCATTGTTGGTCCACTGTTTACGACACTGGACCAACATCAATCCAGCATTGGCTATACATGCTCCAGATGCTGTTACAATACAAATACAGCTCCCTCAAACACTAATGTTGGTCCAGCGTTGTAGACGCTGGACCAACATTAATCCAGCATTGGTTCAATGTCTTGTGTTAAAAGGGTACCCAGCAAACACGTTATTTTGACTCAATCCTGGTTTGATGTTGGTCCACCGTCTACGACGCTGGACCAACATTAAACCAGCATTGGGTCAAATAATTTTGACTCATTGTTGGATTAATGTTGGGCCAGTGTAGGAGACGGTGGTCAGGATTAACCCTTCAAGCGCTGGTGTCGCATATATTCGGGTTATCATTTTTCATTAGCACATTAGGTACCACATTTTAAAAGATAAAATGTGACATCAACCAGCAATATTTGAAAACAGTTGACCTCCATTTTGTCAAATCTGGATAATTTTCACTCACTTGAAGTTGTGGATCGCGTCAGCGAGACACAATTTCAAATGGGTAAAAATTCAAATTTAATAATTTGGCGGTAAAAGAGTTAACCAACATTGGATTTATGTCCTGTGTGTTGGGTAGGTGCTACAGACGCTGTTCTAATTTTGGCCCAGCGTTGTAGACGGTGGCCCAACATTTGAGCAACATGGGGTATGGAACCGAAGTAATTTTCAATGACACAGCAAAACTTTTCATCCACCAACCATATTTTTGTAGAACAGCATTTGCTTTTTCTCAAGCTCACACTATTACAAAATATGTAGGCTACATTCAAGTCCAATGTTGAACCGATGATGGCTTGAGGTTGCGTCAGCGTCCCAGACGATGGGCCAACCTCAAACAAACATTGGTTCAACGTCTCTTGTTTACAGGTTTGTCCTATAAAGACTGGGCGGCGGCCCTGGTGTAGTGGTTAAAGCTGCCTGCTTGAAAAATCGGAGATCGCGGTTTCAAACCCCACTCTGGCCTTCAAGTTTCAAAGAAACAAAATGTTTCTTCCCCGCTCTCTCGTAATGATTCAATATTGTGGGGAACCTTTGTGACCGAGAGGCAGCGTGCTCGACCTCAGACCGCCAGGGCTCAAATTTCAAATCCTGTGTCTGGAGAGCAGTGTCATCTCATTCATCTCACCATCCTCAGAAGGTTCTCCTGGCCTAGTTTAGCTTATATCTACACAAAGGTGGCCATTCATTCATTTTTTCTTATAAAGACGAATCCTAACAATGCTTCAGTTACTTACCTTCAACGACACGAGTCAATATGCGCGAATAAAGTAGGTAATTTAAGTCTGTCAGATCATGATGGATGCGAGTACACGTGTAATGTCAGCAGATTAGAAGACAAGACGCTGACACATTGTTGGTCAAGCGTCGCAGACGGTGCCAACATTAAGCCAGCATTGAGCAAACGACTAGGATTTGCTGTTTTATTGGCACAAGATGACACATTTGGCAGGAGATGTTGTCACGATGCCAGGGCAATGTTGGCCTAATGTCTGCGACGCTGACCCAACATTGCCCAACATCTGGTTTAACATTGGATCCACGTCTCCTGTTTGTGGAGAAGCACTCTAGCAAACACAGAAGATGGTCCAATGTTGTTTTAATGTTGGGCCGCCGTTACAGAAATTGAAGCAACATTAAACCAGCATTGTGTGAAGGTGATGTTTTCTGGGAGCTAAAAAGCGGGTTCTCACGTTAGATGCAGCCATCCATCACCTCGGTGCAACATAACATTATGTCAAGTAGACGTCTGGTAGATTATCGCCATGGCCACAGTCAATCACATTCATTATTTACCACAGGTCTTTAACCCTTTCAGTGCGGGGATCGACTTCAGACGTCAGAGACGTCAAACTCTGGCGTCTGAAGTCGATCCCCCGCTGAAAGAGTAAAATATTTATACTGGCCGTAGATCTACGAAATATGTATTCAAATGAAGCGGAAAGAGATGATTTCAAATTGAAAAACCCCTTTAATTTCCATGGTTTATACAAAAATATTCCAGCGTTGTAAGGTTTAACTCTTCGGGTGCTGAATGTATCTCAGAACAAATACACATAGCTATTCCGGACATTCACCGCTTCTCAGCGTGATGTTCAGGGGCGAAGCGAGAATTTTTAAAAAGGTGGGATCCGATTTGGTTGGTCTCCCGCCGAAAATTATATCAATTTAGGTTTGAAACAATGATTTCTTCAATTAATAAGCTGAAGTTTGAGGCATCATACAAGACAACTGTCATTAAAAATGTTGTCTCTGAAAAAGGGGTGAGGGGGGTGGGGGGGGGGGGGGGCATGTTGGACAAATTGTCATTGCTGTCCATAGATCTATGTTTAGCCTAGGCGTATGTCAATTGATAAATCGACTACACTTGATTTATTATGATACTGTGCCGCATTTATTGACATCCTGGAAAACCTAAAGTGAAATTATCTCTCAATCTGTATATATTATATTTTTCATGAATTAAAATGATCAATTCCAAGTAACTTTATGGCACTTGAAGTTGTGGATCGCGGTAGCGAGACCAAACTCCATGTGTAAAAACATCAAGGGGTTGATACAACATTATTTAGGTCAATGTATCGTGTGTTTACCTTATAAGTCACACAGTATAAAGCCATACTCTTTGACCCCCCCCCCCCTCTCCCTCCAAACTGTGTGTCTCTAATTATCTCCCAATGACACTCTTTATTCTCCATGGATGATGTTTATCTCCTTTCATTTCATTCTGTTTTTTATTATTTGTCCCTGCCACCCTTTATTCTCCATGGATGATGTTTAGCTCCTTTCATTTCATTGTTTTATTATTTGTCCCTGCCACCCTTTATTCTCCATGGGTGATGTACTGGCTTATCTCCTTTGTTTTTATTCTGTTTTTTTATTATTTCCCCCTGCCACCCTTTATTCTCCATGGATGATGTTTAGCTCCTTTGTTTTCATTCTTTTTTTTTAATTATTTCCCCCTGCCACCCTTTATTCTCCCTGGATGATGTTTAGCTCCTTTGCTTTCATTCTTTTTTTTAATTATTTGTCCCTGCCACCCTTTATTCTCCATGGATGATGTACTGGTTTATCTCCTTTGCTTTCATTCTGTTTTTTATTATTTCCCCCTGCCACCCTTTATTCTCCATGGATGATGTTTAGCTCCTTTGCTTTCATTCTTTTTTTCTATTATTTGTCCCTGCCACCCTTTATTCTCCATGGATGATGTACTTGTTTATCTCCTTTGCTTTCATTCTGTTTTTTCATTATTCCCCCCCTGCCACCCTTTATTCTCCATGGATGATGTGTATCCCTTTAAGATCATTCTGGTTGTTTGGTATTTCTCAATGCCACCCTTCTTTCTCCGTAGGTGATATTTATCTCCTTTGATTTCATTCTGGTTCTTTATCCTCCGTGGATGATGTTTATTTACTTTGAGTTCATTTTGGTTGTGCATTATCTCCAACTCTTGCTAATATGTATGTTCCACGGGGTGTTGAAATGGCACATGATTTCATGGGATAATATAGCCCCAGAACTTACCTCAGGGGGTTTCACATTTTTTTTAATTTTTGGTCTACCAAGGAAGGCTGTATGTTTTTAACCCCACTATTTTCAAACTGTCATATTTTTTTCCGATTAGCGATTTGTAAATTATTTTTTAAACTGGCACAAATTTAAAAGGAGGGGTGGTGTCATAAAATGAACGAGCCCTAAATACTCGTAACATTTTCAAGGTTACAAGGTTTTATCGCAGGAATTTGAGGACGTGCGGCGCTGTCCTCGCCTGTTATTCACTAACAAATGCATCCAGATCAGACGCTGGATATAGCGACCTTCACAAATTATCCGCTTTCCAGATTCACATATCCTGATTAGTCTGATTACCAGGTCCGCGTGACTTATTCCTACATCCTCTGTTTCACCATTGGAGCGCTGAATTTCTTTATGAAACATGGAGACCAAAAGTTTTTTTTCATTTTGAAATCACTATAAATGTCTTAGTTATCTCTTTCTGATTCATTTGAATACCTGTGTTATGGGTCTACGACCATTATAAATATTTTTACTCTTACAGGGCAGGGATCTGACGTCTACAGACGGCCGATTCTGACGTCTAAAGACGGTCCCGCGCTCAGAAGGTTAATATCCGATTATGGAAAACTAACTATTGGCTAGTGATGTGGCGACCTTGGCCTTGTCACGTCGCTCAATAGGCCCTAGTCCTTCACTGGATTCGTGTTGTAATGAATTAATGGATCAATGTCGTTTTCGGCCACTTGGTCACATACAGGATTTCATATGCCTAATTAGGCACATATAGGATTTCATTATCTAGCGTTGTCAACGGTCACAGACACGCGGCCTATAGAAAAAACACTAGATGCACCTGTTCGATATTTGCCCGCCGCCATCAGACTGATTCGTGATCTACAACCAATTTGTGACACTGAAAAAACGTCTGCGCGACAGTTGAAATGAGTTTTTAAGGTCACGTTAAAAAAATATAAACAATTCAAAATTCGAATCGAGCAGCTATAATTAGTTATCATGGTGGTCATTTTGTCTGAATTGATGTACTCTTTTACCAACATACAGCTCCCTATCTGGAAACGCAGTGCCAGACAGGAATCCCGTCTATGATTTCATATGCCTAACTAGACAGTCGGTCAGAGATTGCAAATCCCCGCCGCGTAACATAGGGTGACTGACACCACAGAACACTTCTTTGTGAAGAGATTGTGTATTGGATCTGGATCCTGGATCCGGATAGTAATCCGGATCATCCACAAAATGTAATGGATTGTTCCTGGGCAAGAGACACACGTCTGGTAAATGTTTCATGCAAATCCGTTCATTACTTTTTGAGTAATCCTGCTCACAAACAAACAAACAAACAAGCAAACAAACAAGCAAACAAACAAACAAGCAAACAAACAAACAAACAAACAAACAAACAAACAAACAAACAAACAAACAAACAAACAAACAAACAAACAAACAAACAAACAAACAAACAAACAAACAAACAAACAAACAAACAAACAAACAAACAAACAAACAAACAAACAAACAAACAAACAAACAAACAAACAAACAAACAAACAAACAAACAAACAAACAAACAAACAAACAAACAAACAAACAAACAAACAAACAAACAAACAAACAAACAAACAAACAAACAAACAAACAAACAAACAAACAAACAAACAAACAAACAAACAAACAAAACAAACAAACAAACAAACAAACAAACAAACAAACAAACAAACAAACAAACAAACAAACAAACAAACAAACAAACAAACAAACAAAAAAAAAAAAACAAAAAAAAAACAAACAAACAAACAAACAAACAAACAAACAAACAAACAAACAAACAAACAAACAAACAAACAAACAAACAAACAAACAAACAAACAAACAGACAAACAGACAAACAAACAACACGACCAAAGACATGATCTCCTTTAGCGGGGGTGTATAATAGGAAGTTCAGTTAGAGAGGATAAAGTTAACGGTATCCATCCCACCTCAACATAACAATGTGTAGATAATGAATATACAAAATAACATGTTTTTTGCTGTAGGCCTATAGTGATAAAGAGACACCAGGTATTTATGTGGTACCGTCATCTATATCATTACATAGTAGAGAACCTAAAACAACCTTATATTCTAAGAACATAACGTCAATTAACAGATGATGCCTGTCAGTAAAATCTCAGTTTATTATAGATTTGATCTTAACGTATGTGCTGCCGGGATATATACACTTTGAAGTAAGTCTCAGAGCAAGTACAATATCACTTCGATTTACTAAGCAGATCGTGGCAAATGCTCAGCTGATCAGATAATTCAAATTTGGGAAAGGTCTTTTTTCATGAATAAAATATTTTTCGTCATTTAAAGCTGGAAATTGCGTTAACAATTTCAGTTTTAAATGAATGAAAAAAATCAACATGATAAGCGTTGGTGTTCCCGACTATTCAAAGGTATGGGTGTAGCATCCTGGCCATTAAATGCGTACCTCTGTGAAGTAGGCCTTGAATTATCAGGATGACGAGTGCGGTGATAACGAATTGTAGTAATATGTATATCCTGCAGTAGGCTTAATCCACATAGCTTGTTCTGCATATAAATATTGCTTACAATGTTATCCATAAGGCGCAGATACACCATTCTATTAATAAACGCTGATTGTATATTGTTATAATAAATGTGTTGTATAAGAGCTGGTCCATTGTTTCCGTCCGTGGATCGTCAAT
>OZ024911.1:12035157-12049718 GCA_964017125.1 Flabesymbios commensalis | reverse complement strand
ACCACTGTGGTACCAGCGACTGGTGATTCATCTGATCATCCACTCATGAAATCATCCATGCTGTCGGGGGATCACCACTGTGGTATCAGCGACTGGTGCGGCTGGTGATTTCTCTAATCATCTTGGTGTTTCGAGCTGACGTCAGTCAATGCATTTTTTAGATTTTTTTTTTAACATGTTAAATGTAAATAATATTATTATTTTCTTCTTTATACATACTCTCACTCATTATGTAATTACTCGGTTTCTACGCGTTCCAGAGAGTTTTTTTGCTTTATGCAGTAGCTATTTCATCTCTGGTTTTGGTGCGGGAAACTTAAAAATGTCATGCCAATGCTGTTTAACTGTAGGTTATTTCAAATAGTTCTGATGCATATTTTATTTAACCTGTGCTTGTTTTAGTATATAATGTCTTTTAATTTTAACATGTTTAAGTATACTTAGCATGCATATTTTACCGAACTAATCCTGTTGTATATAGTCTTGTACATATGTTCATTTTTAATGACGCATAAGTCTGCATAGACTTACCGTCGTCAATAAATATCTATCTATCTATCTACATACGGTCGCGGTGATGGCCAGCAATTCTATTGCTTCAACTGCATTCAGGCAGCGCTGGACCGGCGTTCCGTGTTGACATTGGTCAGTTTTAAAAAATCATACAGTACAGCATCAGCTACATGCACATGTACATGTATTATAACCAGCCATGCATGTCTCCATCTTGGGACGTCACGGATTAGCTCCACCTCTTACTTTTGCATTTGGGAAAATCGATCCCCGTGGCTTAACAATGAGAAGTGAGCACTCTTTATAAAGTCATCAAAATAGTATGAAAGATGACACTGCCCAGAGTCGGTCTGGGGACTACATGGGGCCTTTAATTAAATAAATCAGACGACACTGCCCTCCATACTACACAGGATGCGAAATTTGAGAACTGGCAGTGAAGGTGAAATTCGGTTCTTTGAAACCTGAATAACAGAGCAGGGACGAACCCGCAAAGAGGCATTAGACGTAATATAATAATATAACTACTACACCAGGACACCCACCTGTACGTACCGAAAAAATCTCCAAAAAAAGAAGACAAAAACTCGAGACATTGAACCTAAGCTAGCTAAATTTTGGGGTGACGTCGACCCAGAAGACGCCGAAGTAAAGACGGTGACCATCATCAACCCTTACAGCGCGGGAATCGACTTCAGTCGTCAGAATCTGACGTCTATGGACGTCAGATTCTGACGTCTAAAGTCGATCTCCGCGCTGTAAGAGTAAAAAATATTTCTAATGGCCGTAGACACAAAATAGAGGTATTCAAACAAAACAGAAAGAGCTAACTAAGACATTGAAGATGATTTAGAATTGAATATAACCCTTTGATTTACATGGTTTATATAAAAAATATTTAGCGCTTTAAGCAATAAGCCAGCTGAGGTTTATTTTCCCACGTTTACCGAGAATGCACTCGAGCACTGGTCCGGTCCGAATCCGCTGCGTATACGGCTACATGTATTCCTGTATTATTCACCCATTTTCTGATAATAACATTTTTCCACATGTGCAAAAAATTTGATACACCAACTTATATTGTTCGTTGTTCCCTACTCAGGTCGGTTTTGGCTATGGCACAGCTAGAACTGAGCTGAGCTGAGTTGGTAACAACGGAACTATTGTGTGTTTATTGTCATGATTTTAATAAAGGCTGTTTTTGTCAATCTTGCATGCGACATTAGTGGGAATCCAAGAAATGCTGATTTAATCTAGCACTGCTTTGATCCTCATTAATGTCGCATGCTGAAAAGACAAAAAGTTTAATTTTAATCTCAATTATATAACGCTTCACAAGATAATTGGGCTATTATAAAATACAAATCTCAGTCACTGCTGCGCGGGCGAGTAAAGGTTTAACCAATAACACGCTGAAATAATTGTGGAAGCCAAAGAGTTTTTTCAATTTTAAATCAACATAAATATCTTAGTTAGCTCTTTCTGTTTCATTTGAATAACCATGATATGCGTCTTCGTCCATTTTAATTTTTATCGATCGACTTTAGACGTCGGAATATGACGTCTAGTGTCGGTTCCTGCACTGAAACGGTTCAAAAACACAGTTCTACATTATCTCACTTTGACATAGTTCAACGAATAATATTTAATCGGTACACCACACTGGCGATCTCAACCAGTTTTCGATTAAATTTTATTAGAAGTGGAAGTGTGCTGTGATTTTTAAAACGTGCTCTCAAGTCAACATTATATTACACTTATCGCAAACATATATGCATAATATCTCTAAGCTTTTAGTATAGTTATCTGAATTTATTACATGATTTGCATGACATGCGTCCAATGTTTCCATGAAACCCTATCTAATTCTTATCAGTTACAGATTGTCGTATCGATGTCAAGATCACGTGGGTAAATACAGCCCCCCCCCCCTTCCGCAAAAAAAAACACATGAAAGCTATGATGCGAGATGTGAATGGTTTTTTTTAAAAAGCGCTGAATTATAGAAATGATTTTTTGGCCCACTTTAAGTTGTGTCTCGTCATCGCCACACACAACAAGTGTTTTTGAAAATAATGGCAATAGATTTGACTAGCACTTCACAAGGTGCAGCTATATCAATATTCTATTGAAGAGAATAATCAGGATTTCCACGGAATTTTCGCCCTAATCTGCGACTACAAAATTTGTAAATAATCCATTTATTGTCACTTATTATTAAATAATACTTCGGGTGTGTGCACTTTCACAATTTAAGCTTTAAAAAATTGAAGTATTAGATTTAAATTTTAAGTCACCTGAAGTTGCGTCTCGCTACCGCGATCCACAATTTCAAATGGCTGATGATTACAGTGGAGACCCGGTATCGGACCACCTCACAAAGCGGACCATCCCGGAATACGGACCACTTTTTTTCTATCCCAATATTTTCCCCATTCACATAATGTATTATCAGATTCAGAAAGCGGGCCGACCCGCGATTCGGGACACGGACCACCCTTTTTCAGTCCCAAATCATAAAAGGACTCGAAAAACGGACCAGCCCCAGCAGCAAGAAAAAAATTCAGACTTTTACAGTTATATATGCATCAATTAAGGAACCAGCTGCGGCTGGATTCACTAATATGGGACCAGCTGTTACAGTAGCTGGATCCACTAAGGAACCAGCACTGGCATAATTCACTAAGTTTACTAGCCCTGGTTGGATCTAATAAAGTGATCAGATATGGTTGAATCCAGCAAGGGACCAGCGTTGGCTGGATCCACTATGAGGACCAGAGCTGGCTGGATCCACAAAAGTGGTGAGATAAATAATTGATTGATGGAACTCCAGCGCCGAAGGCTCTGAGAGTAGTTTTAAGACAATCGGGGCTTACTATAAATAGTAGTCCCCATATAGCCAACCATTACATGTTTGGGTTTAATTTCTTGATTTTACTTTTACTCAGATATCGTTGTCACATATAGTCTGTTGTCCGTTGTTGTCGTCGTCCAGTTTGTAAAATGTAGTTAATTCAGCAATTTTTATTAGTCTTATTCTTATTAACTGTTAGCATTTAATGGGTATTTCTTTTATTACGATCTATACCTCTGATAAATGCTAAAAGTTTTCGAGGGTTGTCATAATGTCTCATTGCTCTGAAAATAGTGGGATAAATCATACAATGTTAGTTCAACATTTAAACATTGTCATCAGTGCAAATTGCAATCACTCGCCTTATCATGTCATGGCCCTTCCTTGAGTCGCGCCTTTTCGGTTGGTTGATTATGAACGGTGTAGTGTTTTAGCTCCAACGACCGTCTTTCTTTGTTAATACAGCTCAAAATAATTTAGCGCGAACCTCCGATGACAGCTTAGAGTGGAGGATAAAAAAAACACAATTTCTTATGTCAACTTCTTATATTTAATAATTTGTTAAATTATAGGAAATTATATTAGCACTGTAAGTGTTGTAGCAATAATTGAGCTAGTAGTCTATAGAAACCACAAGGTTAAACAAAGACGTTTTTGATTTTTGACCAGCTTAAAAAATAACATTCGGCGTGCAACAATCATTTAATTACGCAGGATAAGTAAGGGCTATGTGTGTCAAAATATACAGATAGGCCTAGTGCATAAATAGATACTGAAAAAGGAAACAATAATGCAAGCGATACAAACAAACATAATATCATTATTCTAACATGATCTTAATTCGAGAAGATTATAATTCACTAAACTGCTTTTTATCAGCTTGACTTGTCATATATGACAGGCCCTAGCAAGCAGAAGGAATATCACCTGTATAGCGTGATTACACCTTTGCGATCCCAAAAGTCTTACAAATTGCTATGTAAATTCATATAGCGAAGCAAAACGAAACATTTCCGTCATGATTTTCTGTATTAGTTACGCATAATAAATGGAATAATTATCTGATGTATTTTTATGCAAGAAAGTATAAATTATATCCAGTTAATGGACTGTAAGATACATAGGGTTATTCACGGCTGATACATTTCCCGTTCACAGCCGCATGGCCTGTTTTACTCTCAAGTTGATCATAATGACTCCGTGTACGACTTCCGAGTTTTTATAAAATTAGAAGCGTGACATTTAATTTGAACGCTGCTAGTAATTAATATCATATTTGCCAATACAGTTCTCAGGATAAATGTCACTTCAAAACAAATTTAAAACAATTTGAAGCCAGCGAATTTCGCAGTCTTTTATATTGAGGAAAAATCAAACAATATTGACAATCATAATAAGGGACTTTGGGTATTATTCACGGCTGATCGACTTCCAGTTTACCAATGCGTATGATCACTCTAAACAAACACGGTTATGTCATCACTCACGATCTGATGAAAATAAATGATTTTTACTCCCAAGTTCATTAGAATGAGTCCATATATGACTCCGTCAAATCTTTAAATACAAAGCGAGTTTCCTAATTGAAACATTACCAGTCAAACTCTCTAAAGGACTAAACGAAATTGCAAATGAGTTTTTAAGTGCGAAAGACTTTTTACAAAAATAATTATTTGTATATTATATTATTTTTTTCATATATATCTTTATATGCATTTATTAAAACATTTTATCTTATTTGTGTGTTTTTTAAATTATATCATATCCAATACATTGGTTTAATAATTGATCTTCATATCAACACGTAACAAGGCATATCTATAAACAGACTGACTAGTATCTCTCTATTCAAAAGTAACTGGTTTCACAAATCGGACCGATTCCAAAATGGGACCACTTTCAGTCAGTCCCATGGGTGGTCCGATTTCCGGGTCTCCACTGTACTTAATTTCCAGGACTCAAGTAATAACGGTTCCCAATTGCCGCATATTTAAGACCTTGTTTACTTGTATAACCTGGTTACACAAGTGGCAATAAAAATACATGTAGAATTACGAGCAGTGCTATATTGAAAAATTGGTTCGCAAGAAGTTTTATTCAAGATTCAGAGCAGGGTTGGGGTCGATTATAATCATAATCGTCGATTACGATTTTTAATCGATTACATTGTAATCATAATCATAATCGTAATCATGTTTTTTGAAATCCTGTAATCATGATTATAATCGTAATCGAGAAAAAATTATGACCTGTAATCATAATCATAATCGTAATCGATATTCTAAAAGCACTGTAATCATGATTATATTAAACCGTAATCACGATTTTTTGAGTATATATCACTTTAAGCAATTTTTTTAAATAAATTTTGAAAACTATTTAGAACAATTTGATAAATTTCGCTTGGGGCCTATAATACTTTTTTTTCGTAGAGAAAAACAATTCAAATATGGATATAGGCCCTATATTGTTAATTCGGCACTTTATTGCAATGTATAATTTTATCGCCAGAATATGCACGGCGATTTACCATGAATAGACCTTAATGCATGGTCCACTTGGAAAGCAGCTCTTAAACTTTTCCCCTAGATTGCACCCTTCTTTTTTGATCTCTCGACAATGTATATAGGCCTACCGTACTTATGTATATGTGTGTACATGTATGTATTTATGTATAGATAGATATAGACATACAGCTTGTGTTGGTTTGATGTGGGTACAACGCCATAGGTGCTGGACCGGCATTGGACCAGCTTCGGATCGACATCTCACGTTTGATGCGTTTCCGGTGTTATCAATTTTGACTGTACATAAACACTACATAACATGCACTTGTAGGTGGCCCTCGCGACTCTGTTATTTTTATTTTAGTCGGGGGTTTCCAGACATGCTACCACGCCCCCCCCCCCGTCCTCCTCCACAGCCTCCGCATCTATAGTTGACTAAAAGTACCGTAGACAATTGATGACTAAACGTGCATGAATATAAACCAATTGCATCCCCGGATAAAATGTAAAAAAATGGTACAAGTCATTATTATCTTTGGTTATTATTAATAATATTAACTTTGGTTGACGAGAACAGATCGATACGACCTCTGCGAGACCCGTTAACCATATTAGTGAATTAAAAATATATAATAAAATAATAAGTTGTAACATTGCTGTAAGCAGACATCTCCAGAGTGTAAACGGTTAATTACAATTGACATCATCGTGTGGTCACCTGGATTAACCCTCTACCAGAGATTTCAACACTGTTTTTATATTTAGGTGAATACTTTATTGTTTTGTCGTTCTCTGACAATTAAAACTGGAACAATAATAATATTTATTTCTGGGTAGGTTTTTTATTTTAAAGAATACAATTATGGCTACAGCTACAATTCGGTTTCAAATAGACCTATAGGTATATTTTGCGATAAACTTCACTTGATGCTTAGCAGTGAAATATCTATATGTTATCACAATTTTATTAGAAGATAGCTATTAATACTATATTTAAATGCTAACATAGGGGGGGGGGGACAATGGCATATGTTTAATTCGCCTTCAAAACTGAACATAACGTGTTGCACAGCCTAGAAAACAAGGGTGCCCAGCAAACACGGCTCGTCGATCCAGTATTGGCCTATTGTTGGGCCAGCGTCGCAGATGGTGGCCCAACAGTGGGCCAATATTGGATCAGCAATATTAGATCAGAATATTGTGTTTTCAAGATGGTAGGCCTATAGATATTTTATAATAAGAGGGACGTTCTTCGCCATGGTCAACTGTTGGCATAGCAATCAGGCGCGACTGCTAATTACAGCTGCTATTAGCGTTATCCACCCTACACATTTTTAACGACAAGGTTGATATTATCTGCCAAGTTGTCAAAAAACGAAATTATATCTCCGATTTTTTTTTAGTTGAGTTCGACTGTAAAAATAAGTGAATATCAAATATATTTCCATACAAATCCGTAGATTACAGATTCTATTTATAAGGATACCTTTGTTATCCCATAACTCACATTGCAAATAATAAGTAGAATCGCGCAGTATAGAATATTTTATTAGGTTCAGTAAGATAGTTTGTGGTATTTAAAGGGTGGCCCAGTTAACGAGACGCTATTAAAGGTGTAGTCAACTGTCAAAATTCGCGGGACAAGGGTCCCCCAGAAGGCAATAGTGCCCGTGGGTAAGCTAAGGCCCTATTCCATAATAATACTAAATATGCGTTTCATACCCAAAGCCTAAAATAAGAGCAAGTTCTCAAATCACAGCAAGTTCATATATACTTGAGCGACATCTATGAGGTAATAATTCACAGCTTTTGTCTTTTGCCCCTACTTGGTCGCCTACTTGCAAACAAACTGACTGTATTACTGCGTGGATTTGGAAACTGCTTGACCCCCAAGCTTGAATGTATTGTCACCCAGTAAACACAAAACATTTGTATGACTTTATGCAATGTTGGACCAACGTCGAAGACGTTGGGCCTACATTGCATAAATGTCATACAAATGTCTTGCGTTTGCTGGGCAGGAGGACTTTCTCTCAAACATTGTACATTTATCTAATGTTGGTTCAATGTTGGGCCAGCGTCGCAGACGTTGGCCTAACATTAAAACAGCATTGGATCAATGTCTCGTTTAAGTAGTATCTTATAATCAGTTCAGTGGCTATATTAATGCCGTCAATCTGTACTCAATAGGCTACTGTTGGCCTACACTTAACCGTCCCAGGCATGCGCGTTTTGAAGCTGAATGATTCTTTAAAACAAGAAGTGCGACACCCGATTAACGTTGGGAGTAATACAATAACTCTCCTACCAATTCAGTGTTATACAAACACGATGACTTCTTCACGCCTTTAACACATGGCTTCTTTAAAACAAACACTGAAAGTATAAATTGATCGTGCTATAACAAATTATTCCATAAAACTTACAAAGACTTCTAAGTGGTACTAACTGGGGATGTAAGCCTTAAATAATCATGCAATTATACAAACAATACGTCAGACCAGTCCTAGAATATGGAGCGATAGCTCTTCTATCGGCACCTAAAACAACACTGGAAAAGATAAAACTAGTACAAAATAAGGCTATCAAGATAGCTTACCGCCTACCGTGGTGTACCAGCACACGCAAAATACATCAGCTAGCGGAAATCGAACCCATTAAAAATCGATTCCAATCATTAGCGAATAAATTTATACACTCATTAGAAGAACACTCAGAATTATTCAAACTTGAAAAGGATCTACATAATGCGATAAAGAAAAGGGACAAAACAAATTTTCTAAACGAATTACTAGAAAACTACAAGAAACAATATGAAAATGAAAATTGTATGTAGCAAAAAACAACAAATTTTAATTTAATCTCACTCTGAGAAACTCAAGAACACTTTTCATGAGCAGACGCTCGGCATTGATATATTTTAAGTGGCATTTCATCTGGGATTATTCTTTTAAGTTTAGGGCTAGATTTATTGTTTTATGTTTAGGGGACCCTTCCCGTCGCCTGTGTTATTGGACCGGGTGGGACCCTAAGGAAATTGTCAGAGCTGCTTTGTCAACTGACTCTTTCTTTGAGGTCTGGGAGGTTATTGCTCCCAGTGTAATGCTGAATATGTGGCAATGTCAATGTCGTGATTGATAAGTGTTAAAACCCACCCACTCACTGACACAGCCAACCGGACAGCTGGTGCCGTGTGTGGGTGAATAAACGCAACTCATCGTCTGTCCGCAACGATGTTGCCCTCATTGTATGATATAATACCATTATCAGTCATACACTGAAGGCATCAGGGAGTTTTATCCGAAGAATTTCAGCAGACAGGATGCTAAAATTCCACGGTTTCACCCTGTCGTGTTGGCTCGGGGGCTAACGATTCTATTAAAGCTATTGCCGGTAACTCCAAATGATGCTGAAGCGGATGCGGATACAAGGACAGACTAAGTATTTGACGACGTAATAACTGAGATTAAAAGTAAAACCAAGGAATTTCACTATTTTCCGAGCAATGAGACATTATGACAAACTCGACAACTTTTAGCATTTATCAGAGGTATAGGTTGTAATAAAAGAAATACCCATTAAATGCTAACAGTTGAAAAATGATGAATTAACTACATTTCACAAGCTGGACCACGACAACAACTGACAACGGACGACACTATATGTGACAACAATATCTGAGTAAAATAAGTGTTATGAAATTAAACACAAACATGTAATGGTTGGCTATATGGGGACTACTATTTATAGTAAGCCCCGATTGTCTTAAAACTACTCTCAGCGCCTTCGGCGCTAGGGTTCCATCAATCAAAAAAAAAAAAAAATCCATTATATATTTGATGCGTGACAGTGACATATACTTACAATTTTGCACATCTCATCTCAATATCGATAATTATCATTTGACACACACATATTGTGGTTATTGCGGAATAATGGCACCGCCTATATTTGAACACTTTCATGAGCCAAAGAGTGGATCAACAGGGAAAGCTGTCAAGCTTAAGTGCAAACATTGTGATCGGCCTGTATCTGGCTTCTACGGCACCAGCTCTAATTTCCACACTCATATGAAAGTAAGTGACACACATGATAAATAGAATGACTAATTGTTACAAACGATCAGTTCATATTTGTATAATTAATTTGCCTGTGTAACTATGTCAACATATATCTCTACATTTACGGTGAATTTGAAAGATATTCAAACTGAATTGTTATTTTAATGGTAGTAACCGCTCCGCTATTGTAAGCAATATTAAACGTGACTTGTTGTTTTATTCATACAATCATATTTTAATTATACATTTTCTGAATAGTTGTCCATGTATATATGATTTTTGTATATATAATTTTATAATGATTTCTTTATAAATGCCGGTGGTGGCATAGCTTTTTTTTTACTGTTGTCTCCGATGTAGAACGTCCCGCGTTTTTAATGTACTTGTAATGATAGTACTCTTGCGTTTTGTTAATTTGTTGTTAAATAAATAACTGATCCTAATATTTGTGTTATTTTGTTTCAGAGACACCATTCCGAGATACTGATCCAGACTTCAGCTACACCACCAACTACAGTGCCATCGTCTCAGAATCATGTGACATCCTACATGTCTAAGATAGCAACATGGAGAGAAACTGATGCCCGACAAATAGAGCTCACCAACTGCGTAGTTGACTTCATAAGACAGCACAACTCCACAGTCGTATCTCAGATCGACTGAAGAATGTTCACTCCATCTGCCTCACTGTGGATATATGGTCTAGCAGAGGCATGCGTGCATACATCGGGATAACAGCTTATTACATTTTGGATTATAAACTAGAAAGTGTGATGCTGGCGTGTAAACGATTCAAAGGCTCCCATACAGCTGAAAATATCCTCGTGACATACCAACACATAGTGGCTAACTTTGGCATTGAACATAAAATAGGGACAGTTATCACAGATAATGCTGCAAATATGTTGAACGCATTTGTGCAACTGCCAGGTACACCACTAGCATCCACTACAGAGGATAGTGACAGTGACGATGACCAGGATGATGAGATAGAGTGCACAACAGATCCGGCTGATATGGATTATTTGCCACCACATATACCATGTTTCCTACACTCACTTCAACTAGTTATAAAGGACGGTTTAAACAATATGGGTACCGGTTCAACTGCTATAGCTAAAGGTGCCAAGCTAGTCAGTCATGTGAGACATTCATGTCTGGCTAGTGACCTGCTGGAAGATGGCTACAAACTCCAGGCAAAAAACGGCACGCGCTGGAACAGCACATTAGTTATGCTCAAATCACTTCTGAAAGCAGATCCACTAAAATTAGAAAAATTGAATACTCAATATAAATGATCAACATTCGACATGAAGATTTGCAAAGAAATCATCAATATCCTCACCCCATTTGAGATCGCCACTACTCAGTGTCAAAGCCAGAATAGTGTCACAGCCAGCTTAGTGATACCCTGTATTCGCGGTCAGAAAGCTGAATTCGATGAGTTTTCAACAACTTCTAAATCCAAATTGATTTCTACACTGATCACATCTATTAACAAACGGCTACAGAGATATGAAAGTAATGATGCTTTAAAACTCGCCACAGTTCCAAGGTGGAAGCTGGATTGGTGTTTAGCTGACGAGGTTGAGGATATAAAGTCATTGGTAAATGATAAAGTTGCCAGCGTGGGGCCCGTCAATGATGCAACGATTGATAGAGCAGATACACATCCAGCTCCTAAAAAAATCAAGTTGTTTCGCTTTATGGGAAAAAACCTACCTCTCTCCAACAAGAAATCTGAAATAGACGACTATCTTGACCAGCCAACAATCTCAGATGATGCAGATCCTCTGGTATATTGGGAGCAACATCAGCAGCAATTTCCACAGCTCACATCATTAGCCATGCGCTATCTGGCTATACCAGCATCCTCAGCTCCTGTGGAGAGATTGTTCTCTATCGCTGGTAAAGTGTTTAGAGCGGACAGAAGCCGGCTATCAGACGCACGATTCGAAGAATTAATGTTTTTACGCTGCAATTCACACATTAGCTAAATATGCCAAAGACAATATGCGAACGCAAAGACATTATGCCTAAGACAAAGTGAATGTACAATTTGTATATATGTATACAAACCTAATTTTGTTTATAGTTTATGTCTCTTGAAGTGACATTCTTGAACACAATATGAATGAATAAAACAAAGTATATTTCAATTGTAGTTGTTGTTATTTATAGTTTGTTATAGTATGTCATTAATATTAATAAGAATTTCTAAGATAATTTTAATCACCCGTAATCGTGACTGTAATCAGAAGATATGATTATTGTAATCATAATCATAATCGTAATCGAAAAAATAGAGTGTAATCATAATCGTAATCGATAATTTCTAATGACATGTAATCATAATCATAATCGTAATCGATAATTATAATGACTAATAATCATAATCATATCGTAATCAATAAATAAAAATGACATGTAATCATAATCGTAATCGTAATCATCAATTGTAATCGACCCCAACCCTGATTCAGAGCATCAACAATTTATATCGATAAGTAGCGGGTCGGTAGTATAGTAAAATAAAAAAAGACGAAATTTCTATCTTTTTTTTTATTGATTTTCCATTATCGTGACCCGGCGGCCAATAATTAACGAATTCTCACCATATTCATCGTACATGTGCTGTATTTCCCTTATCACACGAACAATAAACAGCGTTTGTATATTTTCTAAAACGATCAATTCACATATACTGCCATAAAATGCAATTCAAACTACTGAGAGAGTGCGATATGGGCTGATACCGATATACGTCTCATAGTAAAAATCACTGCACAGAGTGTGATATGGGATGATACCGATATACGTCTCATAGTAAAAATCACTGCACAGACTGTGATATGGGCTGATACCGATATACGTCTTATGGTGAAAACTACTGCACAGAGAGCGATATGGGCTGATACCGATATACGTCTCATGGTGAAAACCACTGCGCAGAGTGTGATATGGGCTGATACCGATACGTCTCAATGTAAAAATTACTGCGCAGACTGTGATATGGGCTGATACCGATATACGTCTCATAGTAAAAAAACACTGCACAGAGTGTGATGTGGGCTGATACTGATATACGTCTCATGGTGAAAACCACTGCGCATACTGTGATATGGGCTGATACCGATATACGTCTCCTAGTGAAAACAACTGCACAGAGTGCGATATGGGCTGATACCGATATAAGTCTCATGGTGAAAACCACTGTATAGAGTGTGATATGGACTGATACTGATATACGTCTCATGGTGAAAACCACTGTACAGAGTGTGATATGGGCTGATACCGATATACGTCGCATAGTAAAAAAAACACTGCACAGAGTGTGATATGGGCTGATACAGATATACATCTCATAGTAAAAAAAACACTGCACAGAGTGTGATATGGACTGATACAGATATACGTCTCATAGTAAAAATCACTACACAGAGTGTGAGAAAGCGGTTAAATGACAAACTCAGCTCACCTTACTTGATTAGGTTTCTAACATCATAACGACAGTCAGATATATAGATGTTAGATGCTCTGTGATCGCCACCTGGAAAGAACAACACATAATTAGTATTATGCTTGGGTAGAGCATTGCACATTTAAAAGTAATTTCTGGTTTCTGCAATCCACAATTTCCAGTTGTCAAGCTCTCAATAAATAAGATCTTGGCCTGGCAGATCCAAAGCTCCCCCATTAAAACGGGGGTTTGTTGTTACCTTAACTTTCTCTCATTTCCATCAGAAATGTTAGGATTAATCCTATTTTTTCCAGTAGAGATGAGAGAACAATAGCCCTTGTCCTGTTGTATGGGTCCGTGTATATAGGTTTCAATCATGCTTTACACCAAATGAAATATAGCTAAAATTGAAAATATATTTTTGGTAGATGCTAAGTCAATCAAATAATTCAATATTGGATATGTCTATTTTTCCTAAATATAAATATTTTTCGTCATTTGAAGCTGGAAATTGCGTCAGCAATTCCAGCTTCAAATGACGAGAAATAGAAACAAACAATTCAGCAGCAGAGGAGTTATTATAAAGTCAATTGACCCCTGATCTAAAATGTCAAAATGTACAGGGTTTCAGCCGATTATTATGTGCAGCGTATTCACGTCAGATAAATCCGTATAGTATGTATATCGGTTGCTCAGCCACCATACACTCCGTGACATGTATATTCCGTGGAGTACGTTAACAGGTGGAGCTACGAGTTTATATTTACAGAATAAGGCGTCGCCCCTTACCACAATTGATTACTGTTATATCAATTCTAAAGACATCATCTCTGGTTCACGCGGCCAGGTTTCTTGCTTTTCCTTTCATTATTTCGACTGCTCCTACGCTAACAATTCTAAGGATGTCATAATCTGTTTCACGCGAGGTTTCCTACTGTTCCCTTCATTATTCTGGCTGGTCCTACGCTGACACCGCCTGTGGTGCATTGTTATAATAGACAGCCTAATTAACCACCAATTAAGTCTCCAGTCGTCCATTTGGCTGCTGATCAAAATACATAATCTCATGTTTGCTAAATCTAAGGATAATTTGTTCCAGAAAAATTGTGTAGCAGTTAATCAGTCGTGTATGTACCAGACAGACACAGACAGATATTTTAGATTCG
>OZ024911.1:11957657-12027657 GCA_964017125.1 Flabesymbios commensalis | reverse complement strand
GTATAACTTCCTTCGAACGCCCATATCTAAGACTTGGAAGCGATTAATTAGGTCGATAATAGGCTAATTATAATCAGCGACATTTCACATGCACTTGTGCATCATCAGTTCATTCCCCGCTACGTTGTAAAAATGTCATGAGTATTTGTCGGACCTTGGCTTGAGATCACTCTGGGAAATTGCCATGTTGAGAGACGTTGATCATCCCACATAAAAAAACACAGTGAAAACTACTAAATCCTTCTCATCACATAATTTTGTTCTTTTCTAGTGCTCAATGCGCAAGGACGACAGCCGACATAATGCATTACCATGTGTTTATATATGCTGTGTATGAAATGTATTTCCCATTGAATATAGTTGTTTGTTTTTACTGCAAGATATGGAATAAATTAATTTGATTTGTTTGAAAAAAAAGTTTAATGATACTAAAAATAGGAATGTTGAGAAACCAGAAGGTTGGCCTACGTGTCAAGGTTTGATCAACAAGAAGGTTAGTCTACCTGTCGGGGTTTGATCAACAAGAAGGATAGTCTACCTGTCGGGTTAATTAGTTCTGGGTTCACACCATGCTATATTTATTCCACGTAAATGACTTGTGGCCCATTGGGTCCCTTACGTTATAAACAGTCTATCTCACTTACCTCACACTGAACCACATCATTCTTCATTTATGCTGCTCTGTGAAGTCAAAAAGGCAGTAGCTGCTTACTTAGCAAGTAAGCAGTTACCGCCTTCTGTCTTAGCACGGCAGTGTGTTACGTATAGGATAAAGCTCGAAGAGCTCTGCATTCTTAGCTGTGGAAAAGGCCGAGGCCGAAGGCCGAGGCTTTTTCCACAGCTAAGAATGTAGAACTCCGAGGGTTTTGACAGACTTAAAACACATCCAACCATAATGAGGATCGCTCATAATCAACAGCTCGGTCACACCTGACTGATTATAACACCGTAGGCCTACCGTGATAATTGGTCTGTATTTGATCAACAAAAACTCTCCATTCCCGGCTTAGAATGTAGTGGTCGGACAAAGAAAATAATGTAGTGGTGTGATCATTCCATGTTCAATCCTAGAAAACGCGACACGTTGAACCAATGTTGTTTTAATGTTGGGCCAGCGTCGTAGACGTTGTGCCAACATCGAACCAGCTTTTAGTCTACATATATTCTTTTCTGGAATTTTTACTTCTTGGAGAAAGGTTATATTTTTCATGCCGACGTTTATTATTAGCATTCATTCCATGCACTTTACCAAACGAGTTTCATATGAAACGACCTGTTCTCAAATTCGTTTGAATTTTCAAGTGGATGAAAATTTAAATTATTTAATGTCACGCTTTTAGGCCTAACCCTTGTCAAACTGAATTGCTTTCCTCTATTTTTGTTTCGTTTGAAGCTGGCAATTCTCACACAATTTACAGATCCAATAATAAAAATAATCGACCATTATTGTGCATACTCATTCAACGCGGGGGTTATTAAAGAAATAATATTGTTTTCAAATTAATAAAAAAAATAATCATAGATTATAATGTATAAAAGAACCAGGCCATAACATAGTTAAATTCATGGTTGTCGCAACGCCAAACTTTGCTAGATCATCGACAGTCATTGAAATGTAACTTTTATTGTTAAAATGTTTTCGTCTAATAGTATTGTCCTACCTGTACAAAAGCAGGGCGGGGGCCCTAGGGTAGTGGTTAGCACCGCTGCCTTTCACGCCAGAGTTCGGGGTTCGGTTCCCTGTCGCGGGGGTTTGAAAGAAACAAAATGTTTCTTCCCCATCCACGTGTGAAAGTCAGTATTGCGGGGAGCCTCCGTGACCGAGAGGTAGCGTGCTCGGCCTCAGACCGCCAGGGCTCAAATTTCGAATCCTGTGTCTGGAGGACAGTGTCATCTCAATCATCTCACCATCCTCAGGAGGTTCTCCTGGCCCAGTTTAGCCTATATGTGCACAAAGGTGGCCTAAAACCCGATTCATTTCATTTGTACAAAAGCATCAGACAATTTGAAATGAAATGAAATGAATCGGGCTTTAGGCAACCTTTGTGCACATATAGGCTAAACTGGGCCAGGAGAACCTCATGAGGATGGTGAGATGATTCCGACAATTTGAAACTATTTGAAAATCATGACTAATTTGTTGGCTGGTCCCTTTAACGAGTGTGCGGAAAGAGATTATATTTTAATATTATCATGGTTTCACGTGTTGCACACTACATGGTTGCCAGCATAGGTATAGTTGGCCGGCCCCGATGGCTCATTCGTATCGACTGCAGCTTGTAACCTGGAGGTACCAGGCTCGAATCCCGGTAGGGGCCGGATATTTGTCGTCACGGTTGTGCATATACAGTGCTCCAAACTATTCAAAGGCCTGCAGTGTACGGTGCTGCCTATGGTATTGTGCACTATAAAGAACCCTTGAAATCATTGGAAATAAGAGTAGGGTATAGTCCCGGCTTCGGGCTTCATTCTGTAGCGAAATGGCCATGATTGTGCAGAAAGCGACGTAAAGCAATATTCACACACAGGTACATGTATATGGTTGTTCCACCTATTGGCTCGTCGGCTGGCTGAAAGCGGTGGCCCGAGCAAATACACCATCCAGTATTGGTATGACATTGGTCCACCGTCTACGACGCAGGCCCAGCATCATTCCAACACTTGATCAACGTCAGATATTTGCTGGTAGGCCTACAAGTGCTTGCTTTGGTCTAATTGTCCTGGTTTGTCCACAGATTATTATTGATTTGTAATGAATAACATTTTGCTGAAGCCACATGCCCAAACCTATAAATAGCCGCAGCGTTGGTCTATAAGAATAATGGCAGGGCATGCACGACTAACAAGACAAAGCGACTTATGAATAGTGTATGCCATTAGCAGAGATTTAAAAGCCTTTATTGTTTAATCACTAGTCGATCGCCACATACAGTTGTGGACGGTAGCTCGCCGATGCCTACCCAACTATGGTATGTGATTGGTAGATCACTCGCATTTGTAATCCAGCTACTTACTAAAATGGTTGTTTCTACTTCCTCAACCTTTTGCGTACGGTGATTATTACACTATTACTATCATTTTGCACAAAGACAGCAGTATTGGCTTATCACAATTCACCAAGTCAAATATGCCAAATCGAACTTTGACGTCGACTTTAGTATTGTTTCCTTATGTTTTATTGGCCATGTATAGCCAGCGTTTAGAAATTAAATATGCATAAAATCAGGGATAATCATATACATTTCCACATAAATTTGGCAAATTCTACTAATTTTAGCCACGGTAGCGAGACGCAACTTCAAGTGATTAAAAGTTTAAATTTATTAGCTCCGACCTCCAAGGGTTAATGTTATTGACATAGATAATAGCCATACGTACAAATTGATCCTGTAGGAGATGTAATTACCTGCATGCGTTTAACACTTACAACGCTGAGCTAATTTATATATAATCTATGGAGATAACAGTTTTTTTCCATTTAAAATCATCATATATGTCTTAGTCAGCTCTTTCCGCTTCACTTGAATACCTATGTTATGGGTCCACAGTCATTATAATTATTTTATTAAATTCAGTGCGTCGATCGTCTTTATACATCATAATCTAACGTCAAATTTTGACGTATAAAGACGGTCCCCGCACTGAAAGGGTTTAATAGTAATATTGCTATTATAATGAATCATGGTTTAACTTATGTAGTAATAACTGCTCTTTCTTCTTAAATCTGCATCCGCAAATTGATGAATTTCATTCACAAGTGGGGTAAGCTGGAATAACATGATCTTCATGAAGATATGACAATAGCCTTCATGTCAAGTGTAAAAAATATTTTTCGTCGGTTAATTAATTAGATTTTTGAATCGTTTTAACCTTTTCAAGACTGAACTTTATCGTCTTCAGCCATGAATTATTGCTGTTGCAATTCTCGACTTGAAGTCGGTAGCGAATTAAATAAATTTGCTTATACACAACATACTCTCTCTGATGTTTTTTGGAACCTTTAACTGCTAGAATGGTCTAGGGACAAGTCTTGCTGTTTCTCGTGCATTCTGTTAAGTGGTAGGAAATTTGCACATTTCATGATTAACACAATCTATCAACAAAATATTTTCACTGAATACTAGTAATATCTCGGCAAGATATTCTATAAATTTATTAAGTAAGGTAACTGGTAAATCATTTTCCAATTGCATTGTTTTATGAAAAACATACAATTAAAAAAAATATATATAACTCTAAAAATAGCAAAAAAAAGGAGAACATAAGAAGTCTGAAAAAAGAAGATCCTTTCAAAAAAGGAGATGTGGATATACTGATATACTACTAATTATCGTTTGAACATTTTCATTAAAATGTGGATGAAAAATGATGGTTTAAATATGGGTTAACCCATTAACCGCCAAATTACTGACGCTGACGCGATTCACAACTTCGAGAGAGTGAAAGAAAAATCAGATTTGAAAAAATAGAGGCCAACGATTTTGAAATTTTGCTGATTAATGTCACGCTTCGTCTTTCAATATTTAAAATATTGAATATTGACCGGCAGATAAAGGGTTTACGCGATTCACAACTTCAATTAAAGTGAAATAATTAGGTTAGGCAATAATATTGCCGATTAATGTCACGTTTCGTCTTTAGAATATTTAAAGATTAGTATTTGATGTGCTAATATAAATATTAAATCGTGACCGACAGTTAAATGGTTTTGAGGATGATCTATACTCCATATACAGTATAGCATGAAAACATTTGCAACAAATCCATCTAAGTTTGCATCAGCTGGGGCATCTTCTCCCCTGATATACGGTGGTAGGTCTCTAAGCTCTAAATCACCTTTACTTCTAGCTTCATGCATCTCACTCGTACTAAATTACTGACGTGAAACAGGTTGGATTGCAATCCTGTTGAATACAGAATGTTTAGAGCAGGTACACTCCATATTCATGGAGTAAAATATATCATTAAAACACTTTATATATCATTAAAACACTTTATAGACGATCTGGTCCAAAAATGTATAGGTCTTGATTATAAAATATGTTATTTTTGTGAAGATTTTTACACCTTACAGCTTACTACAGATTATCGTGCATTAGTCGTCTGCATGGTGATCTGTGACAGAAAAGGGTTATGCGTGAAATTGTATTGCTTTAAAATTGCTCACCACAGATGATTTAGTCCAACAAATTTTTTTTAAGAATAATCAATCCGCCTAACTCGTTCACCTTTTTAAATTCAATTAATTGCCTCGACATGCTGACAATCGCCTTTGTCAACTTGATGTGATCCATTAAGATGGAGGATGGTGCTCGCTTTAATCACATGTCACCGCGGTAATTACTGGGGACAGGAACTACAATTACTCTCTATCATGTAACAACAGCAGGGCAATACGTCATGTCTAGAAATTCTAATTTGCCATAAAGTACGTGAAGTATAATTTCCTCGCGGAATTTTATATTTTTATTTCGCTGTTATGGACTATCATGTAACAAACAGCAGAGCTACCCAGTAAGCAAGAGCAATTGACCCAATGTTGTCTTAATGTTGGCCAAGCGTCGCAGACGGTGGACTAACAATAAAACGACATTAGATCGACGGCTTGTTTGATGGATAATCTCTCATGTCTTGTAACTCTAATTTGCCATAAAGTAGGTAAAATATAATTTTCTCGCGGAATTTTAGATTTTTATTTCGCTGTTATCGACTAATCACTAAGCCAAATTTTCCATTTTTTTCAGCAAACACGGAACGTTGATCCAACGCTGGCTCAAAGCTGGGCCAGCGTCGTAGAAGACTCGCCAACATTGACCCAGCATTGTGCTCGCTGAAAAATCACAAAATTAGATTTCACGATTAGTCGAGGTTGTTAATTCGTTTCGCATTCGATACATTGACCCAATGTGGGTCTATGTGTATGTTAAAGTTGCCTTTATTTAAAATCGGAGTTCGTTGGTCCGTCTCCCGTTCTGGCATTCAGGTTCAAAGAAACAAAGGTTTCTTCCCCACTCAATCGCCACAGAGTTCGGGGTTCGTTTCCCGGTCTCGGCGGTTTAAAAGAAACAAAAATGTTTCTTCCCCATCCACTCGTAAAACTTAGTATTGTGGTGGGCCTCCGTGACCGAGAGGTAGTGTGCTCGGCCTCAGACCTCCAGGGTTTGAATTTCCCAAGGTAAATGTGTAGCTTTATAGTCTGATATAAAGTCTGAAGACCTATCATCCGACCTTACATTTTACCTCCTGGTCACTGGACCTGTTCATTCGTGTGCCATTTCAACTCCACGGAGAGCATACAGTTCTGCAGCCATTTCGGCGCATTGAACTTATGTCACACATTGCCATCTCTGTCCTACCAGGTTTTCATTTAAACCTGAGTAAAGTGAAGCATTTGAGGGTGAAGTGCCTTGCACAAGGACACAGCATTGAAAGAATGTCCCAAAATTTAGAGGGGAGAAACAATATGTTTTTCTCAAAATCCTGCACCAAGCGGGATTTGAGACCGCACGTCAGGCAGCGACATCGGCAGAGCGCCTTTACGTTCTAACCATTGCGCCATGTCCCTTTTTATGGAGGTATCGAATCCTGTGTCTGGAGGGTAGTGTCATCTCATTCATTTCACCTTTCTCCTGAGGTTCTCACGGCCCAGTTTAGCCTGTATGTGCACATACGTGGCCTAAAGCCCGATTCATTTCATTTCATTTCGTCACAGAGAGTCAGTATTGTGGTATCATGCTCGTCCGTGCTTAGACCGCCGGGGCTCGAATTCAAAATCCTGTGTTGTTCGGAGGGTCGCATCATTGGTAGTGTTTTTGGAACTGACAATTATTGGTACAAACGCTGTGACAACCACGTAATAAGAACTTAACATCGTACATAGTTCTTAGGGTGTTTGTAAGGCGATCGCATGTTCACCATACGATGAATGGACTGGTTGTTTTCTTGAAGCGTACATAGACTACTTAGACATTATCCATCACCTGGCTACGAGCTTAAAAACGGGATAAGAATTACCTTGTTTTTATGGCCACAAGAAAGGACGCGAAATCGTTTGTACGGCGTTCGTTCGGATCATTGTGACCAGATTCTTACAGGATGGAGCTACATAATTCAATAGCTCACCATCATTCAATGTGACGCCGTAAACGCTAAAAATCGCAAGACCATCCCCTGCGACGTTGGCCCATAAATAAAACAACACTGCATTTCCAGTCTGCAGATATAAAAGTAGACGTTGAACCAAGTTTACCACCTTGCCCAGAAACATCAGACATTGCCTCAATGTTGTTTTAATGATAGCTCACCGTCTGCGACGTCTAGTCATCCTTCACCTAACATTGTGTGAGTGCCTCCTGTTTTGTGAGTGGCTACAGATACGAGATTTGAACTATTTTTGGCCAACATTGCCCGACATTATTTCATAGTCTCGTGTTTTCTGGGGATACGATATGTTCAACAAATTTTGGTTTAATGTTGGGCCGTCGTCTGCGACGCTGGCCCAACATTAAACCAACATTAGCTCAACGTCTCGCGTGTTCTGCGGAACCTCGGGATAATACTGCCGTGCAAAGCCAAAAGGCAGTATCTGCTCACTTTACAGATACTGGCTTTTGGCTTTGCAGAGCAGAATAGCTCGCTTTCAGACACGTTCCTTCTTCACTCGTCTGGCTCGTTCATCACACAGGTTAGGTGTGGGCCGTACATGTCAAAACCCATTATGGCAGGACATTCACACAAACACGCTAATCTCATCTGATCCTATATCTTACAGAGTGGTGTAAACGGAGGGCAGCTTCCACTAATATTATACGGTCATAATCTTAAAAAATGAAATTATCTGCTTAAAAGATGGCATATTAAATGATAAATATACAAAAAATAATGAACCTATAAAGCAAATATGGCATATTAATTAAAGCATATCAAATTTAACATGGGCATGGAAGATATGTACATAGTGTATGCAAAGAAACAATAAAAGTGAAATGAAATGAATGCGGTTTTAGGCCACCTTGGTGCACATATAGGCTGAAGAAACAATAAAAAAACGTTGTGTTGTCTTCACACTCCTCCTAAAATACTGTGTGCGCCCACCAACAGTCTGAAATTTGACCTACTTCAATGCCCATGATCAACTTTATTATGCGCGATATCTGAAAAACCGTGCCAGAAAGCTAGACCATTACTATAATTGTTGTTTCAAGTGGAGATATGCCCTGAAAAATTTCAACTCGATTGAATTCAATATGGCCGACTATCGACTATTATTGACTTTATATGCCTGATACCCAGCAAGCCGAGCCAGATAGCCATATCATTGCTGGAAAACAAAATGTGCAGTTTTAGGGAGAGATAGGCCCTAGAAAATGTCAACTCGATCAAATTTAAAATGTTGAACTTGAGGCCATTATTGAGTTTCATATGGGTAATATCACGAAAACTGTGCCAGAGATCTAGACGATTACCATAATGACTGGCTTAAGTGACGGCTATACCCTCAAAATGCCAGCTTGCTCGAATAAAAAATAGTAGACTTGCGACGATCATTTACTTTAATATCTGTAATATACGTGCTAGATATGTTGACCATTACTGTAAAACATATTGTGCACCCTGTAAAATTTCTATCACGCCGGCTGGCCTCTTGTTTCACTTTTCTTGGCTGCTGTTTAAAAAATGTCTGTTCTCGGATCATACTTTCATCTCCCCCATCATGCCTGAAAAATTGGTAAAATTGTATTTCGCATTTTCAAAGTTAGACCATTTGCCATTTAATAAATATCAAAATGACAGGTCTCAGTTCACCATTACCACGAAACAAGAATTGTATTATTGCTTATGGTCTGAGAAAAATTCCACTCAAAAATTCGGCATAGAAACCGAGAAAATTAAAAAAGACTGTAGTGGTGCACAGCAGTTTACCAGAAAGACTATTTACATGAACAAGCAAGTAATATACTGAATATAATAATATATAACCCTGTTCCATTCAAACTTAATGACTTTGAGGTTATTATACAACAGACGGCTACAAAATAATATATAAACAAAAGATCATTATATCACTATTCGTATGTCATGTAAATACAATACTAATTCATTCAGAAGTAAAAACTACCATATAAGTGGCCAGTCAATCTCAAGTTTTACATGTCTGACAAATGTATGGCTTATCTAATCAACCTCGTTGCTGAGTTTTAGGAAGCATAGCGGAAAGCTTTTTCTCAGTAACTATTATAACATAGGCTCCAATGATGTAGAAGTTATGCCATGTATATTAAATGTTCAATATTATTATATATAATGTACATAACAGGTCATGTCTAAAAGTAGCAGGCAACATTTAATTGATGTAGAACATGGGATTGTTTTTAAATATTTATTGAAAAATTAATCAGAATACTGAATTATAGGTATATATATGCAAAGCTAATTTCCGTTTATATATATAGATATATTATGTATTTATATAAAACGACTTATTAAAAATATATAAGATATTATTTATATAACGGCAATCCCATGCTATTTATAACAGTTAATTACCATTTACCAGGCCAATGTAATGGAATACTAATTTTTATTTTTGGTGCACTTTCATCAATTTTATCAAATAAATTTAGTTTTTATCCATCTATAATTTTATATGAGCAGGTGTAAATGACACAGTATTGTACCGAATTACTCCAATGTCGCGGGAAATATTGCTGATCGGTTGCCATGACAACGTTAAATGTGAAGGTTTAAGGCGTGTGTTAAATGATATCCCTGTGCCAGGTGACACTCACGTGGCTCTCAGGTATCAACCTATATTTATCTTCTGTTTATTGGATTCATCATTTAGATGCCAGGTGTGGCATCTATTAACTAGATGATGATATCTCACACAGTGGATGATATAGAGTAGCCCCGGTGGCTGAAACAGGTTTAACCCTCAGATTGACTCCGTACAAAATCGTGAGACATTTATTTGGGCTGTCTTATCTAAGACTTGCCATCGAATAATCAAGTCAACAATGTTTCTTTTTCAAGAATCACTAACGTCTAAAGTCGATCCCCGCACTGAAAGAGTAAAATATTTATAATTGCCATATTATACCCATAACATAGGTATTCAAATGATGCAGAAAGAGTTAACTAAGACATTTATGATGATTTCAAATTGAATAAACCGTTTGGTGTCCAGGATTTATACTAAAATATTTCTTCGTTGTAAGGATAAATCTTGTGGTGCTGAATTTGTTTGTTACCATTTTTCATGCATTTAAAGCTGCAATTGCTAACACAATTCCCAGCTTCAAATGCATGAAAATTATCCCTATTTATGAAAAATAAACAACTTCAAAATCACTTATATTTGGTGTATCTTGTACCACAAGCTATTTTATCGATTTCAGCGCCTATTTATTGGTTGTAACCAAACATCTCTCTATACGATCACCACTGATCATAGCAAGACACGTGTTAAAATAGAGCAAAAGAAGATGAAATGAAATATCCCATGTTTGCCAGCCATCATAATCATCATGTATAAGTTAGAGTGCTTTTCAACATACAATAAAAATCCCATAGATCCGCGCCTGTCGTTTCGTAATGACATGTACTTAGATACGCTGGGAGAGAAACCGTACAACGGTAGTAATTACATGGATATTGACAAAACATGCATTAATTGATGTGACGAAAAACATCTTCATACTGTAGATCTGGTAATACTTGCGAGGTTTTAATTTTCGCGAATTTTGCGGGCATGACAAATTCGTGAATTCAAGAATTTCGCGAAAATTATCATTATAATAGCACTACTAAACATCATAAAGAAAAATAAAAATTCGAGAATTCTAAACTTCGTGAAAAGTCCCAATATCAAGAATTCGCGAAAATTTAAACACGGGAAAATTACCAGATGTAAAGTATTATGGATATTATGTCTACTTTCTATAAATTTAATATACACACGTGACGTCATTATATATGATTCATATCTATTTCTGATTGTGATATAAATTATTCACATTTAGCACCCGTATAAAACATGTTCATTTTGCTGCCTGGTGACTGCATGCACGTACAAAACACTAGTGATTGGATTCCATTTTCCCATTAGTAATCTCTGACGTAGGATCAGAGTTGCAACGTCAGAAAGTGCCTGTATATTTTTATGCATCGTCTCTATTTTGAGAAATACATCTAGCAAATACACCGTTATCCATTAAAAAATGCAACGAAAAAGTTAAAAAATGTCGTATGTCAGAAAATATGGTATGTCAGAAAATAGCTCAACATTAACCCTTATAGCGCGGGGATAGACTTTAGTCGTCAGAATCTGACGTCTACAGACGTCAGATTCTGACGACTAAAGTCGATCCCCGCGCTGTAAGAATTAAAATATTTCTAAAGGCCAGAAACCCATAACATAGGTATTCAAATGAATCAGAAAGAGCTAACTGAGACATTAATGATGATTTCAAATTGAAAAAAAACCCCTTTGGTTGCGATGTTTTTTTTACAAATTAATTCAGCGCTTTGTACATGTTGAGGATTAAGGTGATTTTGGTTAGGACACAATCGTGAAACCCTTAGTTCTTTCACTTTAATAATTCAGTCATATACTGTAGTATGCACAGATTTAACATTCCAAAGTTACAAAAATAGTTTTAGAAAAACATTTCAACGAACAGAAATATATCGGAGGAAGCAAAAATAGGAATTGAGATCGATCAGATTCCGAATTAGCCGGACAGTACTGCTCTACAAAGCCGAAAGACAGTAACTGCTTACTTGCAAGTGAGTAGTTACTGCCTTTTAATTTTGTCTTTGCAGTACAGTGTGGAGTTACTACCTATTGGCTTTGCAGAGCAGGTTAGAGTGATGGAGTTGAGTCAGCAAGCGACATCGACTGTACAAGAAAGGAGATGTCACTATAGATAAGAGAGATCAGAGCGGATTTCAAGGAATGGACAATGACTTTAATTGTCCACTGATTATTTCTAGACAATCTAATTTAGTGAAACCACTTCACCACAGCACGGAACTTCTAGGATTCATTACATTTCCGAATCCTTGCTGTGACTGTGCAGAATCACTCAGATGTGTATCCGGATGAATAAGTGGTGGCAAGCGACAGGGGGTCCCCGGTAACTGACAGATTTTAGATTGCTTCAGCTGATTTCTGATGAGTTTAAAGGGTTAGTTTTTCAATTTTTGATATTTTCTAATTTGTAAAAAAATAATCATCTGGGGAGGGGAGTGGCCATGCCATCCCTTTACCCTTTTCAGTGCGGGGATCGACTTTAATGGCCGTAGATCCATAACATAGGTATTCTAATGAAGCGGAAAGAGATAAATAAGACATTTATGATGATTTCAAATTGAGAAAAACTCTTTGGTCGCTATGGCTTATACATAAATATGTCAGCGCCCTCTCCCCCCTCTGGAATCGCTTATCTTTTTCTCATATTCTCAAACATATCGAAACCGTATTACGTTATACCTCGAGTAATACGGCATAAATTCTTTCTTCTTCGGGACAGGAGGCTCTCCTGACCCAGTTTAGCCTATATGTGCACATAGGTGGCCAAAAGCCCAATTCATTTCATTTCTTCTTCGTGAAGCTGCATGAGAAAAATGCACCATGAACTGTCAGAACAATAAGGGCGGGGGCCCTAGGGTAGTGGTTAGCACCGCTGCCTTTCACGCCAGAGTCCGGGGTTCGGTTCCCGGTCTCGGCGGTTTGAAAGAAACAAAAATTGTTTCTTCCCCATCCACGTGTGAAAGCTAGTATTGTGGGGAGCCTCCGTGACCGAGAGGTAGCGTGCTCGGCCTCAGACCGCCAGGGCTCGAATTTCGAATCCTGTGTCTGGAGGACAGTGTCATCTCAATCATCTCACCATCCTCAGCAGGTTCTCGTGGCCCAGTTTAGCCTATATGTGCACAAAAGTGGCCTAAAGCCCGATCCATTTCATTTCATTTCATTTTGTCAGAACAATAAATGTGACATTTGGTTCCGGAGTTTTGTATCACTAACAAAAATAAAATATTTCAATTCGAATCGAAAATAATCACTTTTTTCTGTATGGAGGTGAGGACATATTGATCAAATAACAAGATATGAATTAGATTGATCATGTTGATCGTGACAATTGGTGACACACCTACATTAGGTTATAGAAATCCACTGACATTTCACGATTGGCCATGGAATTGTCTTCAACCACTTTTCTTGACTACAAAATAGACAAAAATGATCTTTTTAAACTTGTTATTGCGATTAAAAATGTGATACATGTACGTGTGACTGCGAGGCGTTAGTCCAATGCTAACACGAGGCGTTAGTCCAATGCTATTTTAATGTTGGGCCACCGTCTGCGACGCTGGCCCAGCATTAAACAAACATTGGGTCAACGTCTCGTGTTTACTGTACTGAGATATATACAGAGGCATGTACTGACATATGTACTGAGATATGTACTGATATATGTACTGAGATATGTACTGATATATGTACTGAGATATGTACTGAGATATGTACTGAGATATCTACTGAGACATATACTGATATATGTACTGAGATATGTACTGAGATATGTACTGATATATGTACTGAGATATGTACTGAAACATAATTATACTGAGATATGTACTGATATATGTACTGATATATGTACTGATATATGTACTGAGATATGTACTGAGATATGTACTGAGATATGTACAGAGATATGTACAGAGATATGTACTGAGATATGTACTGAGGGATGTACTGAGATACTGAGGCATGTACTGAGAGATATACTGAGACATATACTGACTGTAGATCAGGTAATATTCCGCGAGGTTTTAATTTTCGCTAATTTTACGAGGACAAATAATTATTATAATAACGCTAGGGAAGAAAAATTAAAATTCTAAACTTCGTGAAAAGTCCTAAAATAAAAAATTCGCGAGAAATGAAACACCCGAAAATTACCAGATCTACAGTATACTGTGGCATATGCTGAGACATGTACTGAAACATAAACTGAGGCATGTAGTAAGATCCCTGAGCTCTTTCTCGTAAGAACAACGTTCACCAGTTATCTAGATGAAAGGATCAATGAATAGTGTTTGGACCGATTGTGTCCTCGCATTATTTCTAAAACACCGCCTTGAAGTAAAAGAATTGGTGGACTCAGATCTAGCACGCTACTCCACGGTCAAGGAAGCTCCCCACAATAACGAATATTTACGATGGACGAGAAAAA
Source organism: Flabesymbios commensalis (assembly GCA_964017125.1). Taxonomy (NCBI): domain Eukaryota; kingdom Metazoa; phylum Annelida; class Polychaeta; order Terebellida; family Flabelligeridae; genus Flabesymbios; species Flabesymbios commensalis. The sequence goes on along the minus strand of OZ024911.1, from coordinate 12,013,414 downwards.
AACATTTTTTTCTTGAAACCTGAACACCAGAGCGGGGGAGAGCCCACAACCCCCGGCGCTATAGGCGGCAGCTTTAACCACTACCCCCTCCCGTCACCTCTATTACCTCATGGAACCAACTAGCAACGAAATGTGCGTACAATGGAAAAATACTTTAAGGTCGACTGGGAAATAAGAAATAAAAATGTTGTTTATGTTTGTTCACTGCGCTACAGGACTTGAACATTGACCCAGTATAATAGAATCATAATAGTTTCCCACTTGAAGTTCCGGACTGTCTTTTCGCACAAGTTACGATTTATCTTGAGCTTCTGATTTGGTCGAGATGGCCATCTTGACCAATCAGAAGCCTACGATATATCGTAACTTGTTCGAGAATACGGTCCCTGAACCACAATTTCAAGTGATAAATGGGTGTAGTAGTACACGTGCTTAGGATTGGTATATTATAGGCAGCTACACCATATATACATGGTACACAGAGGGTTAATGGGGACAGATTATTCGTGAATAATTAATGTCCTGGAGAAAAGAGAGATTTTACTTAGTACCGACTCACGTCAACTTAAAGTACCACTTCAAAGCACTGTTACATGTACTACTACATGCGGGCATGGAACTGACATGTTACTAAATCTAAAAAAAAAATTTTTGATCTGACTATCCCCCGTATTTTCAGATATGACAGGCCAGAGAAATGTCCCACGATTTTGTACGCGGTCAATCTGTGGCTGCAACCTGTTTTAGCCACTGGGGCTACTACTCAGTATATTACATGTTGACGTTCATCCTTTCGCCGCTAATATGAGCACGACGATAGTCCTTTTAAATCCGTTTTATTAACCGACAAAAACACTGTTATTGACTACTGTGCCAGTTTCACAGCAAACACGAGGATTGAACCAATGTTGTTTTTAATGTTCACCCACCGTCTACAACGCTGACCAAACATTGAAACAACATTTGATCAGCTTCTCGTGTTTGCTGGGTTAGCATATATGTGCACAAAGCCTTATATTCATTAATGTTACTTATAGTATAGACATTCCACTTCGCCTTTTTGAATGTTCCGTCTGCTACGCCAAATAGTCTGGGGTAATCACTAGTATCAAACGGACGTATAATTCAGTTTATATCCTGACTGATTAAATGCTGGTTGGCTGACTGAGACTAGCAAATAATAGCTAGGTAGGATTGCGTCATTGGCTGAAAAACACAGTCCATAAGTTATTGACTGAAAAAAAACAGAGTATATGTTTAGGTAATAATGGTGTATCTCCATCTGTGTCACGTAACTGATATTAATTAGCAGTGATGCATTTAGATCCCTTTATATGGTCATGATGACAAGTAACGTTTTGATTCCATATCGGATTACATGAAGGTTCTCGGTAGTGATTTAATCGGCTATTTAAAACGATTATACTTGTGCTAGGCGCTTTACCCCTTAGAACGATAAATTACTTTGCATAAACTATGGAGACCAAAGGGTTTTTCTCACATGGAAATCATCATACATGTCATAGTTGGCTCTTTCTGATCCATTTGAATACCTATGTTATGGGTTTACGATCAGGAGAGATATTTTGTGTTCTTTCAGCGCGGAGATCGCCTTTATACGTCAGAATCTGACGTCTTCAGACGTCAGATTCTGACGTATAAAGACGATGTGACATCATTTGTCATCAACTCGCTAACTTATTCAAAATCTTGAGGTATATGTTATCACAAAACAGCTCCATAGAGGTCTATTTGAAATAATAACATATGACTTCATAATATTTGCTTTAAATACCGGTATTAACCTGAAAAAAATATGTTGCGTATATATCATCCGGTAGGCCTAATTGCTATGCATTTGTGGTGAACCATTTAAATCCACATGTTATGCTGATGACGACAATTGCATTGTAACTGTTTTTTTCATTCCCCATCACAAAGACGAAGATCCTTGGGAGAATAAATATCGCAAATTCTGACAGGATATTAAAACTTCTGCGAAAACGTTCGATGGTGTACTTCTAAAATTCCACAACCAAAAAAGACAATACCGTGACATTGGCAGGTGTGATAAAAATTTAATTATGATAATGCTTCGAACAGTGTAAATCTGTTAAACAGGTACAATGTAGGTATACAGGACATAATCGTGTGTTATGGAAATGTCATGGTGGGGGCGTGTAATGTAAAAACACACATCATCATATCAATGTACGCCTACTTGTCTCAAGCTGTTATGGCCTATGTAATTTAAACTGCAGAAGGTTGATTGCAATGCGAGAAAACAAGATACATTACTTTTTCATTTTCTTCAGACAAACTGATAGCGAGATCCAGACGTCTACAATATGCCGTATGTCAACTGTTAGAACAAACAATCTATATCTCAGAAAGCGCGGAGATGAAAGGTTTTTTGAAAGGAAAATGTCACAATACTGTCATTATTTACTTATATTTTGTTGATATTACTTAAATAAGTGTTCATTTGTGAGTTCTCTCTATTTGTGCATCCCAGCTGCCAGGGCCGGTATTCTCGTACAAGTTACGATATATCGTAGGTTTCTGATTGATCGAGATGGCCATCTCGACCAGTCAGAAGCCTACAATATATCGTAACTTGTACGAGAATACGGCCCTAAACCGCTATATTATGCCGCGACCCACAACTTCAATGACTAAAGATTACTCATATCTGTTTAATTGGAGACCAAACATTTGAAATGTTTAAACGCACATTTCATTTCCTATAGCAGTGATATGATCGGCGAATAAAACACATTAAAAACGACTTTAGTCGTCCTTAGAGGCGAAAGGATAAAAGCTAAAAATTGACTGATATTCATTTCAATACATAATTTGTATGTGTTTGGTTTGTGAATTATCTGTATTTGAATAATAATACATGGGCCAAATAACCCAAAGCACTGCTGTTTTATTAGTTGTAGCTGAATGCGCAGGACATCACAAACACTTTCCCACAATGCAGTACATCACGTGATCTCTAAAGAGGCAGTCATTCATGTGACCCGGATGTACGAAGCGTGGAGAGATATGAATGACGTTTCGGGATCATTTTCTTCGCTTTACGGGCGATAAGTGCGCGGGACTCACTAAGCCACTATGAATATTTCTTCAGTTGTCAAGGCCGGTTGTAAATTTCGCCAGAAGAGGAAAAATAGTTAAAAGGTGGAGAAGATGAATGTCGGCCATCACGCCTCCACGTAGGCTGTGTTTGTATAGATCAGAGGTAAAATATGAAATCTCACTTGATTTAGGCGTCGCGGTTGGTGCGTTTTTTAATAAAATAGTGACGTACAAAATCGCAATTCCTCAATTACAATGATTGAACTCTCTGCTAAACTATGCATGATTTTATGATAAAAGTCTGTCTTTATGTGGCACTTGGCAAATTTTTTAGCTACCCTGCAAACAGAAGACATTGGTAATCGTGATGACGTTATCAATACGACCCACTGGGCGCAAGACATAGTTACGACGCAATACAGGGTCTGTAATGACTAGTCCGTAATAACAGACTCTGTATACCAACGCAGTACAGAGTCTGTAATCACAAGTCCATAGTAACAGACTCTGTATACCTACGCGATACAGAGTCTGTGATCACTAGTCCGTAATAACAGACTCTGTAGACCAACGCGATAGAGAATCTGTAATCAACAATCCGTAATAACAGACTATGTCGACCTACGCGATACAGAATCTGTCATCACCAGTCCGTAATAACAGACTCTGTAGGCCTACACGATACAGAGTCTGTAATCACTAGTCCGTAATAACAGACTTTGTAGGCCTACACGATACAGAGTCTGTAATCACTAGTCCGTAATAAAAGACTCTGTACGCCTACACGATACAGAGTCTGTAATCACTAGTCCGTAATAACAGACTCTATATACCAACGCGATGCAGAGTCTGTCATCACCAGACCGTAATAACAGACTCTGTATACCAACGCGATAGAGAGTCTGTAATCACTAGTCCGTAAAAACAGACTCTGTAAACCAACGCAGTACAGAGTCTGTAATCACTAGTCCGTAATAACAGACTCTGTATACCTACGCGATACAGAGTCTTTAACCACCAGTCCGTAATAACAGACTCTGTATACCAACGCGATAGAGAGTCTGTAATCACTAGTCCGTAATTACAGACTCTGTATACCAACGCAGTACAGAGTCTGTAATCACCAGTCCGTAATAACAGACTATGTAAGCCTACGCGATACAGAGCCTCTAATCACCAGTCCGTAATAACAGACTCTGTATACCTACGCGATACAGAGTCTGTAATCATTACAAAAGCTGTGCTCTGAATACAACTGATCGATTGCGCAATGAATTAAACTGTTAAAACGTCCCTTTTTGATTAATGCATTAAGACAGATTTACATCTCATTGGAATGATCCCTCAAAAGTGGGATATAACTGCCAGTCTTTATAGATGCAGTTATCATTTGATGGCGCAATAAACTAAGGCGTTTTTGATTTATTAATGAGTTTTATATAATTTAATAATGTTAGATTTGCATCTCATTGGAATGATTTCTTCAATAAATGTTAACACACGGTCTTTACTTTAGGTGCATTTACTATTGGAATAGAGTTACACTCACATTTGTCAAGAGTCATAGTTGATCTCTAACATCGCAGCTTCTACTATTCAGTCTAACTCTTTCGGCGTCTGACAGCGAATATCGGGAGTAAATGGGGAAGTAATGGATGGCTGAACCCTTATAACGCTGAATTATTCTTGTATAAACCATAGAGACCAACTTTTTTTTCAATTTGAAATCACCATAAACGTCTTTCTTAGCTCTTTTCTCTTCATTTGAATACCTATGTCATGGGTCTACGGCCATTAGAGATATTTTAGTTTTTTAGTGCGGGGATCGTCTGTATACCTTAGAATCTGCTCGGCCATACATCGCCCTATGGTCGTCGTCGATTTATTGGGATAAAAATTCATAGTTCCCTGTGTCACGGCCAGCATACACGATACTTTGACCCAATGTTGGGTCGATGCTGGTGCACCATCTACGACGCTGGACCAACATTGACTCAACATTGTGACAATGTATCGTGTTTGTTTGACGGTACCTTGGTGGGATTGCCCTCAGGAGGTTCTCCTGGCCCAGTTTAGCCTATATGTCCACAAAGGTGGCCTAAAGCCCGATTCATTTCATTTTTGGTGGGATTGCGATCAAGCCTTACCCTTTCTTTTTTCTTTAACCCTTTAGCCGCCGGTGTCGCATATTTTCGGGTTTTCATTTTTTATTAGCACATTAAGTACCACCTTTTAAACATGATAAAGATAAAATGTGACATCAATCGGCAATATTTCAAAACAGTTGACCTCCATTTTGCCAAATCTGAATAATTTTCACTCACTTGAAGTTGTGGATCGCGTCAGCGAGACACAACTTCAAGTGGGTGAAAATTCAGATTGAATAATTTGGCATCAATACCCACTGGGCGCAAGACATAGTTACGACGCAATACAGGGTCTGTAATGACTAGTCCGTAATAACAGACTCTGTATACCAACGCGATACAGAGTGTGTAATCACTAGTCCGTAATAACATACTCTGTAGACCAACGCGATACAGAGTCTGTTATCACTAGTCCGTAATAACAGACTCTGTATACCTACGCGATAATGAGTCTGTAATCACTAGTCCGTAATAACAGACTCTGTAGACCTACGTGATACAAAGCCTGTAATCACTAGTCAATAACATACTCTGTAGACCTACGCGATACAGAGTCTGTAATCACCAGACCGTAATAACAGACTCTGTATACCAACGCAGTACAGAGTCTGTAATCACTAAAACCGTAGGTCGCTATCGTGGAGGCCACCTTAGAAAAAAAAACAATAATAGAATATGTATGAATAATAATAAGATGAATAATAATAATAATAATAAAAGCAATAGAGAATATATACACATACCCAGCGAATACGAGGCGCCGATACAACGTTGGATAAATGTTAGGCCGACATCGTAGACGGCGGGCCAACACTGAACCAACATCGGGCCAACGCCCCGTGCACGCAGGATAAAAAACTATATAACATTATACGTCTTGTACACATACATAACAATCAGGGATATTACATTCTAAATTATAAAAAGTTAATAAAAAGTTTTTGGCGTACATTGACATACCTTCGATACTATGGGTGGTCAATTTTTCTTTGATATTAAATGCACAGTTGTTTATGGTTTCTGGTATAGAAAAAAGTAATGACTGTTTTGCAAACTCGTGTTTAATGCGACATTTGTATAGATCTTGATTCCTAGTGTTATGTGTGTGATTATTTGTTTTAATAGAAAGATTTTGAAAGTACAGAGGTAGGTTATTTTTTAGATATTTGTAATAGAATTTCAGCTGTTTTCTTTTGAATATGTCTTCAGTTTTTAAGAGGCGCAAGTTTTTAAAAATTGGATAAGTGTGCAAATATTTTGCTAAACGTTATGATTCGCAGACATATTTTTTGGAGTTTTGTGATTCGAAATGGATAATGTCCCCAAACTAGCAAAGAATAATTTATATGTGGCAATACAAGGGAGTTGTAGAGTAAAAGTAGAACATCTATTGGTACAGTGTGTCTTAGTCTTGTCAATATCCCAATTACTCTTGATATTTTTAATGATATGTGATCTATATGGTTGTTCCAATTTAAATGTTTATTGATTATTAATCCGAGAAAATTGAAATTATTGACACACTCGATTTTGTTTCCATCTATTATTATTTCTGGTTCTATAATTTTTTTCCGTGGCTGATATGCATTTTGATTTAGGTACATTTAGAGATAATTTGTTAACTTTGAACCAAATAGATATTTTACATAATTCTCTGTTTATTAAATTATTATTTATACCTTTCTTTGTTAATAAAGTTGTATCATCGGCAAAGAGAATAAACTGGAACAATTTACTTGAATTGTGGAGATCGTTCACATATGTCAGAAACAATAATGGACCGAGTATTGAACCCTGTGGTACACCAGTAGAAATTTTTTGATGGTCTGAATCAACATTATCAAAGTTTACATATTACGTTCTATTTTTTAGGTAATTTTTTATCAATCCAGACGAGTTTTTAGATAATCCGTAGTGTTTTAATTTATGTAGTAAAATATTGTGGTTCAGAGTGTCAAAAGCTTTTGATAAGTCCAAGAATATGCCAATAGGAGTATCACCGTTATCCATAAAGGATAAAATTCTGTCTACAAGTTCTAAAGATGCCATTTCAGTTTAATGGCCCTTACGGAAGCCATATTGACCCTTAAAGAACAGGTTTGAGTTTTCAAAATAAGCATATAATTGTTGGTATATAACGCGATGGGAGAAGAGAAATAGGTCTATAATTAGTCAATAGGGTGGGATCTCCTTTTTTAAATAAAGGAATAACTTTCGCAACTTTAAGTTTGTCTGTTAATCACTAGTCCGTAATAACATACTCTGTATACCTACGCGATACAGAGTCTGTAATCACTAGTCCGTAATAACAGACTCTGTGTACCAACGCAGTACAGAGTCTGTAATCACTAGTCCGTAATAACAGACTCTGTATACCTACGCGATACAGAGTCTGTAATCACTAGACCGTAATAACAGACTCTGTATACCAATGCGATACAGAGTCAGTAATCACTAGTCCGTAATAACAGACTCTGTAAACCTACTCGATACAGAGTCTGTCATCAACAATCCGTAATAGCAGCCTATGTCGACCTACGCGATGTAGAGTCTGTCATCACCAGTCCGTAATAACAGACTATGTAGGCCTACGCAATACAGCGTCTGTGATCATTACAAAAGCTGTGCTCTGAATACAACTGATCGATTGCGCAACTAATTAAACAGTTAAAACGTTCCTGTTTTATTAATGATTTATGACAGATTTACATCTCATTGGAATGATCCCTCGAAAGTGGGATGTAACTGCCAGTCTTTATAGATGCAGTTATCATTTGATTGCGCAATAAACTAAGGCGTCTTTGATAAAATTGTATTAATGAGTTTTATATGATTTAATAATGTCAGATTTGCATCTCATTGGAATGATGTCTTCAATAAATGTTAATTCCCGGTCTTTATTGTAGGTGTATTTAACATTGGAATAGAGTAACCCTCACATTTGTCAAGTCATTGTTGATCTCTAGCACCAGCTTCTATTATTACGACGCTGGACCAACATTGAACCAACATTATATTTTCAGTCTGCAACTGATTGGTGGGTAAAAAAATGGTTTCAATTTATATTCTAGTCTGCGTAAATGTCTATGAATAGACTGTTAGGGATGCAATCATTTACGCTGTCTCTGCGTCATACATATCTTACTTATTTTTGTAAAATCTTGCAAACCCGATGTTGCTTCTTTATTTAGTTAGCTTAGGTTTTTACTTAGGAACTTGAAAAAATCCGACATTTGTATGTGTATCTCCCAAAGATTACTCTAGATCTGGTAATTTTCACGTGTTTAAATTTTCGCGAAGTTTAAAATTCGCGAGTTTTCATTTGTCTTTATTACCGCCATCATAATAATAATTTTCCCGAGATTCTTGAATTTCTCCTCCTCGCGAAATTCGCAAAATTTAAAACCTCGCGAATATTACCAGCTCCCGTATTCTCGTACAAGTTACGATAAATCGTAGGCTTCTGATTGGTCGAGATGGCCATCTCGACCAATCAGAAGCCTACGATAATATGGTTTTGCGACCAGAAATGTGTAAACTATGTGGGGGGGGGGGCTAGGCATCCAGTATGATGATTAGAATTTACTTCACAATAACTGGACCGATAATCTTGACTGGAATGGTCCCGGCAAATACAAGATGTTGAACCAATGCTGTTTCAATGTTGGGCCAGCGTCGTAGACGGTGAACCAACATTGAACCAGCATCGGTCAAACACTTAGCGTGTGCTGCGAGTGGCATGACGTTTTATTTGCTTGTAAATATTGCAGTTACCTTGTCTCTAGCAGTTAGATGATGAAAAGGAGTCTGAAAAGCTTTCTCCACCAAGAAAAAAACTCATCCATCCCATAAAGTGTAGTTCAAAGAATCTCCGACAAGACATGTACAACGAAGATGGGACAACCCCTAATTTACCCACTTTTGTAGAGATATTTACGCTAGCTTTATAAAGATGGATTGGAAACGTGTTCAGGCATTTCGTATAAAGATAATTTACACTTTCAGTGCGGGGACCGACTTTAGACGTCAGAATGAACGTCTGAATTAGAGATCTATAGACGTCAGATTCTGACGTCTTGACTCGATCCTCGCACTGAAAAATATATTTTTAATGGCGGTAGACCCATAAGATAGGTATTCAAATGAAAGAGCTAACTAAGACATTTATGGTGCTTTCAAATTGGAAAAAACCTTAGTCCTCCACCACAGAAACACACATGGCAGTAGACCCATAAGATAAGTATTAAAATGAAAGAGCTAACTAAGACATTTATGGTGCTTTCAAATTGGAAAAAACCTTAGTCCTCCACCACAGAAACACACATCAAAGCCCAAAATACGACATGATTTTAATATAGCTCTAATGCGCCAGAAATGAAATGAAATGACATGAATGGGATTTTAGGCCACCTCTAAGCACATGTAGGCTAAACTGGACCAGGAGAACCTCCTATGGATTAATGAGATGATACTGCCATCCAGGCACAGGATGGGGGTTCCCCACAACATTGAATCATTACGAGTGAGGAGGGAAGAAACATTTTGTTTCTTTGAAACTTGAAGGCCAGAGCTGGGTTCGAACCCGCGATTACCAATTTTCCAAACAGGCAGCTTTAACCACTGCACCAGGGCCTCCGCCCTTAATGCCCCAGAAAGGTATTTTTATATTAGCGTTCGCACACACAGTTTAATAATTTAATGGTTTTTTTTTTATATTTCAAAATATTGTAGAATAACAAAGTATTGTCATACCCTATTCAATAATGAATGGCAATGCCTTTAGTGTCGCCCAATGTGATATTATTGATCAACCATATATTTGGTTAATCTATGGTCATATTTACTCTAAGACATATATCGTGTTCGTTTAGAAGGCGTTGCATTAACGTTGGCTAGATGTAGTAGCCTAAAGGCGTACCTTCCCAACGACACGATAAGTATGACCAATGCTGCAGGTTTCCAACCAGACCTTTTCAGCGTATCAGCCCCCTACAGTAAATATTCTTCCCCTGTGCCGAAAAACAACAACAAAATACAGAAAATAAGGCCTGCAATTGGACACAATTCATGCTGAATAAACAAATTTAATGTTAATATAATGATATGATATTGGTTCAACGTCTACGACGCTGGCCCAACATCGCGCCAGCATTGTTTCAACGCTTCGTGCTCACAGTGTTGTGGCGGCTGATATATGGGTTACTACAGAACACAAGATATGTTGACATTGGTGGTTTAATACTGGGCCACCGTCTACAACGTTGGCCCTGCATTCAACCAGCATTTGTTCAACATGTCACCACTTCAAAGATCAGAAAACGTTGACCCAATGCTGTTTTAATGTTGGGACATTGTCTACGACGTTGGCCCAGCATTAAACCAGCATTGGTTGAACGTGTCATGTTTGCTGGGATATGCCATTGTCATATCTCACTCACACAGTGGACGGGGTCATCACCTGACGCCTGACACCCAGGGAGCATTTACTTGGTGATGTGGATTAGTCCAAGGGCTCAATCATACCATAAAGAAGGGTTCGAGTCTCGTCAGAGGTGATTGATTGTGTGTGTGAGTGACTGAGTCAAGGTGGAAGTCACAGCAAGTCAAGGTGAAACTGATAATGGGATCGTTATGTTACAAGGGGCGCCATAACACAGTGGCGGATTTAGAGGGGGGGGGTCATGAATCGTAAAAAATCGTTTTATGGGCGTTTTCTCTATTTTCGCTTTTCAGGTACCCACCACCACCCCGAAACGTTCAGCCAATGTTGGTACAATGTTGGCTCAGCGTCTTTTCCAAATTTCTGAATCCGTCCCTGCGTCATATGGATCCCAGTAAAGTGGTAGCGTTAAACAAGTGCTAGTTTTATTTTGGCAGCGGCAGGTCTAGAGGGCGGAAGTCAGCTGGGCTGTGACCCCCCTCGCCCCTTTTCAAAACGAATTGCCTCATCATCGATCGAGCCTTAAATTTGTATTTTTGAATCGGACCCGCTAGATCACGATACAGCTATAACGAATTAGTAAACCCTGGGCAGAGCGTTAGTTTACTCACGGACTTGATAGTAATAATACATGTGATTTCACTACCTTTCGAATGTTGGAACTGCGCGATGTCTGACGAGAGTTATGTCTATGAAGTTTAATTATCTCAGTAAAGCAGCCCTTTAGTTGATGTAGGAACTGATTAATGGTCCCAGAAAAAATAACGCATTTGTGGCATGTGCTATCGGTCCAACACTATTTCTGCCTTGTTTGGATGCGCAACACACAAAAGAGGCATTCAGCTGTATGACACACACGTCGATCCGTTGCAGCGACGCTGTCCCAGCTTTAACCCTTGAAGCGCTGAATTAATTTGTAAAAAAACATCGCAACCAAATGGTTTTTTTTCAATTTGAAATTATCAGAAATGTCTTAGTTAGCTCTTTCTGATTCATTTGAATACCTGTGTTATGGGCCATTAGAAATATTTTTATTCTTACAGCGCGGGGATCGACTTTAGTCGTCAGAATCTGACGTCTACAGACTTCAGATTCTGTCGACTAAAGTCGATCCCCGCACTGTTCTTACAGCGCGGGGATCGACTTTAGTCGTCAGAATCTGACGTCTACAGACTTCAGATTCTGTCGACTAAAGTCGATCCCCGCACTGTAAGAGTTAAATCAGCAATGGGTCGATGTCAGCAATGGATTGACATAAATGAGTGAGCGAGTGTATGAGTTGTTTCGAAAACGAGTGATAGTGAGTGAGAGTGAATGAGTGAGTGTGTGAGAAAAAAGACCAGCCTGCGAAATATTGCACAAATTGAAGTGTACAAACTATATGTTTTCATTTTCAACACAACCTTTCTAAGTGGCATTTTATAATGGTGATTTTTTTCAGTTTTTTTTTATCTCAGAAAATTAAATAAGGGTAATTTTCACCAACTTAAAGGTGATCTATCATCCCTTATATAGTATGAATAAATTTGTGAGAAATAAATCAAAGTTGCCACAAGATGGGGCACAAGTGTTTCCTTATATAGGGTGATTGGCTATCATGTGAACCTCTGAGAGGGTCACATGATAGCCAATCACCCCATATAAGGACATAATTATTCATACCATATAAGTGGTGATAGATCACCTTTAAATTATGGGTCGCGGAAACGAGACACCATTTCAAGTGGGTAAAAATTTAAATTATTTTGTTTAGCGGTTTAGTGGTTAAGCGGTGCTATAATCTTGTTCATCTCTTTTATTATCCCTTGAAAAGGCATCATATAACCCTTTAAGCCCTCACGATGCATTAAAGCATCATTATAAGTTCCTGAAAACAGACTTAATTTTCCTACAACCAAGGGTTTTAGAATGAAAATTTCCAAGAAACTAGTTTACCAATACACGGCAGTTTTCTTCACTTTTTCACCCACATCAAATCATCATCCACTACAAGTCGAGAATTGCGGCAGCAATTCGCGGCTTGTAGTGGGTGAAGATGACAATGGTAAATTCAAGCTTGAATGGGTTAAAGGTGATATTTGTCTCATAACATTTGAAAACACATGCCGTTTGTTTTGACAAATTTGGATAATAATATCGGTACCCCCTTTAAACCTTTAATCGCCTGTTCTTATTATATTCGTTTTTCTTTTTTTCGCAGCACATTAAATACAAGCTTTGAACACGCTACAGATAAAATATGCCATCGATCAACGATATTTCAAAAGTTGTGGATCGCGTCACCGAGATACAACTTCAAGTGGGTGAAAATTATTCAGATTATTCATATTAAAAAAACATGGTGGTTTATCAAAAAGCGTGTTAGTCCATTAGTGATATATGTTAGCAGCCTACTGGATTAATATCGGTATTGACTTCTCACTAACAGTGTTAGTTAATTGGTGTGCATACAAGTGCGATCTACTATGCCATTGTATAGATATAATAGCAGGTAATAAAGCGGCTCAGCTGTGCATTGTATGGCTTGGGTAATAACTGGCCAATTAACCCTCAGCATACTGATGTCGACTACAGTTGACTATAGTATTGCTTTCTCATGTTTTAATTGTCTTATATAACCGGGTTTTAAAAATTAAATATGTCTCAAATCTGTGATAAGCATATACGTTTCAACCTAGATTTTGCAAATTAAACTAATTTTTAGTCACTTGAAGTTGTGGATCGCGGTACCGAGACACAACTTTAAGTGGCTGGAAATTTAAATTTCTTGGCTCAGTGCTCTAAGGGTTAACGACCTATTTAGATGGACCATTAATGATTTGTTCTGATATGGCTGCGTCCAGAACATGCAAAACGTCACTGATCCACTTCCCATCACGTCACATCTGCTAATAGTCGGCAACCTCTCAAGACTGGAAGCAAGAATATGTCTTTAGGAACGATACAAAACAGATCCCTTAACCTTTTAAACGCCGGTCACGATTGTATTCTGCAGAAGAGTACTCGCACGCGATATCAGATTATAATCTCTGATTTTTACCTTATGGCTGCGTCCAGAGCGCGCACAAGTTCACTGATCGCCACTCATCACAGACATTCTGAGTGACAACCCTCTTGCTAATATGTGACCGTACAGGCGGAAGTCGGAATTTGTGAAACGGCTTCAAGTCAATCTAAACACTATGAAGTTTAAAAAATTGCATTTTAGCGATTGTAAAATGTGGCAATTTTCACACGCCAAAATATGTTTTTTATCACTATGTGAAATATCAAGTACCTTGGATTGCACTTTTGTAAATTATTTCCCTTTTTTGTTATGTTTTTTACATCAACTTTAAAGTCGTTTTTTTTCGGTCGAACTTCTTTGTTGGGACGGCGTCGACGACAGTGGCCAAACATTTAACAAGCATAGAATCAAGGTCTTGTGTTTAGTCGGCGTCCAAATTCAGTATTGTGGAGAGTATCTGTGGCCGAGAGGTAAAGTTATCGGTGTCAGATCACTGGGCCTTGAACTTCGAATCTTGGGTCTGGAGGGCAGTGTCATCTGATCCATTTCACGGGTCGTCATATATGTGAGACATTGCTCTACAGTAGTGTGAACTGGTCGTCATCAATTGATAGGTTTATCAAATGTATTAGTTTTGAGATAATTCCGGTGTGCTCTCAACTCAGTGTCAGATAATACCTATATAATGAGCTCAACTTGAAGTTAGCTGGGTTAGACAACAGCAGAACTAGTTTCACAGAATTCTGTACATAGCAGTTAGGACCCTGATGCTGTGTTGTAATTTGTGAAAATGTATATCTCCTCCTTTCCGGCGTCTTGTATGTCACAGTACATAACGGCCGACTTACATCAAGTACAGTATTCACAAAGCGACTGACCCAGATCTTAGGTATGTAAGATGTCCATCTTAAACTATCACATACCAGACATCTGGGGCAATCTCTGTAAGCACTACACACCACATTTTTAACATTCACTCAATGATCCATCAGAAATTCGTTTTGTCCTGTATATGTCTTGGACGTGTTAGTTATTCCTCCGCATTAGATCCCGTGGATCGCCGGTGACGTTGTCAGATGCTCGTTTCTTAGTCCGGTCGCGTGTGACGGCGTCAATACCTGCTTTAACTCTGCGGAGATCGACTGTCGTCGTCAGAATCTGACGTCTGTAGACGTCAGATTATGACGACTAAAGTTGACCCCAACACTGTAAGAGTAAAAATATTTCTAATGGCAGTAGACCCATAACATAGGTATTCAAATGAATCAGAAAGAGCCACTTATGATGATTTCAAATTGAAAAAAACCCTTGGTCTCCCAAGGTTTTTATAAAATAATTTAGCGCTTTAAGGTTTCAGGCTGTTAAGCATAACCCGTGCCCACGATGTGCTGACGGTCAAAATGTCCCGTAGGCCTACCCACGATGTACTGACGATTTTAGTACCATTTATAGAGGCCTTATTTAGTACGTCGCTCGTACGGGTCATTTTGTCCGAGAGAAATGAAAATGAACTGAATGGGGTTTTACGCCACCTTTGTGCACATATAGGCTAAACTGGGACAGGGAAACCTCCTGAGGATGGTGAGATGAATGTGATGACACTGCCTTCCAGACACAAGACTCGAAATTCGAACCCTGGCGGTCTGAGGCCGAGCTCGCTACGTTTCGGTCACGGAAGCTCCCCACAATATTGAATCTTTACGAGTGAGCGTAGAAGAAGCATTTCGTTTCTTTAAAATTTGAATGCCAGAGCGAGTGACGAACCCGCAATCTGCAACTTTCCAAGCAGGCAGCTTTAACCACTGCACCAGGGACCCGGCCCTATCTGTCCGAGAGAGAGGACGGCTTTCGCTTGTTTGTTTTCATACAATGTACGCATATAAAGAAAAAAACACGAAGGCCGCGGAACCGATTTTCAGGGCGCGGTCTTTTCTACCATCATCAGATCATTGGTGTATTGAATATATCACGTGATCTGGGTGCGCTTCATTGTTTATTGAAGCCATGTATTTTATAGAACGCCGATTCCAGCATATGGTGTTCACATTAGACGTAGACCAGGCTCTATTGATATTCTTAAAAACAGGGAGTAACCTAAGCTGTTTACTTTGGGAGAAGCCTCACTTCACGTCAGCTAACACGGGACTTTCAGCCAATGTTGGTTTGACATTGGTCCAGAGTCGCAGCGGGTTGACTAACATTAACCCTTACAGCTCGGCGACCGGTTTTAAACGTCAGAATCTGACTCTGAAGTCGGTCCCCGCACTGAAAGAGTAAATCATTTACAATGGCGTACACTCATAACCTGGTATATGTATTCACGGCATTCAAATGAAGCGGACAGAGCTAACTAAGACATCTATGATCAATTCAAATTGAATAAATGCTTTGGTCTCCATGTTTTATATAAAAATAACCCAGCGTTGTAATGGTTAAAAAACATTGGGCAAACGTGTGTCGTGTGTTGGGAAGCGGGTGATAGAACCTCTCATGGTCTCTGTCAATTACTGCAGAAAACGTTGCCTGTTTAATCTGCGTTGACACGATTTTCTGTGTTTTGAAATAACACTCGTGTTTGACTGGAGGAAAATATGCTGATCTGAGACATGACTTGGGGAATTCGATTCTAAGCCTTAGGCCTACACTGCTTAGACCGACTACAGGCGTTTTTAATCAATTTTGTTATTGAGAATGAAATGAGCCTTTGAACACAAAGACTTGCAAATGTTTGTTTTGAAATTAACCAAATATGAGTATTTCTCACCCACTTGAAGTTGTGGGTCGCGGTAGCGAGACACAACTTCAGGTGGGTAGCAGTATCATTTGAATTCACATCCCCGCCTCGAGATCAAATGATGACGATGATAGGGATCAAATTGTACACAAATGATATCCAATTAACCCTTACAACGCTGAAATAGTTTTGTTTAAACTATGGAGACCAAATAAAATATTTTCTCAATTTGAAATCATCATAAATGTCTTAGTCAGCTCGTTCTGTTTTATTTGAATGTACCTATATGTTATGGGTCTACTGCCATTATTTTCATTTATTGGGAATGAAACGATTGCTTGAACATCAAAGTTTCTGCTACTAGAAATTGTGGGTCGCGGTAGCGAGACACAACTTCAAGTGGGTGAATATTTAAAACCTTTGGCTTAGAGCTTCAAGAGTTAACACACCCACATTCACCATTTAACTATCTTGAGACACGACTTGGAAAATGTCAAACCTACACATTTTTAGACTTTCTATTTGACCTTTCAGTAAACAAACAAAATTATGAGACATCACCATTGAAATTGTAAGATTGTACAAATGTCAGTAATGTTTACCTACTTGAAGTTGTGGGTCGTGGTAGAGAGACACAACTTCAAGTGGATTAAAATGTAAATTATATAATTTAGCGCTTTAACCCTTTCAACCCTGAATTTACCATTGTCATCTTCATCCACTACAAGCCGCGAATTGCTGTTGCAATTCTCGACTTGTAGTGGATGAAGATGATTTAAAGTGGGTGAAAAATCAAAGAAAATTGTCATTTATTGGTAAAACAGTTTCAACGAAACTTTTATCATAAAACCTCTAGTTGTAGGAAAATTAAGTCTGTAAACAGTGATATAAAATGATGCTTTAATGCATCGTGAGGGCTTAAAGGGTTAAAGTAGAACACAGATGGGGATTACATTGTACAAGATTGAATTAGGGAATATTGCTTTATACTCGCTTTCTACACGATAATACCGCGACAGAAGGAAGCCCGAAGTTGGGACTATGTCCAACTCTTATCGAATGTCCTAAGGGTTCTTTGTATTGCACAGTACCATAGACAGCACTGCACACTCCAGGCCTTTGAAAAGTTTGGAGAACTGTATATGCAGAGCCTTGATGACAATCACCCGACCCGACCGGGATTCGAACCAAGTACCTCCTAGTTTCGAGCCACAACCGGATCGAATGAGCCAACGGGGCCGGCAAAAGAAAGAAGGAATTATACCTATGGCCTCCCACACACCGCAAAGAATGTCCACAATTGCTTAAGACCCGACGTTAATCTTAAACAATCGGTGCGGTGTGATCACTCCCACGACTACGATTTTGTCGCTTTCCGTCGCGTCGGAAGCTGTCTTCATGACTGAACGTACGTAATCTTCCTGGTGTGGCTTGTCCGCGATTTTCTAAAACCTGCCACGACGGGCGCGTTTTAAGCAATCGCAGGGAGTCTTTGTGATGTGTGGGAGGCTTTAGGCTGAAATCAGTCCTTGCTGGCCAAATAAAATCTGTCAGGTAGATGACCGTCATCATACTTTGTACAGCTCATGCAAATATTCTGATTATCATCCACACAAGAATAATAGTTTTGGTGGACCACATGACCTCCACAGACTATAACATCAGCGTGGCCCGACGAGATTTTGGTAGACTGGGGGTCAGGGGATCACTGCCAGTCCCGAACGCTGAATTATGGGATTATATGTTGCCGTATCCAAGGATGCAGTATGTATTTTCTCGTACGAATACCCATTTGAAAAGCGGAAAAATCAATCTGCGAAGTGAAGGGTATATGAGAGAGTGCGAGATGCCCTGATCTAACCATACGTCGCGTAGTGAAAGCGAACAGCATGAGTGTGAGAAGGTGTCCTATAGACCACTATTAGGTAATTATATGATATAGATTTCTTACCTTATTCACACCGTGACACTGTTATTATAATTATATACAACCACTCATTATAAGAGTCCACCTGTTTTTTCGCATGCATATCAGTCACTGCTGCCTGTATTAGACTAATATTATAAGAATACACCTGCTCGCTAAACTGATAAGGGTGTGTATATTGTATATTAGTCAAATGTATCTGGATTTGCTCCACCACTGACTGTATTAGACATATAGCGCCAGTCGTCGATCTATCCAATCCGAAAATGCCGATCATGTCAGTCTCCGGAATTTGTATAGAGGATTGATGTGGTAGCCAGTAGACACGACACATTGACCCAATGCTGGATTATGGTTGGGCCAGCGTCGCAGACGGTGGACCAGCATTAATCCAACATTGATTAATTCAATGTATTGTGTTTGCTGCAGAAAATACACGGAATATTGACCTAATGTTGGTTTAATGTTGGGCCAGTTTCGCAATGTTGGATTAATGTTAAACCAGCATCAATGCATTGTGATTACTACGCAGCAAAACATCGACCCAATGTTGGCTTATTGTTGGACCAGCGTCTACGACGCTGTCCCAACAATAACCTACCATTGTGCGGAGTAGTCTCACCTTGCTTCGGTGTCTTGATCCTGATTTCTGTTCCACGTGATTTCTCAATCCCAGACTCCCTGTCATCCACAGCGTATGATCCACACAGTACACTCAGCTGTCAATAGACGCCTCTATAAAGCAGCGTTTGTAAGCTGCGTCACATGTGACAATTACTGGTATAAACACGGGCGTGGTGGTATTTAGTGACAACCTCTTGTCGTTGCACGCTCGATGGTTTGATTTGCTTTGTTTGCTGAAATCAGGAGAGGATTGTTGGAGTCCGTGGGCTTCAGTGGTGAATGTCACACTCGTTCAACATGGTGCGTGATTGTCATAGTTCACGGGAAACTGCGGCGTTTACAACAGGGCGCATCACGCTATCAACATCAGCATATAAAGACAAGAACAACAGCAGTGCGCTGAAAGACATGACAAGTAACCAGGTAACAGCAGCATATAAAGACATGACCAGCAACAGCAGTGTACAGAAAGGCATGCCATGTAACAGCAGTACTCACAAAGACATGAAGAGCAACAGCAGTCCAAAGAAACAGGCGAGCAACAGCAGTGCACAGAAAGACATAGAGAGCAACAGCAATATATAGAAACATGGTGAGCATCATCAGTCCAAGTAAACATCAACATCAGTCTACAAGAAGAGACAAGCAACATCATTCCACAGAATTATGACAAGCAACAGCTGTCCAAAGAAACATCCGAGCAGTAGCAGTCTACATAACCATAATAAGCAGCAGCAGCTCAAGTAAACATCAACAGCAGTCCATAATAACAGGCAACATCAGTCCCCAGAAACTTGACAACAACAGCAGTTCATAAAGACACAGCAAGCAACAGTTGCCCACAGAAACAAGGAAAGCAACAGCAGGCGAAGTAAACACCAACAGCAATCTAAAAGAGCAGGCAAACAACAGCAGGTCAGAGAAACAGGCGAGCAACAACAGTACATAGAAACATAGTAAACAACAGCAGTCCACATAAACATGACAAGCAAGACCAAATAAAAGTTTTTTTAATTTCAAATTATCGTAAATGTCTTAGTTAGGGCGCTCTCCTTCATTTGAATAACTCTGTTTTGGGTCTATGGTCATTATAAATTGTTAATTATAAATTGTTAATTGGACGTGAGCATCTGACGTCTAAAGTCGGTCCCCACGTGAAAGGGGTTTACAATGATTTCAGAGACAATTACCCAGTAAACAAGAGACAGCAAGCAACAGCAGTCCACAGAAAAAATGCAATCAACATTCAACAGCAGGCCAACGATGTGTCAGCAACAGCAGTCCAAAAGAAACATGACAAACAACAGCAGGCCACAGAAACATGACAACAGCAGCAGTCAAAAAAAATAAACAAGCAACATGGAAAGCAACAGTGATTCAAAAGAACTGCTAACATCAACAGTCCACGGAAGCATTTTTGTAAACAAAATCAGTACACAAAGACATAGAAAGCAAAAGCAGTCCACAGAAAATAGCAATCTACTGACAGCAACATCAGTCCAAAAGACACATGACAACAGCAGTGCAAAAAAACACATGTTGGCGCAGCAGCTACGGCCTGAAGCCTATCATGTTACAAGCAGACGATGGGCCAGAGGCACTGCCTGTCGCCGACTACCTGCCTGTCTCTCTGTCTCTGTATTGGACCTACCTAACGTCTTTTGTTACATAATTCTGTCCTAGGGAGATACAGTAAAGTAATTAGTTTTATCGATTCAAAACACAGTCTCGATTTCCATGCAGTATTATTATTTCTTGTACCTGTCCACTATAGTCAGGGAGCATCTGTACCAAACTAAAGTCCCGTGTGAATTTTGTGGTGAAAGCAATCCACCCATCCAGATATGTTGATGGGACCCCAAATAACAAAAAAACACTTGTTGGCAGTCTGAGATACTGGTCTTTTCAAGTTACAAGCCGACAAAAATAGATGAACTTTATGCGTTTTCTATGTGCGTCGCGTGAGTAATCAGCCAATACCATTCAAAAATCAACATCATTGCAGCTTAATTTGTGGGTTTATTTTTCAGAATGTACACTTGCAGAGGAGACCCAGATGCACAATTGTTTCACAGACATGTTATATTGTCAATTTTCACATTAAAATAATTTCAACTGTTGCCATACTCAAGCTAATTTGTATGTTGCAGGTCAATCCCCACAGCATGACGAATAACCATGTTAACAGGAACAAGACCATAGACTAGATCATAAACTAAACCTCCTAACCCCCATGATATAACTATACTGTGGTGTAGGTATTAATGGTGTTGGGCTTACACCTGTGTCCCTAGTTTGAATTATGCAGCTTCTAAAGTGGAGAGTCAGGCCAGCATTGGCACGTCAACTGCAAAGACCGCAAGATACGACAAAGACTTCACAATCTGTATCATTTGCCAAAAACAAACAGAGGAACTGCTGGAGAAGCCAAATGCCCAATGTAAGGTTTTGGAATTCACAAGAGACAGGGCAAAATGTGGTGATGGACACTATTCTGAAGTCAGCAGACGCCTTGGAAAATTAACAGGTCAAGACCTTGAATCCAAGGATGCATCATGGCACAGAACATGCTACCAGCACAGTGTACGCACAGGAATGTGCAAGAGAGCTAAAGAGAGGTATGAAAAAAACGTAGCAGACACGTCAGAGTCCTCCGAAAGTTGCTCATCAGAGTGTGGTACTTTCAGTCGTTCTCAGTCTGTTCCATATGAAAAATAACTCTGTTTCGTCTGCGTTGTAGGGGCCACGAAAGGTAATCCTCTTCACACCGTTGCTACCGAAAATGCTGGGAGTGCTCTCAAGAAAGCAGTTCAGTTAAGTGACAACAAGCGATTCTGTGTCAAGGTAAATACTGGAATCATCCCGGAAGATGCCCATGCAATCGACATTAAATACCACAAGCGCTGCTGGGCAAAGTACGTCACACATGTTCACCGCAGGGCATCAGACCCACCAGTTCAGGACTGAGCAAAGCAGATAAATTTGCGTTGATCAAGGGTGATCAAGCTACTGGATGGTAAAGTCATCAATATGGGTGTGCTCCACACAACACTTTCCAGCGATGCCAAATCTTCAGCTGTGGACAAGAATGCCATCAGCTTGGCCCAGACCACATTGTCGATGTTCCTGTCTAAACATCAAGTCGGAAGGAAATCTACTCAGACCCTTAAAACAGCTAGGAAAATGCCACAGCAGCTCGCAGTTGGGGTAGCCATTCGCCAAGCCATCAGAAGTAAGAAGGTGATCAAGATATTGCATGGCTTTGGAATGTCTGTTGAATACAACATTACTGCTGCACATGGAGTCCCAGATTGCTATCAATTGCTATCAGTGAGGTGAAGAGAATGTTGGACAATGATGGCCTCTACCTGCCCCCTGATTTTATCCTGGGGAGATATCTTCTTTGCTGTTGATAATATCGATTTTGCAGAGGACACCCCAGATGGAAAACGCACTCTACATTTAGCTGCTATGGCGATTTACCAAAGATGTCATGATGGAGATGAAACCACAAAGCTTGAGCTGGATGAACCATCCGGTAAACGTTCCTTGAAAGAGCTTCCCAGAGTCACAATGCTACTTGATTGTCCCAAGCCAGCAGCTCAGCCACCGACCACCACTTGTTCTACGTTCAGGACAAATGAAGAGCAACAGCACATAACAGAGGCTAGCCTGCCAAATGCAGCCTGGCTTCTGGGAAGAGGCCTAGTGAAGGTGTCCCTAGGCATCACACGGTCTGAGGAACATCCAGCTGAAAACAAGCAAGAAAATATTCTGACCTGGTCTGGGTATCATTCTCTTGTTAGCCACAATTTACTACAACCAGGGCTGGTACGCCACCACTGCTTGCTGCTCCAGCACACGAATTGCAAACGCTGGTGACCATCCCAATGCAGGCTCATGGAATCAATGCCAAAGTGGTGAGGCCTGACAGAAACACAATCATCTCTCTTGATATGGGCCTCTACAAACCCGCAAAGCAGCTCCAGATGGCAAGAAGTGACATGAATCACCTGGTACTTCGCCCTGGCGAACTGCACATTGTAATGGCCCAGCTACGTACCATCGGTGCCTATATGGAAAACAGTGGACTGGACTTCTCCTGGACAGAGGCGGATTTGTATGGTCCAGCAACAGTCAAACAAATCCTTGGGGGAATACATGTGAGAAGGGCAATCGAGGCACATGTGGTCACAACGCAAACCCTTTTCCTGCTTTACAAAGAAGCCTTCTTCGAAGAGCATCCAGAGCTGGTTAGCAGGCTGACGGCTGCAGCTGAAAACATCAGGCAAGCATTCGCAGACGGCAGCTCTGAAATAGTTCAGCAACACATGCACACATGGTAGATGTGATCAAGTATTTGGATGTCATAGAGAAGATGACACAGTTTTACTCCCAGGTTAGCCAAAAACCATTGTTCATTGTGATGCGCCAGTACATGCAGATGGTGATGGACATGGTACAGCTCATCAGGTCAGTTCGAACCGGGGATTGGAATCTGTATCTCCTAAGCACCAGAACATTTGTCAAATACTACTTCGCTCATTGCAAGCTGAGGTACGCTCGGAGGATTCCAGTTTATTTGGCAGACATGGAAGCACTCAAACAGTCTGATGCTGAAATCTAGAACAGAAAGTGATGGAGCTTGAAGAAGACCAAAGTCTCTTTGCACGATTGCTATTGGTTTCAAGGTAACGACCAGAGATAAACCTAGAAGATGCTGTTGGCCGCCATGAACTCTCAGTTGTGCCCGGGTCCATGTTTGCTGCTGACGGAGAAATGTTGCACTGTCACACGAAAAGCAACTTGATGGTAAGCTGGAGAGTCTCCCTGACAGTACTGACAATAATGGAAATCTAGATAGTGATCATGGTGGAGAGCTGCCAAGATTTCTCATAAGAGACTGCTCTCTCATGGGGATACGAAGAAGGAGCTAACAGGTTACTTTAATAGCAGACAAGATGTTGCAGCAAGCCCATGCTTTAGACAATCTGTTGTTGTGGCATGGGGCACCCAATGCAGAGCAACCCATACTGACAAGAGATACCTGGACAATGACCAGGAAAAGGCTGATACAAAGCTGATTATATTTGCAGCTGATGCCACAGCCTCTTGTGAAACAAACATCATGATTTGCTCCCCCAACAGCAGGAAGAAAGAGTAGGACCATTCAACTAGGCCCTATCTATGAGGACTTAGGACCTCAGAAAGCAGAGACACTACCAGGCCTGCATGACATGAGTGGCAGTGACAACACTGGTAGTTTTGCAGGAAAAGGCAAGCATGCTTTCTGAAAGGCATTTCAAGACCCCAGTGAGGGCATACTCACTGTTCTGATCAACCTGTGAACTACCAATCAGCTGCAGGATGACACAGCTGCTTCCCTTGAGCAATTCATCTGCACAGTCTACCAACCACAAACCCAGATTGTCTTGTTAAAGAAGCTGCGATGGTGGTTATTCAAGAAGAAACAGGCAGAATCAGAGAGGCTGCCTCCATGTCCTGATGCCCTGCGACAGGCTTATTTACGCGCCCATCACCTAACCATTATTTGAAACCTCGATACAGTACCACAGCCTGTGATTCCACCCCCAGACAACTACGAGTGGAAACAGGAGGATGGTGGATGGACCCCAGTCATGACTACTCAGCTTTCAGCCCCAGAATCCGTCCTCCACTAAGTGAAATATGGCTGCAAAAAGCAGTGCCGATCTGGAAGATGCTCCTGTAGGAAGGCAGGCCTTAACTGCTCTGACATCTGGAGTTGCTCAGGGGATGGAGAAGAAGCCTGTGAGAACTCAGAACAGCTAGTTCCAGAGTGCGATGAGGTGGATGATGATGACTTTGATCATGGTGACAGACACTAGTTGTGTATGACCTGTCTTGTAGATACTCCACAAGAAGACATTTGATCGATAGACAGACGATGCAGTAGCTAACAGTGATATACTTTGCTCATTGAAATAAAATAGTTTTCATTCAATATTGCCCATCGCTATCTGAAACCGATTAAGTGACGATGACTATATTCTCTTACTCATCAATTTCATATGTAATAGGCTCTATTTGTGATATAGGCCTATATATCTAGTATATGCCCAGTCATGTCAATGGACTTGTGCAGAGTTAAACATGTTTAAGTTGAATATGCTTCAATCGGTTTATGTTGTTTTTTTGAAAACAGTACTCCGCTGGAGTAAATTTGTTTGTTTTATATCAGTATCACATTCAAATAATGGCTGTATAGCACCATAGTGTTTGAAAAGGATATTCAGAAGTTATTTTTTTCCCATGCAAAAATTGACTGATTTGAAGATTTTTATTCCTACAAATAAACAAACTTTCACTGCCGGAAAAGACAATTAAGTATAAATTAGCCCGTTTTTTAACACTCCACCAAAAATATACCACTTGGATTTCAGACTGCCAACAAGTTTTTTTATGTTCTTTGGGGTCCCCTTTAGCAAACTAAGTGACTGGTTTGCTTTCACCACTAAATTCACACGGGATTCCAGGTGCTCCCTGACTACTACGATAAATTACGATTCATCGCCCTGGATGTTTTCGTTAAAGATCTAGCATAATTATGTCATACTCAACTGAGTTGACGTTGAAACCAATGTTGTTTCAAACTGAGGCGTTTTGTTTCTATTTTTTAATCATTAAAGATTGCATTGCTAACACAATTTTCAGATTCAAACGAGTCAATAATAATTGTAGTTATGAAAATAGACATATCGCAAATTCAAGTATTAGATGAAAAGGACATTTTTCAAAAACAATTTTATTGTTTTGAGTGACTTTTTTATTTGGTTGGAAACATGCATGGGAACTTATATTATATGGCGGCACAAGCTGTATCCTCTACAAATATTTTTGTATAAATCATGGAAACCAAATGTTTATTTTTTATTTGAAATCATCATACATGTCTTAGTTAGCTCATTTAGTTTCATTTGAATACCTATGTTATGGGTCTACGACCATTAAAAATGTTTTATTTCTTTTAGCGCAGGAACCGTCTTTATACCTCAGAATCTGACGTCTATAGACGTCAGATTCTGACGTATAAAAACGGTCCCCGCGCTAAAAATGTTAGTACAACGACATTAATTCAGCGTGGTCTTTCATGAGTCCGAGTCCACCTACCTTCATAAGACTCTAAAAGGCAGCCTGGCAGGGAGCGCAATGCACGGAAGCAGTGACTGATCTGCCCGGAGTCCACCACAATCCTCCCCAAGATACAGGCAAAGGTCAATCGGTGCACACTGTCTGGCCCTGCCACCGAGGGATTGGTCGCCCACAAATCACGTGACCTTTAATTATCACGGCCTTCTCTGGTTATATTACCTGCATTTATTATTGTAACTTGAGAATATTAGAGTTGATTATTTGTGTGATAACCTCTCATATCAGGTAAACACGCTGGTCTAGTGCTGCCTCGTGATATAGCTGGAGATCGTGTCTGGTTGATCTATTCACGTGTATGTGGGTTTTTTGGTGTTGTCGGCATTCAGTCAAGGAGAATAAAATAAATGAATGGGGTTTAGGAAAAACCTTTGTGCACATATAGGCTAAACTGGGCCAGAAGAACCTCCTGAGGATGGTGAGATGGATGAGATGACACTGCCCTACAGACACAGAATTCAAAATTCGAGCCCTGGCGTCTGAAGCCGAGCGCGCTACCTCTCGGTCACGGAGGCTTTCCACAATATTGAATCTTCACGAGTGAGCGAGGAAGAAACATTTTGTTTCTTTGAAACTTGGAAGCCAGAGTGGGACTCGAACTCGCGATCTCCAACTTTCCAAGCAGGCAGCTTTAACCACTGCACCACGGCCCTGTCTTCAGTCAAGGATAAATTTGAAACTCGATAGATTCGTAGATCCAAATGTACAAGCCGCGAAGCGCCGAGTATATTCAGATCTACGCATCTATCATAATTAAGTTATTTACTCTACTTAAAATACACAAAACAGGTGTTCTAAGATTTGATGTAGAAAAACGCATTTTCGTTGTCAGCATGGTAAACCACGAAACACTAGCTAAGCTATTTTATGGGTAAACCCGTACATTTTGCCCGACCTGGCCAGTATTAAAAATAACAGTAGATTCGTAGATGCGAATCTACTGGTTTAGCAATAGACTGACGTCATATTTTAATTGTATTGAAATTACACCATCAACTGTGTCACGTTTCTAAAAAATACCAATACCCGGGATATGATTTACAAGAAGACCTGGACGGTTTTAATTTATTTTTTAACTTGTTATAATAAATTGCATATATAACAAATTGTTATATAACAAATTTCATAATATATTATGACAGATTAGTGAATCTGTTATAATAGATTGGTGAATTTGTGATAACAGATTGGCAAATCTGTTATAATAGATTGGAAAATATGTTTTTGCAGTTTCCCCAATCTGTATAATAGATTGAGAAATATATTATAATAGATCGAGAAATATGCTAAAACAGATTGAGAAATCTGTAATAAAAGATTGGGAAATATGTTATAACAGATTGTGGATTCCGGAATTTGGTATTCTCTTACAAATTTAACAGAAACTTCAATCTATACTTTCCAAAGCACCATACATTTAGGCCTACAGCATGTTCTGATGTCGTGACTATGTCGGGCTAATGACACAGTATGCCTATAGGCCTAACCTGTGATCGAGATTGTAATCTTCATTATGAATGGTTGAGATCGTGATCTTCATTTTAATTGGTAATTTTGATTGGTCCAGATCGTGATCATCAGCTGATCATATCATATGATTGGTCGAAATCGTGATCTTACATTGATCAAAATCGTGACCTCTTTATGATTGGTCGAATCGTTGTACTCATTGTCATCGGTCGGGATCGTGATAGTGATCCTGATATGATTGATCGGAATCGGATCCTGGCAACCAGATCATAAACAATTTAGATAAATCGAATTCAAACCAGATCAGTTGGGTAGACAATTATATATACTATAGGCATATAATCCAAACCATTTGCGTGACACCAATGTATTAAGGATCTAGAATTACAAGAAAATGGTTTGAATATCCACCTGGTACAACAATGACCGAACACAAACATGTGCGTCACGACGCATGCGAACCAATATGCATAGGATAAAGCCCGAGGAGCTCTACATTCTTAGCTGTGAAAGAGGCCGAGGCCGAAGGCCGAGACCCTTTACTCCCAGCTAAGAATGTATAGCTCCGAAGGTTTTAACTGACATAAAACATATCCGACCATAATGAGGATCCCTCATAAGCAACAGCTCGGTCACACCTGACTGATAATAGCCCCATAGGCCTACCATGATAATTGGTCTGTACTTGATCAACAATAACTCTCCACTCCCGGCTAAGAATGTCGTGGTCGAACACAGAAAGTAATGTAGTGGTGTGTTTTAAGCGGGACTAGTGAACGAAGCAAACCTTTTCTGGAGAACATATTTAGCTTAGAATGTCCACTTATTTCTTCCTTGTATTTAGATCGTGGAAAAAACACTGCATAAACCCTTACAGCGCTGACATATTGTTGCATAAACTATGGAAACCAAAGTGTGTTTTTTCAATTAGAAATCCTTATAAATGTCTTAGTTAGATATGTAAGATCCTGACTTCGTTCAGTTAATGTGGCGGTTATCCCCGGATTCTCGGACGCGGGAGGTTGTGGACGACCGCCTCGTTTCCGTACCTTGGTGACGGGTGCACACAATTGCAAATTGTGCGGCTTTGGTATTTTTCCCGCACTTCAGGCGTTACACTCGGCGACTACGGACGTGCCGTAGCTCGCTCTCGCTAAGCCAGATAGGACGTGCCGTGCGCGGAGGTTGTGCTTTGTTGTTGCCAAATGTCAAACGAATAAACATGACAAGTGGAGAAAGAGTTTTATGATTTGTTTGGAACCATCGACTCGACGGAGAAGGAAGTTTGAGTTTAAATGGTGAGATCGGGCAGATTCCCTCGTCGGCCATTGTGACCCCACACTAGAGGCTCCGACGGTCACTTACAGGTACTCTCGGCACGAGGGGCTCCCCTTTACCCCATAGATATATCACCTTCATTTGAATACCATGTTGTTATGTGTCTACGGCCATTATATTTTTGTTATTCTTTCAGTGCGGGGATCGTATTTAGACGTCAGAATCTGACGTCTAAATACGGTCTGCGCGCTGAAAGGGTTAGGTAATGGTAGACCCCAATTACGCTGTTGGTATACATGGCACATGTTTTCAAAATGGCCAAAACAGAGTTGTAAAATATCAATTTGTGTGGATTTTCAGCAACAGAAATAAAATGAAATGAATCGGGCTTTAGACCACCTTTGTGCACATATAGGCTAAACTGGGCCAGGAGAACCTCCTGAGGATGGTGAGATGATTGGTATGACACTGTCCTCCAGACACAGGATTCGAAATTCGAGCCCTGGCGGTCTGAGGCCGAGCACGCTACCTCTCGGTCACGGAGGCTCCCCACAATACCGACTTTCACACGTGGATGGGGAAGAAACATTTTTTGTTTCTTTTAAACCGCCGAGACCCCGAACTCTGGCATGAAAGGCAGCGGTGCTAACCACTACCCTAGGGCCCCCGCCCTTTTCAGCAACAGAAGAGATGTAATGTCATTACTTATCAACTAGTTCAGTTTGCATTAATTCAAAATAATAAGAATTTAGCTATATGTATACCAACTTATGTTATGGAGTAGAATAGTCATTGTACATTCTGAACCTTGGTGTGGGTGTGTATCGTGCCTTAGATGACATATAATTAAGTGACTTAAGTGATGTGTCTGTTATAGAACTATCTACATTTAAATTAATTAGCAGAATTGATACCACAGTAAAATGTGCCATATGGCCCAACCCCTTCAGCGCGAGGACAGTCTGTAGACGGCAGATTCTGACTTCTAAAGATGGTCCACACTCTGAAAGAATTAAAATATTTATAATGGCCGTAAATCCATAACATATGTATTAAAATGAAGCAGAAAGAGCTAACTAAGACATGTATGACTATTTCTAATTGGAAATACAATATTTCAGTAACATATTGATAGTATTAGTGGTGTGAGAACTAGATGGCAGGTGCAGACTTCAAGTCTACTTGTGATCTTTTTACGTAGATATGCAATTCAGAAAAAATCCCTAATAATTATGCATTTTGGCTGAAAATTGTGAACCACGAATTTGTTCGGATTATTTCGCAATCAACTTGGGAAAATATTTTTCGCAGAAACGGCTTTGCTGTTGTTTAGTTACTGTGCTTTATTTGCTACTTTGCTTGAGGCTATTTGCCTAATGTCCAGCCTTTTGACATACTTCAGACGTCAACGGATGCATGACATAAACACATCGATAACCAGAAAAGCAAGTCTCTGCTCATTCTATACTAATTGAAAGCATGGGCAGTTCCAGCACCAACAAACGGTTCACTAACTAGAAGGGCCTTACCAGGATGACAAAAAAATAAACCGAGATGACAAATAATTTAATCTCACAATATATGTAACATTATGTTGTAGTCTTATATTGTGAGATTAAAATGCTTTGTGATTTATGATTAACACGGCGGGCATTTGTTTGGCTGAGCTCACTATGGCGCACTGACATACTACATGTGTCTGTGAACCAGATGGTATCCTCGCAGAAGACCAGATCCACTAATGCTGATATCCGTCATTTACGAATGGTTTCGTTTTACCCTTAAAGCGCTGAAATTTTTTATATAAATCATTGAGACCAAGGAGCTTTTAGATTTGAAATCACCATAAATGTCTTAGTTAGCTCTTTCTGCTTCATTTGAATACCTTTGTTATGGGTATACGGCCGTTATAAATTTTAAATTCTTTCAATGCGGGGATCTACTTTAAACGTCTATAGACGTTTGATCCTAAATGAAGTTTTGTAACGAGAGTGCTTCATCAGTCAGCTTTCCCTGATTCGAAATTAGTGGGCGGAGCTTGTTTTTGACGTCATGACAAGAGGGGTGTTTCTGACGTCAAGTGGGAGAATTTCATCTGATTGGTTTTAGAGAATGCACATGTACATGTTTAGGTACAACGCATCGTAACCCTTAGCACACTGATTTCGACTACAGTTGACTATAGTATGGTTTTCTCATGTTGTAATTGTCATGCATAACCAGGTTTAAAAAAAATAAGTATGTCTCAAATCTGTGATAATCATATATATTTCAACCTAGATTTTGCAAATTTAACTAATTTTTAGTCACTTGAAGTTGTGGATCGCGGAACTTCAAGTGGCTAAAAATTTAAATTTATTGGCTCAGTGCTCTAAGGATTAACAATTTCGACCACAGTCAACAGAGCAAGCGCTTCTGGAATACCGACACAACACTGCAAATTCTGGTCATCACTGTTCCAGCCGAACACATTGACCCAGTTTCCATAGCATAGGGACTAAGTCAACTAGTTATCAAATTTTCCAAATCGGGTCTGAAAACAAACTCAAGGTATTGTTACAACAACACAGGTATGCGAAATAAGCAGCATAGAAAGCGAATCAGGCCATGTTATGCCAAGACACGGAGGAAAGGTCAAATAGAGATAATCTCATTGATTGATTTTTGATGGTTGTACTCTCTCACAGTGCTAACAATAGACTGCTTATGTATGACCTTGGTTATGGTCCTGTCATCACGGAAGATGTCAGATTCAGGTTTTATCTTATATCTTACAAGGTCATGTACGAAACAGTAAACTGTTTGCAATTCGTGCTACATCTAAGATTTCATCACTACACCTACCAGCATATATTTTGTGCTGCAATGCTAGACATAGTGCAAATATTCTCCTCGAGGTAGCGGTAGTTGATATCTTCAGTGAAATATTTTAATTCAATTGAAGCTGAGAATGAAATAAGCTGACTTTCAATTCACCAGGACTGATAGTTGATAGATGATGAAAATAGTGACTTGTTATTGATGCAAATATTCACCTTGTTTGAACTTGATATTATCATCTATTAACCTCTGAAGAATGATTTGATTTCCTGTACGAGCATTTTCATGAAACTGTTTTATTAATAACCCTCTTCAAGTCATCTTCATCCACTACAAGTCGAGAATTGCGACAGCAATTCGCGGCTTCTAGTGGATGAAGAAGACAATGGTAAATTCAGGGTTGGAAGTGTTTTAAAGTCAAACGTTCAAGAGCTGCCACATGATAACAACATATTTTATGTACCATTTGGCATGTGTGTCTGAATGAAGACCATGTACTAGGCGGCATAATACGATCATTGAAGTGAATAGATATATTTTATTTTATGAGAATTATGGAGGGTTTCAGAGATACTAAGTGAACTGATTTCCCCATGTGAGTTGGGGATTGTTTTTCTTCTCATCGCAACATCTGTGATATTAACCAGGTCATGATTGAAAATTGTAGAATTATTTACTAAGTAAAACAAGCGGCATTCATCGGCATGTGTCTCTGCATACATAATTTACATCCGTTTTTGTATGAGTGTGATGCTCTGCATGAATGGCATATCATCGTACTGACAGTCAATGTCTACTATACTTTAAAGAGAATATATTTACTTTTAAAATGCCAAACTTGAGCATTTTAAACATTTTTTATGCCTACTCCAGAAACACATGCTGCATATATAATCAGATTTCTACAATTTCCAAAGTGTCGCTTTTGCTACAACGTGTACTATGTAATATCTCTGGCTTTGGTGTGAATAGATGTATAGTTTTATGTGATTTTGCCAAACTAACCATTCTGTATATACATCCGCATATATATCTACTACAAGTAAGACAGTAATGATCTATACGTTTGTCAATAGAACATCTGTCTGTCTCTCTTTGTCTGACTACAGGTTAACGAGTTGATATTTTTTTACCATGAGGCATGACGAAAACTGTTTACGCCAGCACCATTATTTTCCCATTTTGAACGCACACATGTAGTTACTACAACATGATTTTTTCTCGCTTATATATTGATTATTTTTTCAAATGTTAGACTTGTCGTAGCCACTATTGCTGATAAATATTGCTTGGCGGAATGTTATTTAATGGAAAATAGGTGGGCTTCAGGAGTACATAACCTTGCGAAAATTCTATGTTGCATAGATATTTATATTAAAAAAACTACCAGAACTATTACAGTCAGATAACGCTATTGATCAATTCTCACAAAACCAATGCATTTCAGCGAATTATGAATTGTGTTGTAAAATTGTCTTTTATTCGATGAGTTACATAGATAGGCGGGGAAAGTGGCGAGTTCATTATTGAACTTTTATGTATTTGTTCACTAAAAATGCACATAGCAACATCAAGATCCTAAATATGGTATACTTTAAAGGTTAGTCTTCATAATACATGTATGTAGTATTAACCCTTTAAGTCCTCGCGATGCATTAAAGCATCATTTTAAATCCCTGAAAACAGACTTTATTTTCCTACAGCTAAGGGTTTTAGAAGGAAAATTTCCATGAAACTACTTAACAAATACATGGCAATTTTTTTTAATTTTCCACCCATTTCAGGTCATCTTCATCCACTGCAAGTCGAGAATTGCGACAGCTATTCGCGGGTTGTAGTGCATGAAGATGACTATGTAAAAAGTCAGGCTTGAAAGTGTTAAATGACACCTCTCTATAAAGCCATTACCTTTATCTCAGAAGTACATGTACACTGACTCATGTCAAATGGTTTAAATTCTGAAATAATCGCTGCATCACCAGAAAATAGTGATTGCAAAATCTAATAAAAATTGGTAAACAATTCAACTGCGAAGTCAGCGAATTTCATCCACCATGGTTATTAGCTGATGTGATTCTGGCCTTACTGAAGCCCTGAATACAAGACTATCCCACGGCCTGAAGTGCATAACCTCTAGCTTTAGTGGGGTTGAATTTGCACATACATCTGCTGTTCATAGCAATTGTTTTCTTAAACACAGCCTATGCTTCAATAATGCGAATTTGATATATTAATCAATAGTATGCAGTATAGTGTAGTACAATACAGATTGTACATTCGCATGCTAGTCCATGTGAAATATTCATCCGCATCATAATTATGATAAATTAGATAGCATGAACAACTGCATACGTTATTTACACTTGATAAAACTAGTTGCACGATTACAATTTTAAGTAAATATTTACACAAATATTCATTAAAAAAAGGTATGTCATAAAATAAAATGCAGTTCAGTTCGCGTTTGCATGTAGATGAAACAGTACATATGTGTAATATTAAGTACATAAAACTAATCAATTATACTACAAGAACGGAATATATGTGTATTTATGTCATGGTATGTCATGTCTTATCATGGTTATGCAGACCACATTGTCATTGATCAGCATCATATTCTAGACAAGCATGGGTCTTGGCCCAGAGGGTGGCCAATAAGCAATTTAAATTTTAATTTATCTATTTGATCCCTTATTACCATAATTGATTTTCCCTGATTAAGACCAGAAAATCTTCTCTACTGTAAATACACGATACGGCGGACATGATGACTGCCACGTAGGCCATACATGCCAACAGGCCTCTAGAGCGAACATTTGGTCGGCGGGAGGTTATCATAGGACTCTAAAAAGCAGCCTGGCAGGGAACGGAATGCACGGAAGCAGTGACTGATCTGCCCGGAGTCCACCACAATCCTCCACCAGATACAGACAAAGGTCAATCGGTGCACACTGTCTGGCCCTGCCACTGAGGGACTGGTCGCCCACAAATCACGTGACCTTTAATTATCACGGCCTTGTCCGGTTATTTTACCTGCATTTATTATTGTACCTTGAGAATATTGAGTTGATTATTTGTGTGATAGCCTTCCATATCAGGTTAACACACCGAGTTAGTGCCTCGTCATATGGCTGGAGATCGTGTCTGGTTGATCTATTCACGTGTATGTGGGGTTTTTAGGCGAGTGTTGTTAGCATTCAGTCAAAGAGACAAAATGAAATAAATGGGGTTTAGGCCTCCTTTGTGCACATATAGGATAAACTGGACCAGGAGAACCTGGTGAAATGAATGAGATGACACTGCCTCACAGACACAGAATTCGAAATTCGAGCCCAGGCGGTCTGAAGCCGAGCAAGCTACCTCTCAGTCACGAAGGCTCCCCACAATATTGCTTCAACCACTGCATCAGGGCCCCGTAATGAAATTACATCATCAACTGCGTCACGTTTCTATAGAAATACCAATACCCGGCATATGATCTACACGAAGGTTTTAATTAACGATTTTTAACTTCCTATAACAGTTGAGAGATAGGAAAATTTGTTGTGGCATACTCTGGTATTCTCTAACAGATTGCACAAAGACTTCAATTCATCCTTTCCAAAGCACCATACACTTAGGCATACAACATTTTCTGATGTCGTGAGTATGTCGAGTTAATCACACAGTATGCCTATAGATCTAACCTGTTATCGAGATCGTAATGTTAATTATGAATGGTTCAGATTGTGATCTTCATCTTCATGGTGATTTTGATTGGACCAGATCTTGATCATCATCTGATAATATCATATGATTGGTCGAAATCGTGATCTTACATTGATCTAAATCGTGACCTCTTTATGATTCGTGGTACTCATTGTCATCGGTCGGAATCGTGATTGTGATCCTGATATGATTGGTCGGAATAGGATCCTGGCAACCAGATCATAATCAATTTAGATAAATCAAATTCAAACCAGATCAGTTGGGTAGACAATTATATATACTATATGCATATAATCCAAACCATTTGCGTGAAACCAATGTATTAAGGATCTAGAATTACAAGAAAAGGGTTTGAATATTCACCTAGTTCAACAAGGACCGAACACAAACATCTACGTCGCGACGCATGTGAACCAATATGTAGAGGAAAAAGCCCGAGGAGCTCTACATTCTTAGCTGTGAAACAGCTTTTTCCCCAGCTAAGAATGTAGAACCCCGAAGGTTTTAACTGACTTAAAACACATCCGAACATAATGAGGATCCTTCATAAACAACAGCTCGGTCACACCTGACTGATTATAGCCCCATAGGCCTACCATGATAATTTGTCTGTACTTGATCAACAATAACTCTCCATTCCCGTGGTCGAACAAAGTAAGTAATGTAGTGGTGTGTTTTAAGCGGGAAAAGTGAACGAAGCAAACCTGTTCTGGAAAACATATTTAGCTTAGAATGTCCACTTATTTCTTCCTTTTATTTAGATCGTGGAAAAAACACTGTATAAACCCTTACAGCGCTGACATATTGTTGCATAAGCTATGGAGACCAAAGTGTGTTTTTTCAATTAGAAATCATTATAAATGCCTTATAGTTAGATCTTTCCGCTTCATTTGAATACCTATGTTATGTGTCTACGGCCATTCTATTTTCTTATTCTTTCAATGTGGGGATCGTATTTAGACGTCAGAATCTGACGTCTAAATACGGTCCGCGCGCTAAAAGGGTTAGGTAATGGTAGACCCCAATGACGTTGTCGGTATACATGGCACCGTGTTTTCAAAATGGCCAACACCGAAATGAAAAAATATCAATTTGTGTGGATTTTCAGCAATAGAAGAGATGTAATGTCATTACTTATCAACTAGTTCAGTTTGCATTAATTCAAAATAATAAGAATTTAACTATATGTATACCAACTTATGTTATGGAGTAGAATAGTCATTGTACATTCTGAACCTTGGTGTGGGTGTGTATCGTGGCTTAGATGACATATAATTAAGTGACTTAAGTGATGTGTCTGTTATAGAAATATCTAAATTTAAATTAATTAGCAGAATGGATACCATAATAAAATGTACCATATGGCTTAACCTTTTCAGCGCCGGCACAGTCTGCAGACGGCAGATTCTGACTTCTAAAGATGGTCCACACTCTGAAAGAATTAAAATATTTATAATGGCCGTAAACCCATAACTTAGGTATTCAAATGAAACGGAAAGAGCTAACTAAGACAGTTATGATTATTTCTAATTGGAAAAAACAAAAATATTTCAATAACATATTGATAGTATTAATGGTGTCAGAGGTAGATGGCATGTGCAGGGTTCAAATCTACTTGTGACCTTGTCAAGACGTGTGCTTGTTACGTATATATGCAATTCAGAAAATATCCCTACTAATTATGCATTTTGGCTGAAAATTGTGAACCACGAATTTGTTCGGATTATTTCAGAATCAACTTGGGAAAATATTTTTCGCAGAAACCGCTTTGCTGCTGTTTAGCTACTCTGCTTTCTTTGCTACTTTGCTTGAGGCTATTTGCCTAATGTCCAGCCTTTTGACATACTTCAGACGGCAACGGATGCATGACATAAACATCGATAACCAGAAAAGAAAGCCTTTGCTCATCCTATACTAAGTGAAGACAATGGCAGTTCCGGCATCAACAAACGGTTCACTAACTGGAAGGGCCTTACCAAGATGACAAAAAATTAAACCGAGATGACAAATAATTTAATCTCACAAGATATGTAACAGATTATTTTGTAGTCTTATATTGTGAGATTAAAATGCTTTGTGATTTATTATTACCACGGATGGCATTTGTCTGGCTGAGCTCACTATGGCGCACTGACATATTACATGTGTCTGTGAACCAGATGGGTTTTCTCGCAGAAGACCAGATCCACTAATGCTGATATCCGTCATTTACATCTTCATCTATTCAGTTGTCTGCTACCGGCAGACTGGTAGTCTGACGGTCTGACCTGACGGTGCAGGGGGGTCATTTACGAATGGTTTGGTTTGTCTATTATACTTTAATGAGAATTTATTTACTTTTAAAATGCCAAACTTGAGCATTTTAAACAATGTTTATGCCTACTCCAGAAACACATGCTGCATATATAATCAGATTTCGACAATTTCCAAAGTGTCGCTTCTGCTACACCATGTACTATGTAATATATCTGGATTTGGTGTGAATAGATGTGATTTATGTGATTTTGCCAAACTAACCATACTGTATATACATCCGCATATATATCTACTACAAGTAAGTCAGTAATGATCTATATGTATGTCAATAGAACTGTCTCTCTTTTTCTGACTACAGGTTAACGAGTTGATATTTTTTTACCATGAGGCATGACGAAAACTGTTTACCCCCGCACCATTTTTTTCCCATTTTTGAAAGCACACATGTAGTTACTGCAACATGATTTTTTCTTGCTGATATATTGATTATATTTTAAAATGTTATAATTGTCGTAGCCACTATTGCTGATAATATTGCTTGGCGGAATGTTATTTTTATTAGAAAATAGGTAGGCTTCAAGAGTACATAACCTTGCAAACATTCTATGTTGCATAGATAATTATATTAAAAAAACTACCAGAATTATTACAATCAGATAACGCTATTGATCAATTATCACAAAACCAATGCATTTCAGAAAATTATGAACTGTGTTGTAAAATTGTCTTTTATTCGATGAGTTACATAGATAGGCGGGGAAAGTGGCCAGTTCATTATTGAACTTTCATGTATTTGTTCACTAAAAATGCACATAGCAACATCAAGATCCTAAATATGGTATAACTTAAAGGTTAGTCTTCATAATACATGTATGTAGTATTAAGCGACACCTCTCTATAAACCCATTAACTTTATCTCAGAAGTACACTGACTCATGTCAAATGGTTTAAATTCTGAAATAATCGCTGCATCACCAGATTCAGGCTTTACTGAAGCCCTGAATAAAAGACTATCCCACGGCCCGAGGTGCAAAGCCTCTAGCTTTAGTGGGGTTGAGTTTGCACATACATCTGCTGTTCATAGCAATTGTTTTCTTAAACACAGCCTATTCTTCAAGAATGCGAATTTGATATATTCATCAATAGTATGCAGTATAGTGTAGTACAATACAGATTGTACATTCGCATGCTAGTCCATGTGAAATAATCATCCGCATCATAATTATGATAAATTAGATAGCATGAACAATTACATGCGTTATTTACACTTGATAACACTAGTTCTACGAATATAATTTGATCAAAATCTTTAACACAAATATTCATTTAAAAAAGGATATGTCATAAATAAAAAATGTAGTTCAGTTAGTGTGTGTGCATGTAGATGAAACAGTACAGATGTGTAATAAAAAGTAGGTAGAAATAATCGATTATACTAAAAGCACGGAAAATGTTTGTATTTATGTCATGGTATGTCATGTCATAATATGGTATATGCAGACCACATTGCCACTGATGGATAAACTTCATATTTTGCACACGCATAGGCCTTGACCCAGAGCGTGGGCAATGTGCATTTCAATTTTAATTCCACTAATTAATTTCTTCTAATTAGGGCCACAGATCTTCTTCACTATGCGAGTCTACAACGGATCCAGCATACACGATACATTTGGCGTGTTATCTGGAGGATCGAACATAGGTGTGCGACAGGTTATCTAGTGTATTTATACATTGACGTCATTTAAAAACACAACCAAAATATATCTTTTTGTGAGAATTCATGGAAACCCTATTACACATCTGGGCCTCAGAGCTCGATGTTTTCATGAGTTGTATGTACACGGCCGAAGATGGAGATAATATTTTTCCCAACAAACTATGTTGGTTTGGTGTTAGTCCACCGTCTGCGACACTGGCCCAACATCAAACCAACGTTTCTCGTGTTTGTTCAAATCGGGTCTGAAAACAAACTCAAGGTATTGTTACAACAACACAGGTATGCGAAATAAGCAGCATAGAAAGCGAATCAGGCCATGTTATGCCAAGACACGGAGGAAAGGTCAAATAGAGATAATCTCATTGATTGATTTTTGATGGTTGTACTCTCTCACAGTGCTAACAATAGACTGCTTATGTATGACCTTGGTTATGGTCCTGTCATCACGGAAGATGTCAGATTCAGGTTTTATCTTATATCTTACAAGGTCATGTACGAAACAGTAAACTGTTTGCAATTCGTGCTACATCTAAGATTTCATCACTACACCTACCAGCATATATTTTGTGCTGCAATGCTAGACATAGTGCAAATATTCTCCTCGAGGTAGCGGTAGTTGATATCTTCAGTGAAATATTTTAATTCAATTGAAGCTGAGAATGAAATAAGCTGACTTTCAATTCACCAGGACTGATAGTTGATAGATGATGAAAATAGTGACTTGTTATTGATGCAAATATTCACCTTGTTTGAACTTGATATTATCATCTATTAACCTCTGAAGAATGATTTGATTTCCTGTACGAGCATTTTCATGAAACTGTTTTATTAATAACCCTCTTCAAGTCATCTTCATCCACTACAAGTCGAGAATTGCGACAGCAATTCGCGGCTTCTAGTGGATGAAGAAGACAATGGTAAATTCAGGGTTGGAAGTGTTTTAAAGTCAAACGTTCAAGAGCTGCCACATGATAACAACATATTTTATGTACCATTTGGCATGTGTGTCTGAATGAAGACCATGTACTAGGCGGCATAATACGATCATTGAAGTGAATAGATATATTTTATTTTATGAGAATTATGGAGGGTTTCAGAGATACTAAGTGAACTGATTTCCCCATGTGAGTTGGGGATTGTTTTTCTTCTCATCGCAACATCTGTGATATTAACCAGGTCATGATTGAAAATTGTAGAATTATTTACTAAGTAAAACAAGCGGCATTCATCGGCATGTGTCTCTGCATACATAATTTACATCCGTTTTTGTATGAGTGTGATGCTCTGCATGAATGGCATATCATCGTACTGACAGTCAATGTCTACTATACTTTAAAGAGAATATATTTACTTTTAAAATGCCAAACTTGAGCATTTTAAACATTTTTTATGCCTACTCCAGAAACACATGCTGCATATATAATCAGATTTCTACAATTTCCAAAGTGTCGCTTTTGCTACAACGTGTACTATGTAATATCTCTGGCTTTGGTGTGAATAGATGTATAGTTTTATGTGATTTTGCCAAACTAACCATTCTGTATATACATCCGCATATATATCTACTACAAGTAAGACAGTAATGATCTATACGTTTGTCAATAGAACATCTGTCTGTCTCTCTTTGTCTGACTACAGGTTAACGAGTTGATATTTTTTTACCATGAGGCATGACGAAAACTGTTTACGCCAGCACCATTATTTTCCCATTTTGAACGCACACATGTAGTTACTACAACATGATTTTTTCTCGCTTATATATTGATTATTTTTTCAAATGTTAGACTTGTCGTAGCCACTATTGCTGATAAATATTGCTTGGCGGAATGTTATTTAATGGAAAATAGGTGGGCTTCAGGAGTACATAACCTTGCGAAAATTCTATGTTGCATAGATATTTATATTAAAAAAACTACCAGAACTATTACAGTCAGATAACGCTATTGATCAATTCTCACAAAACCAATGCATTTCAGCGAATTATGAATTGTGTTGTAAAATTGTCTTTTATTCGATGAGTTACATAGATAGGCGGGGAAAGTGGCGAGTTCATTATTGAACTTTTATGTATTTGTTCACTAAAAATGCACATAGCAACATCAAGATCCTAAATATGGTATACTTTAAAGGTTAGTCTTCATAATACATGTATGTAGTATTAACCCTTTAAGTCCTCGCGATGCATTAAAGCATCATTTTAAATCCCTGAAAACAGACTTTATTTTCCTACAGCTAAGGGTTTTAGAAGGAAAATTTCCATGAAACTACTTAACAAATACATGGCAATTTTTTTTAATTTTCCACCCATTTCAGGTCATCTTCATCCACTGCAAGTCGAGAATTGCGACAGCTATTCGCGGGTTGTAGTGCATGAAGATGACTATGTAAAAAGTCAGGCTTGAAAGTGTTAAATGACACCTCTCTATAAAGCCATTACCTTTATCTCAGAAGTACATGTACACTGACTCATGTCAAATGGTTTAAATTCTGAAATAATCGCTGCATCACCAGAAAATAGTGATTGCAAAATCTAATAAAAATTGGTAAACAATTCAACTGCGAAGTCAGCGAATTTCATCCACCATGGTTATTAGCTGATGTGATTCTGGCTTTACTGAAGCCCTGAATACAAGACTATCCCACGGCCTGAAGTGCATAACCTCTAGCTTTAGTGGGGTTGAATTTGCACATACATCTGCTGTTCATAGCAATTGTTTTCTTAAACACAGCCTATGCTTCAATAATGCGAATTTGATATATTAATCAATAGTATGCAGTATAGTGTAGTACAATACAGATTGTACATTCGCATGCTAGTCCATGTGAAATATTCATCCGCATCATAATTATGATAAATTAGATAGCATGAACAACTGCATACGTTATTTACACTTGATAAAACTAGTTGCACGATTACAATTTTAAGTAAATATTTACACAAATATTCATTAAAAAAAGGTATGTCATAAAATAAAATGCAGTTCAGTTCGCGTTTGCATGTAGATGAAACAGTACATATGTGTAATATTAAGTACATAAAACTAATCAATTATACTACAAGAACGGAATATATGTGTATTTATGTCATGGTATGTCATGTCTTATCATGGTTATGCAGACCACATTGTCATTGATCAGCATCATATTCTAGACAAGCATGGGTCTTGGCCCAGAGGGTGGCCAATAAGCAATTTAAATTTTAATTTATCTATTTGATCCCTTATTACCATAATTGATTTTCCCTGATTAAGACCAGAAAATCTTCTCTACTGTAAATACACGATACGGCGGACATGATGACTGCCACGTAGGCCATACATGCCAACAGGCCTCTAGAGCGAACATTTGGTCGGCGGGAGGTTATCATAGGACTCTAAAAAGCAGCCTGGCAGGGAACGGAATGCACGGAAGCAGTGACTGATCTGCCCGGAGTCCACCACAATCCTCCACCAGATACAGACAAAGGTCAATCGGTGCACACTGTCTGGCCCTGCCACTGAGGGACTGGTCGCCCACAAATCACGTGACCTTTAATTATCACGGCCTTGTCCGGTTATTTTACCTGCATTTATTATTGTACCTTGAGAATATTGAGTTGATTATTTGTGTGATAGCCTTCCATATCAGGTTAACACACCGAGTTAGTGCCTCGTCATATGGCTGGAGATCGTGTCTGGTTGATCTATTCACGTGTATGTGGGGTTTTTAGGCGAGTGTTGTTAGCATTCAGTCAAAGAGACAAAATGAAATAAATGGGGTTTAGGCCTCCTTTGTGCACATATAGGATAAACTGGACCAGGAGAACCTGGTGAAATGAATGAGATGACACTGCCTCACAGACACAGAATTCGAAATTCGAGCCCAGGCGGTCTGAAGCCGAGCAAGCTACCTCTCAGTCACGAAGGCTCCCCACAATATTGCTTCAACCACTGCATCAGGGCCCCGTAATGAAATTACATCATCAACTGCGTCACGTTTCTATAGAAATACCAATACCCGGCATATGATCTACACGAAGGTTTTAATTAACGATTTTTAACTTCCTATAACAGTTGAGAGATAGGAAAATTTGTTGTGGCATACTCTGGTATTCTCTAACAGATTGCACAAAGACTTCAATTCATCCTTTCCAAAGCACCATACACTTAGGCATACAACATTTTCTGATGTCGTGAGTATGTCGAGTTAATCACACAGTATGCCTATAGATCTAACCTGTTATCGAGATCGTAATGTTAATTATGAATGGTTCAGATTGTGATCTTCATCTTCATGGTGATTTTGATTGGACCAGATCTTGATCATCATCTGATAATATCATATGATTGGTCGAAATCGTGATCTTACATTGATCTAAATCGTGACCTCTTTATGATTCGTGGTACTCATTGTCATCGGTCGGAATCGTGATTGTGATCCTGATATGATTGGTCGGAATAGGATCCTGGCAACCAGATCATAATCAATTTAGATAAATCAAATTCAAACCAGATCAGTTGGGTAGACAATTATATATACTATATGCATATAATCCAAACCATTTGCGTGAAACCAATGTATTAAGGATCTAGAATTACAAGAAAAGGGTTTGAATATTCACCTAGTTCAACAAGGACCGAACACAAACATCTACGTCGCGACGCATGTGAACCAATATGTAGAGGAAAAAGCCCGAGGAGCTCTACATTCTTAGCTGTGAAACAGCTTTTTCCCCAGCTAAGAATGTAGAACCCCGAAGGTTTTAACTGACTTAAAACACATCCGAACATAATGAGGATCCTTCATAAACAACAGCTCGGTCACACCTGACTGATTATAGCCCCATAGGCCTACCATGATAATTTGTCTGTACTTGATCAACAATAACTCTCCATTCCCGTGGTCGAACAAAGTAAGTAATGTAGTGGTGTGTTTTAAGCGGGAAAAGTGAACGAAGCAAACCTGTTCTGGAAAACATATTTAGCTTAGAATGTCCACTTATTTCTTCCTTTTATTTAGATCGTGGAAAAAACACTGTATAAACCCTTACAGCGCTGACATATTGTTGCATAAGCTATGGAGACCAAAGTGTGTTTTTTCAATTAGAAATCATTATAAATGCCTTATAGTTAGATCTTTCCGCTTCATTTGAATACCTATGTTATGTGTCTACGGCCATTCTATTTTCTTATTCTTTCAATGTGGGGATCGTATTTAGACGTCAGAATCTGACGTCTAAATACGGTCCGCGCGCTAAAAGGGTTAGGTAATGGTAGACCCCAATGACGTTGTCGGTATACATGGCACCGTGTTTTCAAAATGGCCAACACCGAAATGAAAAAATATCAATTTGTGTGGATTTTCAGCAATAGAAGAGATGTAATGTCATTACTTATCAACTAGTTCAGTTTGC
Organism: Flabesymbios commensalis; assembly: GCA_964017125.1. NCBI lineage: Eukaryota > Metazoa > Annelida > Polychaeta > Terebellida > Flabelligeridae > Flabesymbios > Flabesymbios commensalis. The sequence goes on along the minus strand of OZ024911.1, from coordinate 11,968,619 downwards.
ATTAATTCAAAATAATAAGAATTTAACTATATGTATACCAACTTATGTTATGGAGTAGAATAGTCATTGTACATTCTGAACCTTGGTGTGGGTGTGTATCGTGGCTTAGATGACATATAATTAAGTGACTTAAGTGATGTGTCTGTTATAGAAATATCTAAATTTAAATTAATTAGCAGAATGGATACCATAATAAAATGTACCATATGGCTTAACCTTTTCAGCGCCGGCACAGTCTGCAGACGGCAGATTCTGACTTCTAAAGATGGTCCACACTCTGAAAGAATTAAAATATTTATAATGGCCGTAAACCCATAACTTAGGTATTCAAATGAAACGGAAAGAGCTAACTAAGACAGTTATGATTATTTCTAATTGGAAAAAACAAAAATATTTCAATAACATATTGATAGTATTAATGGTGTCAGAGGTAGATGGCATGTGCAGGGTTCAAATCTACTTGTGACCTTGTCAAGACGTGTGCTTGTTACGTATATATGCAATTCAGAAAATATCCCTACTAATTATGCATTTTGGCTGAAAATTGTGAACCACGAATTTGTTCGGATTATTTCAGAATCAACTTGGGAAAATATTTTTCGCAGAAACCGCTTTGCTGCTGTTTAGCTACTCTGCTTTCTTTGCTACTTTGCTTGAGGCTATTTGCCTAATGTCCAGCCTTTTGACATACTTCAGACGGCAACGGATGCATGACATAAACATCGATAACCAGAAAAGAAAGCCTTTGCTCATCCTATACTAAGTGAAGACAATGGCAGTTCCGGCATCAACAAACGGTTCACTAACTGGAAGGGCCTTACCAAGATGACAAAAAATTAAACCGAGATGACAAATAATTTAATCTCACAAGATATGTAACAGATTATTTTGTAGTCTTATATTGTGAGATTAAAATGCTTTGTGATTTATTATTACCACGGATGGCATTTGTCTGGCTGAGCTCACTATGGCGCACTGACATATTACATGTGTCTGTGAACCAGATGGGTTTTCTCGCAGAAGACCAGATCCACTAATGCTGATATCCGTCATTTACATCTTCATCTATTCAGTTGTCTGCTACCGGCAGACTGGTAGTCTGACGGTCTGACCTGACGGTGCAGGGGGGTCATTTACGAATGGTTTGGTTTGTCTATTATACTTTAATGAGAATTTATTTACTTTTAAAATGCCAAACTTGAGCATTTTAAACAATGTTTATGCCTACTCCAGAAACACATGCTGCATATATAATCAGATTTCGACAATTTCCAAAGTGTCGCTTCTGCTACACCATGTACTATGTAATATATCTGGATTTGGTGTGAATAGATGTGATTTATGTGATTTTGCCAAACTAACCATACTGTATATACATCCGCATATATATCTACTACAAGTAAGTCAGTAATGATCTATATGTATGTCAATAGAACTGTCTCTCTTTTTCTGACTACAGGTTAACGAGTTGATATTTTTTTACCATGAGGCATGACGAAAACTGTTTACCCCCGCACCATTTTTTTCCCATTTTTGAAAGCACACATGTAGTTACTGCAACATGATTTTTTCTTGCTGATATATTGATTATATTTTAAAATGTTATAATTGTCGTAGCCACTATTGCTGATAATATTGCTTGGCGGAATGTTATTTTTATTAGAAAATAGGTAGGCTTCAAGAGTACATAACCTTGCAAACATTCTATGTTGCATAGATAATTATATTAAAAAAACTACCAGAATTATTACAATCAGATAACGCTATTGATCAATTATCACAAAACCAATGCATTTCAGAAAATTATGAACTGTGTTGTAAAATTGTCTTTTATTCGATGAGTTACATAGATAGGCGGGGAAAGTGGCCAGTTCATTATTGAACTTTCATGTATTTGTTCACTAAAAATGCACATAGCAACATCAAGATCCTAAATATGGTATAACTTAAAGGTTAGTCTTCATAATACATGTATGTAGTATTAAGCGACACCTCTCTATAAACCCATTAACTTTATCTCAGAAGTACACTGACTCATGTCAAATGGTTTAAATTCTGAAATAATCGCTGCATCACCAGATTCAGGCTTTACTGAAGCCCTGAATAAAAGACTATCCCACGGCCCGAGGTGCAAAGCCTCTAGCTTTAGTGGGGTTGAGTTTGCACATACATCTGCTGTTCATAGCAATTGTTTTCTTAAACACAGCCTATTCTTCAAGAATGCGAATTTGATATATTCATCAATAGTATGCAGTATAGTGTAGTACAATACAGATTGTACATTCGCATGCTAGTCCATGTGAAATAATCATCCGCATCATAATTATGATAAATTAGATAGCATGAACAATTACATGCGTTATTTACACTTGATAACACTAGTTCTACGAATATAATTTGATCAAAATCTTTAACACAAATATTCATTTAAAAAAGGATATGTCATAAATAAAAAATGTAGTTCAGTTAGTGTGTGTGCATGTAGATGAAACAGTACAGATGTGTAATAAAAAGTAGGTAGAAATAATCGATTATACTAAAAGCACGGAAAATGTTTGTATTTATGTCATGGTATGTCATGTCATAATATGGTATATGCAGACCACATTGCCACTGATGGATAAACTTCATATTTTGCACACGCATAGGCCTTGACCCAGAGCGTGGGCAATGTGCATTTCAATTTTAATTCCACTAATTAATTTCTTCTAATTAGGGCCACAGATCTTCTTCACTATGCGAGTCTACAACGGATCCAGCATACACGATACATTTGGCGTGTTATCTGGAGGATCGAACATAGGTGTGCGACAGGTTATCTAGTGTATTTATACATTGACGTCATTTAAAAACACAACCAAAATATATCTTTTTGTGAGAATTCATGGAAACCCTATTACACATCTGGGCCTCAGAGCTCGATGTTTTCATGAGTTGTATGTACACGGCCGAAGATGGAGATAATATTTTTCCCAACAAACTATGTTGGTTTGGTGTTAGTCCACCGTCTGCGACACTGGCCCAACATCAAACCAACGTTTCTCGTGTTTGATGGGTTTCCTGTACGCTAATGAGAACCTTCGTGTGTTATAACATAAAATGTTTGGGACCCACAGCGCAGTGTCCATCTATTATACAACCTCTGGGGGACAACACACCTTGACTCTGTGATGGTTTAATGTTGGGCCAGCGTCGCAGACGATGGCCCAACATCAAAACAACACATGGGCAATATGTCATGTTGACTCTGAATGCAAAGACACCATGAATAATAGTGTAATTTCACCGTTTTACAGCGTCCTCCTTGATCTGCCTTTATTCCTGAACCCACAGGGAGCCATTGTCCAGAGAACTGCATTGCCTGATACAGGTCGACATATATTACATTTAAAATATTTAGGACGCTTCTGTGATATCTTTATCTCATTTGTTTATTCATTTGTTTATTCATTCATTTATTAATTCATGTATTCATTCATTTAGTCATTTGTGCATCCACTCGCTCTTTGATTGATTGATTGATTGATTGATTGATGATTAATTGATTGATTGATTGATTGATTGATTAATTGATTGATTGATTGATTGATTGATTTATTGATTGATTGATTGTTTGATTTGATCGATTCATTCATTCATTCATTCATTCATTCATTCATTCATTCATTCATTCATTCATTCATTCAATCATTCATTCATTCATTCATTCATTCATTCATTTATTCATTCATTCAGTCATTCATTTATGCATTTATTTATGCATTCATTTATTCCTTCATTCATTTTTATTCATTTATGCATGTATTCGTTCGTTCGTTCATTCGTTCATTCGTTCGTTCGTTCGTTCGTTCGTTCGTTCGTTCGTTCGTTCGTTCGTTCGTTCGTTCGTTCGTTCGTTCGTTCGTTCGTTCGTTCGTTCGTTCGTTCGTTCGTTCGTTCGTTCGTTCGTTCGTTCGTTCGTTCGTTCGTTCGTTCGTTCGTTCGTTCGTTCGTTCGTTCGTTCGTTCGTTCGTTCGTTCATTCATTCATTCATTTATTCATTCATTCATTCATTCATTCATTTAATTATTCATTCATTCATTCATTCATTTATTCATTCATTCATTCATTCATTCCCTCCTCGAATCATTCATTCATTCATTCATTCATTCATTCATTCATTCATTCATTCATTCATTCATTCATTCATTCATTCATTCATTCATTCATTCATTCATTCATTCATTCTGATACATAGTTTAGCAATTGACGTTTTTTCAGATATAAATAGCCTTATTTACAGAATGAGCAGCAGGCTCATGTGTGTGGCAGCAGTAACAGTCTCCATCATGTCATTGTATTGTCATTACCTCAGCCCAGACCACATATGGCACATCTCCTTTATCACATATTTTCTGTCGATTTACTGTTCATACTACTTGCATCGGCGATATATCATTAGCCCCAGCTAGCAGACAACAAGACAACATAGCTCCGGTAGCCGAGACGTGTGCACAACGTCGAACTATCATCAACTCCTGCAGCACTGAGTTAATCAATTCATTCATTCATTCATTCATTCATTCATTCATTCATTCATTCATTTATTCATCCATTCCTTGATTTATTTATTCATTCATTTATTCATTCATTCCTTCTTTCATTCATTCATTCATTCATTCATTCATTCATTCATTCATTCATTCATTCATTCATTCATTCATTCCCTCTTCGATTCATTCATTTATTCATTCATTCATTCATTCATTCATTCATTCATTCATTCATTCATTCATTCATTCACTCATTCATTCATTCACTCATTTATTTATTTATTCATTCATTTATTCTTTTATTCATTCATTCATTTATTCATTTATTCATTCATTCATTCATTCATTCATTCAATCATTCATTCATTCTTTCATTCATTCAAGCATTTATTCACTCATTTTTTCATTCACTCATTCTTTCATTCACTGATTGATTGATTCATTCATTCATTCATTCATTCATTCATTCATTCATTCACTCATTCATTCATTCATTTATTTATTCCCTCTTCGAATCATTCATTCATTCATTCATTCATTCATTCAATCATTCTGATGCATAGCTTAGCAATTGACGTTTTCTTTCAGATATAAATAGCCTTATTTACAGAATGAGCAGCAGGCTCATGTGTGTGGCAGCAGTAACAGTCTCCATCATGTCATTGTATTGTCATTACCTCAGCCCAGACCACATATGGCACATCTCCTTTATCACATATTTTCTGTCGATTTACTGTTCATACTACATGCATGGGCGATATATCATTAGCCCCAGCTAACAGACGACAAGACAACATTGGTCCGGTAGCCAGAACGCTTGCACAACGTCGAACTATCATCAACCCCTGCAGCACTGAGTTAATCAATTAAATCATTCATTCATTCATTTATTCATTCATTCATTCATTCATTCATTTATTCATTCTTTCTTTCATTCATTCATTCATTCATTCATTCATTCATTCATTCATGCATTCATTCATTCATTCATTCATTCATTCATTCATTCATTCATTCATTCATTCATTCATTCATTCATTCATTCATTCCCTCTTCGATTCATTCATTCATTCATTCATTCATTCATTCATTCATTCATTCATTCACTCATTTTTTCATTCTTTTATTCTTTCACTCATTCTTTCTTTCATCGATTGATTGATTGATTGATTCATTCATTCATTTATTCATTCATTCATTCATTCATTCATTCATTCATTCATTCTTTCATTCATTCAAGCATTTATTCACTCATTTTTTCATTCACTCATTCTTTCATTCACTGATTGATTGATTCATTCATTCATTCATTCACTCTTTCTTTCATTCTTTTATTCTTTCATTCTTTCATTCTTTCATTGATTGATTGATTGATTGATTGATTGATCCATTCATTCATTCATTCACTCATTCATTCATTCTTTTATTCATTCAAGCATTTATTCACTCATTTTTTCATTCACTCATTCTTCCATTCACTGATTGATTGATTCATTCATTTATTCATTCATTCATTCATTCATTCATTCATTCATTCATTCATTCATTCATTCATTCATTCATTCATTCATTCATTCATTCATTCATTCATTCATTTATTTATTTATTCCCTCTTCGAATCATTCATTCATTCATTCATTCATTCAATCATTCTGATGCATAGTTTAGCAATCGACATTTTCGTTCAGATATAAATAGCCTTAGTTACAGAATGGCAGAAGGCTCATGTGTATGGCAGTAACAGTCTCCATCATTTCATTGTATTGTCATTACCTCAGCCCAGACCACATATGGCACATCTCCTTTATCACATATTCTCTGTCGATTTACTGTTCATACTATTCATGGGCGAGATATCATCAGCCCCAGCTAACAGAAGATAAGACAATATAGGTCCGGTAGCCAGAACGTTTGCACAACGTCGAACTATCATCAACTCCTGCAGCACTGAGTTAATCAATTTAAATTTCCAGTCACTTAAAGTTGTGTCTCTCCACCACGACCCACAGCTTCAATTAAGTGACTGAAAACTACTGGTAAAATGTTACCATATCGTACATCAATTTTACAAGTTTAACCCTCACAGTGAGGGGGCAACTTTAGATGTCAGAATCTGACGTCTGTAGACGTCAGATTATGACGTCTCAAGTCGGTCCCCGCTCTGTATGAATATTTGTAAACTATTTATAATGGGCGTAGATCCATAACATAGGTATTCAAATGAAGCGGAAAGAGATAAATAAGACACATATGATGATTTCTAATTGAAATAACCCTTTGGTATCCATGGCTGATATACGAATATTTTAGCGTTGTAAGGGTTAAACACTTTTTCACTTCTAGAAACCAGTTATACAAGTGTAAATAAAACCAGAGAAATACCGCCATACTCGGCACCATGGCTCCAAGGGTTAACACTCAGCCCCAACGTGGCTGGTACAGAATTGAAAACTAAAGAATATGTAATAAGGCGCATTGCGATGGTTTAATTTAAAAACCAACCGCTATATTTTGTATGCTATGATTTATTTTCTTCCTGTAATGATGCATACGCTACTGGTAACTTTGTTGTTTTAGCTGAGATGGTGATTCCGTGATGGATATCTTTCCTCCCATCCATCACTGACACTTGACTAGGTTCCTGAGTATGACAAGGCTCCTAATGAACCAGGCATTCATATTCAATTGATTACAACTCAAGGTTAAGAATGGGTAGAAGAGACATCGACCCAATGTTGGTTCAATGTTTGGCCATCGTCTACGACGCTGGCCCAACATTAAACCAGCATTGCGTCAATTTCTCGTGTACAATTGGCACTGCCGAGTTGTCACGTGATAACAGATGATTTAGAGGTGGTCAGCAGAAAGTAGACTAGCGCCACAAATAATTGTTACTTTCAGTTGCTCTGAATGACCAATTTTTAATATTTTCATTGCAGAATGTTCACCTCTGTCGCAAAATGTGGCGACCACTTGCTCACCCTGTGATTGTCCTTTATGACGAATTACAGATTACAAGAGTGATAATGGACATGACAGGGGCCCTGGTTGTGGTTGCAGCTACAAAAATAACGGAAGACGTTCACCCAAAATTTAATTCAGGAATAATGTGAACAAACATGTGGAATAAACTGCAATTATGTTATTATTTTTAATGCTGTATTTCTATATGTGGGGTTTATTCGGACCCAGTATATAATCTGGGAGCCAATATTCAAAAGACGGCTAGTTTTTTAGCTTGCTTGACCCAAAAAGTGGCAAAGGTCTGATATGGTTATGTGCTAGGAAATAGGATTGAAAAGAATTCGAAGATTGAATAAAAGATTTGAAGTTTAGATTTGGAATTACCTGGGTTTGTTTAACAGTATATTTTTGGCTCGATAATAACCCTGAATGTCCCTCATTGCAAGTACCTTGTCGCAACAGTGAGGTTCTATACTCACACTAAGAATGATCTACACTGTAACATTTTTCACTGTTGAAACAACAGTAAATTGCTGACAGAAAAAAACGACAGCAAGTTACCGTTATAACGACAGTGGAATGTAGGTACGGTAATGTCCTGTTACCCTCAAAACGGCAAATCACCGTACAAGTAACAGTGTAGGCCTACTGTATATACAGTCAATTACTGTAATAAGTAACAGTAAGTCACTGTACCTCCATTTAAAATTAAATACTGTAGATTACTGTAATCTATACGTCAACTACCATAATACATTTCTCTGCCATCCAATAAACGCCAACTGAAATGACCTAAGATTATGTTTTGCTCAAAACACTATGATGAAGGCGCTCTTTTTATAAAGTAATCATGCGAATGAACCACCAGAACAATTATTTTTCTCAAATACAGAAACAATTCAAATAACATCTATATTTCATAAAAGGTGTTTTTCATATCAAACAATCCCACATAATATTTTATAAAGCAATACCAAATAATCATATTATCAGAGATATAATAAATCACCCCAAACAAAATAATCCATAATAAATTATCCCAAGCAAATTAATACTGATGATTGTCATTCTAAAAACCACAGGTGCTTCGTCGCTGTATCTGGTCCACCAAATTTATTTCAGTTATAGAGAATGTCTCATTTGGTTTTAGAGATTATAGGCCTACATGTCGGCCTTCCAATAGTCTAAAATCAATTTGTACAATTCAAAGTTTGTGAAGTCAGAACATCTTTCCTACAGCTCCAAGGCATATGATGACGGATGTTTCATTAAAAAATCGTGCAAGGAAAACATATAACTAAGTTATAGGCGTACAAATAAATCACAACATGCGAATTTCTGTATAAGTAGCAGTGCATTGTAGGTACGGTTATAGTCAGAGTTAGTGCGTGTCGTGCCACGTGTAGTGACATTGCAACCCGAAATCGCATTATAAAATAAGAATCCACTAATGCTGATATCCGTCATTTACGAATGGTTTGGTTTAACCCTTGAAGCGCTGAAATTTTTTATATAAATCATTGAGACTAAGGAGCTTTTTAGATTTGAAATCACCATAAATGTCTTAGTTAGCTTTTTCTGCTTCATTTGAATACCTATGTTATGGGTATACGGCCGTTATAAATTTTAAATTATTTCAATGCGGAGATCTACTTTAAACGTCTATAGACGTTTGATCCTAAATGAAGTTTTGTAACGAGATTGCTTCATCAGTCAGCTTTCCCTGATTCGAAATTAGTGGCCGGAGCTTGTTTTTGACGTCATTACAAGAGGGGTGTTTCTGACGTCAGGTGGGGGGATTTCATCTAATTGGTTTTAGAGAATGCACATGTAGATGTTTATATACTACGCATCTTAACCCTTAGCACACTGATGTCGACTACAGTTGACTATAGTATGGTTTTCTCATGTTGTAATTGTCATGCATAACCAGGTTTTAAAAAATAAGTATGTCTCAAATCTGTGATAATCATATATATTTCATCCAAAAATTTTGCAAATTTAACTAATTTTTAGTCACTTGATGTTGTGGATCGCGGAAGCGAGACACAACTTCAAGTGGCTGAAAATTTAAATTTATTGGCTCAGTGCTCTAAGGATTAACAACTTTGACCACAGTCAACACAGCAAGCGCTTCTGAAATACCGACACAACACTGCAAATTCTGGTCATCACTGTTCCAGCCGAACACATTGACCCAGTTTCCATAGCATAGGGACTAAGTCAATTAGTTATCAAATTTTCCAAATCGGGTCTGAAAACAAACTATTGTTACAACAACACAGGCACGAAATAAGCAGCATTAAAAGCGAATCAGGCCATGTTATGCCGAGACACGGAGGAAAGGTCAAAGAAAGATAATCTTGTTGATTGATTTTTGATGTTTGTACTCTCTGCACAGTGCCAACTATAGGCTGCTTATGTGTGACCTTGGTCATAGTACCGTCATCACGGAAGATGTCAGATTCGGGTTTCATCTTATATCCTACAAGGTCATGTATGAAACAGCAAACTGTTCGCAATTCGTGCTACATCTAAGATTTCATCACTACACCTACCAGCATATATTTTGAGCTGCAATGCCAGACATTGCGTAAATATTCTCCTGCAAAAGACCCCTTAAACGCCTGATCCAGTTTAGCCTTGTGTATATGTGCACAGTCGATGAATGAATGAATGAATGAATGAATGAATGAATGAATGAATGAATAAATGAATGAATGAATGAATGAATGAATGAATGAATGAATGAATGAATGAATGAATGAATGAATAAATTAATCCATTCATTATTTCATCCAGTTATTGTTTCATTCATTCATTCATTCATTCATTTATTCATTCATTCATTCATTCATTCATTCATTCATCCATTCATTCATTCATTCATTCAGTCAGTCTTCAAACTTGCGGCATTACGATGTAATTGTCGTAACAGACAAGCAAATACGCTATTTTAACAACTCAATCATCTGAGCTCCTTGAAGATAATCAAAGATTTTAAAGTTTTTTTTGTTATCTTGTTAGTCAGCATTCCTTTAACTCCCAAAGCTCTAAGCACACATACAGTCGTTGGTAATTTACTTTATTATCCGTTTAAATCGCAGTTATTGGGAATTAAATAAGTTTTTAAACCGCAAATGTTTAGTCTAAAATTGAACACATATGGGTAATTTTCACCAACTTGAAGTTGTGGGTCAAGGTAGCGAGACACAAGTTGATATCTTCAGTGAAATATTTCCCTTAAATTGAAGCTGAGAATGAAATAATCTGACTTTCAATTCACCAGGACTGATGGTTGATAGATGATGAAAATAGTGACTTGTTATTGATGCAAATATTCACCTTGTTTGAACTGGATATTATCATCTATTAACCTCTGAAGAATGATTTGATTTCCTGTACGAGCATTTTCATGAAACTGTTTTAATAATAACCCACTTCAAGTCATCTTCATCCACTACAA
>OZ024911.1:11717657-11952657 GCA_964017125.1 Flabesymbios commensalis | reverse complement strand
CCTCTTTGAATCATTCATTCATTCATTCAATCATTCTGATGCATAGTTTAGTAATTGACGTTTTCTTTCAGATATAAATAGCCCTATTTACAGAATGGGCAGAAGGCTTATGTGTGTGGCAGTAACAGTCTCCATCATGTCATTGTATTGTCATTACCTCAGCCCAGACCACATATGGCACATCTCCTTTATCACAAATGTTCATACTACTTCCATGGGCGATATATCATCAGCCCTAGCTAGCAGAAGATAAGACAATATAGGTCCTGTAGCCGAAACGCTTGCACAACGTCGAACTATCATCAACTCCTGCAGCACTGAGTTAATCAATTTAATCATTCGTTCATTAATTAATTCTTTAATTCATTCATTCATTCATTCATTCATTCATTTATTCATTCATTCATTCATTCATTCATTCATTCATTCATTCATTCATTTATTCATTCTTTCATTCAATCATTCTGATACATAGTTTAGCAATTGACGTTTTCGTTCAGATATAAATAGCCTTATTTACAGAATGAGCAGCAGGCTCATGTTATGGCAGCAGTAACAGTCTCCATCATGTCATTGTATTGTGATTACCTCAGCCCAGACAAATTTAAATTTCCAGTCACTTAAAGTTGTGTCTCTCTACCACGACCCACAGCTTCAATTAAGTGACTGAAAATTACTGGTAAAATGTTACCATATCGTACATCAATTTTACAAGTTTAACCCTCACAGTGAGGGGGCAACTTTAGATGTCAGAATCTGACGTCTGTAGACGTCAGATTCTGACGTCTGAAGTCGGTCCCCGCTCTGTATGAATATTTGTAAACTATTTATAATGGGCGTGGACCCATAACATAGGTATTCAAATGAAGCGGACAGAGATAAATAAGACACATATGATGATTTCTAATTGAAATAACCCTTTGGTATCCATGGTTGATATACAAATATTTTAACGTTGTAAGGGTTAAACACTTTTTCACTTCTAGAAACCAGTTATACAAGTGTAAATAAAACCAGAGAAATACCGCTATACTCGGCACCAGTGCTCTAAGGGTTAACCCTCAGCCCAACGTGGCTGGTACAGAATTGAAAACTGAAGGATCTGTAATAAGGCGCATTGCGATGGTTTATTTTAAAACCCGACCGATTTATTTTCTTTGCTATGATTTATTTTCCACCTGTAATGATGCATACGCCACTGGTAACTTTATTGTTTTAGCTGAGATGGTGATTCCGTGATGGATATCTTTCCTCCCATCCATCACTGACACTTGACTCAGTTCCTGAGTATGCCAAGGCTCCTAATGAACCAGGCATTCATATTCAATTGATTACAACTGAAGGTTAAGAATGGGTAGAAGAGACATCGACCCAATGTTGGTTCAATGTTTGCCCATGGTCTACGACGCTGGCCCAACATTAAACCAGCATTGCGTCAATTTCTCGTGTATAATTGGCACTGCCGAGTTGTCACGTGATAACAGATGATTTAGAGGTGGTCAGCAGAAAGGAGTCTATCGCCACAAATAATTGTTACTTTCAGTTGCTCTGAATGACCAATTTTTAAAATTTTCATTGCAAAATGTTCACCTCTGTCGCAAAATGTGGCGACCACTTGCTCACCCTGTGATTGTCCTTTATGAAGAATTACAGATTACAAGAGTGATAATGGACATGACAGGGGCCCTGGTTGTGGTTGCAGCTACAAAAATAACGGAAGACGTTCACCCAAAATTTAATTCAGGAATAATGTGAACAAACATGTGGAATAAACTGCAATTATGTTATTATTTTTAATGCTGTATTTCTATATGTGGGGTTTATTCGGACCCAGTATATAATCTGGGAGTCAATATTCAAAAGACGGCTAGTTTTTTAGCTTGCTTGACCCAAAAAGTGGCAAAGGTCTGATATGATTATGTGCTAGGAAATAGGATTGAAAAGTATTCGAAGATTGTTTAAAAGATTTGAAGTTTAGATTTTGAATTACCTGGGTTTGTTTAACAGTATATTTTTGGCTCGATAATATCCCTGAATGTCCCTCATTGCAAGTACCTTGCCGCAACAGTGAGGTTCTATACTCACACTGAGAATGTTCCACACTGTAACACTTCTCACTGTTGAAACAACAGTAAATTGCTGACACAAAAAAAAACGCCAGCAAGTTACCGTTAAAACGACAGTGGAATGCAGGTACGGTAAGTTGCTGTTACTCACAAAACGGCTAATTACCGTACAAGTAACAGTGTAGGCCTACTTTATATACAGTCAATTACTGTAATAAGTAACAGTAAGTCACTGCACCTTCATTTAAAATTAAATACTGTAGATTACTGTAATCTATACGTCAACTACCATACTAAATTTGAAAAAACTGGAATGACCTAAGATATATGTTTTGGCAGTTTGCTCAAAACACTATGATGAAAGCGCTCTTTTTATAAAGTAATCATGCGAATGAACCACCAGAACAATTATTTTTGTCAAATACAGCAACAATTCAAATAACATCTATATTTCATAAAAGTTTTTTTTCATATCAAACAATCCCACATAATATTTTGTAAAGCAATGCTAAATAATCATATTATCAGAGATATAATAAATCTCCCCAAGCAAAATAATACATATTAAATTATCCCAAGCAAATTAATACTGATGATTGTCATTCTAAAAACCACAGGTGCTTCGTCGCTGTATCCGGTCCACCATATTTATTTCATTTATAGAGAATGTCTCATTTGGTTTTAGAGATTATAGGCCTACATGTCAGCCTTCCAATAGTCTAAAATCAATTTGTACAATTCAAAGTTGTGAAGTCAGAACATCTTTCCTACAGATCCAAGGCTTATGATGACGGATGTTTCTTTAAAAAATCCTGCAAGGAAAACATATAACTAAGTTATAGGCGTACAAATAAATCACAACATAGTTTTAATCAATGCAAAAATAAATTGAATGTCTGTATATCATATATTCTATATGAGCCTACTTACAAAACGGCGAATTGCTGTATAAGTAACAGTGCATTGTAGGTACCGTTATAGTCAGAGTTAGTGCGTGTCGTGCCACGTGTAGTGACACTGCAACCCGAAATCGCATTATAAAATAAGCAGCGATCAATTATAATATGCCACTTATGTCTATCCGCATTCATGATATTGGCGGAGCTATTTTAATACATAAAGCAATAAGAAATTGAGAATACCTACAGTATTTGAAGTTTCATTGTCTTCCTCAGTTCAATATGGCGTCGCGTGCTGGGATTATAGCCATCCCAAAATGCACAACGCAAATGTCGAAAAAACAGCAAATTACTTTTCATACGGTAATGCGCTGTTAAGATAACAGTGGATGTAGATTGTAACAGATGATTACTGTTAAATCAACAGTACGGTAAATCGATGTCAAATTAAACAGTAAATTGATGTAAAAACAACAGCAAAGTTTCACAGTGTAGGATATTTCCCTGGCCCATTAACCTATCAGATCTTTGACACTTTGAGACACATATATGTGTTTTTGCTGAGTTACCCCTTTAACCTCCAAATTATTCAATCTGAATTTTTACCCACTTGAAGTTGTGTCTCGCTGACGCGATCCACAACTTCAAGTGAGTGAAAATTATTCAGATTTGACAAAATGGGGGTCAACTGTTTTCAAATTTTGCTGATTGATGTCACATTTTATCTTTAACATGTTTAAAAGGTGGTACTTAATGAGTTAATAAAAATAAAAACCCGAATATGATTTGACTTTCAAGCTCATCGGTATGATTTGTATGTAAAATATATGTTGGTATGGTGAGGACTAACACTTAACCCTTGAAGCGCTGAATTATTTCTGTTTAAGGCAGGGAGACTAAAGGGTTTTTTCAATTTAAAATCATCTTAAATGTCCTAGTTAGCTTTTTCTGATTCGTTTGAATACCTATGTTATGGGTCTACGACCATTATAAACATATGTACCCTTACAGCGCGGGGATCGACTTTAGTCGTCAGAATCTGACGTCTACGTCAGATTCTGACGACTAAAGTCGATCCCCGCGCTATAAGAGTTAAGGCGCTGAAATACACCAACGGTTTTTTATTCAGTTTAACATTATCATAAATGTCACTCTCTTTCTGTGCAGGGATCGACTTTAGACGTCAGAATCTGATCTCTATAGAGTGTAATGGTTAATATTTTCATTCATCATAATAATTATGTCTTGATTACACATTGGTTAAATAACACTAGGGCGGGGGCCCTAGGGTAGTGGTTAGCACCGCTGCCTTTCACGCTAGAGTTCGGGGGTCGGTTCCCGGTCTCGGCGGTTTTGAAAGAAACAAAAATGTTTCTTCCCCATCCACGTTTGAAAGTCAGTATTGTGGGGAGCCTCCGTGACCAAATTTCGAATCCTGTGTCTGGAGGACAGTGTCATCTCATTCATCTCACCATCCTCAAGAGGTTCTCCTGGCCCAGTTTAGCCTATATGTGCACAAAGGTGGCCTAAAGCCCAATTCATTTCATTTCATAAATAACACTAATGATTGATTAACTTTGACATTCAGCGACTAATACCACTGTCCTGTTATAAATTAATGAATGGATACAGTTTGCAAATGAATGCAATAGTAAAACCTTTTTTTGTATCATTAGGTATAGGCCTACTAAAGCTAACCGCTGTGTGCGTAATTATTTATAATGATTCCTCCATTTATTACCAATGCTTGGGTTTTTGTCTGCAGTAGAAACGTAATTGTTTTATTGCATTGCAGAATTCACCCCTGACCTTTATATGCTGTATGATGAATGTGGGTATCATCAGCATCAGGACTTCACTCAGCAAAGACTGACATAGACTGTAGATCCAGTGATGTCTCAATGCAGGCCTAGCCCAGTAAACACAAAACATTTGTATAACATTTGTACAATGCTGGACCGACGTCGAAGACGTTGGGCCGTCATTGTACAAATGTTATACAAATATTTTGTGTTTACTGGGAGTGTAACATCTCAGTCTCCAGACGCTGAAGCAATGTTGTGATAACGTTGGCTCACCGTCTGTGATGCAGGCTCAGTATTAACCCAACATTTGCGCAACGTCTCATGTTTGCTGCGAAACGAGGCCCAAGATGTGCACCAGACAGTCACTATATAAAGACAATAAACACAAAATGTCGACCCAATGTTGTTTTAATGCTGGGCCACCGTCTGCGGACACTATTCCAGCATTAAAACAGCATTAGATCGCCTTCTCGTGCGTTCTGTCTGACTGGATAACAATGTCTCATTTTGCTGAAATACTTACAAGCTTATAAACCATGGACATTATACGTCAGAATCTGACGTCTACAGACGTCATATTCTGGCGTCTAAAGTCGATCCCCGCGCTGTAAGGGTTAATACGTAATTTTATATTTATCATAATTTTTGTATGTTGATAATGTTGTTTATATACCTATATTTTAAAAAAACGTAATAACATGGATACATTTGCTTCTTGTAAGATGGCCGATTTTTTTTAGTTTAGTTCTGGGGCATGCTTAAATAAATAACACTATAAAAACGTCATGCTAGATGATGCTGTTCAAAATAGTCATGAATCCTTGTTGTATAACATTTTTGTGACAAACCCTTAACCCTCTAGTTGAAATATTATCACTTTTGAAAAGGTGTGTACAGTAAAATTATTGTTCATTCATAATTATGATACATCAATACAACCGTTGACCCTTTCACTGCTGGCAGTAAACACACTCTGGAACTGACCCAGTTGACATTGGCAGACATTTATACCGATGTAGCGCCGTCAAAGGGTTATTGAAATATTCAATTATTGACAACAATCTTGTTTTTGCTCACCCTGATAATTTACACATAGAGATTATTAACCCTTTCTTAGCTGAGCGTGATCATAGTCATTACAATCTATTTTATTAGCCTTTTAATCGCAGTGATTGGGAGTGAAATGTGTGCTTAAACATCAAAATTTGCAAATGTTTGGCCTCAAATTATACAAGTATGAATAATTGTCATCCACTTGAAGTTGTGGGTCGCGGTAGCGAAACACAACTTCAAGTGGGTGAAAATTGAAATATATTAAATTAGAGGGATAAGGGCTGATGGGAAACCGCGGTGAAGATCTAGAAATGTTTATCTAGATAATAAGAGAAATGTATCTACAGCGCTATCGGTCTTCTCATTATTATCCACTGAGAGATTTTATGATTGGTAACGATCATATATCCAAGAATCATCAGCTCATAATCTACGTCATCCAAATCCATATAATGTAATACTGTGTCTCTTTCTCAGGTGGATATCCCTTCCTTCGCACAAGGGCGGGGGCCCTAGGGTAGTGGTTAGCACCGCTGCCTTTCACGCCAGAGTTCGGGGTTCGGTTCCCGGTCTCGGCGGTTTGAAAGAAACAAAAATGTTTCTTCCCCATCCACGTGTGAAAGTTAGTATTGTGGGGAGCCTCCGTGACCGAGAGGTAGCGTGGTCGGCCTCAGACCGCCAGGGTACGAATTTCGAATCCTGTGTCTGGAGGACAGTGTCATCTCAATCATCTCACCATCCTCAGGAGGTTCTCCTGGCCCAGTTTAGCCTATATGTGCACAAAAGTGGCCTAAAGCCCGATTCATTTCATTAATTTCCTTCGCACAAACACCTGTCATTTGACGAGTTCCCACTGTATCCTTGCACCGCTAAGCGCGACTTTAGTCGTTTTGAATCCGTTTTATTTGCCGTTGAAATCGTAGTTATTGGGAACGAAGTGTGTGTTTGAACATCAATATTTGCAAAGATTTGGTCGCAAAAATAACAAAAAATGGTCTGCTAATCATGCTACAATTCGAATATCTAATCTGTATCTGTAGTTGTTTTTTGAGATCGAATAAAACGGGTTTCACTGCCTTCCAGTACATCTTGGAAACGCTCTGGCTCTGCCCTTGAATAACGGGCCCTGCCTACCTTGGAAACGCTCTGGCTCTGCCCTTGAATAACGGGCCCTGCCTACCTTGGAAACGTTCTGGCTCCGCCCTTGAATAACGGGCCCTGCCTACCTTGGAAACGCTCTGGCTCTGCTCTTGTATAACGAGCCCTGCCTACCTTGGAAACGCTCTGGCTCTGCCCTTGAATAACGGGCCCTGCCTACCTTGGAAACACTCTGGCTCTGCCCTTGAATAACTGGCCCTGCCTACCTTGGAAACACTCTGGCTCTGCCCTTGAATAACGAGCCCTGCCTTAACTGTACCTGGGCCACCCTGACGTCTCCTGGGTATAATTTATGCATATTTGATTTGCGATCGCAGGTGCAATACATCTGACGACAGTAGGTTCCCTGTGAATCTCCACCTATAAAGAACACACGCGATGCCATCTCAATGCGATGACCTTGTTAATGGTCGTCATCTATCAAGTGGATATCCCCGCCCAGCCAATACAACACCTTTACCCAATGTTGGTTCTATGCTGGCCCACCGTCTGCGAAGCTGGCCCAGCATTGAACCAACATTGGGTGGCGTTTCGTGTTTGCTGCATGATATACGTCTCTGCGTGCCTGGAAGATAAACACGTTATGCCAATGTCGGCCCAAGTTTGGCCCAGAAGTAAACCAATATTGTGAAAATCTAGCAAATACGAGACATTGGCCCAACGTTGAACTTATAATGGGCTGTCGTTGCTGTCGAGACGCTGTCCCAACGTTGAATTGAAGTTGGCCGACAGTGGAGTGGGTCAACAATAAATCGACATTGGAACAACGTCTCATGCTTGCTGACCCAGCGCACACGATACGTTGAGCCTATGTTGTTTTAATGTTGGTCCATCGTCTGCGACGCTGGCCCAACACTAAAACATCACTGGGTCAAACACAGCAATATTTTCACAATGTTGATTATTTGTTGGGCGTTGTAGACGGTCGACCGTTATTGGGCCAACATTGGGTGGATGTCTATTTTTTTCTGGGCTGATGATACTCGTGATATCTGTGACCAAGATTCAAAGCCACAGCCAAGAGAAACGAATGAAATGTATGGGGCTTTTAGACATTGTGCACATAGGGCCAGGAGAACCTCTTGAGGATGGTGCCCTCCAGACACAGGATTCGAAATTCGAGCCCTGGCGGTCTTGAGGCCGAGTACGGTCACGGAGGTTCCCCACAATATTTAATCTTTACGAGTGAGCGGGGAAGAAACATTGTGTTTCTTTGAAACTTGAAGGCCAGAGAGGGTTTCGACCCCGCGATCCCCGACTTTCAAAGCAGGCAGCTTCAAACACCACTTAAATGGGCTCTGTGGCTGTGAAAGACTGTGAAAACAGGCCTTGATATCAACATAACATTGGCATGCTACTGAATCTTTTCTGTACTTTTATTGTTCTTACTAATTTACATCGACCGAGAGATGTTGCTGGTAAAAGTTATGTTGGGTGAAATATACAATAGAGAAGTGTAAACAATTCTGATCATTATGAACAATGAGTTTGCAGCTAGTCTACCATGGCTACGGAGCAGCACCGAACCTGGAAAGCAAAGTTTTTTTTTTATTAAAAAGACAAAACGAAAGAAAACACAATGTAGCCACTACCCTTCACTTAACCGTGGACCAAGCGACTCGCTGTTTGATCTAGCCATTTCTAGCATGGTGCCATGCCATGTTGTGCTTTGTGAGCGTCATGCTGCCTACATGCTGCCCTGGTTTCACATTTAAAACCAAATGTGAATGTCGGGAAATCATGAATAAGAAGATTAATTTAGGTTTTTAAATATTGGTCGAACTGCACCATGATTATTAAGCAATATGTTCACGAGTTTTACCAGTAATTGTTTTCAAGCAGCCTACAAAATATATCGGACATCTCCCAAATACAGCTGTTGTTCAGTAAAATAAAACATACATGTAGTCGACTCGCAGGCTTCGAGCACTATAAAAGCATAATTATTGAGATCAAGAACATTTTTGGAGACTAATTTAAATCTCTACAAGTCTGCAGTGGGAATGTCTTATGCTTGCTAATTAAATGCGTTTTTAATGATAACAGAAGTTGTTAGATATTGGTTTAAATGATGTCATTGATTCAGGAATATTGATCCAATATCTGACAAATTGCCATCGCTGCTTGTTTACCGGCATGTACATCCTTCTTTCTGTTTTCTGACACAAATCTTGACGTCTACATAAATCATTCAGCAACAGATGACCAGATCTCAGTAAACACGATACACTGAACCAATGTTGGTTTAATGTTGCGCCAGCGTCGCAAACGGTGGCCCAACGCTGTGTCAAGATAGGGTTCATGTCCAGCGATTGCTCGGATGGGACTGTCACCATCGCCAGGGAGGCAGGTGATGCCAAAGGTCAAACGGAAGGCCACCATTTGTTCTCTGAGCATTTTGTAAACCTCACGGAAAACACTAAAACCCGTGTAAATCACCGAGTTAAGCTAGGTCTAAAGAACACTGCAAACACAAGACGTTGAATCAATGTTGGGTTTATGCCGGCCCACTGTCTGCGACGCTGGGCCGGCATTAAACCAACATCGGTTCGTCTGCTGGCGACACAGCGACAGGCATATTGCCAGCGTGTTAATTGTAATAACATAATAAATGGCCTGTATTGTTCAATAGCTTATTGTGTACAATCTTTTGTAATGTCTGATCACCTGAGGTCATTAACCCTTTAAGCCCCCACGATGCATTAAAGCATCATTTTACATCTTTGGAAACCTACCTAACTTTCCTACAACTAAGGGTTTTAGAAAGAAAATTTCCATGAAACTGGTTTACCAATACGTGGTAATTTTCTTCAATTTTTAAACCACAGCAATCATCTTCATCCACTACAAGTCGAGAATTGATATCAGTTTACTTGATATTTTCACATTATAACATCTCTTATAATGCCTGACCGGCTCAGCATATCAGATGGTATCAGATTTCTTCATATCTTCACATTATACCATCTCCTATTTCTTCATATCTTCACATTATAACATCTCCTATAATGCCTGACCGGCTCAGCATATCAGATGGTATCAGATTTCTTCATATCTTCACATTATAACATATCTTATAATGTCTGACCAGGTCAGCATATCAGATGGTATCAGATTTCTTCATATCTTCACATTATAACATATCTTATAATGTCTGACCGGCTCAGCATATCAGATGGTATCAGATTTCTTCATATCTTCACATTATAACATATCTTATAATGTCTGACCAGGTCAGCATATCAGATGGTATCAGATTTCTTCATATCTTCACATTATAACATATCTTATAATGTCTGACCAGGTCAGCATATCAGATGGTATCAGATTTCTTCATATCTTCACATTATAACATATCTTATAATGCCTGACCGGCTCAGCATATCAGATGGTATCAGATTTCTTCATATCTTCACATTATAACATCTCCTATAATGCCTGACCGGCTCAGCATATCAGATGGTATCAGATTTCTTCATATCTTCACATTATAACATCTCCTATTTCTTCATATCTTCACATTATAGCATCTCCTATAATGCCTGACCGGCTCAGCATATCAGGTGGTATCAGATTTCTTCATATTTTCACATTATAACATCTCCTATAATGTCTGACCAGGTCAGCATATCAGATGGTATCAGATTTCTTCATATCTTTACATTATAACATATCTTATAATACCTGACCGGCTCAGCATATCAGATGGTATCAGATTTCTTCATATCTTCACATTATAACATCTCCTATAATGTCTGACCAGGTCAGCATATCAGATGGTATCAGATTTCTTCATATCTTCACATTATAACATCTCCTATTTCTTCATATCTTCACATTATATCATCTCCTATAATGCCTGACCGGCTCAGCATATCAGATGGTATCAGATTTATTCATATCTTTACATTATAACATCTCCTGTAATGCCTTACCAGCTCAGCATATCAGATGGTATCAGATTTCTTCGTATCTTCACATTATAACATCTCCTATTTCTTCATATCTTCACATTATAACATATCTTATAATGCCTGACCGGCTCAGCATATCTGATAGTATCAGATTACTTTATATCTTCACATTATAACATCTCAGGTAATGTCTGAGCAGCTGAGCTTATCAGATGTATTTTTTTCAAATATTATTTACATTGACACTAATGTTATTCAGTTGAACTATCATCACATCAATAGACCCGACTTCACATTTTTCTATCTCTCTCTGAAATAAATAAAAAATAGTAGCAAAACTCTAACGCTGTTCAATTTGAAAAAAAATATTTATAATAATATATACCTATCTTATCTCTGGTTTTGGCACGGGAAACATATATTATGTATGTACAAAATATATTTTACACTTTGACTCAACTTCAAGGAGCAATTAGTGTGTATGTGAATGCTATCCTGGATGTGAAATGTAGTTGGGGTCTCGTCACCTGTATTTGACATCCTTGTACACAATTTGTGTACAATTCAATATTCGTGCAATTAGTGTTTATATTTGTGTATATGACGCCTAATAAATATATATTTATTGTGTATGTTCTGTCGAAAAGAGTCGGTAGCTCACAAAAGAACATGGATACAGCTGATCTGTGCCCAACATATTGCATCTACACCTAGTGCTCTGGTCCATTCAATTTTATTGTTCAGTCACATAAAGTTGTGGTTTGCTGCAAGTGACTGAAAATTACTAGGATTTGTAACATAAAGTCACATGGTATATTAGTTCCGCGAATTTGAAGATATTTTTCAGTTCTAAAAACTGGCGGCACAAGTTAGGATAAAATTCACAGGAATACTGTTATAGTTAGTATAGTGGACGTCAGTGCTCTGAGAGTTAAAATGTAGAGTGGAGGTAGATACATGCCTTACAAGAGTCTGAACCTTTTTATATTATATTCCAAACAGCAAAAAATGAAGAAAAAATTTACGATAAATTTCCCAGATTGACATATATTTTAATTCAATTTGAACGCATGTATGCCATTTTTACACACTTTAAGTTGTGGTTCGCGGTAGCGAGACACAACTGAAAGTTGGTAAAAATTAAATCGTGTACCTTAGCGCTTTAATGGTTAATTAACGAGAGGGGAAACAGGATACCGTCAATCACGGAGTCTGGTGAGTTATGATCCCGGTTGTCTTTAATGAACCTGGGCAGAAATAAAACAGTCAGTACCTCAGAAAATATCTCTGCTATAACTTGTCCGCTGTTTCCTCCTGTCGTGAAAAAAAGACGACCAGCTCGCTCTTAACCCTTTGAACCCTCGTGGTGCCGCAAATAATCGTATTGCATCCCTTAAAAATGATTTGTTTTTTACACTTTTTAGCATGCTTAGAGCGGAAAATTAGAGAAACTGTTTTAACAAAATTATGGTCATTTTTAACATTAAGTCATTTTCATTGACTACAAGTCGAGAATTGCGAGAATATTTCGAGGCTTGTAAACGATGACGATTTTAGTTGTACATCCAGGCTTCAGGGGGTTAATGAAGCTCTGGAAATCAACGGTAATTTATGATCGATTTCTTATAATGATGGTATTGATTTGGTAATTAAATTTATTGTTACAGAAAATGTCGACAGGCAAAGACCGAATAACAGGATTTTTCTTTTCAAATCTGAAAAGAAACTGGTGATGGTATGCAACAGTGTACACATTTTTCCATTTTGAAAGTCATCTGCGTTACTAAACCTTACAATGTGTACGTACTGGTCCACGACAGGCCGGTGTGGGTCGAGGTCATTTGGGCATAAATGCGACTTGGATCAAGGTCAGGGTCAAGCTGAAATATAAAGCCAGCTAAGATAAACAAAACCACGGCGATGATATAAACGGAGTTAAAATGGTTTAACCCTATCAGCGCGGGGACCGTCTTTATACGTCAGAATCAGCCGTCTGTAGACGTCAGATCCTGACGTATAAAGACGGTCCCCTCACTGAAATAAATAAAATATTTCTACGGCCGTAGGTACACCCAAAA
This sequence comes from Flabesymbios commensalis, assembly GCA_964017125.1. NCBI lineage: Eukaryota > Metazoa > Annelida > Polychaeta > Terebellida > Flabelligeridae > Flabesymbios > Flabesymbios commensalis. The sequence continues at coordinate 11,939,684 of OZ024911.1, read as the reverse complement.
CATAGGCATTCAAATGATGAACTAGAAAGACATTTATGATGATTTCAAATTGAAAAAAAACCTTTAGTCTCCATGGTTTATACACAACTAATTCAGTCTGCTTGCTTTTCTTCCCCACAGAGGCGTATCCAGAAATAAGATATTGGAAGGGGGTCCCAGATGTTAGCCTCTCCTCTCTACAGGGGCGTATCCAGAAATAAAATAAGGGGGAGCAGGGGGTGCTCAGATATTTGATAATTTATTTGACAAGGTGATTTCTCAAACGCCACTGCGGCCCTAGAAAATTTTGAAAATTAAAATATCGAAAACGTGCTAGTCTGATTAAGTATTCGCCCCTTATTTTGGAATCGATTCGTAAACTTCCTTTGTTGCAAGTACTCTGAATATTTATTTATTTATTTAAAATGATTATGTGCTAGAAATGTGAGCTATTAACAAATGCCACGTCTTATCAAAACAAATATGACTAATGAATCTGAATGTTTTGGAAGCTTCTAGCTGTGTTATTAAATAACGAATTTAGTGAAATTAGATTAGAAATACTAGAGAAAAATTAAGCAAGACGTGACAAAAACTCACAAGGCAAAATAACAGCATGAGAACAACAATACCGGCACGTGAACATGGTAAATTGACTCAACAAAATAAACCTGTGTGCGTAACTGTGCGCATTTGCACCACCAAAATAATTTTTCGGGTTCGATTTCGTGGTTTTTAGTTGCAATATGAAGATACGACATTCCAGGTCATGGTATCATTGATTTTTATGGGAATTTTATGTGAATTTTTATTTGAGAAATCATCACTCTAAAAAGTATTGGGTCGAGTACCCCTCCCCCTGGATATGCCTCCCCAGAAGTTGAATCAATGTTGCTGATAGACTGAACCACCATCTGTGACGCTGGCCCAACATTAGGGTAGTGTGTCATGTTTTCTGGCCTGCTCTCCAGCAAGTACGAGACATTGACCCAAAATTGGTTTAATGTTGGCCCACCTTCAGCAACGCTGGTGCATCATTAAGCCAACATTTATTCAAAGTTTTGTGTTCACGCTGACACCGTCTGCGACGCTGGCCCAACATTAAACCAACATTGGGTGAGTGTACCGCGTGTGCTGGGTTCCGCGTGTGGGTTCTCATGAGCCGCACACCTGCGCGATCCTGTGGGAAGGCAGAAGATTAAAATGGAGGTGTCCTCTAATATCCCAGAGGTACAATCTGCCCAGATGATCCTATGTTCTGGGTGAGGAGAGGATATTTGTCAAGACGAGATTGCCAGCTGGTTCCCGCCACAGCATCGTCTTTTTCCTCTCCTTGCAACTTCACCGCCATTTATCACCGAAAAACCCGGTAAAGAATACAAAGATACCTTATTCTACTCATATAAAAATGTCTTACAAAAAGATTCGGCCTATAGAACATGGGAGTGTATATTTATAACGTACCGTACACTACTACTCTGCAATATAACACGTTTACCCACCACAACCTCTTTTTTTTCTCCTCTCCTCCCAACTTCCCACTTAAATTCTGAAGATTAAGATTGTTTTAACTTTCTCTAATTTATATTAGAAAAGTTGAGCAAATCTTATTTTTTCTAATAGAAATGATAGAAAGTTAGGATAATGTTAGCCCTTGCAGTGCGGGGATTGACTTCAGTCGTCAGAATCTGCCGTCTGTAGACGTCAGATTCTGACGACTACAGTCGATCCCCGCACTGTAAAAGTAAAAATATTTCTAATGGTCGCAGCCTCATCACATAGGTATTCAAATGAATCAGAAAGAGCTAACTAAGACAATTGTGATGATTCCAAATTGAAATAAACCCTTTGGCCTCCATGATTTATACAAAATTATTTCAGCGCTTTAAGGGTTTATCCTCAGATTTAAAGTGACATGTGCCCTAAGATCATGGATGCCATAGCTCGTTATATCATACCCCCCCCCCCCCCAGGGCTAAAGGGTCCTATATGAAACCGAAGTGAGTGGCATATGGGTGGGAGGGGGTGCAAACAAATTATAAAGAATAAATGAACACAAACTAATGTATTTCCAAGAGGAATTATATTTATTGCATATCATGATCGTCACATTTCTTTGGCATATGACATAGGTAAACAAACAAAAAATAATATGGAATAATATGTGAAAAAGACAAACACAAAACGTGATAGACACCATACCAGATATAAGGTAAGATTTGGGCACAATTGTGGCCAAATACTAATTAAGGAGGCATAAGACCACGCAGTGTTCAGAAATCAAGAAGTGAATGATGTATTAAAGATAGAAAAACGGTAACGGAAGAGGATCAATATGTGTGTGAATGTTGGCCTTACAAAGTGGCTAGGTTTTCCCTTGAAGATGGGCGGGGGCCCCAGGGTAGTGGTTAGCACCGCTGCCGTTCACGCCAGAGTTCGAGGTTCGGTTCCCGGTCTCGACGGTTTCAAAGAAACAAAAATGTTTCTTCCCCATCCACGTGTGAAAGATAGTATTGTGGGGAGCCTCCGTGACCGAGAGGTAGCGTGATTGGCCTCAGACCGCCTGGGCTCGAGTTTCGAATCCTGTGTCTGGAGGACAGTGGCATCTCATTCATCTCATCATCCTCAGGAGGTTCTCCTGGCCCAGTTTAGCCTATCTGTGCACAAAGGTGGCCTAAAGCCCGATTCATTTCATTTATTTCCCTTGAAGATTAGGTCTATTATAGCTGATTATGCCCAAAGACATTGCAAATTGCGTTCCTCTTCATTCTTCATCGGGAGTGTCCAATTTGCCTGGAAAAATATAGATTATTTATAGTAGTATAATATAAACATCAATCAAATAATATAAAACTGCTATAATATATCAGACGGCAATAATATAATTATAGCATAATATATAAGAGTAAGAATTCTACAGACGCACTGGCCGATAAAAATACGAAGATTGGAGGGCAGTAGTCTTATCTCTGGGTAATTTCAGCTATGTACCGTTGCTAGAGGACCATAAACTATTTAGAGAACCAACAAGTTTGAAATAACTTGAAAAATTGCAATCAACATAATTATGTGAATTTTTTATAAAATAGCAATAGATCAATACTTTCCCTGCGAAAATGAAGTGGTAGGATATAAAGTAGAAAGTATCTTTAAGCTGTAGTACTTACCTCCGGAGCACCACTTCTTCTTTGTTATAGATTTTGTCATCTTGCAGCACAAACAGTGGCTTTTAGACTTGATCTGTCCATGAGATAGATAGTACGAGTATCCGTTACCGCAGAACCCCCTGCAGTTGTTAGTATACACATAGCAGTTTGGGGCCAGGTACGTTTTCCTCTTTGCCAGGGCACAACCTACAATTAATTAAAACTTACATTGTCATGGTGTGCATAGCGGAGTAATGGGCCAAATACATTGTTACTTGTACTTACTGGTACATAAGTACATTTTGAGTACTGCACTTGCTTGTACTTTGTATTTGAGATTCCAAAATGTACCTGCACTTTACAAAGTACTCGATATATAAAGGCAAGTACATTGCGAACACATCCCGATTTGTTAAAATATATGTATACATTATAATTTATTTTTTTCAGTTATTCAGTGCAATATTTTCTACAATACACTTTAAAAATAATTCAATTGTTGAACTCAAAGTACATGTATTTTATCTAGTTGTATCTATTTGAAAGCGTTATGACACTCTTGTCCTCAATAAGTTGTTTTTTGTCCCTTTTGTCTTTCATTTAGACTTATAGTGAGGTAGACGGGGAGCCTGTCTGACACCCTGTCTGGCACTTCGTTTCCAGACGGGGAGTCATTTAGACTTATAGTGAGGTAGACGGGGAGCCTGTCTGACACCCTGTCTGGCACTTCGTTTCCAGACGGGGAGCTGAATGTGGTTTATAGACTCCAGAAATTCAAACTAAATGGCCGCAGTTTATACAGTTCATACCAGAAATACACAGGCGTAACAGCATATTGGTTCCACTGAATATCGTCATTCGTTACCTTACACAGCTACACAAGCATGACCTGGCAAAAAACAAGATATTAACCCAAGGTCGGTTTATTGTTGGGGCAGCGTTGCAAATGATGATGGCTCAAAATTGAATCGACATTGGATTAACGTCTCCTGGTCGCTGTAGCAAGGGTGAGCTTTCATTGTGTGCGTGATTACCTCTTGTAAAACCCTATTATTGCGAGATACATCTATGTTCATGTTTCCTAAAGTACTGTTCAGGCCTGAGGGGCAAATCCAGAAGATTATCTGACAGGATTCCAAATTGTAATAGCCTTTAAAACTTTATGTTATTTAGGTAGGTCTTAGGACACAACGACTTGTGTGAATGTTAAGCAATAGTCAATGTTCCCCTTGTGATCCTTGTGATCCATTGCTTTCATTTAAAATAATTGATTCCTTAATTAATAACACCGAAATATAGGCCTATTCTGTGAGACGCAGTGACGTCACTAGGTGGAAACAAGGTTATATAACACCCCCTCCCCCATACTTATTTATGTGAAACACAGTACGTCACTCTGTGAAAACAAGGTTATATAAGAACCCTCCCCCATACTTCATTGTATTAGCCAGCACGGTGAAAACAAAAGAGGTCGAGATCATTGAGTTTCACATAATATGTCACTTTCCATTTGGAACCCGGTCATATTTTATAAAACGATGACAGGGTTCCGAATCGAAAAAATTGCGTTTTTTTATGTCTGAAACTCTGTAATCTGATCGATTTAAAATGTTGACAGGGTTCTGGAACCTTGTCAACCCGATCTGTTCGATCGATATTGTAACATGAAAGCAATGAAATGATCTATAAATTGGTCAGGGAAACCTATAATGTCGCCTGTTGTGCCAAAATTATTACAAACACTCCGCATAATAAAATACAATTTTAATTGCAGACATCTTTAAAGGGGCTAAGTGTCATATTGACCGGCGCATGTGAGAGTAATTAATTAACAGGTGCGTTTCATTACGGCAAGCTATTATTGTCAAGTGTCAAGCCAAATTAAATACCCCGTAAGATGAAATAAATAGGCGAAAATTTTGAAATCATATACGCTGAATTTTTCTTATCATTTCAATTTACGACACTGAACCATTTCAGCACTAAGCACATTATTGACATTAAAATAATCGTATATCCTTTTTTTCATGTTAAATTGCGGCAGCGTCCCTTAAACAAGGCCTGCCCTGATAATTTTATTTGTTTAATATACCTTTATTTGTTAAATATAACTATTTCAAATCATTTTGTCAGGTTTGAAAGCAACTTTAAATCCTCAAACTGAAATTCACTCCCACTGGCCAATCAAACACATGAATAATATGCTATTGTCTAAGGAGTTATGTTCTGAGCTAAAAAAAATCTTTCATTCAGATAATATGATAATACACTATGGAAAGAAATATAATATGGGATAATATATATAAATATATATAAAATATATTATAGAATAAAATTGAGAAATATCTAAGCCCTCGTTTAAAATAATTTTGACACTAGATATTAAGGATATACATGTATGCGACTTTCATGTTAACCCTTAAAGTGCGAAATTAAATATTTTAAATATTACGAGGGGAGATCAAAAACTTTTCTGTCACAGGGGTCATATTTTTATTACACAAATTACAGTTTCCAACAACTCCCATGCAACGTTACATTCTCATTCGACACTTTTGGAAGCACTCATTCGGAAGAAGGTATCCCCCTGAGGTTTGAATGAACAGCTAAATTCTGCATCCTTCAGAAAGTTCTCTTAGCGAGCTTGGATTTTATTATGGGAAACAACCAAAAGTCACATGGAGCCAAGTCAGGTGAGTAGGCTGGATATTCCATCAAGTGTATATTTTCCTCATCCAGGTAGTTCTCTGCCTGACGATCTTTGTGAGGCACTGTGAAATCATGATGCAGAAGAAGTCTAGAGTGACGTCGGGGCGTGCTGTTTTTTTAATGTGCTCAAAGATTTTTGCTGAAACGGAGGTGGTGTAGTATGTGGCAGTGATTGTGGCCTTATGATGCTTCAAATCCAATGCAACAAAAGGCTGGGTGTTAAAAAATATGGTGATCATACGCTTCCTAGAACGGAAACCAGTCTTCAAAATTTCTAAGCTAGGATCATCTTCTGCCATCCACACTATGTTTGGGTTGTTTGTCTTTATCGTGAAGACGTAAACACAATAAACATTACCTTTGTCTAAATCTGAAAACATCCTGGGAATTGTGTCGGCCATAGCGTCAATCACTTAAGTCTTCTAAGACTTAAAGTCTCCTACGAACTCACCTTGATTGTCTGAGGTTTCAAGTCTGTATACAAGGTTCAAAACAGAACAACTCTTTAAAAAGTGTGAAAGTCGGGCACTTTTATAGCAAACATTAAACAAAGCATAACGTCAATGATTTTCATAATTAATGTTAATTACAAGGAAATAAGCATCATATAAATGCAGGGGGAAAACCCTGAAAAAGGAAGTCAAGGGTGCCAAGAAGCTGCGTGCCATCGCGTGTCAGTGTAAGTTATTCAATTATTTTTTTAGCCTCTTAAATGTTACGCCACCGCGATCCACAGCCTTAAATCATTGACAATTATTCTTATTTGTAAAATTAGGTCCACATTATACCTTAGACCGCTGAATTTTATTTATATAAACCAACAGACCAAAGGGTTTTTTTCGATTTGAAATCATCATAAATATTTTAGTTAACTCTTTCCGTTTCACCCAAATTCCTATGTTATGGCCATTATAAATAGTTTTACTCTACAGTGCGGGGATAGACATTAGACGTCAGAATCTGGCGGTTTAAAAAAGTAAACTGTACTTTTTATCATTGCAGAGGCTACACTGCAAGCTGTGCCGCGCTGCGCCGCGCAGCGCTGTGCCACGCCGCGAGATGAAAGCTTGGAAAAGGTTATCTTTTACGGCGCCACGTTTTCTCGGCGTTGCTCTGTGGCCAATCACGATAGCCAGAAGAGTCACATGTCATAAAAAGCTCCCCTCAATGCATAATCAGCATCCTAAAAGACAGGATTTTCACGCGCCGCGCTGCTCCTAGTAGGGCCAAGTTTGCTGAATTTTGCAGCGCAGCACAGCGCGGCGCAGCGCGGCGCAGCGTTTGGTGGGGCCGTAGCTTAAGGGTTAAAGTTATTTGGGTGATTGACACTGCTGACGACAGTGTAATCAGCCTCATGTGCATAGATGTACACAAGTCCCTTCCCCCGACAGCTAAACAGCGCAACACCGAGTGTTGATCACCTTTAATGTATGCGCTCCTTAGGGGTCTTCTCCAACGGTCGCAGTGTCCCAAAATTGGAACACCTTTCGTACTGCCCCCTTCTTATTGCTGGTTTGCTATTTTGTTCTGCTGGTCGATCTGTCTGGTAAAGATCAGTTTTATAAACATGAATACCAAGAAGCTATTAACCAAACCCTAGAATTGCATCAAACTTTTATTACTGTAGTGATTTGTCAGATTCCGGTCATTCGTAGTGGAGAGGTAGGTGGCTGCCAATGTACAGCCACAAGAAATTTAGTTGGTTTCAAAACTACACTTTTTAAAATTATGACTTTAATATAGTAAATTGGCCTTTGTAGAAAAAAATAGACTTAAAGGTATATTTTCGCGTAAAATGTTTGGATTCAATATTCCACCTGAAGCTATAGCATGCATAGTGGGATGTGTCATAATGTTGGGAGCAGGAAGAACACAAAATTTACAAAGTTTTCTAGCTAAAAATAGATAAATAAGAATAATAATTTGAATAATTCCATTCAGAAATGGTCATAGTCTAGCTGACTTTCTCACTCTGATGATTGATTTTTTCATGTGTCCTTAATTTCTCTTATTTTTAATATATATACTCCAATACAGTATCTTTCACCATGAAATTGGAAAAGTATTTGTTTTTGTATATTCTACATCAGCACCACTCGCAATAAATAAAAACGGGTGGCATCATTTTATTATGAAAGATCTGTAACACACCTTTTTAAATCATATTGTATAAATTACAGGTGATGAGAGTGTTTGATGTAGCCCCAATATTATGACATCATATCTTCAAGTGAAATATTGAATTCAAAATTTTTACGCAAATGTATAGGTTTAATCTCTAAGTGTTATCCAAACTGTCTCAGACGGTCTTGACAAGTGGAAAGAAAAAAGGTGATTTTGTTTATGTAAAAGAGATATATAGGCCTACACGAATTGTCCCCCAGAGCCCACAGTAAAGTGTGACACCAGAACTGGTTACCAATAAATAAGCATACTCGTAATTTCTTAACTTAACTATTAGACATTTTGTTTTGATAATTGTGAGCTACGGCGATTTTGCTGGAAGAAGGTCGTGCGTGACTCTACCGACGCGAAATGACTGATAATTGTCACGTCGATCAATTGGCCCTAGCCCAATAATTAAAAATAATAATCAACTACATGTGGGGCAAAAAAAACCCGAACATGGAAATAAAGCAATGTGCATGAAACGGAAAAACTTATCGAGGTAAAAACAAAAATGTATATATAAACGGACAAGGAATTAACAGTACACTACTCGCTAGTTAAGCACAATTAGTATCATCACACATAATATGACAAGTGTTGAAGATATGAGGGAGCTGAGTCTCATAGCGCCATTACGATCCTTGTAAAAATCACCACAGATCTCTCCAGGTAATATAAGAATACCCAGTTCAAATAGATCAAATAATATCATTAGGGTTACAAAAGTTCATTTATTAACGCACATAATTTATACAACAGTCAAACCCCTGTTTATTTTCAACCCCCCTATATCTGCTATCTGAATGTATATTATAGTGAGCCCCTCTATATCAACCTGTCTATATCTGTACTACAGTCAAATCCCTCCATATCTGCCTGTCTCTATATATACTTCAGTGATCCCCCTCTATTTTTCCATATTTATTGTTATTTATTATATATTATCTGTATGTATACTACAATCGAACCCCCTATATATCCGCCAGGCTCCATGTATACTACAGCCAAACCCCTCTATATTTGTCTGTCTTTATGTATGCTACAGCCAAACTAGACTGAACGACAGCCCTCTCACTCCGCTGAGGGACTGAATTCTTTGGGGCCTCCGGCAAATAATGGCAACTTGCCAACTCGAGGTGTTGGCAGGTTGCCAGGTCCACTAAGCGACCAGCTTTGGCGGAATCTGAAAAATGCTGAAACTGCCGCAATGGTTTTGATAGAAGGGGAATTCCCGCTGACCTGTTTTTTTACCACTGCATTATTATCCAAGCGAGAGATGAAGGTTAGCAGTGTCTACACATGGACAGATGACACTGCTGAAGGAGTGTACAGCCAAACCACCCCTCTATATCAGTGTATCTCTGATGATACTACAGTCAAACCCCTCTATATCTGTCTGTTTTTATGCATACTACAGTCTAACCCCTCTATATCTGCCTGTCTTTATGTATGCTACAGTCAAACCCCTCTATATCTGCCTGTCTCTGACTAAGCTGCAGTCAAACCCCTCTATATATGCCTGTCTTTATGTATACTGCCTGGCTCTGTGTCTAATACAGTCAAACCTCTCTACTTATGTCTGTCTCTACGTATAATACAGTTAAACCCCTCTACATATGCCTGTCTCTGTGTCTAATACAGTCAAACCCCTCTATATCTGCATGTCTCTGTGTCTAATACAGTCAAATCCCTCTATATCTGCATGTTTCTACGTGTAATACAGTCAAACCTCTCTACATATGCCTGTTTCTACATGTACTACAGTTCTTTTTTAATAAGTCAAGAGAAAGAGTACTATCCCGACAGAAAAAAGTGGTTCATCTACAAGCAGCCCAAGCCAGCTGCTGTAACAGACTGGGAACAGGTGGAGCTATATAATGGTGCGTTTCAGATCAATCTATTAGTAGTGTGTTAGTGGGTATACATCCTTGGGAGACAGGGCAGGGGTCTGGTACGGTGGTTAAGCCTGCCTACCTGGAAAGTCGGGGAACGCAGGTTCGTTCCCTGCTCTAACATTCACGTTTTAAAGAAACATAATGTTTCTTCCCTGCTCACTCATACTGTTTCAATATGGTGGGGAGCGTGATGACCTCAGACCGCCATGGCTTGAATATCGAATTCTGTGTTTGAAGAGCAGTGTAATCTCATTCATCTCACCATCCTCAGGAAGTTCTCCTGGTCCAGTTTAGCCTACATGTGCACAAATGCGGCAGTGGTGAAGATTTAATGAGAAGGTTTATTGGCGGGGCGCTGGTGCAGAGATTGAAGAGGAAACAGCACAATCAGTTTGGATAATATACCTTTAAGATATTACTATATTATAAAATTAATCGCCATTCACGATCCGTTTGATTTGTAAATATGTGATATCTACATTTTAAACATCATTGAACATATATTTTAGTTGAATCTATATGATCGACTGATGATGTAACTTCAAATTGAGATGTTCACGTATTCTGATGAGTGAATGATCTGTAAGATTTAGCGTGGTGGCGACTTTAAAATTGGATGAAGGACCCGCTTTTACAGCCCTGCTTTTTTAAGTCCCATTGAAATCTTGTGTGTGAGCTTGTGTTCACGATTAACATTTGGTGTACATTGTTGATGCATTTCTTGGTGTACAATGTTGATATTATTCACCTGGTGTACAATGTTGATATTTTAAGTATAAAAATTATCTTAAATTATAGATTGCAATTTTTTATTTTAATTTAATGACACCTTTCAATTTGAGACCATTGTTCTCGTCGTTGCTGAGATCCCAGTAAACACAAAATATTTGTATAACAATTATACAATGGTGGGCCAACTATAACCATGTGATGAAGCCATGTGATGAAGCTAATCATCATTTCAGTGAATACTGGATTGGTAAATTCTATTATCTGAATTCTAGCAAGGCTCATTTATCTGAGGTTTGACGGATTGGGTAGATCTGGAGTAGAGTATCTCAAGGTATTTACCTTAAAACCGATGATCACCAATAACAATCATAATGAAATGCATAACATATTGCAGCCTACACTCCCGCATTATTCGTACAATGTCCGCCACCTGGTGAATAGCTCGGCAGTTATTTAGGAGCTAGATATAATTATTGTACTTATCTGTAGATAATAACAGAAAGAATAAGAATACCGCATGAACAAATAAACAAATAAATAGGCTAGTGAACTTAGAAATAATAAAATATGTCAAACCTGAAATTATAAAGGTGAAGAAATTATAGATATAATTCCTTATAATCAATTCCTGGAAAATCAAGCAGTAGCGGAAGTACCCAAATATAAACTTTTGATTAGACTGTAATTTAAAACTAATTTAAACATGTAAACTGTGTATTTCCGTTGATATTTCGTGGATATTGTAAACTATACATTGTTGGAAGGTTTGATAGCTACAGAAGCCAAAAACAAAAACCAATGCTGCCATTTTTTCTGAACAGGCTATGACAGCAATCTTGGGTTTTCAAAATGGCCGCCGTGGAATCACTATTTTAGCGATATTTTTACTTCTAATGCACTTAGAGTCTTGATTTTAAAGTCAAATTTACCATTTTTCAAGTCAATGCGTTCAGCTAAAGTACTTCTGAATATGTCAAATGTCTTCATATGTGTCTAATTGAGCATAGTAATGTTTAGAATAGTGAAAAATGCATTCATTGTCCAGGTGTATTTGCGCAATTGTCTATGGGCCAGACGTTGTCAGCGTGCACACCCACTACTCTCCATGAGTGGTACAATTTTGTTTCCGGCCATTTTTCAAAATGGCCGCCATAAAATCTAATTTGGACATTATAAAATAGCTTCATATCTCTGATCTTGTATGTTATGCAGTTATTGTCCAGAAAATGTGAATTTTTATGGCCTAAAAATAATAATTGTTGGTTTCCGATTGGTTGTGAGAATAGAACATGGTAGGTAGCAATTTTGTTTCTATAATTTATATATGAAATTTTTTTTTTTTTTTACTCAATTTGAGTGACAATTTCCTTACAAACATCATGCGGTTCAAGAATTAAAAGGTTAAAACCACGAACTGACACGAGAGGTCTAAATAGCTGACAGCAATGTTTGCTAACACATGCAGAATTGCTCAGTCAGAGTTATTTCTGTGGAACCTTGACATTTTTTGTAGTCAATAACAGCAGTCTTCCCAGAAAAAAAACATGTAGTCCCTAAATGTGTTGACAATCAACGTTGGACTATGATCATATCAGCAACAATCAAAGAGTCTGTAATATAGGGGTAGATGTGTAGGCACTTTGCAGGCACATTAACATAATTTGCACCCCCCACCCCCTCCTCTTGGTTGTGATTGGTGGAGCCCCCCTACTCCCTTGGGACACGCACCTTTTGGATGACTCATCACGCCCCCCCCCCACCCCTCTTTTGGAAGGGTGACTCAGCACGGTCCCCCACCCCTCTTTGGAAAGGGTGACTAATCACGGTCCCCACCCCTTCTTGGAAAGGGTGACTCATCACGGTCCCCCTCCCCTTGGCTCCCCCTCCCCTTGGTGCATTTTATAGACTGATATGCCCCCTCCCCTAGGGTCCGCAGGGGATCCCCCTCCCCCTGAAAAGGGTGACTCATACTCGGATGATTAATGGGCATCATGACACCAAGTGCTTTATTTTGATTGGGTGGTTTAAAATATTAATGAGCGTCTCTGCATAATGGCAACATATTTTATATTTAGGGTGATCGGGTTGATGAATCATCCTTGGATGATGAATGGGTGTCATGTTTTGAGGCTGGAAACATCAATGTGCATGATTAATAAGCATCATTGTCATATTATATGAAATTAATTTTTTAATATTAAACAAACATTAACCAATATATCAATACCAATCTATCAATATCAATTTTTCACTATATTACTATATCAATATATCAATTAGCCGAGTAAACAACGTCTCTGGACGAGCGCAGCGAGCCACGGAGCCGTGAATCTAGTATCAAAGTGGCTTTGATACCAACTTTAAATTGCTCTTCTGGACTTAATCTGAAGAGCTATGCCAGCCTATGGCCATTCTAACATCATCTTGCTTATAATAAATATATTTTCTTACATATTTGATATGTGACATATTGGACCTGAATTTAGGTAAAATACAACTACAATTCACGGCGATATAGTTTGCATCAACCTTCGCCAGTGGGACATGAGCGACATCTATGTGAGGATAATTCGTCCGCTGAACGCGCATGCTCAGACCGCCTGAAATTTGTTGAGCAACACAAAAACATGTGCATGAAGCACAAGAAAAACGGCAGATACCACGTGCGATGACGTCATCTACCACGTGCGATGACGTCATCTCACAAAATCTCGGTTTCGACCCCACTCCACCCGAGATCACTTGGTAGCCACAAGTGTAGTTTCGGATAAATAACATGAATATAAACTTACTTTCCCTTTCTAACAATAAAAAATCTTCACATATATGCGTCAAATATGGTAGAGAAGAAGTGTACACTGCAGGTAAGTCAGCGAATTGCGATTTAATCCCGAACTGGGCACAGTTTATTTCTGTGGCAGGACAGCGGCTGTACACAATTCAGCGCCGTAGGCCGATCAGCGCTATATATCAATATATCGATATATCGATATATCAATGTATCAATATATTAGTCCAGTTGTCAAATGGCATTTTTTTACTCAAGCGTGTTTCGCGGTATGGACGATGTTTTATGATTGATTCTGGCTCTAAGGGATGTCCTGAGCAGGAATCAGCCGGGTGCCACTTTGGCACCCTTGGGCGGAATTTTTTAAGGGCAAAAACAAAATGGCCGCCAAATATTTCAAGGTCAAATATGATTTTTCAACAAATGAAGCCAGGAACAAGTGTAATACCTCATTTTCATGTAATTCTGACTGGGCAATCCATTTCTTGTATTATTTTGATGACTCAAGGTCATCTTCAAGGTCAAAAAGACAATTTCAAGGTCAAAGAAGCAAAAATACAATTTTTAACAAATAAAGATAGGAACATGTGTAATACCTCTTTTACATGGGATTTTATCTGAAAATAAATGTATGGTATTATTTTGTTGATCCAAGGTTAGCTTCAAGGTCGAAAGTCCTTTCCAAGGTCAAAAACAAAATGGTTGCCAGATATTTCAAGGTCAAATATGATTTACCTCATTTTCATGTGATTTTGACCAGGCAATTCATTTCTTGAATTATTTGCATGATTCAAGGTCATTTTCAAGGTCAAAAGGTTAAATATCAAGGTCAATCAAGCAAAATTACCGTTTTTAACAAATAAAGCTTGGAACATGTGTAATACCTCATGCAATTTTGACTGGGCATTCCATATCTGATATTATTTTGATTATTCAAGGTCATCTTCAAGGTCAAAGGGGTCAATTTCAAGGTGAAGTAAGAGAAAATATCATTTTTAACAAATAAAGCTAGGAATGTGTGTAATACCTCTTTTTATGGGATTTTGATTGACAAATCCAATTATAGTATTATATGAGTGCTTAAAGGTTATCTTCAAGGTCAATTTCAATTCAAGGTCATTAAAATTCAATTAACAAACATAAATAGCAAAAAGTGTTGTACGTCTTTTTAGTGTAATATTGACAAATAATCCATTTCTGCTACTATTTTTATAATTAAAGGTCATTTTCAAGGTCAGTGTGTCAATTTCAAGGTCAGGTAAGCGAAAATATGATTTTCAACAAATAAAGCTAGGACAATATCTTTCTGGTATGATTTTGGTTATTTGAGGTGATCCTCTAGGTCAAATGTAAACATCAAGGTCAAATATTATTTTAACGTAGTATTCTATTTCTATATATTGGAGCACACATAATAAATTGTCTTGGTGTATCTTTAAACGGACAATCTAATTCTAGTAGGGTTTTAATGAATAAACATCATCAGAGTGAAATGATCAGACAACTAGAAGGCATCAAAAGGTCACGGAGAGGCGTCAAATAGCGACGAAAAAGCATAAAAGATCAATGGAGAGGCGGTAAAAGGTGACAGAGAGGCGGTAAAAGACAATGGGGAGGCATTAAAGGATGTCGACGAGTTGCTAAAAGGCGCCCCAGAGGCGCTAAAGAGCGAGTAAGAAGGGTTAAAAAAAATGAGTAGTCATTAAAGTGCAATGAGGAGGCATTGAAGGGCAATTAGGAGGCGGTGAATGGCAACGAGGATGCGTTAAGGGGCAAAAATGGGGCGTTAAAGAGCGACAAAATGCATTAAAAGGTGGCGGGGTGGCATGAAAGGGCTATGGAACGGTGACAAGGAAGTACGTTAACGGGTGATGGGGCGGTGCTAAGGGTTGATGGATAGGTGTCTAAGTGCAATGAGAAGGCATTAAAAAAGACAAAGAATCGTTAAAGGGCAATGGAGAAGCGTTAAATGGTCACGGAGAGACGTCAAAGAGCGATGGAAAGGCGTTAAAGGCCGAAAAAGTGTTAAAAGTGATGTAGATGCATTAAACTTTGATTGAGAGGCGCTAATAGGCGCTGCAGATGCGTTAAATGGCGATGCGAATGTGGTAAAGGGCGATGGTGAGGCATTAAATGGTGATGGGAAAGTTTTAAATGGCGATGGGAAGGCAGTAATGGGTGATGAGGAGTCGTTCAAGGGCGACCATGAAACGTTAAACGACTATGGAAAAGCGCTGAAGGGCAATGGGGAGGAGTTGAAGTGTACTGGATAAGCGTGTGAGGGTGAGTAGAAAGTGTTAAAACAACGGAGCATTGCTGAAGGGCGACAGAGAAGCGTTAAATGGTGAATGAGACGTCAAAGGGCATTGGAAAAGTAATTAAGGTTGATGGAGATGCATTAAAGGGTGATGGAGAGACGCTAACAGGCTGACGGGATGTGTTGGTGGGTGGCATGAAAGGGTTATTGAATGGCGTTAGAGGGTGACGAGGAAGCATTAAATAACAGGTGATGCGGTGGTGCTAAAGGGTGATGGATATGTGTTTTAGGGCGATGAGAAGGCGTTAAAGATGACGGGGAATCGCTAAAGGGCACCTGAGAAAATGTAAATTATGACGGAGAGATGTCAAAGAGTGACAGAAAGGTGTTAAAGGGCCAAGAAAAAGTGTTAAAGGTTGATGGAGATGCACTAAAAGGTTGATGGAGAGGCGTTAAAAAGATGCTGGAGATGCGTTAAATGGTGATGCTAAAGGGTTAAAGGGCGATGAAGAGGCGGTAAACGGTGATGGAGAGGCATTAAATGGTGATGGGAAGCCAGTAAAGGGCGATGAGGAGGCGTTAAATTTCACCGAAGAAGCGTTAAAGGGTGACGGAAAGGCGTTAAAGGACGAAGAAAAAATATAAAGGTAGACCCAAAAGCATTGAAAGGCAATGAGAGACGATAAATGGCGATGGGGCGGCGTCGAAGGACCATGGGGAGGCGTTAACGATTGATGGTAAAACTTTAAAATGTGACGGAGAGTTAAATTAAAGAGCAATGGAGAAGCGTTCAGTGAGAAGAAGAGGCATTAAAGGGAACAGAAAGGCCTTCAATTGCAATAAAGAGGCGTTAAACTAAAAGGACGTTCAGGGTGAAGAAGAGGCGTTAAAGGGCAAAAGAAAGGCCTTCAATTGCAAAGAGGCATTAAACTGAAAGCTATGAAGACGCATTATTGTCTCCTTTTAGTGCCTCTCCATAGCTCCATAATGCCTCTCTCTCACACCATAAGGCCCTCGGTGGCTCTGTAACGCCTCTTGTGGCCCATTAACGCCTCCTCATTTCTCTATAATATGCCTCCTCATTGCCCTTTAATGCCTTTTCATTGTCCTTTAGCGCTTTCTCATTGCCCTTTAATACCTCCTCATCGACCGTTAGAACTTTTCCATCACTCTTTAACACATCTCTGTTAATTGCCATTCAATGCCTTTGAGCCGATGTCTTCACCTTGAGCTTGTTTGATCACTTAAACCCAACAGAATAAGATTATCCAGTCAAAATAAAACCCAACACAAGGTAATATACGTGCTCCAATTTCTAGCTTATACGCTAAAACATATATTTGACCTTGAGGATGACTTTAAATCACCAAAGTAATAGGAAAAAGACATTTTTCGCTCAAAATCCCACGAAAAAAAAGTTTTTTACACATGTTCTAGCTGTATTTGTTAAAAATCATATTCTCCTTTACTTGACCGTGAAATTGACATTTTGACCTTAAAGATGACCTTTTATCATCAAAATAGTATCAAGAATAGATTATTCAGTCAAAAAACACGTCAAAAAGACGTATTACACTTCTTACTGTTTTGTTTCGAAAATATCATATTTTTACATTTTGACCTTGGAAATGACCTTTCGACCTTGAAAATGACCTTGGATCAACAAAATAATACCATAAATGGATTTTTCAGACAAAATCACATGAAAAAGAGGTAATACACATGTTCCTAGCTTGATTTGTGAAAAATGGTTATTTTGCTTATTTGACCTTGAAATTGAATTTTCGACCTTGAAAATGACCTTGAGTCATGAAAATAATACAAGAAATGGATTGCCCGTTCAAAATCACACGAAAATGAGGTATTACACTTGTTCCTGGCTTCATTTGTTGAACAATCATAGTTGACCTTGAGATATCTAGCGGCCATTTTGCTTTTGACCTTGGCAATGCCCTTTCGGCCTTGAAGATGACCTTGGATCACCAAAATAATACCATGAATGGATTTTTCAAACAAAATCCAACGAAAAAGAGGTATTACACATGTTCCTAGCTTTATTTGTCAAAAAAGGGTATTTTTGCTTATTTGACCTTGAAATTGACGTTTTGACCTTGAAGATGACCTTATATCATAAAAATAATACAAGAAATGGATTGCCCAGTCAAAATCACATGAAAATGAGGTATTACACTTGATCCTGGCTTCATTTGTTGAAAAAAACATATTTGACCTTGAAATATCTGGCGGCCATTTTGTTTTTGCCCTTAAAAAATTCCGCCCAAGGGTGCCAAAGTGGCACCCGGCTGATTTCTGCTCGGGATACCCCATAGTATCAGAATCAATCATAAAACATCGTCCATACCGCGAAACACGCTTTAGTCAAAATCCACTGGACTATATCAATATATCAATATTATCTTATGCAATAAACAAGGGTATTTGGGTAGAATTGTTTTATTCCTTCAGTATTCAGGATTATATTATTTAATAAATGTCAACATTACTATCTTCCATCGGCGAGAATAAATAATTCCTACATAGATAATAGGCTGCATACAAACATAATCAAATGCATGGGAGCATTTACATTCAGGTAGCATTTACATCCCGTTGAACACATTTGTCTATGACTACAGTCACATTTATGACTGTTAATCAAATGTGATGCAGATTGACCTTCAAAGTACCAATGACATGTACCAATATTCCACTATCCTGTCTCACCCAAAGTCAACAGGTGAACCTAAGTCTGGGTATCCTATATGTGCATGTTTCCGTACCCTTGCTTGCCATAGATACTGCTCACATTTCGCAGAGCCTTTTAATTGGTTTGGAGACTTTGTAAGCACTTTCAAAACAATTTCCCCAGGTGTGTACCTTCGTGTGTCTGCTGTTGTTGTGACATTACCAATGTGAACCCAGAATGCGGCTGCATATATTTGTGTTAGTGTACATCAGTACATTAGTATCTGGAGAATTGGTGATTAGGCCCTATACGCCCTTTACTATTTGATTCCGCAAAACTTTGTCGGTAGAAACAGCATGGAATATAATAATTTTGCTATCTGATTTTTCATGTGAGCTGAACAGATCGCGTGCTTTCTCAATGCCAATCTGTGTTATTTTGAGAACTTCTTCATTTCCACTGCCTACGAGACAAGGTATTCTCTTGGTGTGTGTGTGGTAATTCTTCACAAGCAACTGTGAGGCATTGGGATAGATAGTGAATGAGATTCTGCTTATTCTCAGATACATCCAAGAACTTCTTCCATGGTGGAATTGGACGAGAACCATCTGTAAACTATCTTATGAGCATCAGGACCTGCCCGACATGCTTTTACAGAAAAGTCAAAAGTATACCTGTCAAACACCTCTATAATGGTGTCTGCAACAATAAATTGTTTCATCAGAACACTGGCACATAGAGCTTGGCCAGATCGTTGAATTTTTTTAATTGCTGACGTAAGCTCTTCGAAATACGAAGTCTGGATTAAGAACAGCGACCTTATTACTACTTTTCGAAGCTTCTGTCGTTTTCTTTTTCATATCAGCAAATGTTGTTAAATGTGTTCTCTTAATTGGGCTATACAAACTGGATTTATCAAGTGACAGTGTAGATTTCACAAATGTTTTTATTTTCTCCTTTTGGATTACTATTGAAACAAGGATGCCTGTTGGTGTACTTCAATAATCCGAGCGTGTTCTGCATCCTGTTTCAGTTTTGATGGCTGTAATGATGCATGTTCTTTATCCTTTGACTGCTCATCAGTATCTTCATTATCTATCTTAACTTTAACATACTGTCCTGTAATATGTCTTTACCAGTGACCACCGCATGACTGCCGGATTCTTGTGTGTTATTCCAACATTGCCACCATCGCTCTTTGAATATTTTGTGATAGTCTTTTTTGACAGCTAAATCCGAGCTTACCATCTCGGAACTACAATTCACCGGCTGCAGGTAACGCTGTCGTGTCAAGAATATAGACGGGAAGCCATTTTGAATAGTTATGTTTATTGACGGCAAACAGGTATGGCAACATCATAGCCCGGCAACATGAATGCTGTTTCCAATCATTGTCTGTTTGCATTTCCAATTCGTAGATCCAGCATGCCGGGACACAGACGATTTAGGATGGGAAAGCTCGGCCGAAATGACTGTTAAGATTTAGATTTTTTAATCGCAAGAGGGATACAATTCCAGAGCTGGGGGCCGCATCCTAAAAAGCCCTTTCACCCATCTTAGAACTCACTCTGAGAACAACCAGCTGATCCTCATCGGAGGAGCGGAGATTACGGGTTCTGTTTGAAGGTTTAAGCAGATTATGTAGATATACTGGCTGACATTTATGTATTACTTTAAAGATTTTGATATTGAGCCACACAGTCCGCGATAAATCTTTCAGATTTAATGTTGGGCCAGTGTTGTCAATGTATTCATTGGACGACTGTAACTTTTATCACACAATATTTCAATAAAAATAACTTTCAATCCGAAATTATCGCGGATTAAATTCGTTTATATGGATTCGCGCTATTTCTAAATGACATCACTGAAATAGGTAATATCGATTCTAGTACGTTATTTTTTGTCGCGCGAGCTTCCATTAAAAGACAGTATGGAGGGCACCTGGAGGATTTTATAAAAAAATTGGTTTTCAAACAATATGTCTTGGAATGCTGAGCAAGGCGCCAAAAAGTGATGCAAAATATAATCACACAGGACCAGCCACAATATTCTAATTGTTTCTCCTTTGTTGCAGACTGTGCGAACGGCCTCAAAATGATCAAAAATAAACGACGTGTAGATGATGGGTCAACAAGAAACATGTAGGCTTCATGACGCTGTGATTATGGAGATGATGTTGGTAGGCCTATCCGGTGAAAGTTTTCACAATATTTGGAAGGCCGCTGTTAGGGGGCCACCATTCAATTACTAGAGGGGGGGGGGCTGGAGTTTTTGAACTGGATCAATATTTATTTCACCTCCTGTCTGCAATATTTTATTTATTTCACACTTTTTCTCAAGCAAAATATTTATTTCGCTTTCTTAGTACTTATTTTGTTTGTCTACAAAGCTGGATCCCAAAGTTTTGATGTGGGGGTTCAGGAGACGACCGAAGTGAAGCATTTCAAACTTAAATGTCATTTAATGATGCCGAACGAGGCGAGACAGCAAGAATTTTGAAGGCCATCAAAAATTGATTTACAACATGTCCTTCAGACATTTTTTTATTTCATGAAAAATAAATCCTCTAAAAATTATTTTAAAAATACTCCAGCCCCCCCCCCCCCCTTGAAATTTATTGATGGCCCCCTTATGTGTATCTCTACTTATGTGGGAGACTTCAATGTAGCAACCTAAGACGACGTGGACATGCTGGGGTCAAAATGATGTATGCTTCCGGTTACATTTGGAAAGGCCTTGTTTAATTCGCAATGATCTCAAAATAGTTTAGTGATCCGGTTTGCTTCGGTTTGTATACCGACCAACTCACAGACCGACCTACATACTGACTTACCGACAGATTGCATCAGAGACCGACCAACAGATACAGATCTCACTAACCAACATACTCAGACCTATCCACTTACGACCGACCCACAGACTGACCAACCTACAGACCGACCCACACACCGACCAACTCACAGACTGGGACTAGGGCCTTTTCGAGAAAGGTGTCAAAAACCTGTTTTTTCTGGTGTATTAGGTGCTGCGGGGTTCACTGGGCCACCTTGGTGCCGAATGTATTTTATTTGTTTTATTTCTCCCGAAATGTTAACCTTTTTATCAGGTGGTATTGCGGATAGGGGGTTCTATCTGGTCCACTCAGGACTTCTTGAGAAATTTGTCAAGAACCTGTTTTATATGGTATGTTATGTGCGGCCCATAAGAATGTATATATATAATATATATATATATATATGTTGTACATAAGTATTGATATTTAAGTACTTAATAATCTACCGACAGCAGACAATTTTGACACTGATTACTTCCAGGTATTATGGTTATTTCTACGGGGGGGGGGGGGGAGGGGTTACGGAGATGATTGCTAGTAGTAGCACTTTTCGCCCCCGTCCGGGAAGGGTCATTAGGGATCTGTTCCGTCTGTTGCATGCTGTGCGGCTTGGTATGCAAGCACTAGTCTACAGCAATCATCCGAGGGAAACTGCAGCCTCCTCGTATCTGGCCATAATCTTCGGGCGGATTGACAGTTTTAAAAACGCTGGTTCCTCGGCACAACACCGGAGCCAGTGCTGCACCCGCATCAGTGCAGGCACTGGTGTAAGCTGTGGTAGCCTTAAATAACCGGCAATAGAGTGTTTGACATCAGGTCTCTCACGTGGAATGAATGGTGTTGCCCCTGCTATTGCTGGCTACTCTGAGGATTATCCGACCTGGGGAGAGTGGAGATATGCGAAATGCCACGGAGTTCAGCATTAAATTCCATAGCGAAACCCTCCAGCCGTCTGGGAATGTCTGGAGGTGAATTCCCTAGACATGCCCAGAACCCCTTATCGGGCAAGCAAAGGAAAACGCTCTCAATAACCCACCATGCCCTATCACCCCCACCCTCACATCATCATCTGTATTCATTTATCTCATCAATTGACTACAACGTTTTTATCGTATTATAATGTCACTTAAATGACCATTTGTGCCGAAAAGTGACTACTACTACTATTTATACGGGCGACAGAATATTGCTGAGGTCGACAGAAGCCAATTCCGAATAATAAAAATAAAACTAAAGTTTTATTCTGGCTGACAGCAGACTGTTCCGACATTACAATTGATGAGGACTACAAGATGAAGTATGATGCCGACAACAAATGAAAAGTCAGGCCGACAGTAGATAATTCAAACTTTGATATATAAATATATATAAATAAAGAAAAATTAGACTGTACAACTCGACAGCACACAATTTCGACAGTAATATAAATGGATGTTGCAAGTTGAAAACTAAGCCGACAGAGAACACGCAAATAAAAATGAATATTAATAGTCAAAAGTAAAGCCGAAAGAAGTCAGTTACGCCAGTAATATAACAGTTGAGGTAGAAACCGACAGAAAATAATTCCGACAGGAACAGAAATGTAAATTTTAAAGTAAAACCGACAAAAGACAACTCCGACATGATTATAAATGTAAATGAAAATTAGAAGTGAAGACAATTACGGCGAGAATATCAATGACAAAATTAAAAGTGAAGCCCACAGAAGACAATTCCTAAGCGAATATAAATAAAAATAAGAAGTTAAAAGTGAAGCCGACATAAGACAACACCGACATGAATATAAATGAAAATTAGAACTGAGAAATTGAGAGAAGACAATTCCGAATAAAAATTAAAATTAGAAATCGAGGGAACATATTATCAATACAATTTCTTTTCCAGTCAGAAGTGTCTTCTGGCGGTCTGATCAATGACAATTAGAGAATTATTTGATTTCAAGTCGGAAGTGTCTTCGTCGGCCTGATAAATGACAAATGGAAGAAATCTAATTTCCCGTCGAGTCGAACGTGTCTCCTCTCAGACTAATAAATGACAGATGGAAGATACATGTAATTTAATTTCGCGTCGGAAGTGTGTTGTGTCGGCCGGATAAATGACAAATGAAAAATAATTTTACTTTAAGTCGGAAGTGTCTTCTGTCTGCCCGATTAATCACAAGTGTCGGAAGATAAAAACATTTCGAAAAGGAATTGTCTTCTGTCGGCCTGATAAATGACAAATGGAAGAAAAATTCCAGTCGGAAGCGTCTTCTGTCGGTCTGATAAATGACAAATAGAAGACAATTTTACGTCGAGTCGGAAGTGTCTTCTGTCGGCCTGATTAATGACGAATAGAATATAATTTAATTTCTGTAGGAAGTGTCTTCTGTCGACTTGATCAATGACGGGTCGGGAGTGTCTTCTGCTGGCCTGATAAATAACAAATGGAAGATAATTTTATTTCAGGTCGGAAGTGTCTTCTGTCGGCCTGATTAATGACAAATAGAAGATAATTTAATTGCATTGCTATGGATTTTAAAAAATGGGTTACTTGGAATATTAACTACATTTGCAAATGTTGTTGACATGTGAGTTCAGAGTCACCTGGTGTATTGTGTAGAACAAACACAGCTCTGAACTTATATCAGTGTGACTCGCTAGATGGCGGAACATGGTCTCATCATGTAATGCGAGAAAACTGTTGAACTTTAGCGGAGGGAGATTTACCAGAGCGGGTCAGAGCCTACTCTACTATGACCACTTTAGTGCGAGCCTACTCTACTGTGACCAATCATGATGCAGAGACGGCGGCAGTGGTGAAGATTTAATGAGAAGGTTTATTGGCGGGGCGCTGGTGCAGAGATTAAAGAGGAAACAGCACAATCAGTTTGGATAATATACCTTTAAGATATTACTATATTATAAAATTAATCGCCATTCATGATCCGTTTGATTCGTAAATATGTGATATCTACATTTTAAACATCATAGAACATATATTTTAGTTGAATCTATATGATCGACTGATGATGTGACTTCAAATTGAGATGTTCACGTATTCTGATGAGTGAATGATCTGTAAGATTTAGCGTGGTGGCGACTTTGAAATTGGATGAAGGACCCGCTTTTACAGCCCTGCTTTTTTAATTCCCATTGAAATCTTGTGTGTGAGCTTGTGTTCACGATTAACTGTTGGTGTACATTGTTGATGCATTTCTTGGTGTACAATGTTGATATTATTCACCTGGTGTACAATGTTGATATTTTAAGTATAAAAATTATCTTAAATTATAGATTGCAATTTTTTATTTTTATTTAATGACACCTTTCAATTTGAGACCATTGTTCTCGTCGTTGCTGAGATCCCAGTAAACACAAAATATTTGTATAACAATTATACAATGGTGGGCCAACTATAACCATGTGATGAAGCCATGTGATAAAGCTAATCATCATTTCAGTGAATACTGGATTGGTAAATTCTATTATCTGAATTCTAGCAAGGCTCATTTATCTGAGGTTTGACGGATTGGGTAGATCTGGAGTAGAGTATCTCAAGGTATTTACCTTAAAACCGATGATCACCAATAACAATCATAATGAAATGCATAACATATTGCAGCCTACACTCCCGCATTAATTTTTTTCATTAATATAAATATTTTCTCTTCATTTGATGCAAGAATTGGAGACGCTGACCCAATGCTGGCCTAGTGACGGCCCAACGTCTGCGACGCTGGCCCAACAATAGGCCATCATCGGGTCGGCGTGCCGTGTTTTCTGTGTCCTTGGTCCATTTTTCTACTGACATAAATCCTGTAGCGCTGGAAATATTTGTATATAAACCACGGAGACCAAGGTTTTTTAAATTTAAATTCACCATAATGGCTTAATTAGCTCTTTCCGCTTCATTTGACTACCTATGTTATGGGTGTACGACCATTTATTTATTTATTTATTCAACCTCGAAGGATAGAGACAGTATACATAAATAGAACATGCAATACACACATTTAAAACATACAAATACATTATAAAATGATATTGGTCAGGTCCATAAGGAAGTGTCTATTTACCCCGTCACGGGGTGTGCAAGAAGACTAAAACCCTTATTTAACCCGACAATGACAACCAATCGAAATCGTTCTTTCAATGCCCTGCTGTCAATGTTTGTTTTTTGGCGCTCCTTCACGGAACTGAATAGCCTACACCAGGACCTTATGCAAATGAACAGGTAAGTTATGCCGCGTGAAAATAAACTTTTACACTGTAAATATAGGCCTATCCCTCACACATGACAACTATTATCGCTTGCAACATTTACAAAAAAATATGAAAGCTGGAATACAACCAAATATATGTGAATTGACAACTACGTGTATTATCGTCCGTGGCCGCATTTGATTACGACGCCCGATGTGCATTTTACATTGCTTAGTATCTGAGACATTCACCCAAGGTGACTGTATTGTTGGTCCACCGTCTACGACACCAACATTAAATCAACATTGGGTAAATAAAGGCCTATAGTCAACTTAATGACGGGAAATGCCGGCCGCAGATCCAGGGCGGGGGAGGGGGGACGGCCCCGCTTTTTTTGCCACATTATTTTAAAAAGCCACCCAAATTGACCTAAATATACCAACAAAAAACTTAGGGGCCGGCCGCCCCCCCCCACGTTTATTTTTTTTTATATCCTGAAAAAAAACCTGGGCTAAATAACAATAAAAGCCTTCTTATAATATAACCCACATAAAAACAAGTGGGTCATATACTATTTCAATCTTCGTCTTCAACGCACATAAAATCACCCGGAATAAATAACTATATCAATCTATATATGTGGCCTACTTATTTAACCCACATCAAAGCATCCAGGCTAAATAACTATTTCCACATCGAACAACCCGTGCTAAATAACAATTCCAACCTTCTAATTGACCCGCATTTAAGAACCCAGACTATATACCTATTTCAACGTTTGTATTTAGCCCACAACAAAGCATCTGGGTTATAAACGTTTACAGCCTTCTTATTTAACCCACAGAAAAGCAGCTGGGTAATATAGAACTAGGCCTATCTCAACCTTTATATTTCATCCACACCAAATCCGTCTTCAACCCACATCAAATCACCGGGGATAAATAACTATGTCAACCTATGTACTTATTTAACTCACAACAAAGCATCCAGGCTAAATAACTATTTCCACATCAAACAACCCGGGCTAAATAACAATTCCAACCTTCTTATTTAACTCGCCATTAATAACCCAGAGTATATACCTATTTCAACCTTCGTATTTAGCCCACAAAAAAAGCATCAGGGTTATAAACGTTTACAACATTCCCATTTAACCCACAAAAAAGCAGAACATACTGTATACCTCCTATTTCTACCTTCATAGCTTCCAGCCCACAGAAAATCTATTTAACCCAAATAAAAGCAAGTAGGTTTTATAACTTTTCAACCGACATATTTATTTAGCCCACAGAAAAGAACCCGGGCTAAACAACAATTTCACCCTTCTTTATGCCTACATGTAATAAAGCACCCAGACATATTTCAACCTTCTTATTTAGCCCACTACAATGCACCTGGGTTATATAATTTTACAACCTTCTTATTTAACACACAGAAAAACAACTGGGTTACAGAGCGATTTTCCAATCTTCATATTTAATCAACAACAAATACACCGGGCTAGATTACTGTCCCAACCTTCTTATTCAACCCGCAGAAAATCAACTGGGCTATTAAACTATTTGAACCTTTTTAACCTACAGAAAAACAGCTGGTTATAGAAATATTTTCGTATTCAATCCACATCAAATCCACTGGGTTAAATAACTATTCCAACCTTTCTTATTTAAACCACAGAAAAGCAGCAGGGTTATTTCAACATGTCTGAGCAAGGTAATCTAAAGTATATCTTGTGCAAAATATGCGCTATGAGCGCTAGAACATAAATCGTTGTTGCTACACAGTACACTTACGTAGCAGAATTGCGTTCTCGTAATGATTAAATTATGCTATAGTGATATTTGTTTTTGTTTTCTTTGTACAGGATAAAGGTACAGCGATACAATTTTTATATCATTCTCCTGGAGACACGACTGCACCGTATACACATGATACAGTAGTGTATGAGAGATAAAAATGTAAGTATGCCTATCTACCTAATTTATGTGGTACTCAACAAATATTTAAGTTCTTGTAGTTATCATATTGTAATTTTTTTTATCAAAATATTAAATGAAAATTTCGAATTTGATCACCACGAATAGAACATATTTAATTTTTTTTTATTCAATTGATCCATTCATTATTTTATTTTCAGCGAGACGCCGGTGGTTTTAGAAGAATATATATGGACACTCTATATGAACACTCAAAGTCACTGGCTATATTTGTTTTATCTGTATAAGAAACATAAACAAAATCGACATTATTTTTGTGTGATATGACTTTCTTAATGTTTAAAAATTAATAAATGTTCGCAGAGTAACACAAAAGTTATCCACAAAAGGATTACCTACTTCTTGTCTGTACATTAATAAATTATCTAGTAGCTATACCAACTACCATTATATAGTTCCGGTACAGTTGTAAACAAAGCACTAAATTATATTACTTACATTTTATTAATAAACAGGATAGTAGGCCTATCCCCTTACACTTTTCACAATCCGATAGAATACTATTATATGTACACAGAAGTAAAATACAGAAAATATGTGCCCCTGAGCCCTTGTTGAAATGATGTGTTTTCCCTATGACAATCACTAATAATCATTGCGCTATGACCAAAACCTTTTCATTGCGTACTCAGGCAGGTAAGTGCCTACATACAAAAGTATGAGTAATACGGACTAGTGGTACTTGGGATTACGCGTTCACAATGTATCTTTGCCTTTTTTGAAAAAAAACAATTTCACCATACATTCTATAGTTCCTCAAATATTATTATAAACATAAACACAATGCTATTTCAAAACTTTTTGGTAAACCATAAATGGTACCTTGGATAAAGGCGATAATAACTTAATCTAAACAACCGATGATAATAGTGTTCACTTTGCCCTAATCAGTCTTAATACAAGGACAAATTGAACAGATTGTTACTACCCTCAGAAACGCATAGTCGTCACAGACTGGAAGAGGATGAACCATGGGCCTACTCACAAAACAGAAGGCGAATAGTATAAATTAATTCACAAATATGTATTTTTTTGTTTATAGCTAAATGTAATAATGATAACAGTAATTTGAAACATGTATTGCAGTAATATCGTGCGCTCACTATGTGACCTCAGGAATAAGTCTCCGTCATGGAGTGGTATAAAAAATATACTTTACAACTTAAATCTGATTCAACCCATCAACATTGCCCAGTTAAAAACAAGTCAGACGTTTCACCTAACTGATTAAAATATTCACACAATGCTGAAATATTTGCGTATCAACCATGGGGACCAAAGAGTTGTTCCAATTTGAAATCATCACAAATAGCTTAGTTAGCTCTTTCTGCTGCATTTGAATATCTATGTTATGGGTCTACGGTCATAACAATTCGCTAATTCCTTTCAGTGCGGGAGTCGTTTACGTCTAATGACGGTCCCCGCGCTTAAAGGGTTCAGAATAATTTAGGGAAAGTATCACGGTAAAATATAAGCTCCGTTAGTCTCCACCATAGCGGTATAATGGCCAAAACTAGAAGGAACTACCACTAACGTGCTAGTGAGTTTGAACGGGGCCATTGTTTCTGAAGGAGCGCGAGAGCGCGAGCGCGAGAACCAAAGACAGACAGCGTCAGAGCAAGAGACAGAGCCAGAGACAGAACCAAAGACAGACTGAGACAGAGCCAGAGACAGACTGAGACAGAGCCAGAGACAGAGTCAGACAGAGACATAGCCTGAGACAGAGCCCTAGACAGAGACAGACAGAGGCAGAGCCAGAGACAGACAGAACCAGATACAGAGCCAGAGACAGACTGAGACAGAACCAGAGACAGCGCCAGAGACAGAATCAGAGCCAGAGACAGAGCCATAGACAGAGACAGACAGAGAGTGAGACACATATTGAATTTTTACGAGTGAGCGGGGAAGAAACATTTTGCTTTTTTCTAACTTGAAGGTCAGAGTGGGGTTCGAACCCGCGATTTCCAACTTATCGGATTAACAATGATTATTATCGGAAAGTTGTGCTTAATATTTTATACAACGGATATTTGAATTCTGAGCAACATGTATAATTATAATTTGACACAAACATATGTTAGTAATAATGCATTAAAACAATTACAGAATAATTATCTTCTATATTATATTGATTACAGGCTCTATAAAGGGGCAAATGATCTATTTCTTCGACCCAGTAAACAATAAACCTTAGCCCACTGTCTGCAACACGGGCCCAACGTTAAACCAACATTGTATTGACGTATCGTGTTATCGGGAACACGCTTTTAAATTGTGTATGCTGTGTACACAAATTGTATGCATTTTGGATGTGGGTAACCATCATTTGTGTGCATGAACGTTGATCAAACTGTAAAACCAGCCGGTTTTAACGGCATTCTGAAGTTTTGTTCAAGGTATAGTCAACTGTCAAAATACACTGGACAAGGGTGTCCTCAGAATGCAACAGTGGCCCCTGGACATTCCACAGTTATCAGCCAAGATTATAATACTATAATGCGTTTCATACACATCGCCGCATTATGAACAAGTTCCCAAATCATATAAGCTCTATATACTTGAGCGACATCTATGAGCAAATAATTCACCAATTCTCTTATGTGTGCTTAGTGTTGAGACACAAACAGTTGTGCTGCCATGGGGGTCTGGAAACAGTTGCCTCACGGCATATTAACAGTGAGAGCTTTCCCAGCCAACACAGCACACTCACCAAATGTTGGTTTAATGTCGGTCAACGTCGCAGACGTTGGTCTAACATTAAAACAACTTTGGGCCAATTTCTCGTTGGAGTAGTATCTTGTAATTAGTTCAGTTGCTGATATTAATATAGTCAAAGTGTACTCTATAGGCTAATGTAGGCCTTCACCTGACCGTCCCACGCATTCCCATTTCGCAGTTGTATGTTTAGTTACACTCGTGTTAACGCTAAGCTCGGGTTTGGTAAAACCTCTTTCATGAATACGCCTGATAGTGTACAATATGACAGTGGATCAAAACGTGAAATCACTCAACTAATGCTTTGCTATGATTTTACCAGATTGATGTTGTTTAGATATTATTAATTCTTAATCGTCATCTTACGCCGTAAAACTGACTGACATCAGGTCACATCCAGCTAACGCGAGACGTTGACCCAATGCTGGGGTATTACTAGTCCTCTGTCTGCGACGCTGGCACAGCATTACACAAACATTGGTTCCCGACATTCCGTGTTAAGACGCTGCTCCAACATGAAGCTAACATTGGTTCAACGTCTCGGCCAGGTGTGCTGGGTATCCGTCCCGCTCAGATATCTGTGTATGTTGTTGGCATTGCTCTTTTGTCAACCTAACAACCTAGTAAATATTATTGTATAATTGGCGGTTAAAGGGACATGCCCAGGTCTAAAATCATCAAAAAATCAGTGATTTTATTTTAGCTTATTAATATGACCACTTAACAGTTAGGCTAGATATAGAGACGAAATTCCCGTAATTCTTATTTTTTGACATGGTTGTCAATAATTAGAAATCAGGAATTCGTCTCTATATCTAGCCTAACTGGTGAATGCGCGGCACAAAAATTAAAAAACTTTTGCATTTTTAGTCTATGGACATGTTTACATCATATGGTCATATTAATATTAAAAAAAAAAACACCGATTATTTTATGATTTTAGCCTGGGCATGTCCCTTTAAAGGGCATTTGCATGGTGAACTTCTGTGAAACTCAATAGCTTTGACCTGCAATGTTTTCACAGAGCTATCTGATACAATAAAGTATGGGGGAGGGGGGTATTATATAACATTGTTTTCACCGAGTATCCGTTCACAAGGGTTTCCGATGACGTCACTGCGTTTCACAGAATTCTGTGAAACGCAGTGACGTCACTCGGTGAAAACAAGGTTATATAAGAACCCTCCCCCATACTTCATTGTATTGGCAAGCTCGGTGAAAACAAAAGAGGTCGAGGTCATTGAATTTCACAAAATTCGCAAGTCGACTATTTTATTCTATACACTCTGCAGGAAAAGAGACGAATTGCGGACAAACCATGGGGAATCAAGATAATTAAAATAGGCATTTTTGCAGAGTTTGCTCAGGCGAAGAACATAAAATAAACCGATTGAAAAATACTAAACACTTTTTTTATGGGAGCGATGTAATTTTTTTTACTAATGCTGCTCGCACACATAGGCGAATATGCTTGCGAATGTGCTTACGAATGAAAAGATTCGACATTCGTTCAAAATTCGCAACACTCGCCGAGTATTTGTAAGCGTTTGTAACAAATTCGTAACGTTCGCAAGTCATTCTCCACTTGCTTACGAATATCGACCAGTTTAGGAAGCGTCTCCTAAATTTCAGCGAATGTTGCGAATACTGTCATTCGCCGTCAATATTCGTAAGCATTCGCAAGCCATTGGTAACGTTGGTAAGGCATTCGGAAGCACTTGCAACGTTCGTAAGGCATTTGCAAGCCGTTTGTAACGTTCGCCGTTTCCCATCCCTTGCGAATGTCTTACCACTGTTAAATTCAAGAAAACAATGAGCCCAGCGTCATATTCACTCCGTATTTATACCAATCACGGCCTCGTCATCAAATATTCGCATTATTCGTAAGAAAATGGCAAGACAATGGCAACGTTGGTAAGACATTCGTATCATTCATAAGTACGTTTGTAACGTTTTCAAGCCCATTTGTAAGCACTCGCAAGCATTCATAACATTCGCAAGTCAGTCGCAGCATTTATTCTTAAGACCATTTGCACCATTCGCAACGATTGTCAGCAATTCGTAAGGCATTGGCAAGCATTCGCAGTGCATTTGCAACATATTCGTAAAAAGAGGTCGAGGGATGACTGAGGTGAAAATATTCGCTTTCTGTTCACAATTTTTCTGGCGAATTCACTGCGAATTTCAAAGATACATATTCGCTAGCATATTCGCTTATGTGTGAAAGCAGCATTATGCAAATTATCCATAAATTATTGGCCTCATGTTAACCCATGTGCTGCTGGGACCTCGTGTTAACCCTTGTGCTGCTAGGACCTCGTGTTAACCCTTGTGATGCTGGGACCTCGTGTTAACCATTGTGCTGCTAGGGCCTCGTCTTGACCCTTGTGCTGCTAGGACCTCGTGTTAACCCTTGTGATGCTGGGACCGGATACATACGCTTTTAAGCATGTGCCAAACATTGAAATTGATAAAATATTATTTAGTAGATCTTTATGCTAAATTAATCAGATAATTCACTTTGGGAAATGTCTATTTTTCATAAATAAATATATTTTTCCTGACTTGGAGCTGGAATTTGCGTTGGCGGAAATAATCGCTTGAACAATAGATCATAGTCGTCGATGATCGGTATACAGTAACCTATTGTTCTGAACTTGTATGTTCCATCGGTTTCATCCATCCATTTACAAAATTCTATACAACTACAAAAATCATTCCATTTGTTAATGCTGTTTATTTTTGGTAGAAACAGTCTAGCATTAGGCTGTCATTGCACAATTAATTAATGTGCAGTGCTTTCACAATGTTGACTTCGCGTACATAGGCCTACAGCAAGGTAGAAGACTGTGGTGTGGTTTACATGTTTTGCCACACACTCCACTGCTTCTGAAACAGATTCTGAAGACTGCAAACTATATTGAACATCAGTGTACCGTACATTATAATTACCTGACACGTCATCTTATTTAACCCATTAAGTGATTTAATTGAGAAAGTTTCTCTCACTTGAAGCTGTGTCTTCCTGACGCGATACACAGCTTCACATGAGAGAACATTTGTATTTCTGCTTTTTTTTTACAGATTCGTCAAACAGTCATGTTTAAATCTTTCTGTGGATTGAAGACAAAATTCACCTTGAAAACGTATGCCTACTATTGAAATATCAATACAATGTTAAAAATAATATAGTTGTCATCGACACATAGAGGGTTCAATCGTCGAAGAAACAGCCTGACCTTTCCTACAGGCAAGTCGTGGCACAAACATGGGGCGCTGATCCCATGTTGGTTTGATGCTGGGCCAGCGTCGCAGATTGTAAGCCAACATTAAAAAAACATGAGCCGAACCTATTCTGTTTGTTGGGACTACAACCTTAATATCACTTGCCACAAATATAATCTAATTATAACCGTAATCTAAAAACAATTCATGGTCATGGTTAGCGCTTAAAAGGTAAATGAATAACAGTAAATGAATAATTGATAAATGGCCTTAGTACGATAACTGTGAGGCGTTTGGGTTGGTGGTGACTGTTTCAATGATGACTGTACATACGAGACACTATGTGTCGAATGTCATTGGCACATAACGATGGTGAAATTATCAATGTTTGTATTCTAAAATGATGAGTAGTAATAACGTATATGACTAGACCTGGGTTATTTGACACTCAAACAATTAACCTAAATTTATGTCTTATAACCTACATTCCCCATTGGGCTCGGACATAAACCCTTGACCAGTGTTGACGCACCTTAAAAATTTTTGAAAACTAGTAATTTATACTAGATTGGAATTGTGACTTTTCAAGTAACAATAATATTTGGGCTAGGTTTTATGAGTTTTTGTGGCGGCCATTTTAAATTTTGTTGGGTTATTTTAACTATGACAGATTGATTGGAATTTCGCGTATGAGTTTTTTGGCAGCCATTCTGAACTGGAATTTTAGACTTCAGACTTCGGACTTCAAATTTTAGAAGTCCCCACTGAGCTTTTGCACTTGTAAATAGATATATATTTGTTTTCAAATGGAATCACATTCAGAGTGCCCAGTACACACTTGTCTCTTTGTTGACTTAATGTTGTATCACTATCCCAGATGCTAGCCCAAAATTAAAACAACATTGTTTCAACTTTTTGTGTTTGAATAGAATTGTGACTGTTCTTTTGAGGTTTCAACTGTCCATACCTAATACACAATATTGGTTTAATACTGGGCCACTGTCTGCGATGCTGGCCCGGAATTAAAACATTGGATAAATGTATTTTTATTATCAAATCTAGAAACTAAAGGGTGGAGTCAGTCTGGACATAGGGGCACCCTGTTAATCCCTCCTGGCAATGAATGGAGAATCACACGACGTGTACACTATTGAACCAACATTGGACCCTATCATAGGCCTACTGCCGTGCAATCCAAAAGGCAGTATCTGCTCACTTTACAAGTAAGCAGATACTGCCTTTTAAATTTAAAGAGCAGCATAGTGCAGTATCTGCTCACTTTACAAGTAAGCAGGAACTGCCTTTTGCCATTCAAGAGTATAATGATGGATAAATCCAGAAGAAGATAGAAAAGTCATAGCACCCCTCCTGACTACTCTGGGAATGTTGTGTCAAAATTTCAAGTTGATTAGATTAAAACTCAGGGAGAAATAGCGTCTTACAAAAACGTGCCAAGAATAATAAGTTTAAAGTTCCGTTGAAAACTCAATATATTTGGGCATAGCCCAAATATAAATATTAATGTAACATGAGGCCATTCTGCTCTCCGTATGCCCGAAGCTAGGTTACTGTGAGTTCAGCTATAACAGTGCTGTAACCTTCAGTTTAACGCTAACCGGTATGCCAGAAGCTAGTTCTGGCTTAAAGGGACCCCTTGGGATAAGACATTTTCAATGTTGTCAATTTTGAAAATTGTATTTATTTGAAGCTATATAGCCTACTGATCTTAACTAAAAATACAAACAAGTCAAAAAACAATTTTAAAGCACCGAAAAAGAGTGAAATACAGTGTAGTTATATTTCCAGGTCGTATATTGCCATGTAAACAAAACAAGTCAGCAATATACCGCACTTTACAACACATATTCCCACCTCTTGGACGGTAAGATCAGAGCAATCGCCGCTAATTGGTGTCTTATAGTCAGGACATAGGGGGATACACCTGCAGCACTGATTGTCTGCCCAACGCTGGGCCGACAGCATCACCATGTGGTCCAATGCTGTAGGAACATTTAACCGTCCTTTAGCACAAGTGTTTAGGTATACAAAAAGTTTGTTTGGGTTTTAGGCGGATTCATAGAAATGTTGATAATTTTTTTTTTTAATCTAAAAACTATGAAAAAAAAAATTCATGATCTGGGGGATACACTACTTCATTACAAAACTAAAAACGAAAATTGATGTCATCCCAAGGAGCTGCTTTAACACGATGCTAAACCGGTGTGTTATGTTGCCAGAAGTTAACCATTTAGCTTTAGGTTAAGGAAGTTGATGGCAATAGCAACTTGAAATCAAATCCTGAAAATAGCTAAATTATCATAATTATCCATGGAATACTAATAGACGACACTCATAATTGTGTGGACATGGTGGAGTCATTAGAAAAAAATCAACATTATAACATATTTTTGTTATATTTGATGGAAATGCAAATCAAAATACTTTTTAAGACATTGCAGGTATCAACTTCTTTATTTTCAAATCAGTGATGTACCAAACAAAATTAATTTACAGGATGCGACGTAGGCCTATTCACTTAAATTCACTGTTTGAGGACATAACCTGGACGATTATATCTACGTACATCCACGCATTTACCAGAGACATCACAAAGTAGCTACTTATCCACGTATTCATTGTGAATAAGATAACAGGTAGGTAGGTGTATTTGTAAATCAGATTATAAAAAGCTTGTTGTTCTGAATGAAACTGTATAATTATTCGCTGATATTTCCAGTGTGTTAATAATGTTACTATGTCAATCTGACTATTATTAACATTAGAAAAATGAAATGAACATTTATAGAAATTAAATAACTCGGATCAGTTAATCTTTGTTTCTTTTTAATACCTGACTTTCTGGTGACATATCAAAATGCCATATAATTTGCATAGAGGTGGATATCAGCTAAAGTCGCTCTTAAACTCGCTATTATATGAGTTAAAGATTAAACATGTGTGCTAAAGTTGTTGTATGCGGACCACTGGCTAAAAGGGTAGGGTGGTATGGGGGAAGGGTGATGGGGAGGGTATTGGGAGGAGGGTGTTGGAGTGGGGAGATCTCGTATTTCCTTTATATAGTCAAATAACCCACAATTTGTTAAATAAGTGTTGGTTATTTAGAAGAAAGTTTGAATTTTTTGACAGGAAATATGGATTATTAGAAAGAAAAGTTTTTACAGCATAACTTGATTCAGCAATCGTTTAAAGAAATATTTTTTTTCTAATGCTGTAATTGTAGATACTGCATTTTGTCTTTTCACGTTACACCAGCACCAGCTCTCTCTCTCTCTCTCACTCAACTCAAATAGCAGCGGTAAACGCTGCTGAACAAGTGTATTTAAAAGCAAAGACTATCAATGATAGTTCTTGGTTACCAGCATATGTATGAAAACTAATTCTTATCAAAGATAAGGATTAACCAACATTAATTAAATTGCACAAAAACGTCCTGGAGTCCATCCAACTCAAAAACCTAATAATATTGAGATTACA
Source organism: Flabesymbios commensalis (assembly GCA_964017125.1). NCBI lineage: Eukaryota > Metazoa > Annelida > Polychaeta > Terebellida > Flabelligeridae > Flabesymbios > Flabesymbios commensalis. The sequence continues at coordinate 11,902,871 of OZ024911.1, read as the reverse complement.
TTTATAACTTTCTCCGTTGTAAAATATTATTTCTGTAACGGAAATGATGGAACGGTAAGATATTCTTAATATGTATATTTTTAGTGGGATTGCCACATATGGATACATATATTCCGGATGCCAGCGCTCGATCACTGATATATCCTTCCCTCCGAGGTAAAGGGTCTCATATACCACTCATATGAGTGGCAGATATGACCCTTTTGCTCCGAGGGTGGCGATATATCTATAGCCTCTTGTACGTTATATGTCAGATATGTACTACTAAATACAACGCATCAGTTTTAACAAGGTAATAAAAACAAACTATATATGACAGGAAATATGTTTATTGCATGTCATGATCGTCACATAATCATATTTGACCGAGGTGGATAAACTGAGATGACATAAATAATATATCATGAAAAGATAAGCAAAGCAAATGTTAGACACCATATCTATGTAAGATTTAAGCATGATGCTAATTCAGCGTCTTCAAGGCATGGAAAGCTACTGGCAGTGTGTATTCATCAAGGGGTCGCATATTTACATCATGGGGTCGCATATATTCTGGTTTTCATTTTTTATTAGCACATTAAGTACCACCTTTTAAACATGTTAAAGATAAAATGTGACATCAATCACCATTTTTTAAAAACAGTTGACCGCCATTTTGTCAAATCTGAATAATTTTCACTCACTTGAAGTTGTGGATCGCGTCAGCGAGACACAACTTCAAGTGGGTGAAAATTCAGATTGAATAATTTGGCGGCTAAAGAGTTAAATCAGCCACATCGTCCCGAGCAGGCATGCCTGGTTGTGTAGTATAAACCTCCATGACAAGAAGAAAATGTGTTTATATTAAGATTAGAGGTGAGCGACGACAGGCCAATTAGGTGCTAAGTGGTCATGTAGTCAAAAACTAGGTTTTCTCAAAGATGATTATAGCCTGAAGACATTGCAGAATATGTTCCTCTTCATTGAGGTGCGAGAACGGTTCTATCGCAAGCGCAGGAGGCCGCTTCTACGTAACCAACCTCTCCTGAAAAAAAAGACATATTATTTATTTTAATTGGCGTCTTGAATAAAACACAATTTCCATGACAGGAAATACGACTGTCTATAATTACTTGTTAAGAAATGTATATATACATTCTTACTGTGCGCAAAACAAAAGGTATTTTGACCATACATAGTATTAAATGACCCTCCTTTGCGGTCCATAAGGAATCGCAGTGGCTTACCTCAAGAGCGCAAAATAAGTGTCACAATACCACCTGAAGACGCAGTTGGCGAAACAGTAATGGTTATAATAATGATCTAACAGCAAAAATAAACCTGTCGATCATGCCTATTCCAGGCCTATTTTTACATCGTATGGTATGTATTTATATATATTTATATATATATATATATATATATATATATATATATATATATATATATATATATATATATATATATATATATATTATATATTCGTGTATCATTGCACCTTTAAGTCGTAGTACATACCTCCGGGGCAATTCGCAATCTTTACTACCGATTTTGTGATATGGCAGCACCTGAAGTTGTTTATAGTTCTCAGCTGTCCATCCACTGCGTCTATATAGTAAGTCTGAAACGTGTAGCCGCCACCACAGAACCCCCCGCAGTGCGCAGTCCTCACTGTGCAGTCTGGGGTTAAGTATGACTCCTCCCACACCAGGCCACAGCCTAGGAGAAAATAAAAAATACGTTGTCATGGTATATATTTTCCCGATCTGGAATGATTTGAATATAATTCACTATTCATTTCTGCGCAATATTTGAAGTCGATGTAGATTAGTAGTTCTCGTTCTTTATCAGTGTTGTGTCAATAATATAGATCACCTATATAGATCACCTAATTGACACCGTCATTGCGTAACATACTATGGTGATTTTTAAGCCTATCTTTCTGTGTGCGCTGCTGCCTATTCATGTAGCAGGGAGTGAACCGTGAGCATCGACTGCCCTCGTTTTCAACGAGACGTAATGTTTCTTCCCCGTTCACACGTAAATATGTACGTGTAGATAAAAACTAACTCACATGTAACAAGATGTCTTAACAAAGTATTTAGAACGTAATTGAATGAAGTAGCATATAACTTAAACTACGTGTTATTTACATAAATCATCTGTGGATTAGTTTATGAGGATATAAGTGTGTCTTACCAGGTTGTGCCTCGGTTTTCATCATGCAACAAGCTAACATGACCACCGCTAGGAGTATTAATGTCAGCCTTTTCATGTTTTGTTTCTAGTTACACTCAATGAGATGACCTGCGATAAAATAATAATACTTGATTAATTCCAATATAATAATGTATATTCCAGTGGCTTCTGTGTCGTTCAATTAATGCTCATTTGTAATCTCCAAAATAATAAGTACCGTATCCCCACGCATAAACGCGCATGCACTTATATTTGAAGATGAACTTAGTTTTCGAAAACAGTCGCATACACTTATATTCGAACAAAAAAAATATTCTAATAAAAGTACATGCACTTTTATACGAGCATCAAATGACCTTGATAATAAACAAATGATAAATATTTTGAAATAAAAATGAAAAATTTGTAATCTTATTTGTTTTCTAACGACATTTATAGTACGTGTAACCTTATTAATGCACCATCTTGGCATCGAGACGTGTGACGTGCATTATATAAAAAAAGATTCCAAGAACACAACAAAATATTTGCGTTTACTATATAAATATAAGTCTAGTTGCCAGGCGCAAAATTTTGTTTACTGTTCCAGCAAACAGCCATCATTCCACATAGAACATGTTTGCATCCTCACAGCTATCGTCAACAGTGGCGTCCACAACTCTGTATAGGAGGGCTCAAGACGTGATCATTGTTATATAAACATAACGTTCTCATGGAATTAGAATAAAGACTTGTCCAGCCACAGAGTCTCTCCCCAACTGACATGACGCCCCCCCCACTCTCCCACCCTTTTTGAGCTGCTGTCCCCACTTGTGCATTATTTTGTCTTCGCGGATTAGTACTCCACAATGATCTGTTTAGATGAGTGCAAAGTTTATTTCAATAATTCTGGCGTCTCAGCAATAATCTGCTAAATGGGGGCGGGTGTTATGGGGGTGATTCTTATAATGTGATTTAATCGACTAATTTCTTCTTGTCGTTTAAGGTGTCAGACTTGGACACAATTCCTATTTAGAGGGGTGCACTTAGTTTTTGAAAACAAGTGCATGCACATATATTCAAACATAAAACAATTTTAAACATCCCTAAAACATGAGATTTTCACTTATAAGTGCATGCACATTTATGCGCGGGGATACGGTAATATTTGAAATAGCAATAAATAAAATTAATTGAAGTAAAAATAATATAAGATGTCTAAAATCGTTACACATAACGTAATCCGAATTATTGCATTTGATGCAATATTTTGCAATATTACACAGAATATTAAGAAATACTGATTTAATGCGCAAAGTAAAACATCGAATGAAATCTCTACTGCTCACAATACAAGAGTAGCCAATGACAAACCCATGCGTAAAGCGCTTAGCGACGCACACAACAAGTGGTTGCAGATGCAGTGGCTAAGTGTGCGCCATGTGACCGCCTGACCCAGAGTGGATATGCTGTGGCTAAGCGTGTGCCGTATGGCCTGCTGTATGGCCGCTAGCCCTGGTCAGTGGGTAGACTGAACTGCTACTGGTCATAGAGCGATTTTTGAGTAAACTAAGTTAATAATAATAGGCCTACATAAATAAACGTAAAATGATATCATTGCCTGTTTGTACTGTGATGCACTAATTAGTTAGTTTTCTAAAGCATGTAGACTATAACTTAGCGACGGATATCTCGAAAACACCCTCGACCCACGACCCTCGACCCTCGACTTCAATTTTTTTATCGTTTTTTTTGATAGTCCAGCTATTTATAAAATTCGGGAAACAATATCAGGTCAATGTTGGCTCACTGTCTGTGACACTGGCCTAACATTGGCTGAACGCCTCATGTATATTTGGGGAGAGGCACGATACGCAATATATGCGGGCACTTGATTAGGCGTATAGACTGTCATATGAGTCCCACCACTGTCTTACATTAACGCTGGCCCAACAGTGCTCCAGTCCAATGACAGCTAAGCACAGCAAACACGAATCATTGAAACAATAATGTATTAATGCTGGCCCAACGTCTGTAACGCTGGTCCAACGCTTGCGATACCGGTGCCAATGCGTGTGACTGAATGAAGCTGGGGAGTGATAAGCTGGTAATATGACTGGCAATGTTTTTTTAGGCACCAAAAAAAGAGGCATTCAATCCCATGCTCGGGTTAAAGTTAGGTAAGCGTCATAAACAGTGACCCAACATTAAAATGTGCTTGGCCAGCTGTAGGCCCACCTGTACATCATAAAGTTTTATGATGTATTATCGCGCCAATCCATGGCCACCCAGCAAACAAGATACTTTCAGCCATCGTCGGGTTAATGCTGGACCAGCGTAGCAGTCAGCCAACATCACTTGGTAGCCAAGTTAGCATCACAGTAGGTCTATATAAGTTTCCCGAATGTTATTATCATACAGAAGTTATAATTATATAAACAAACAAAAAACATTTTAAAAATGAAGTCGAGGGTCGAATGTCGTGGGTCGAGGGTCGTGGGTCGAGGGGCGAGGGGGTTGAGGGGGTCGAGGGGGTTTTCGAGACACCCCTTAGCGACCTGTCACTTACATCAGTGGACCAGTGTAAAACGTGGTATTATGTCACCTGTGGCGTCAATCACCCAGAGTCTCCTAAGTACTCACCTTGATTGTCTGAGGTTTTCACGTCTGGATGGATGTCCGACCGAGATTCAGAACAGAAGAGGTCTTTGACAAAGTGTGAGAATCAGGCATTTTTATAGCAAACATTCACCGAAGCATGACGCCAATGATTTTATGTTAATTAGAAGGAGCTAAACATTGTCTAAATGCAGTGGCAAAACATTGGACCTGGGAATCATCCAACCACCAAATATCCAGGTATGCCCCTCCCCTCAGAAAAATAGTGACCATTACTTAGTCAATACCTGGCCCTCTTTATTCTCAGCAGACGACCTGACGGTGTGTGATGGTGCACCAGCCCAGCAAACACATCAGGCTAATGTTGGCTTGATGTTTGGCCAGCGTGATACATGGTGGGTCAGCATCAACCCAGCATTGGCTGCTCGTCTGGTGCACGTTGGGAAGACTAAGCTCTGATTGTGTAGCTGTAAGGCCATTTGTTCACTCAACATCAGAGACTCTCACCACGTGCCCTGGGCTGGGGAGACACAGGGGCTCAGTGAATGCCATTTTATGCAACAATAACTAAATCATGCATTGAAAAATATCGCGCGAGAATCAATACTACTTATTTTTATAATATCTGAAATATAACACAATAAAATGTACTTGTCCAACAAACACCAGACGTTGGCCCAATGCTGGCTTAATGTCAGCCAGAATCACAGACCTAAAACCAACAAACACCAGACGTTGGCCCAATGGATTGTAGACAGTGCACCAACATTAAACCAAATTATTTATGTGCGAGACTACTGATAAAGCATTTCATATATTTTAATTGGTAGAATTGAGAAAAGTAACTAAGTTTTATTTGCTATATTTTATGTAATTTGGATGTTGCTATACAGTTTAAAATTAACTGGTATAAGAAACATAATACCATATATTGGCCATATCATTTACCCATACAGATCACATTGAGTTGATAATAGTATTTTTTATGTGTGGCTGGATAATAATAATTATTATAAAACATACGTTTTTAAAGGTAATTTTATTACCAATCTTACATCAGTCTAGAACCCTACATTGAGTTGACTACAGACATTGTAGTTCAGAGTGTACTGAGGTGTAACTAATATCGGGAATAAATCATGCAAGTGTACTATGCACTGTTCTCACAAACAAAAAAACGTTAACATTTGGTCACACATTTCAAAGATCTGAGTAAATTTTATCCACCTGAAGCTTAAGTCCGCTGTGAAATTATCATAAGTTTAAAATGAAATCATAATAACATTTTCAATGTAAAAACCTTTTAAGCCTTAGAGCGCTGACATATGTTGATATAAACCATGGAGACCAATTTGAAGTCATCATAAATGTCTTAGTTACCTATCTCAGCTTATAAACGTCATAAAAACCGTATTGACTTTTAACCCTTACAAAACTGAAAAATTGTTATATAAATCATGGAGATCAATTTGAAGTCATCTTAAATGTCTTCTTAGCTCTCTCCGCTTCGTGAGGTCACAATTTGACGTCAAGTTGAAAAAATTCCAAAAATCTGAGAAAAACTCGGATTGGTCAGACAACCACCCACCCACCGTCCTAATTTTTTTTTTTTGAAACATTTGGAAACATGGACACAACACAAAAAACACAAAAAAACACAAAAATTCCCTTAAAAATTAGTAATCCGAGTTGGGGGCTTGACCCACCCACCCACTTCCGAGTTTTTCTCGGATTTTTGGGTTTTTTTTAACTTCACAAAACCCCTAAGTCCATCTTCATACTAAAATTGTTGAATGCTTATGTATTTTTAATCCATTACAATTTCGAATTGCTGACGCAGTTTTCAACTGAAAGTTTTTGAATATGTTTCGAAATATAATTTAATGAATAACTCCATTAATTCATCGTTTCCTGGGAATGAGAGTGTCGCACATATCACTCGTATGAGTGTCACTCACCACGCTCTGACGGCACGTGATCTCACCACACAAATGCCAGTCCCATTGAAACACATATAAACTGCCTCAATTCCGCAGGCCGATTTCATCATTTTTCACCCTATTAGATATTTAGGGTGACATATCAGGATTAAGTTAGAAAAGTCTTAGATCTTACCAGCCAAGACGTGGGAATATGTGTTGTAAAGTGCGGTATATTGCTGACTTGATTTGTTTAGATGGCAATATACGACCTAGAAATATAACTACACTGTATTTCACTGTTTTTCGGTGCTTTAAAATTGTTTTTTGACTTTTTTTGTATTTTTAGTTAAGATCAGTAGGCTATATAGCTTCTAATAGATACAATTTTCAAAATTGACAACATTGGAAATGTCTCATCCCAAGGGGTCCCTTTAAGCCAAAACCAGCTTCTGGCATACCGTTAGCGTTAAACTGAAGGTTACAACACTGTTATAGCTAAACTCACACTAACCTAGCTTTGGGCATACGGAGAGCAGAATGACCTCATGTTACAATAATATTTATATTTGGGCTATGCCCAAATATATTGAGTTTTCAACGGAACTTTAAACTTATTATTCTTAGCACGTTTTTGTAAGACGCTATTTCTCCCTGAGTTTTAATCTAATCAACATGAAATTTTGATACAACATTGCCAGAGTAGTCATGGATGGATGCTATGACTTTTCTAAGTCATCCAATATGTATTTACCCATGATTTCGTGGATCACTATACTCTTGAATGGCAAAAAGCAGTTTCTGCTTACTTGTAAAGTGAGCATACACTGCACTATGCTGCTCTTCTAATTCAAAAGGCAGTATCTGCTGACTTGTAAAGTGAGCAGATACTGCCTTTTGGATTGCACGGCATTAGGCCTATAATAGGGTCCAATGTTGGTTCAATAGTGTACACGTCGGGTGATTCTCCATTCATTGCTAGGAGGGTGGACAGGGTGCCCCTATATCCAGACTGACTCCACCCTTTAGTCTCTAGATTAGATAATAAAAATACATTTATCCAATATTTTAATTCCGGGCCAGCGTCGCAGACAGTGGCCCAGTATTAAACCAATATTGTGTACTAGGTATAAACAGTTGAAACCTTAAAATAACAGTCGCAATTCTATTCAAACACAAAAAGTTGAAGCAATGTTGTTTTGATTTTGGGCTAACGTCTGGGATAGTGATACAACATTAAGTCAACAAAGAGACAAGTCAATGTGTGTACTGGGCACTCTGAATGCGATACCATTTGACAAACAAATATATATCTATTTACAAGTGCAAAAGCTCAGTGGGGACTTCTAAAATTTGAAGTCCGAAGTCTGAAGTCTAAAATTCCACTTCAGAATGGCTGCCAAAAAACTCATACGCGAAATTCCAATCAATCTGTCATAGTAAAAATAACCCAACAAAATTTAAATGGCCGCCACAGAAACTCATAAAACCTAGCCCAAATATTATTGTTACTTGAAAAGTCACAATTCCAATCTAGTATAATTTACTACTTTTCAAATATTTTTAAGGGTGCGTCAACATTGGTCAAGGGTCTATGTCCGAGCCCAATGGGGAATGTAGGTTATAAGACATAAATTTAGGTTAATTGTTTGAGTGACAATTAACCCAGGCCTAGTCATATGCGTTATTACTACTCATCATTTTAGAATACAAACATTTATAATTTCACTATCGTTATGTGTCAATGACATTTGTCCCCATAGTGTCTCGTATGTAGGCCCTACAGTCATCATTGAAACAGTCACCACCAACCCAAACGCCCCACAATCTGCGAAGCTGGCCCAGCATCAAACCAACATGGGATCAGCGACCCATGTTTGTGCCACGACTTGCCTGTAGGAAAGGTCAGGCTGCCTCTTCGATAATTGAACCCTCTATGTGTCGATGACAACTATATTATTTTTAACATTTTACTAATATTTCAATAGTAGGCATACGTTTTCAAGGTGAATTTTGTCTTCAATCTACAGAAATATTTAAACATGACTGTTTGACAAATCTGTAAAAAACAACAGAAATACAAATGTTCTCTCATGTAAAGTTGTGTATCGCGTCAGGAAGACACAGCTTCAAGTGAAAGAAACTTTCTCAATTAAATCACTTAATGGGTTAAATAAGATGACGTGTCAGGTAATTATAATGTACGGAACACTGACTTTCTGCTGCACTATGGCTCCTATGATCATCTCCCATCACATATTTGTAAATGTCTGACGTCAAAGAAGACGATAATGCCATAATAGGCCTAACATAAATCACATTGACACATCAGACATGGCGGTATGTGTTTGACTATACAGCACAAACAACACCTTCAGATAATTGTTTCACAGTTATTGGGAAGTTACTATAGGCCTTATGTAGGATATACACATTTTTTAAAAGCTATTCATCCCTGAGTTTTCCTGCTATTCTGTAAATATCAAATTGTTTCTGAACTCATACAACAGACAAGCCCCAAAAGCAAAACAAAATTACCCTCATTTACAGTCTAATGGGAGAGAAAGCTGCGTCCTAACATATATTTAGGTAATGGAAACGATAATGATTTTGTTGCCTAATACTTCGACAGCATAACCCATATTGAAGCACGTGTTGTCATGACAACATATATGTTACTGGCTAAATCAACTTTAAATCACCTCAAATGCATTTTATATTATAAAACGATCACATTATTAATCCTGTTTAATATGAGAAAAACTTGTGTAGGTGACAAAGACCACTGTATTTGGCCATGTTTTATAGTTACGTGTAGATCACAACAAGCATGGACCCTGAATTATGTGCGTGTGCAATATGTATGTAATTTCACCGTGGCTTTCTTAGATATACTCCGGAAACGTGATTGTTAGCTATTTTCGATCAGAGATGTAGGTAAAAAAGTAGGTCAAATGTCATGACCTCCAAAAGGCATATATACACTCCCTAGTAATGAGTGTGCAATATGAAATAAATTCCTCTGAAAACCTAAAATATACTCGTTTTTATTTCACATAGCCAGTTGCCATAGATATGCTCTTCCCAATATAAAAAATTTTTTTTATTGAAAACGACTCTATTGTACAAAAAATAGCTATTTCTTATAGTGTGAGAACGAAATCCATTCACGTTTCAGTTGCATTACCATATTTACCAGAAAGAGTTATTCAAGACATAAACATAAACATAAACTTGAGCATACAGACCACCCACCAATGTGTGTTCAATCTACATCAGTCAATACCTGAGCGAACTTAAGCTTAACACGTAAACATACAGGCCATAATGTGGACTCAGGCTGCCTCAACCAACCCATTGACCCATCCATTCATCAATTCATGAATGGATAGATCAATGTTGATTGATTGATTGATTGATTGATTGATTGATCGATTGATTGATTGATTGATTGATTGATCGATTGATTGATTGATTGATTGATTGATTGATTGATTGATTGATTGATTGATTGATTGATGGATGGATGGATGGATGGATTGATGGATGGATGGATGGATGGATGGATGGATGGATGGATGGATGGATGGATGGATGGATGGATGATGAATGAATGGATGGATAAATGGATAAATGAATGGATGAATGGATGGATGGATGCTGAGTACTATGATCTCCTGAAAAGAAAACATGCTCAATTCCGATTTTAGCAATGTTTTCATGATCAGATACAAGCTGGTGAATAAATAGATAGATACATGCACAGATAATTATGGGTTCTGGCTTCGTAATGGTCATAAGACATAAACAAGTGAAGGCAGTTTTCAGATGACGTGCGTTTGAACTTTTCTACTACATAATTATGTATAATTAATGGCCATGTGTAGCATTACAAATGAAAAAAACGTTTCGGGAGTAATTATTTATTGAAGAGTCGAGTATCATTTTCCTGAGAGAGGTGAATAAGGTCGAGTGTTCACATTTTTGTGGTATAATTATTCTCACAGAACTCATTCTATATAATTGTCTGGATTTATCAAAATAACATATATTGAGTCACGTTGTACTTTTGATATAATTCTAAAATATATTTCAAATACAACATATTATAATTTTACGTTGATATATTCTGCTGTTGCTATTGTTGTATTCTTAGTTTATTCAACCCTCTGAGGTGTCCATATCACTAGAAAGCACAATCAACGGTGGCCCAACACAAATATTCAGAAACAAACTGAGCAATTATTGAACAGTTACTTAGTCGAAAGTGATTATTGTCTAAGTCATACATTTTTTATATTGGCAATGTGTAACTTGACTTGATTTTTTTCTGTTTTATAAGATAGCAAACTAGAAAACTAAATCAGTCACAAACACATTCGACTTGCGAGCACGGAACATACTTTATGAGCTGGAGAACAAAAGGACCTGGTGATGATGACGTTTGTTTGATTGCAGCAGGTGTAACTAATATAACACACGTCTCTCTACCTTCCAATAGTCATTAATTACACACCTGGCCTGTCCACCCCATCATTACTAAACTTCCACCACACCATAAAACGTGATGTATGATTATCTTAGAGATGTTTCATATTTCAAATCGTTTGATTCAATTCTCAACAAATTCTGTAACACCAAGTCAAATATATTAATTACTAATATTATCAATATTTGAATAATTTTTGATAAGTGTTTAAAATGAAATATAATGTTATGTGCAATAAATAAATCTACATGTCAGTATTCTTCTCTCCATCCAGTCATTCATAAGTGAGTCTGAATGTCTGCTTTTCCATGCGGAAAACTGTTCGATAATAGACTTTAAAAACACATTCATGGACAAGTTAAATTTTATTTTGTCAGCTCAAAGCTTAAACTTCTACTTTGTATTTCAAAAGTATAAAAACTGGCTGAATCTGTTTGTTCAAAGTTAGTTTAATTCTAATCCAACATTAGTTCAACATCTTCTGTCGACTGGGTTTGCATGAATGGACTTTAGAACCACAAAGTCAATATAATAATGCGCAAATAAACGAATAAATCAATGAAAAATAGTAAATAAATGACTATTTGAATGAATAGATAAGCAAGAGAAAGCATGAATAATTGCACGAATAAATGAATGAATAAACATATGATTGAAAGAATGAATGAATGAATGAATGAATGAATGAATGAATGAATTAAAGAATGAATAAATGAATGAATATATAAAGCAATGAATGAAGAAATGAATGAGTAGGACTATGAATGTGTGAATGAATGACTCAATGAATGAATAAATAAATGAACTAATTAGTAAATAATGAAATGATCGAGGTCCGAAATCACCGTAAGTCATTTTAATTTCGGACGGTGTGCGGTGAATTCAGACGCCGCGGTGATTTCGGCCGGTGATTACGGACGGTGTGCGTCGAATTCGGACGCCAAACATCCCAGCTAACACAGAACGTTCAGATAACCTTTCCCTCAAGGTTAGTTATGGGTTTGTTAACTGGTAATCTTATGCGAACGTTCTAGGAATATTCTCTCCTCACATAACCCTAGGCGAATGTTCGGCGAACGTTTTGAGTAATCATTCCCTCAAGGTTAGTTATGGGTTTGTGAACTGGTAATCTTATGTGAACGTTCTAGGAATATTCTCTCCTCACATAACCCTAGGCGAATGTTCGACGAACGTTTCGAGTTTTTATGGTAGCTGAGGTCAATTAAACCCTGGGCATGCGTGGTGCCAATCAATCAACTGGTAATCTTATGTGAACGTTCTAGGAATATTCGCTCCTCACATAACCCTAGGCGAATGTTCGACGAACGTTTCGAGTTTTTGCGGTCAATTAAATCCTGCGCATACGTGGTGCAATAAACCTCGCTGTTTCCGTACGTTTAGGAAGGTGACAATGGCGGCCTGCATGTCATGGTCGTCAACATGAGTGACAGTGGCAGTGCGTAAGTCGTAGTCTGGACCAGGCAGTGACGATGCAGCCTTCCTGGCTGGGGAGACTATAGTCTATGCCGATATTTTTATGTTTAACTTTTTGCCTGGATTTTGATCTGAGACTAAGTTCTAACACAGCAATTTTTCTCACTTTGAACTGAAGCCAGTGAAGGTTTGATTCTTGAAACCAGTGTGAGTGAATTTGTGGTCAAATAAATTATAATAGAGGTCTACTTTGAATTTTGATCATGTCCGCAGTTACGAAAAAAAGGTCTGTTATAAATATAATTTGACTGGACAAGTTGAAATACTTGAATCTTTCCCAGCAAACAGGAAACATCGACCCAATGGTAGTCCAATGTTGGGCCACCGTCCACGACGCTGGCCCAACATTGGTCCAACATTGGGTCGATGTCTCGTGTTTGCCAGGAATGGGTATGGATGTCCCTGCCCACACTTGCCCAGAAGTCAGAACGTTATATAAACATTCAGAGAACATTCTCTTCAGACTCCGTCATTTTACGGAGATCGTCAGTGAAAATAGTACTATAGTCTGTCTGACGGTGGAGATGGGTCAAAATGAAAGTTAGCTTTACGGTATCCATTTGCCATCGATCCTGAAAATTTCGTAAACACATTCAAAAGTTAGACCATTTGACATATAGTAAATGTCTATTTATGACGCTGCTCTATAACATGTATAAACCCATTAACTTCTCAGAATTGCGTTACATGTCAAATGGTTTAACTTTTGAAATGCTAAATGGAAATTCGCGAAATTTTCATGGTTGTTGCCAAATGTAAATAATCTGGTTACAAAATTTCGTGACAATCGCTTGAGAATTGACGGACTGGATACCGAAAAGCCAGCTTTCATTTTGGACCACCCTACACCGTCGAACAGACTTTAGTAGTGTCAGTTGTGCTTATACTCTAGGACACAATTATCTGGAGCGCATGTTTTTCGTCGATTTCTCAATTCTGAACCGATTATCTTGAAGTGTTGAACAGGCCATTTCCAAGTCATGTCCTAACATCGGTAAAAATTTCGTGAAGGTATATGCAGTATTTCAAAAATTGAAAATATGTTGTCCCTCTATAAACCCACCACACAAATTCTGGAATTTTATTATGTGTACATGTCAAATGGTCTAACTTTTGAAATAATAATTTAATTTTAAATATAATTCCGCGATTTTTTTAGACATGACCTGGAAATGGCCTGTGCAAAATTTCTAGGTAATCGGTACAGAATTGACAGAGAAATCGACGAAAAACATGCGCTGCAGTTAATTGTGTCTCCAGATAATTGGAGGTGAACTGAAAGGGTTACAATATAGGGCCTTCTAGTCTAGGGTAGGCCTACCCAGCAAACACAAAAACATGTTAAGGATATTTAAAAAATGTCAGACTAAATGTTTTGGTAATCCTTTAAAATAGGGGACACTATTTTTATGATGTCGGGACCACACATTGCTCTCTATATAAATAGCCAGGAAAATGACGTGGTCCCACCAAAACGGGAACACATTTATTATTAAAATAAACTACTTTTTTTGTCGTTGGGACCATAATCCCCCCGTATAGAGGCGACAATGTGGTCACGGGACCACATTTTAAATCCGTGTTTTTGGCCATTTTCTTTCAGTGCTGAGCGCCCGTCTCGGGGGCCTTATCACCACCTGAAAAAATAGTCCCTTGCTTTTTATCCCCACCCGTAGGGGAAGGGGGCTTTTAGTCGCGCCAGGATTCCGTCAGGCATCACGTTTTTGTGTGAACTAAAAAACTAGTGGTCAAATTTGTTTGAAATTTTAACATCACATTCCTAGCCACCTTGGGGTGTGCAAGTGATTTTTAGCCCGCATTTTAATTTTGATTAACACTTTAACCGCCGGTGTCGCATATATTTGGGTTTTTATTTTTTATTAGCACATTAAGTACCACCTTTTAAACATGTTAAAGACAAAATGTGACATCAATCAGCAATTTTTGAAAACAGTTGACCTCCATATTGGCAAATTTGAATAATTTTCACTCACTTGAAGTTGCGGATCGCGTTAGCGAGACACAACTTTAAGTGGGTGTAAATTCAGATTAAATAATTTGGCGGTTAAAGGGTTCAAAAAGATGTGCTATTGGCGTTCGGCGTCGTCGGCACTAACATTTACTTGTGGGCACGATAACTTGAAAAGTTTTTCATGTATCCTTCCCAAATTTGTTACGCATGTTGCAAATGACCAGTTCTTGGACAAGTTCAATAATAACTGAAAAAAATTCAAAATGACCGATTTATTGAGATTTTTCGCATTTTACCTCAATAATTTGACCCTGTTCAAATTTGTTATGCCTGTTACTAATAAGCAGTTCTCTGACAACTTCAATAATGGCTTAACAAAAATGCAAAATGGCCGATTTATTGCAATTTTTAGTATTTTACGTCAATAATGACCTCGAGGGCGCAATAACATGACAAGTTTTTCATTTAACCTGCTCAAATTTGTTATGCATGTTACTAATAAGCGGTTCAGTGACAAGTTCGATAACAGCTGAAATTGTTTTAAATAAATAACTTTGACCCTTCTCCTGCTACACCCGTATATACACAGGTTGAAGTTGGTTTCAAACCAAAAAAAATACCCCTGAAATTGATAAAATAGTTTGTGAAAAATGCTCAGTTAATCAAATAACTCAACTCTATTTCTCATATAAAGATATATTTGTTATTCATTTGAAGCCGGAAATTGCGTCAGCAGTTCCACCTTCATATTAAGGAAAAATATTAACAAACAATTCAGCAGGACAAGGGTTAAGTTAATAACTTATTAAATTCAATAATGGCGGCGGGCTATTGTTGAATGTGCTCTTGTTTGAAGATGCTACCAAAATTCAAAATGGCTGCCAGAGTCCAACTCAAATTTGTTGTGGGCGCAAAAACTCTAAAACTTGGTCAGATATTATTGAAATTAATTTCAATGGAGGTTTGCCATATCTGACTGACTGTCCAGTTCTTATCTTGCTCTTAGACTGAGCCTCTTAGACCTAGTTGTCTTACGTTTTGATTTTTTACCTAGCTTAGGACTACATTAATAACACTACACAAAATCGCTTCAATCAAATTCTAATTCAGAGCGGGAGCTGGACTTAGATGTCTTGTTTCTTTGTAGCTGTGGATTGCAGTAATACAATTGAACAGTACACACCACAAATAAAACAAACTTCAATGTGTTCTATGCTTTTGTTCTCTAGAGGCATGCGAAGGTTCATATAAGAACATAAAGACAAGGGACGTGCATGAGGAGCTAATCGAAAGAAGCATCCCACAGACCTGGGGGCTCCAAGTACAAGGTAAATTACCGCTCGTGCTCTGTGTGCACTTCTGAAAATAAAAGGCGCCTTCCTACATCATCCATATATATGCATCAATGTTAACTAGCGCTTGGCAAAGTGTCATAACTATGTTACATTTTTTTGTTGATTGAAGGGCTATACATTTCTGACAAAAAATAGTACATGTTTACATACAAACATTTATATATATGTAGTTAATGGTTTAAAATTTATTACCCAATTTTATGGTATTAAATTTTGTGTAATACAGTAGAACCTGTTATGAGCAGCCACTCTTATTAGCAGCCAACCTCCTATGGGAGGCCACTTGGCCATCCCCTAAAATGGCATTTTGCATACAAATGAACATCTTATGAACAGCTACTCTGTGTTAAAAAGCCACTTTTCCTGTGTCACGAGGGTGGCTGCTCATAGCAGGTTCTACTGTAGTTTGTATTTTTATATTTTCCGGCAATTCAGTATTTTATCTCAATAGTGTAGGGTAGCAAATTCGTATCTCAATTCCATTAGCCTAGAGCCAAATTCAACTATCCATTTCTCTTCTTTTCAAAATAATCTGAGTAGCATTCAAACAAAATCTAATCATGTTACAATATGTTACTGCCTTTTTGCAAAACTGACTTTTGTTATTTTCATTGCAGAAAAAGAAATAAGACAATGGCACGAGAGGGAATCAGACGGAGGAATTTGTATAACAAGAAATGTTTATAATAAAAAAAATAATCATATTCACTACTAGTTTTTTCTTTCCGAAAAACTATTGAAAAATACCTAACGTTCCCATAGCCTAACAAAAACGCCACAAGAGAACGCTCCCAAAACATTCCCAAAGAACATTCATAGAACGGAACTAGGAACGTTCTCTTAATGTTCTCCTAACGTTCACAGAATGTTGAGAGCCGTTCCCTTTATGTTCCATTAAAGTTTTCCCCTAACGTTCACACCTAGCGTACCGGGAGCGTTCTCCTAACGTTAGCAGAATGTTGGGAGAACGTTCCCTTTATGTTCCATTAAAGTTTTTTCCCAACGTTCCCACCTAACGTACTGGGAGCGTTCTCCTACCGTTCGCAGAATGTTGAGAGAACGTTCCTTTTATGTTCCATTGAAGTTTTTTCCTAACGTTCACACCTAGCGTTCTTCTAACGTTCGCAGAATGTTGAGAGAACGTTCCCTTTATGTTCCGTTTAGGTTTTTTCCTAACGTTCACACCTAACGTTCATATAACCTAACAAAAACTCCACAAGTGAACGTTCCCATAACATTCCCAGAGAACGTTCATATACCCTTACGGGGAATGTTCTCCTAACGTTCTTAGAATGTTAAATTGTTAGCTGGGATAGTATTCTTATATGCGCACACTTATATTATGCGTTTTGTGGCTTCAATGTAGCGCTCTGCCTTAGTTCGTCTGCGAAGCTTGACCTCAAAGGTGTGTGATATCTTGTCAGTGACACAATTCTGTGAAACTCAATGACCTCGACCTATATATATATTATTATTTCATAAAGAGCTTGCCTGAGGTTTTATTTAAAAAAAGGATCTACCCACATCCCCCCCCCCCCGCGATTGAATGGTGGCCCTCTAAGAATGTACCTTTAGTCCTATTCTCTGAAACACAATGATGTCACCGGGAAACTTTTTCGAATGGCTACTCGGTGAAAAGAATGGTATTTTATATAAGACCCCCTCCCCCATACTTCATTGCATTAGGTACCTATGTGAAAATGTTGCCCATGCTACAGTTCGGCTCACAAGTAGGCCTACCTGTTTAAGCTTACTTTGCTGGGGGTTGTGAGCGTGTGCTATTTCTAGATTGTCATAGCGGCATCAAACCGAATACACACGTTGACACAGGAAATTCACCCAACGCTGTCTGATACTGGGCCAGCATCTGCACAGCTGGCACAACATTGAAATGACGTTATGGCTTTGCCCTCCATTGTTATACTAACACAAAATATATTATGCCTTACTCATTGTGCTCATTAATACAGGACATAATAACAAAAACACAAAATAGGCCTACGATATGGCTGGACCATCAATAAGCCTGCACGATTTCAGACTAAACCTATTTAACTTTACATGACCTATTTTCAACTTTTCGGGGTCGAGGGGTTGATTCAGATCGGTTGTGGGTCGAGGGGGTTTTGGGTCGAGGCCTGAGGGGGTTGTGGTTCACCGCTACCAACAACTTTAAGTGGTTGAAAATTACCCATATTTGTTTAATTTGAGACCAAACATTTGCATATCTTGTTGTTTAGACACACATTTGTTTACCAATAATTGCAATTTAAACGCCTCATGAAACAGAATAAAAACGACTAATAGTCGCACTTAGCGGTGTAGGGTTAATATTCTGGTGCACAGCCTTAAAAAAATTTTTATCAATCTGCACAAACACTGACAAATGAGACACAATGCAGGACTAGTAATAAGCATTTGATACTAACAATTTTTTAAACATTTTTTTTCGGGGGGAGGGGGTGGCACCCAAATTCTTTGAGGACTGACCACAACTTCCTCTATCATGTATATGGGAAGGCTAAAGGATATGATGCCTATCATCATGATCATGCGGTTCCTTTTCTAAATTCTAGTTATTATGTTGATTTTTCACTCAACAGAATGAAGTATGGCACATTTCGACAACAGCAACTAAAAATACATTGCTGGTGATCATGGTTATCTACTGAGTATGTCTAAATATTGGATTTCAAAACCTTTATATTGAAACAATATGCAAGGTTACCGCCAGGAATGTTTGAGTAGGGGGGGGGGCAGAACAGGTGTGGGTCGAGTGAGTTGGAAATTTTAGTGCTTAAAATGGCGTATTTAAACTGAAATGACAACAAAATATGGGACATATTTATTTTCTTTCTAATATTTCCCTCCTTAGGGGCTGAGTGGGGGTCCTGATATTTTTAAAGATATACTTCAACTTGGATACTAGTCACAGACACTGGCAAGGTTTTCAGGTTGCCTTTCTACAATCAGACTTCTTTTTAACCCTTACAATGCGGGGGCCGTCTTTATACATCACAATCTGACGTCTGTAAACAACAGCTTCTCACGTATAAAGACGATCCCAGCGCTGAAAGAATCAAAATATTTTCATTGGTCGTAGACCCATAACATAGGTATTTAAATCAAACGGAAAGAGCCAACTAAGACATTCAATGATGAATTCAAATTGAAAAAAACCCTTCGTTCTCCATGGTTTATACAAGAATTCAGCGCTTTAAGTGGTAAAATGACTAACCGATCACACAGTTTTAGTCATGGTTGTGAGCAAGTCTAAATTTTGGATTAAGAGTTTGCCTAATTTCATTTTTAATTGTTATAATATCATTTAGTCAAATGATATTGTAACAACAAAAGTTAAGATTCAATGACTTGATGCATCTGCAAATGTTGAATTTGTGACAACCATGACTAAAACTAGGTGAGTGGGCTGCCTGGTCCATTCTAATTGAAGTTTAATAAGCTAAAATCAAATACATACAGATCTAGCTTAAACATGTTAAATGGTGGAAATTTTCATAATAAAAATCTAATAGAACCTTCATAGATTGGGAGGCATATTTTTCATTTTTAGAAATTTGACACTGGCATAACATCAGTAATGCCAGTTTGAAAGACATGGAGTAGTGTAGCTATAAATTTAATAAATAACACCTTGGTAAATTTAATTTTAGCACTCATAAATGCCTGGTTATATTTCTATTAGCAATGCTTTGTAGAAAATGGTATTTTCTAGCTATTTCAGTTCCTGTGTGCTGTTCACTTTTGAAATTGTGTTGCTCTTTAATGTGCATGATGGTGGTAATTCTGCAGGGACACTCCCCCCCCCCCCACCCTTAATCTCAATTTATTTCTATATGCACCTAACTATTGCCCCGATTCTGACACTATGAAGTGATCATAAACTGAAGTGATCATAAACAACCAACCTTCCACAACTGTTCAATCCTGGGTATGTGCCTGTGCCATTCTCAAGTTTATAATAAATTGGTGAATAATATATATCATCAGTGGTCCCAGTTACTTTCAAACAAAATGTATAACAAATATAGTATTTTTTATTAAATATATTAGTCTTATAAGTTCTTATTCATATGGCCCAGGGCTATTCATTTGAAATCATAACTGATGTCAGATGGAATCAAGGTTTAAGAGCACTGACACACCAAAAACATGATGAAACCATTTTTTATTTTTAAAAAGACCAAATGGCATAATTTTTTTTATTTTTTTTAGTAAACTAATATATATTTATTTATAGTACCTGATTGTTTTGTGATTTAAACTGTCGACACAAAAATTAGGATGATTTTTAGAAATTGAAGAATCATTGGCATTGTGACAGGGTGAGATTTAAACTCCAAAACAAATTCGGACTCAAAGTTTGATTTCACATGCTAATCCATTCCCGTCGCTAAACCACATTTTTAGTGTACATCAGGCTGCCTATGACACTGCGTTGGTGGGGGGTCCGGTTGACCGGTTGACAATGTTGATTACCCAGTGGCGGATCCAGGGTCTGAAGCAAGGGGGTGCCCGAGATCCACGCATGCTACCTATGATTATCCCTCACTTGGCAGGCGCGGATCTAGAGGGGGGGGGGGGGCGCACGCCCACCCCTTTTGCACAAAATTCTTCGCAATGTCCCCTAAATTGACAAAAAAAATCTTTGAGGCGAGCCCTCGGACCCCCTGTGCCTCCTCCTTTTTCAATCCTGGATCCGCCCCTGCTAGGTCTCAAAGTGCCTGAATGCACTACACCATGTAGGTCTACACCAGAGAGCACCCAGTTTTTACAAATTTTCTGGGGGGAGGGGCACTCCCCTCAATTTTATGGTAGGTCTATAAGCCCCCTATAACACTAGCATGGCCTGTTATTTCTGGACAATGATAATATGTCAAATTTCAATGTCTATATCGGACCCTGTTGTGGCTAGGTTACTGTCCAGGTTAAATTAGAACAAATTGTCACAAACAAATAATTATAAGATAATCTTCGTAAGTAAGGCAGACGCCAGTAACCTATAACAATTTGAATACAAAAATCACAGACACAAGCTGGATATTTCATGGCTGGCCGGCCAGACCATGGATTCGTTTCTACAAGACCAGAAGACTAGCCCAGCCGGCACATGACGAGAAAATCACGTAACATGCAAGTTGAAATCTTGTCAACTGGTTATCAACCAATAATCAACGTGATAATTACGTCTATTTGTGACATAAACAATTTTAAGTCTTATTGTCATTACAAAATTACGTCTGATTTGCGTCAAGCTAATAACGTCACCAAATGATGTGATTGTGACGTCGGTTGCAACATTCTTATATGTCACATGTGATAATGTTGTCACTATTTCACATCTATTTGACGACACGTTGTTGATGTCACAAAACGATGTGATTATGACGTGGGTTTCAACATCCTGAAATGTTAGATGTGATAATGTTGTCAATATTTCACATCTATTTGACGACTTGTTGTTGATGTCACAAAACGATGTGATTATGACGTGGGTTGCAACATCCTGAAATGTTAGATGTGATAATGTTGGCAATATTTCACATCTATTTGACGACTTGTTGTTGATGTCACAAAACGATGTGATTATGACGTGGGTTGCAACATCCTGAAATGTGAGTTGTGATAATGTTGTCAACATTTCACATCTATTTGACGATATGTTGTTGATGTCACAAAACGATGTAATTATGACGTGGGTTGAAACATCCTGAAATGTTGGATGTGATAATGTTGTCAATGTTTCACATCTATTTCGCGCCATGTTGTTGATGTCACAAAACGATGTGATTATAACGTGGGTTGCAACATCCTGAAATGTTAGATGTGATAATGTTGTCAATATTTCACATCTATTTGACGATATGTTGTTGATGTCACAAAATGATGTGATTATGACGTGGGTTGCAACATCCTGAAATGTTAGATGTGATATTGTTGTCAATATTTCACATCTATTTGACGACATGTTGTTGATGTCACAAAACGATGTAATTATGACGTGGGTTGCAACATCCTGAAATGTTAGATGTGATAATGTTGTCAATATTTTACATCTATTTTACGACATGTTGTTGATGTCACAAAACGATGTGATTATGACGTGGGTTGCAACATCCTGAAATGTTAGATGTGATAATGTTGTCAATATTTCACATCTATTTGACGACATGTTGTTGATGTCACAAAACGATGTAATTATGACGTGGGTTGCAACATCCTGAAATGTTAGATGTGATAATGTTGTCAATGTTTCACATCTATTTCGCGCCATGTTGTTAATGTCACAAAACGATGTGATTATAACGTGGGTTGCAACATCATGAAATGTTAGATGTGATAATGTTGTCAATATTTCACATCTATTTGATGACTTGTTGTTGATGTCACAAAACGATGTAATTATGATGTGGGTTGCGACATCCTGAAATGTTAGATGTGATAATGTTGTCAATATTTCACATCTATTTGACGACATGTTGTTGATGTCACGAAACGATGTGATTATGACGTGGGTTGCAACATCCTGAAATGTTAGATGTGATAATGTTGTCAGTATTTCACATCTATTTGACGATATGTTGTTGATGTGAGAAATCGATGTGATTATGACGTGGGTTGCAACATCCTGAAATGTTAGATGTGATAATGTTGTCAGTATTTCACATCTATTTGACGATATCTTGTTGATGTGAGAAAACGATGTAATTATGACGTGGGTTGCAACATCCTGAAATGTTAGATGTGATAATGTTGTCAGTATTCCTCATCTATTTGACAATATGTTGTTGATGTCACAAAACGATGTGATTATGACGTGGGTTGCAACATCCTGAAATATTAGATGTGATAATGTTGTCAGTATTTCACATCTATTTGACGATATGTTGTTGATGTGAGAAAACGATGTAATTATGACGTGGGTTGCAACATCCTGAAATGTTAGATGTGATAATGTTGTCAATATTTCACATCCATTTGACGACATGTTGTTGATGTCACAAAACGATGTGATTATGACGTGGGTTGCAACATCCTGAAATGTTAGATGTGATAATGTTGTCAATATTTCACATCTATTTGACGATATCTTGTTGATGTGAGAAAACGATGTAATTATGACGTGGGTTGCAACATCCTGAAATGTTAGATGTGATAATGTTGTCAGTATTTCACATCTATTTGACGACATGTTGTTGATGTCACAAAACGATGTAATTATGACGTGGGTTGCAACATCCTGAAATGTTAGATGTGATAATGTTGTCAATGTTTCACATCTATTTCGCGCCATGTTGTTGATGTCACAAAACGATGTGATTATAACGTGGGTTGCTACATCCTGAAATGTTAGATGTGATAATGTTGTCAATATTTCACATCTATTTGACGATATGTTGTTGATGTCACAAAATGATGTGATTATGACGTGGGTTGCAACATCCTGAAATGTTAGATGTGATATTGTTGTCAATATTTCACATCTATTTGACGACATGTTGTTGATGTCACAAAACGATGTAATTATGACGTGGGTTGCAACATCCTGAAATGTTAGATGTGATAATGTTGTCAATATTTTACATCTATTTTACGACATGTTGTTGATGTCACAAAACGATGTGATTATGACGTGGGTTGCAACATCCTGAAATGTTAGATGTGATAATGTTGTCAATATTTCACATCTATTTGACGACATGTTGTTGATGTCACAAAACGATGTAATTATGACGTGGGTTGCAACATCCTGAAATGTTAGATGTGATAATGTTGTCAATGTTTCACATCTATTTCGCGCCATGTTGTTGATGTCACAAAACGATGTGGTTATAACGTGGGTTGCAACATCCTGAAATGTTAGATGTGATAATGTTGTCAATATTTCACATCTATTTGACGACATGTTGTTGATGTCACGAAACGATGTGATTATGACGTGGGTTGCAACATCCTGAAATGTTAGATGTGATAATGTTGTCAGTATTTCACATCTATTTGACGATATGTTGTTGATGTGAGAAAACGATGTGATTATGACGTGGGTTGCAACATCCTGAAATGTTAGATGTGATAATGTTGTCAGTATTTCACATCTATTTGACGATATCTTGTTGATGTGAGAAAACGATGTAATTATGACGTGGGTTGCAACATCCTGAAATGTTAGATGTGATAATGTTGTCAGTATTTCACATCTATTTGACGACATGTTGTTGATGTCACAAAACGATGTGATTATGACGTGGGTTGCAACATCCTGAAATGTTAGATGTGATAATGTTGTCAGTATTTCACATCTATTTACGATATCTTGTTGATGTGAGAAAACGATGTAATTATGACGTGGGTTGCAACATCCTGAAATGTTAGATGTGATAATGTTGTCAGTATTTCACATCTATTTGACGATATGTTGTTGATGTGAGAAAACGATGTAATTATGACGTGGGTTGCAACATCCTGAAATGTTAGATGTGATAATGTTGTCAATATTTCACATCTATTTGACGACATGTTGTTGATGTCACAAAACGATGTGATTATGACGTGGGTTGCAACATCCTGAAATGTTAGATGTGATAATGTTCTCAGTATTTCACATCTATTTGACGATATATTGTTCATGTGAGAAAACGATGTAATTATGACGTGGGTTGCAACATCCTGAAATGTTAGATGTGATAATGTTGTCAGTATTTCACATCTATTTGACAATATGTTGTTGATGTCACAAAACGATGTGATTATGACGTGGGTTGCAACATCCTGAAATGTTAGATGTGATAATGTTGTCAGTATTTCACATCTATTTGACGATATGTTGTTTATGTGAGAAAACGATGTAATTATGACGTGGGTTGCAACATCCTGAAATGTTAGATGTGATAATGTTGTCAGTATTTCACATCTATTTGACAATATGTTGTTGGTGTCACAAAACGATGTGATTATGACGTGGGTTGCAACATCCTGAAATGTTAGATGTGATAATGTAGTCAGTATTTCACATAGATTTGACGCCATGTTGTTGATGTCACAAAACGATGTAATTATGATATTTGTTGCAACATCCTGAAATGTTAGATGGGATAATGTTGTCAATATTTCACATCTATTTGACGACCTGTTGTTGATGTGACAAAACGATGTGATTATGACGTGGGTTGCAACATCCTGAAATGTTAGATGTGATAATGTTGTCAATATTTCACATATATTTGACGACATGTTGATGATGTCGCAAAACGATATGATAATGGCGTGGATGGCTGCATGTGAGATGACAGATGTCATTATATTTTCAATATCTCACATGTATTTGACAACATGTTGTTGATTGAATATTGTCAAAATTTCACATCTATTTGACGACATGTTTTTTATGTCACAAAACAATGTGAATATCCAGTGAGTTGCAGCATTGCGAGATGTCAGATGTCAGAATATTGTCTATATCTCACATCTATTCGACAACATGTTGTTTGTGTCACAAAACGATGTGATTATTGCCTTGCTTACATCTTTGTGAGATATCAGAATATAGTTAATATGTCACATCTATTTGATGACATGTTGTTAATGTCATAAAACAATGTGTTTATTACGTAGGGGTTGTTGCATGTCAGATGTCAGTTGGCAAGATCTTGTCATCTCACATCTATTTGGTCATAATTGTTCGCAAATGGTCGCAATTGGTCGCACATGGTCGCAAATATCGCAAATGGTCGCAGAAGTCGACGTCCAAACTTTACTGTTACTTGAAAAGTCGCAGTTGTCTCTAGTTATGATTTATTATCACTTGCTGACGCATATTTTCCTGAAATAATAATGACATAATGTTATGTTATTAGGCCTACATGCCACATCATGCCCTTATAATGACAAATCATAACGTTGTATCACGTGTTGATATTTAGGCCTATTATGCAATATCATGATATTTTAAAGCAATATCATGATATTGGCATTATAATTGCAAATATATTATGGCATAGACTTTCATCATCAAGATGACATGTAGGCCCTAGGTCTGTTCTGAATTTGCTGAATAAGTCTAATGATGAATAATGATAAATTCTTATTTTATAGGCCCAATGGCAATCACATTGTAATGCAAATGGTCGCAAATGTCGCAAATGTCGCAAATGTTGCAATTGGTCGCAATTGGTCGTAAATGGTCAAAAAATGGTTACAAATGGTCGCAAATGTCGCAAATAATCAAAAGTGGTCGCGCATGGTCGCAAATGGTCGCAATTGGTCGCAAATGGTCAAAAATGGTCGCAAAAGATCGCAATTAGTCGCAAATTGTGGCAAATGTCGCAATTGGTCGCAAATGGTAAAAAAATGGTCGCAATTGGTGGTAAATGCTGGCAAAAGGTCGCAAATGGTCGCAAATGGTCGCAAATGTCGCAAATGGTTGCAATTGGTCGCAGGTGGTCTCAAATGGTCGTAAATGTCCCAAATGTCGCAAATGGTCACAAATAATCGCTAATGGTCTGAAATGGTCGCAATTGGTCGCAAATGGCCGCACATGGTCGCAAATGGTCGCAAATGGTCGCAAATGGTCGCAATTGTTCGCAAAAAGTCGACGTGCAAACTTTACTGTTACTTGAAAAGTCACAGCTAGTTGTCTCTAGCTATAATTTATTATCACTTGCTGACGCATATTGTCCTGACATAATAATGACGTACATAATGTTATGTTAGTACATGCCACATCATGCCCTTATAATGACAAATAATAACGTTGTGTCACGTGTTGATATTTAGGCCTATTATGCAATATCTTGATATTTTAAAGCAATATCATGACATTGACATTATGTTGCAAAATCCTGTGAATATATTATGGCATAGCCTTCCACCATCAAGATGACATGTAGGCCCTAGGTCTATTCTGAAATTGCTAAATAAGCCTAATGATGAATAATGATAAATCCTTATATAATAGGTCCAATGCCAATGACATTGTAATGCAAATGGTCACACATGTCCTAAACGTCGCCAATGGTCGTAATTGGTCGCAATTGTTCGCAAATGGTCGCAAAAGTCGCAAATAATCGCAAGTGGTCGCACATGGCCGCAATTGGTCGCAATATGGTCGCACATGGTCGCAAATGGTTGCAAGTGGTCTCAATTGGTCGCAAATGGTGGCAAATGGTCACAAGAGTTCGCAAATGGTCGCAAATAACCCAAATGTCGCAAATGGTCGTAAATGGTCGCAAATGATCGCAACTGGTCGCAACTGGTCGCACATGGTCGCAAATGGTCACAGCAGGTCGCAAATAACCCAAATAATCGCAAGTGGTCGTAAATGGTCGCAAATTGTTGCACATGGTCGCAAATGGTCACAAAGGTTCGCGAATGGTCGCAAATGGTCGCAAAAGTCGCAGATGGTCCCAAATGATTGCAAATGGTCGCAAATAATCACAAATGATCGCACATGATCACAAAAGGTCAGTCGCAAATGGTCGCAAAAGGTCGCAAATCATTGAATAAAGGTGTTGAATAAAGGTTAATCCTAATATGAATAACCCGAAAACAACGTTCCTTCAACATTAAGGTGAAATATTATTTTCGGGCTGATAATCAACTTCGTTTTAACGTTCGTATTTGGATGTTATTTTGCTGTAACCGAACGTCACCAACACACTGGAGTATGGTTGTGTTATAGATATACCACCCACACGTAGGGCCTACGTTGTTACAGAAGAACAACAATTATTTTTATTGTGAAGACGACTCCTTATTACCTCTTACTAATGTGTTTAATTGTTTAATATTATTTCTAATACATGATAACACATTTACAAACACCCGATTTCTAATTGGAAATCATTTCAATAAACATACATTTTTGTACATAGCCTCCTGGCTACTGCATAATAACATAGTCTACAGTAGTCAATTTTTATTTTCTGTGGGAATGAAGCATTCCAATTTTAGGTCTAAGGTATTATGTATATAATCATGGTCAGCTACTCGTTTTGAACGTACTATACACCAGCAAAAATAACGAGAAGAAAGAGATGAAAAAGAACCTTCTTGAGCAACGATGGACATTGAAACGAAAAGCCAGTAAGTACATAATATGCCTATACATGTATTCTACAAACTGTTTGAGCCTGTAAGTAGCATATAACCGTTAAAAACATATTGAACTATTTTCTTGCTAAACGAAGTCAAGATATCATGCAATCAAGACAAATATGTTTTTGTTTTATTGTAGGTCATGATGGGTTTGAGATTACATTGACTTGCCATGAACAGGTAATACAATCGAACGGAGTAGAAGTAGACAACTTAATGTCTATCATGTCTATCAAATACAAAACGATACATCATACATAGCGTCCGAATTGTACAACTACGTGCGAGTATAGGCGTATCGGCCTACCTTAAACCTATATCTAAATAATCTAGTAAAGTTTATTTTATAATGGTGTAATTAATATTTACTAGGGAAGTTAGAAGAACCTGTGGCGGGCACAGGCGGACATGTAAACAATGGAATATAGTCACTGGGTGAATTTAATGCCGATCTGGGTCCGATGAGCTTCCACAATTTCTCTTGAAAAACGCTGACAAGAAGATATATATCGCCATATACATTCTTTTTAAATAACGTATATTTGACCACTATATTTGATCTAGGAAATTACCCGATCAGTCTAAGCTAATATTACCTGTGTTTGCAAACAAATAGACTGACATATAGGCTACCTCGTCCAACTACAGGCCGATCTGTTGAACATATGTGTCTAGGCGAAATTGCTTGAACACCATCTGAATATTTTAACATAATCATTGTTAGAACATGATTTGCAACAGTATCATAACCCGCTGTTTTAGCACCTTTGCAACATGGTTTCCATGCTAATCATTTTTGCGAAAATCATCTACTTTTGACCACCAAAGATCTGGTCCAAAACAATCAGGAGATAATTCAAACTGATGTCATGGCTCTAGATTGTATTACTTATATTATTTCTTTGGATCCAAAAAAATTTAGTAGGCCCAGGTGACTGCTTCGAAAAGTCCTCACGTGGGAACTGGCTTGCCACTTGGACCTATAATATTTATATATCCTATGTAAATGACATCATATAAATATGTTATTTATAAAAGAAGAAAGAACTTCAGGATGACAACCCTGTACAACATTTTGAATTGATTAATTGCTGTAGGCCTACCCCCCAGTGACCTCTTAACCTCAGCAGACGAAATAACTCTTGTTGGACACAAACAGACATTCAGATTAGAGCTATGTAACACCACGCTGGGACAAAATTATTTTTTGTACAAAAATACAACAGATTAGAATCATCTTTCACCATGCAGCTGATATTGAATCCAGATCAATAGCAGTAGTAGTAGGAAATCATTGCGTTACGTCACTTTTCGGCACATATGGTTTTTTAAGTGACATTGTAATACGATAAAAACGTTGTAGTCAATTGATGAGATGAATGATGTACAGATGATCATGTGAGGGTGGGGGTGATAGGGCATGGTGGGTTATTGAGAGCGTTTACCTTCGCTCGCCCGATTAGGGATTCTGGACATTTCTAGGGGATCTACCTCCAGACATGCCCAGATGGCCGGAGACTTGGGTTTCGCTGTGCAATTTAATGTTGAAACTCCATGGCATTTCGCACAGCTCTGGTATCCTCGGGTCAGATAGTCCCCAGAGTAACAATAAGAAGGGTAACTCCATTCAACCCCCGTGAGAGACCTAATGTCAAACACGCTATTGCCAGTTATTTAAGGCTACCACGGCCTACACCAGCGCCAGCACTGATGCGAGAGCACCGCAGTTGAACAGAGGTCCCAGGGTACGCCACTGGCAATCAGCCTGAAGATTATGGCCAGATATGAGGAGGATGCAGCTTCCCTTGGATGATTGCTGTAGACTAGTGCTTCCGTACCATGCCGTATAGCATATGCGATTGACGGAACAGATCCCTAATGACCCTCTCCTCAATAGCAGCTTTAAGAGCAAACTGAGCGATTAGTTTGGTCGGCCGCTCAGCACCGCCCTTCACCTGATACTCTATTTAGGACGACTATAAGAAGTCAAAATATCAATGTCAAGTCTCATCAATGTTAACACTCTCTGCTGATAACTACATCCTGCTTATGCAAGTCAAACCAAGGCCGATTAAAACAGACAATCTTAAGGCTTGTCAAAATAATAGCACATGAACCGGATTTTGGGAAATTATTCAACACGACCAAATGTTCTGTCCTCCGAGTGAAATGCCCCAGAGGATGAGGGTTAAATACTCTTTGATTAGGCTACCAATTGAAGGGATTATAATTGCACTCTGAAAAGTGTCCATGCTACACCATACCTTTTAGGTGGGGATCTAGCTCTTCATTGACGGGGGAGGGGTTAAACTTGACAAAGGAATATTTCACTGTAGCCTGTTCGCGGAGGGGCCTTCCTGTGAAATATTTTGATTTTCAAAGCCTTTTTCCTGCAATCCAGGCCACTGTTTGTCCAATAATGTGTCACCAATTCATAAGGTAACCCCAAAGCTAGCCTAGTTCCTGGCCCGCGAGCCCAGAATGCAATGGGTCACGGATGGGACCACCCCGAAGCAAGATTATAATTTTTTTCGAGGGGGACCCCCCCCCCCTTGGATCCGCTCCTGCCTTGGAGTCAGCACTATAGAACTTAGAATGATCGACACTGGTTGATGTAGTTAGAAGAATCTCGCCCTCCACTACGTTCCGTAACATGTGGTTACTGGTGAGCATTTATAAATCAAATTTCGGTTTATATTCCTTAGTTTTAGTTCTCCCTTTTTAAACAGGCTTGTTTTGAGATTTGGCGCGCACTTGAATTCTTTTCAAATTTCTAGCGAAAATGACTGTATAAGAAGGTTAATTTTTGGTAAATCTTACAGGATTATCGATGTGGAGTGTTAATGGAGACAATATGCTATCACCGTACTGATTATCAGCCTGTACCGACGGTAAATAGTGTAGTAGGTATCAGAATCTCTGAATATCGCCCACCTGGCCATGGCCAGCAGAGGGCGTGGTGAATGTCGAAAGCCACCGAAAACTATAAGCCAAATCGAAAACCATCTAAAACCACCTTTTCTGTACCCTAGAGTTCCTAGATTTATAACCTATTATAAATACCTTACACTCGAAAATGAATAAAAATATACCGTAGGACTGACATGCCTTAAAGTTAAAACAACTTTTAATCAATCATTCGTTTGAAACTGGTATAGACTATTAGTATTATCAGAATTGTCATAGACATTGCATTGTGTTACCTGTCAAATCATTACAAATGGTCTAACATTTGAAATACTCATTTTTTTAGGGTTGTTGCCAAATGAGATAATAATGGTTACAAAATTTTGGGGAATTGAGTAGGCCTAGGGCTAGGCCTAATTTTGACTATCCATCAACAGGGGGGGGGGGAGGGGGGGCTGACCGCAGATTAAAGTACGTACTTCCTTTGAAGTACGTACTTAGATTGAGGTATGTCCGTACTTTGATCTAAGTACACCTTGAGCTTCACTTTTACAAATGGGTACTCTCCTTTGTTATTTTATTACCCCTTTGCAACTTAAGATGTTATTGGTTGAATGGTTTATTTCTGAACATTGATAATCAAGCTATTAAATTATTCATAAGAGGAACTTCCAATTATTTTCTGTTTACCTGAATATAGCCAAGACTTTTGCAACAGGCTGAATTTTCATCCCTTTGTCCTGGAACTGTTGAGCATTTGCCAGCTACCAGAAATAGTTTACTTGAAAGAGCACATTTCATTGTACAACATGTATTTTATCAAAACTGTTTTTCATGTTTGGAAAATTATATATTTAACTTTATATCTGTTCCACTGAGGGTGTACTTAGATTGAAGTACATGGTGTACTTTAAAGGAAGTACGGACTTTAATGGAAGTACGGACGATGAGGCATGTGACTATGGCAGAACTTTTAATAGCACATTCCTAATTTTCCAGACATAGGACTGCTCTATAAATTGATAATTTTATTTTTCAAACTATCTTTTCTAAAGTCCATTATTTCTTTTAGTTGGCAATAGATATTATCCACTTCAAATTGATAAATGTTTACCTCTTGTTGCACTCTCAGCTTTACAGTTAAAAGCATGGCATCTAACAAAGTCAGAACTCCTGTAAATTTAGTAGCCTGATTATTATTGGACAGACTGACTATTGGACCAATGAAATAATGTGTTGCAAATGAATGGGGTCACAACAAGTGAGTGCCCTATCAAGCCGAAATTAAGCTGCAGGCGTACTTCGATCGACGTACTGCACACCTCAATGGAAGTACGTACTTCAAAGGAAGTACGTACTTTAATCTGCGGTCGGCCCCTGATCAAGGATGGCAGCGCTCACTGGGTGGCGGTGAACTTCACTTTCAGTTCTCACTCCTCAAATGGCATGAGTTTATGATTTCACTTCGATTTAGTGTGAAACAGACCTAGGTTAAGTCTGATAAGGAGCCTTTTGATTCGATATTAGAACGGATATGCCACGATGATGTATTTCTGCTTGCTGCATTTATTGACGCTAGCGATTTTTTAGTGAGGAAGACGTTTTATTTTTTAATTAAAAAATTGCATTTTCTTTAAGTAACTGAGTCATATCAAAATATTCTCAGACGTTCTTTATCATGTCAACTCCATCATAGTCTAGATCAGTTTTTTTAACGTAAGCCAGCGTTCTCTACATAAAATTTAACTTTATCTAGAGCACCTGAAAATTTTCTGACACATTTTCATTGTTACTGTTGTTGTTTGAGATAGCTAGTCTGCTTCAGACTAATTATGTGCCCGCCTGGGAAACAGTCTACTGCCTTTGCCTCCCTTCCCTTTGACCTTGTAGTAGCCTATACCCCATAAGTCCAAATCTGGAAAGAGTTATGAAATTTTGCACATGTCGTCCAACATATGTAAAATAAGATCTGATGTAGGGGTAATGTTTCATTTTTTTCCTTGATATGCTTATTTGCATAAATCCAAAATGGCTGCCCTCGGCCATCTTGAATTTTTAATTTTTGACAGATTAGTCCTAGAATCTTATGTAATACCTCATTTTTAACCAATTTGAATTCACTGGTTGCACAGGTATGCTTATTTTTACGATTCAAGGTTATCTAGGGGTCAAAACAAGATGGCTGCCACCCGCCATCTAGAAATTGTATGTTTTGACATAACAGCCTTAGAATCTCATGCAATACCTCATTTTTTTTTGGTTGCTGGCTTAATGTCAGCCAGAATCACAAACCTAAACCCAACAAACACCAGACGTTGGCCCAATGCTGGCTTAATGTCAGCCAAAATCACAAACCTAAAACCCAACAAACACCAGACGTTGGCCCAATGCTAGCTTAATGTCAGCCAAAGTCGCAAACCTAAATTCAACAAACACCAGACGTTGGCCCAATGCTGGTTAAACTCATTACCGAAAAGTTATGTGACGTCACAAAAAATACATTTAAAAAAAATGTCCCGTCCACTGAAACATGTTTTTAATGAGTTAATATCAGACAGCATCACAAACCAACAAACACTAGGTGTTGGCCCAATGCTGGCTTACTGTTGGGCGTTGTAGCTGGTGATCCAACAATAAACAACATTATTGATGTACGAATATACTAATGAGTATGCTGCACGTATTTTGCATCCAGAAAAGCCAGGATCGCGATGGCCAGACAAAGATTCCTGTGAAAGAAAATAACAATTATCAATATTATGTTTTATGTGAGTATAATGTTTTTGTATATTTTAAGGTAAATTAACCCTTCTGCTACTAAATGGTTTATTTCTGTTTTTCATTAATTTATGGCTGGAATTGCGAACGTAATAAAAATATTTTTATTTTTCACAAATTGGGTTATTTGATTAACTCTGTCTTTATCTAATGTTGATTTATTGTTGACCACTGTCTTCGACGCTGGTCCAACATTAAAACAACATTGGGTGACAAACACTTTTATTATTTCCAGTTGCATTTTATTTGGTGTGATATTTATCAGTCTATGAGCAGCTAGGGGCCATATTAGAAAAAATAGAAAATTAGAAAAAAACATTTGTAATGCGCCGTCATTTCTCATTAGATTAATGGGCGC
Organism: Flabesymbios commensalis; assembly: GCA_964017125.1. Classification (NCBI taxonomy): domain Eukaryota; kingdom Metazoa; phylum Annelida; class Polychaeta; order Terebellida; family Flabelligeridae; genus Flabesymbios; species Flabesymbios commensalis. Next base: position 11,868,709 of record OZ024911.1, on the reverse strand, counting down.
AGAAATGTACATGAGGCATCAAGGAGACCACCATATGCTTCTCTAAATAAATGAGTCTTCAAACTATTCATAAACTTATCTGTCTGTTATATTCCTTAGTTCTGCAGGCAGTGCATTCCACAGTCGTGGCCCAGCAACAGCAAAGGCCCGGTCGCCAAAGGTCTTAGTTCTTGTACGTGGCTGTATGAATGTGATCTCTCGTGAAGAGCGCAGTGTGCACTTTGCATCACGCTGCTCCAGTAGCTCACACAGATATTCGGGAGCTTTTTCATGAGCTGCAAGGAAGGTCAGCCATAGTACTTTATAGCAAACTCTCTGTTTCACTGGTAACCAATGTAGCTGCATTCGAGCGTCAGAGATGTGTTCGTGACGACGCACACATGTTATCAGCCTTGCAGCACTATCTTGCACACGTTGCAGTCTATCGAGCTGGTACTGTGGTAAGCCCTGATATAGTGCGTTGCAAAAACCAGCCTAGAAATCACCAATGACTGGACGATTTGGCGAGTGGCAGCAAGTGGTAAATGTGATCTGATGCGGCGAATATTTCTCAACCAGAAAGAGGATGACTGGCAAACTTTTCCAATTTGGGAGTCCATGTTGAGAGAACTGTCAAAAATAACGCCAATATTTCTTGCAGATGTTGTTGGTTGAATATTAGATTCTCCAATTGTTACTGGTTCAACATCAATATCACCACCACTCTGTGACGACACAAGGTAGACATACTCCGTCTTGTCATCGTTCAGTTTCAACCTGTGTATGACCATCCATGCACGTATCTCTGCTATGCATTTTTCTATCTTGGTTATTGCGATCTTCCTATCAATATTATCATCAATGTTGAATGTCACATAAATCTGGGTGTCGTCAGCATATAGCTGGTAGCTCACACCATGTTTCCTACATATTGCTCCGATTGAGACTGTGTACTGAGTAAAAAGAAAAGGCACAGGACAGAGCCTTGGGGGACACCATATCTTAAAAGCACACTTTTTGATTTGACTCCCTTAATCTTGACTGATTGATGACAATTGTGTAAATAGGACTAAACCACTTATGAGCCATGCCCTGAACACCAATATTTGACAGCCTGTCAAGGAGCATTTTATGGTATATTGTGTCGAAGGCGGCTGAGAGGTCTAACAAGACCAGATAGACAGCCTTCCGTTGGTCAAGAGAAATCAGAAAGTCATTGCACACTCTCACCAGAGCAGTCTCTGTACTATGTAAAGGGCGGTATGCCGATTGATGGGGTTCATGTTGATTGGTAACATCCAGATGGTTCAATAATCTCCTAAGCACAACACGCTCTAACACTTTGGAAACAAAGGGGAGCCTGAAGTTCTTCATGACTTCTGGATTGAGGGTTGATTTTTTCAATAGTGGAGTCACGAGAGCCTTTTTAAATGATGATGGTACACAGCCCGTTTCCATGGATAGATTTACCAATTTTGTGATGGCAGGTATTAAATAGTGAACTAACATGTTTCTTCAGTATCTGTGTTGGAATCGGGTCTAAGGCGCATGTCTTAGTAGCTGACTTCTTTATCACCTCGCTCACTTCCTTCTCAGTAGCCACTTTGAAGGTGACCAGATTGAAACTGTATGTTGGTGTCCCAGCTTCCTCGGCTCTTCCAAACACACTATTAGCAGCCTGTTCATCAAGATTCACACGAATCTTGTGGACTTTTTCATCAAAGTGGCTGCTGAAAGCACCCGCAGTATCCACAGCCGAATCCATTGATTGTATATGTATATGCTCACGTCCAAGCAGACTGTCCATCAGCCTGAAAAGCGACCGGCTGTCATGCCCACATTCTGTTATCTTGTTGTGGTAGTAGGTAGTTTTTGCTTTCTCTAGCATCTGGCACACTAAACGTCGCTGTTCTTTATCTTAACTTACTCTCATTTCCGTTAGAAAAATTCGGATTTATCTTCTTTTAGAAAAGTTAATACATAAGACTTATCATAACTTTTTTAATGACAATGAGAGAAAGTTCAGATAATACTAATTTTAGGACCCTCAGTGCCATGGGTCCCTGTACAAGGGTCAGGAGGGACAAGTGGCAAATGGCACCACATCTGCGTGTGTGTGTGTTCTAAGAGCGAACTAATAACAAGGATAAAACCCATAATCTAAAATTTGATGGACCAGTTTAGCCTAAACGTACCATGAAACCTTTTTTAGTGCAGTATAAATCTCTGACATTTTTCATTCATTTGAAATGAAATGAATGTGGCTTCAGGCCACCTTAGTGCACATGTAAACTAAACCGGTTCAGGAGAACCTCCTGAGGATAGCGAGATATAATATTTAGTACATTCGAGTCTATTTAAATTAATAAATGTGCTATAAAAAGTTTGAGAAAAGGTCAACCGCGTTTAAGGGTTTATTTTAAATTTTTCGTAGAATGTCATCTATAGAGTCTGAAGGCGGAGTAGATACTTTTTAATAGTAAAGCAAATTATATTAGAAAGCATATCATGTATTTGAAATAGTAGGATTGAGAGAATTAAACAATCAATTGGTCATTTTCATCCACAAGAAAGTGCTTTAATGTGTAGCAGGATACTGATAATTATAATAAAACATACATTTTATATTGTGATTTAATAACCATTCATACGATAACATCAGTCCAGAACCCTGAAGTTGACTACAGACATTGTAGGTCAGAGTGTACTGAGGTGTAACTAATAGCGGGAGTAAATCATGTAAGTGTATTGTGGACTGTTCTCAGAAACAAAAACACAGTAAACGTTTGGTCACACACTTCAAAGATCTGAGTAAATTGTATCCACCTGAAGCCTTAGTCCTCTGTGAATTTATCATTAAATTTAAATTTAATCCTATTAACATTTTCAATTTGAAAGAACAGTGGCGAAGATATTGACTTACAACGCCCACATATTTTTATATAAACCATGGAGACCAATTTGAAGTCATCATACATGACTTAGTTATCTACCTCCGCTTATAGACGTCATAATCTGACGTCAGATTCTGACGTCTTAAATCGGTCTTCGCGCTGGGTAAAAGTATTTCTCATCCATTTCAATTTTAAATTGCTGACGCAGTTTTCAACTGGAAGTTAATGTATATTTTTTCAACTAGAAGTAGGTGAATAGGTCCATTTCAGATATCACTCGTGTAAGTGGCACTCACCATACTCTGACTGCTGTATGATACATAATATATGTATCTTGGAAAATATTCAAAAGATTCAGCACGCAAAGGGTTATGATCCTATAGCTGAGGGTGGTTATATAATGAATTGTTCATTTAATGATGAAAGCATGAAATTTTACATGCTGTAAGAGAACACCCTTGAGAATGTTTTTAGCTATAGGGCCATTCAAAAAATGACCTGTGACCTCGCTGGCGGCCATTTTACAAAATGGCCGCCAAAATGTATATAAGTGTCAATATCTCAGCGCCTAATCCACTTAGAATCTAAATATTTTATTCTAAATATACATTTTCAGGGGTACTGATAATACATAAAGTATTTTTATGCACATTAATCCAACACAGAGCATTTAATAACTTTAATTAGTGGCAGCCATTTTACAAAATGGCTGACCAAATATATGATAAGTGTCTCTATTTTTTATGTCAGCTTCTAATCCACAAATATTCTGAATATCTATGTCTACATGTATATTTTTAAGGCCACTTGTAACAAAACAAAATATTTTTAAGCGACCAAAAAAATACAGACTCCAGTGGTGGCCATTGTAAAAAATGGCCGACAAAGTCCACATACGACACGTGTCAATATCCCAGCTTCTAATCCACCTAAAATCGAAATACTTTTATCTAAATATACATTTTCATGGTTACTGATAACGAATAAAGCAGTTTTAAACACATTAGATCCACAAATATGCTTTTTCGTTGCACCCCCATCGCAACTTTGGTTTGATGGTATCAGTGGGTTCCCATGCCATACAAGATCACATTTTTATTTGTTGTTATTTGCATAACCTGGGCAGTAATTTTTACAACTTACAGCTTTTTGTAAGCGAGGGGTCGGTGAAAAAAAGGGTTTTCCGTCTATTATGGGTACAGTGTGCTGGCGGATTAAAATTGTGTTCCATTAATTTCAGGGGGCCTCATTATGTTCACACAACCTCAATAAAGTTGAAATTTACCTAATTAACATGTTCATTATGTAATTAGGTGGATTTTGAACATCTTTTTTTGCGATTTTAGGCCAAAATATTTGACTTTTTCATGTTTTTATTGTTTTTGATATTCTATATAAATACTTTATGAATTTTATGGTTATGTTTTGTTAGTAAATGTTATTTCAGCTGATTTGGTGAGAAGACAGCACCTCTTATCTCGCGATTGTGAGTAATGCAGCAAATGTATTATTTCCAGAATCTTTGTTAGTAGAGTTATGAACAGTAAGTGGCTGTAAGTGGCTGTTTTTGGTTTATAGCCTGACGTCACATAATATTATTATACAAAATATAATATATTAATATTTTAAACATGTAATTCAGGTTATAGTTAGATAACATATTTGATTACAACACTTTACTTTAGAACTGTAGATCTCCTTACGGGTCCCGATTCTTGCCACCAGACTGACATGTAATATAAGTTAAAATGTCATATACCATTCCGATGTCTTAGTAATGTAAGCTGACACTATAGTGAATAACAAAAATAAGCATTTGCTAATAGGACCGATTATTATACTTGCAGTCTGATTGTTCACGGAATATTCAGGATATGGCTGAGTGGGCAGGCACTCTGGGTTCCCCTACTGCAAAAGTTCCTGGTCAAGACCCAAACTAGAAACACTGTTTATGCCATGTGAGGCACGTCTCTGGTGGACTGACTCCTTTCACGACAGGGATCGAATTGGGAAAAGCTTCAAGAATCAGCTGAACAGAGCCAAGATGATGCTCACGAGCAGCTGAAGGCACACTGGGACGAGGGTCTAGCTGGAGCTTATCGTCGTCCGTGCTACCAGACATACATCAACAAGACCCTAATCAAGAGATTGCAAGACATAAGGGAGTGGGCATCCACGACTGCACAAGCAGACAGCAGCACTAATGTGAGAGGAAGTCGATCATCAACGCCTACACCAAGGGAAGATAGTTGCATCTTCTGTCATCAGGCGGCGGTCAGGGAGGGAAACGTGAAACACTGACGCAATGTCTGACTACCCAGGCAAGTCAGAAACTACTAGAAGTGGCAGAGCAGAAAGAAGTGAAGTATCACAAAACATACTACGGTAGCTACAATCGCAATGTGAAGAAACCCGAGCTTGAAGGCGCCACTAGATATGATGGCTACGAAACAGCCTTCAAACAGCATGCTGGATGAGGTTGACATACATGCCCAGAACTACTGCACTGAGAGCTCAAAGCCAGACGCAGAAGCAAAAGCACTACGGTAACAACTTGTCATTTTGGCATCCACACAACAAGACGGAAACAGAGATCATTTTTTCAAAGGATGTATCTACTGGCTAGGCAGTTGAAGCTGTTGTTGTTACAACTGAAATGACCAATGACCCACTACCACCACCAGTAGAAGAAACTACCAATAACAAGGTTCACCAAGTTTTTCAGATGTTCACAACAAATTCGAGCAGAGCTCATCACCGTCCGCAATAGAATGACATGGCCACCAACACATGTATATCTTGTCGAGAACAACGTCGACATCCCTGATCTGGTGGCATGGGTGCTGTGTGGAGATTCAGATGACGAGGCGATGTCCGCAGACCGACCTACACTGTCCGACCAAAAGCACAGGCACGTCATGTCAATTGCCCAGAATCTCCTGCACTGTGGACGGGTGATGACCCTAGTGACAGTGCAGAATTTGATAGAAAGCTCACAGCTAGTTGAGATACTCAACCATTTTGTCACTCACTTTCGAACAGTCTTATCTGGGAGGTGGAGACAGCAATGGTAGAGAGACACATTGGGTTAGTTGAAGATGGTGCCATCTACACACATCCCAACATCCAGCCCAATGTACTTGTTGTCATGTGCTGGGACAACACTGACATCAACGAAGAAACTCCGAGTGGCCATGGCACTACCCACTGCACAAATGGAATCATCATACAGAGAGCTGCTCGGCCTAGTGCTGCTGCAGCATCTGGACCGCTTGCCCAAACTATCAGTACTAGAGGGGAGCGAAAGAGGTCATGCACTCCTCGGCCCAGCAGAATTCTGCCATGCATTGCTGGAACACGGTGCAATCCTAGAAATATGACCATCAGTGATGAAGACCAGAGATCTCCAGAATTTTCCGACTCTGTAGATGAAGCTAGGTGGAAATATACTGCCTGGTTTATTCGACGATGCCGGCATGATGATGGTAATGAAGATGCCCCGCAGAAAGTGCCAGGCTGGTCCGGGTTCAATGCAGCCGTGAGCAGCACCACCCCAGCACCCAGTGTCGTCGGCTACTGTCCAGTGATAGAGGCATCCTCAACAGAACTGTTGACAGTGTACACTCTCCTACAGAAGTCGGTGGAGATGGGCAGGATGCTAGGATTAGACGAGATCATCATTGTCATGGACTATATATGCCAAAGCGCAAGAGATTGCTTGGAAACAACAAGAGGAGTTCAACAATGTGATCCTGAGGATGGGAGCCTTCCATACCAGCATGACATTCCTAGCTGTCATTGGAAAGAGGTTTGGGGCTGCTGGACTGTCAGACATCTTCATTGAAGCTGGCATTGTTGCTGCAGGATCAGTATGACGTAGTATAAGGTCGTCAGTACAACCGGGCCATGCGAGCACACAAGATCGTCATGGAGGCGATGCAACGACTTCGTATGAAATCTTTCAAGGAATGAATGGATGAGAACGAGAATGATGCCTACCAGGCTGTCGCAGATGAGATGGACACAGTTTGCACTGACACCACTTCAGATGCCCTCGGTGTCTTACTCGGATCACCGAAGTTCCAACTACTTCTTCAACTGTTCCGCGCAACCTATCGCGGGAAGATGGCTAACTTCCGCATTCATACATAGACCTGGTTTGCCTGCTGCTACGCGAGAGGGAGGGAGTCTGCACATGTGTTACACAAGTGGTATGCTTCCATGGGTCTTTGCCTCTGACAAAACAAACTATGCCAGGTACTTGTCTGTCTACTGGTGCGAGATGATCCATGGACATATCTTCATGCCAATGCCGTGCTTGAGAGCGGCCAGTTTGCAGTCCAGCGCAGCTCAAACCATGAACAGGGAATCCAACACAAGGGAGGCATCAGTCTTAACCGAGGTGCAGTACAACGCTGGATCCTCCCCGTTCACGACAGAGCCAAGACTTGCCGCGGAATGGCAGGTATCTACGACGCTGAAAGCAAGCAGCACAAGGATGCCAGTGTGCCACGCATGAAGAAGGATGAAGATGATGTCCACAAAGGCATGGACACCATCGAGAGCTGGATGAACCCATTTAAATCCCGTGACCCAAACATTGCATCTGGAGTGAAAACGATGACATTGCAGAACATTAGCTGACAACAGAGCAGAAGGGCAATCATGCGTTCACCACTTTCGTTGAGAAGAGACTGCAAACAAGTGACGTCGACTTGTTCGCTCAACTGCCAAATGCCAAATTACAGAGGTTCCAAAACATGGTCATGTCAAAGAAAACCGAAGCTGCTGAAAGTGATATCGTCATTAAAGCTGACAGAGGCTTGTTTGCCAGGCAGGTCGTCATAGCGCAACATAGGTGGATGAGCATGCAAGATGTGTTTAAGTATCCATTTAGACCTCTGCCGACAATACATGTCCCCATTCGGGCCCAACGTGTTTCGGGTTTCGTGTTTGCTAGGTGTGGCCAACATCCAAGCACCACACTGCACAATATCTAGTCATATCACAAAACATTGCCCCATTGTAGTTTTAATGTTGGCCCATGGTCGCAGACAGTGTGTCGGCATTTAAGCAGCAATGGTTCAATGCCAAGCGTATGCTGAGATACCAAAAAATGACATTTTATACCCTGGGTGTCATCCAAGCACAAAACAATACCTAGGTATGCCCCCCCCTTCAGAAAAATAGTGACCATGACATAGTGTTTTTTGATTGTTGGTCCACTGTCTGCTACGCTGGCCCACCACTAAACCAACACGGGGTCAACATAATATGGTTGCTTTACCGTCAATGTCACATACACAGCTTATTAAGATGGACAATATAGACCTTGGGTTTTCCCGGGGCGAGCTGGCAATTCCTGGCCCTCTTTATTCTCAGACGGTGCGTGATATGTGATTTGTCTGGAAGGTGCACTGAGACTAACTCAGCAAACACATCGGGCTAATGTTGGCTTGATGTTAGGCCTGCGTCAGACACGGTGGGCCAGCATCCACCCAACATTGGCTGCTCGTCTGGTGCACGTTGGGAAGCCTAAGCTCTAATTGTGTAGCTTTAAGGTCATTTTGTGCAACAATAACTGTTAATCACGCATTGAAAAATACAGTGCAAGATTCAATATTACATGTTTTATGTCACTTACACTATAATTTCCGATTGAAACAGAAGAGGTTTTTTTTATGAAATATCGCGCAATAAAATTGTTCTAGTACCTTGTACCTTGTCTAATCAGAACATTACCGATGCGTGTGTGATATCGCGATATGTGTGAACGAGACTTGACTGTGGAATCATTATTAGGACGAACAAAGCGGGTTACTCAGAAATGAAATGAATAGGGTTTAGGTCAGCTTTGTGCACATATAGGCTAAACTGGGCCAGGAGAACCTCCTGAGGATGGTGAGATGAATGAGATGACACTGCCCTCCAGACACAGGATTTGAAATTCGACCCCTGGCGGTCTGAGGTCGAGCACGCTACCTGACTTAATGAATAATTACCTGAATAATCCCATAGTTACATCGTGTCCTGGGAATCAAAGTGTCATAAGTATCACTCGTATGTGTGACACTCACCACACTCTGACTGTCATAATAAATAATATATATATACATCATAGAAAATACACAAAAATATTCAGCACGCAAAGGGTTATGATCCTACAGCTCAAAGTGGTTATGTAGGAATTTTCATGTATACAGCAGTACTTTTTTTTAATCAGCTGAAGGTAAAAAATGGAGAAATCCAAGATGATCCAAGATTGTCACGCTCAGATATATTTGCTATACCTCATTTTCAATCAATTTCAATTGTCGACCTCGTGTAATAGCATAATCTGCATTATCATATAAACAGCTTTAATATGACTTCGAACACACCCTTGGAGCACTGGAAGGCAAGAAAGTGCAGTGGAATGTGACTTTTCCGTTTGTATATCTGTAATCTGGTTCCACCACATGAAGTTAGAAAACCCCTATGTAACTTTTCCGTTTGATCTACATACGTATGATTATTATCATGCTGATTTCTGTTGACTTCATTTGGTATATCTGTCATCTGGTTCCGCCATATAAAGTTAGAAAACCCTTACCTTGTTGCATGAAGTACTTATGAGGTCAAAAATAACAGATGAGGTACATTTTTTCGACGCTATGTAATAAAAGTCATTATTTTTATAGTTATAAACAGCTTTATTGCCACACTTCCCATATTGAATACATGCAGGACAAAACGTTTGATTAAAAATTTGATTTTTTTTAAACCCGACCTTAGAGCGCTGAAATTCAATATTTAAAAGAAAACACCGATCGAACGTGTTTTTATTCACCACCAGGTGGCATACAAATCTGTCTTACGTCACTGTCAGTATTTTTCACTTGATTGTGTGGCCCTAGGGTGGTGGTTAGCACCGCTGCCATTCACGCCAGAGTTCGGGGTTCGGTTCCCGGTCTCGGCGGTTTGAAAGAAACAAAATTGTTTTTCCCCCATCCACGTGTGAAAGTTAGTATTGTGGGGAGCCTCTGTGACCGAGAGGTAGCGTGCTCGGCCTCAGACCGCCAGGGCTCGAATTTCGAATCCTGTGTCTGGAGGACAGTGTCATCTCAATCATCTCACCATCCTCAGGAGGTTCTCCTGGCCCAGTTTAGCCTATATGTGCACAAAGGTGGCCTAAAGCCCGATTCATTTCATTTTATTTACAACTCACAAGCGAAGCAATTAATAATTCAATATTTCAGATAATTGTGTGTTACTTCAAAAAATATATAATCATTACTAAAACAGTAGATGATAAAATTTGATCATATTAGTCAAGTGAATTTGATGCGGGATTTATATTGCTATTATGATTATATGTATATGTACTTGTTAGCACATAGAATATCTAGTATACTATGAACACATATTGGAGACTACAATTGAACCGTCATTTGTTGCGGCCTAACACCAAGCAAGTCACTGTCACTGAAAACACGATGATTCCAGCCCATTCCGATCCACTTCTGGGCCGTCGTTGCAGACGATGTGCAAATAGCAGCCAATAGCAGTTCTCATTTTAACAGGGAATGATCTCTCCACAGCCACAACCCACGTTATTATCAAATAATATGTCAGCAAAATCATCTATTCCCTATTCGTGTATGTATATAAAGCCATAAGAAAGTTGTTGCACGGAGTGTGAAATTATTATAGACATATATATTATATATGATTAATAAGTTCAGTTTATTTCACATATTTCATAAGCGCATACTTCTATGTTATTATTATCATTATTACTGGCACCCAGTCTTCCCCCCACTGCTGGTTTAATGCTGAACCACTTTCTGCTACTCTGACCCAACATTAGAAATTAAAGCTGTTCATTGTCTTATATAATTGTACCCGTTGAATATAATCGTGTTTTTTTTCTCTTCATACTACTGGTGCGTTTAAATTAGCTTTTTATCCTATTGTGTTTACCCCAAGCTGATTATAATAATTTATTTAAAATATTTATATTATCTTTGTACTGGTGGTGATTTGAGCGAGAGGCCTGTATATTTGGCGAGCGACAAAAACTACAAAAGTGACTCATCGGAATTTCCGTCGTTAGTTAACTTGAAATGATTATTTAGCTGCTGCAGTTTTTATCTTGGTTGCGGCTCGCGGTACGATATTCAACCAGTCTAGAATGGTCAATATTTATACATTCTAAAGGCAATCGTTATAGTAATGCTTACTCGATTTTGACTGATTTAGGACCTGGATATAAAATGATGCTTTAATGCATCGTGGGGGCTTAAAGGGTTAATTAGTAGAATTGAGAAAATTACCAAAATTTCATTTATCAATTTCTATATTTTATGTAAATTAAATGTTGCTATATTGATCATAGATATAGAGACTATATCTATGATATTAATAACATCAGTCTAGAACCCTACAATGAGTTGACTACAGACATTGTAGCTCAGAGTGTACTGAGGTGTAACTAATAGCGGGAATAAATCATGTAAGTGTATTATGAACTGTTCTCAGAAACAAAAACACAGTAAACGTTTGGTCGCAAATTTCAAAGATCTGAGTAAATTTTATCCACCTGAAGCTTCAGTCCGCTGTGAATTTATTATACAATTAAAATTAAATTATATTAACATTTTCAATGTAAAAAAACAGTGGCGAAGATTTTAACCCTTAGAGCGCTGAAATATGTTGATATAAACCATGGAGAGCAATTTGAAATTAGAATAAATGCTTCAGTTACTACTCTCTGCTCATAAACTTCAAAAAAAAGGTATTGACTTTTAAGCCTTTCAAAGTTAAAATATTTTTATATACAACATGGATACCAATTTGAAGTCATCTTAAATGTCTTCTTAGCTGTCTCCGCTTAGTGACGTCATAATCTTGTGATCCTACAGCTGAGGGTTGTTCTGTATGCATTTTCATGTGTACAGCAGAACTTTGCTTATTGAATTACTATATCACCGGAGGGTAAAATATAACGATGGTAGACATTCCATACCCCTGGAATAATGAAGAAATCCAAGATGGCCGCCACGATTGTCACGCTCATATATATATATTACTATACCTTCATTTCAATTGTCGACCCCGTGTTTTAACAAAATCTTCATTGTTATAGTTATAAACAACTTTAATACCACTCTGACAACATTTTGTCATTGAATACATTCAGGACGAAACGATGGTGAAGCTATGATTTTTTTCAAAAAAATCTTGAGCCCAACCTTAAAGCGCTGAAAGTTAATATTCCAATATTCCAATAGTTCGTAGAAGGTAACTGTTCTGTTTGTTCTACATATGTATGATTATGCGCATGTTAATTTATGTTCCATTCATTTGTTTTATCTGTCATCTGGTTCCACCACATTAAGTTTTTTAAAAATCCTACCTTGTTGCATGAACATGGCATTTGAACAGTACTTTCCCTTGAATATATATTTCACGTGTAAGAACTGGTCTTCTGAATCTAGCCATTTTATGTTTTAGTTTTAGAACATCACATCGTAACAATGTTAGTATTCACCTTTATTTTCTACTCTAGAAGTCCAGTATCCATGGTAGCTGAGAGTGTGAAATTTTGCTAATTACAAAAGTGATGACACACATGTAGGTAGCCTACCCAGCATACACGCGAAGTAGACCCAACGTCGGGTTAATGTTGGTAAACCATCTGCGACTCTGGACCAACATTAAACCAACATTGGTTCAACATCACATGTTATTATTATCATTATTACTGACTCACAGTCGCTCACCCACTGTTGGTTTAATGCTGAACCACATTCTGCAACGCTGGGCCAGCGTTATGAATTAAAGCTGTTTATTATCTTATATATTTGTACAAGTTAAATATAATCGTTTCAATTATTATTTTCTCTTCATACTACTGGTGAGTTTAGGTTAGCTTGTTATCCTATTGTGTATACCCCAATTTATCTTCTCTTTGTACTGGTGGTGATTTGAGCGAGAGGCTTGTATATTCGGCCTGCGACAATAACTACAAATGTGACTCATCGGAGATTCCGTCGTTAGTTAACTTGAAATGATTAATTAGCTGCTGCAGTTTTTATCTTGGTTGCGGCTCGCGGTACGATATTCAACTAGTCTAGAATAGTCAACATTTATACATTCTAAAGGCAATCGTTATAGCAATGATTACTAGATTTTGACTGTGAATGTTTTGTGGATGCAAGGTTTTTACATCTTTATCTCACTGGGACTTACGTACGTCTTCTCATTGAGATCTTAAATGGGCTACGTCGTCGCTAATAATAATATGTACAAGTAACGTGACCATTTGCAAATGTTTTTTCGTGCTTGTCACAAACTGACATGTGTACCCAGGACAACTGATGTCTGCTTTAATGTTTATAACCTGATATCTCATAAGAGTCGCTCCAGCCGACCTCACACTGTCTACTCAACCTATACGGGACCTGTTCAGTAATGTGCTATTTCAACTCCCCAGGGAGCATACAGACCCAGCTGCCATCACAGCGCCGCTCACCTATCAGACACATTTCCTCAATGACGCTAAGGATAGATGACAATTTTTTACAATAATTAGATGCCATTTTTATACGTCGGCCAACATTTACCCAGCATTGGTTCAACATATTGTATACCAACAAACACCTGTCTTAATGTCAGCCAGAATCACAAACCCAAAACTCAACAATCACCAAACGTTGGCTCAATGCTGGTTTTGTGCTGGGCCAGCGTTGCAGACGGTGAACCAACATTAAACCAATCATGTATGTACGAGAATAGTGCTAAAGCATATAATGAATTTTAATTAGTTGAATTGAGAAAATTACCAACATTTCAATTATCAATTTCTATATTCTATGCAAATTAAATGTTGCTATATTGATCATAGATATAGAGACTATATCTATGATATTAATAACATCAGTCTAGAACCCTACATTGAGTTGATAACAGACATTGTAGCTCAGAGTGTACTGAGGTGTAACAATTAGCGGGAATAAATCATGTAAGTGTAACGTAGTATGAACTGTTCTCAGAAAACAAAAACACAGTCACACATTTTAAAGATCTGAGTAAATTTCATCAACCTGTAGCTTCAATCCGCTGTGAATTTATCATAAAATTAAACTGAAATCCTAATAACATTTTCAATGTAAAAAATAGTTTCGAAGATATTAAATGTTAAGCCTTACAGCGCTGACATATGTTGATATAAACCATGGAGACCAAAAATGGTCCAACATTAAACCAACACTTGGTCAACGTCATATGTTTGCTTCACCATCAATATCGCACATATAACTTGTTTGAATGGACAATATAAACCTTATGTTTTCCCGGGGACGGCTACCCCGAGCAATTCCTGGTCCTCTTTATTCTCAGTACACGATCTGACGGCGTGTGGTATCGGGTATATGACTTGTCTGGAAAAAAATGAATCGGGCTTTAGGCCACCTTTGTGCACATATAGGCTAAACTGGGCCAGGAGAACCTCCTGAGGATGGTGAGATGATTGAGATGACACTGTCCTCCAGACACAGGATTCGAAATTCGAGCCCTGGCGGTCTGAGGCCGAGCACGCTACCTCTCGGTCACGGAGGCTCCCCACAATACTGACTTTCACACGTGGATGGGGAAGAAACATTATTTGTTTCTTTCAAACAGCCGAGACCGGGAACCGAACCCCGAACTCCGGCGTGAAAGGCAGTGGTGCTAACCACTACCCTAGGGCCTTCTCTGGAAGGTGCGGTGACCCAGCTAACACATCAGGCTAATGTTGGCTTGATGTTGGGCCAGCGTCATACACGGTCAGCATTAACCCAGTCTATAGACGTCAGATTCTGACGTCTTGAGTCGGTCTTGGCACTGAAATGATAAATGCATAATTATTTTTCATCCAGCTCTATTTTGAATGGCTTAAGTTATTGAACACCTTTTCAACTGGAGCTGAGGGTGGTTCTGTATGCATTTCAATGTCTACAGCAGAACATACTCGGTTTACATTACTGATCTGCATAAATAAATGATGTGACTCCCATTGGAGTCATTAGATTGAAATGTTTTAAAATGGTAGAAACTACGGTTCGCGTAGAATGTCATCTAAAGAGTTTGAAGGCTGCGTAGATATTTAATTGTAAAAATAAATGATGTTACACAGGATATTATGTACTTGAATTGGTAAGATTTGGAATATTAACCAGCCACTTAGTAGTTTTTATCCTCAAGAAAGTGCCGGCCGCTGTAGCGAGACACCGCTTCACGTGGATTAAGATTTCAATTATCAATTTCTATATATCTTCAGTAATTTAAATTTTGTCTAGCAATAATTTAACTGGAATGAGAAACATAATACCATATATTGCCCCATATCATTTACACCTACAACATATTAATACTTATTATAGGACAATAGCAGTAGGATGATAATAATTATAATAAAACATAAATTTTACAATCTGATTTAATTACCATTCATACAAAAACATTAGTCTAGAACCCTGAAGTTGACTACAGACATTGTAGCTCAGGGTGTACTGAGGTGTAACTAATAATTCATGTAAGTGTATTGTGGACTGTTCTCAGAAAACAAAAGACGGTAAACGTTAGTCACACATTTCAAAGATCTCAGTAAATTGTATCGACCTGAAGATTTAGTCCACTGTGAATTTATCATAAAATTAAAATCAAACCCTATTAAACATTTTAAATGTTAAAAAACCGTGGCGAAGATATTGACTTTTAACCATTAGGGCGCTGATATATGTTGATATAAACCATGGAGACCAATTTGAAGTCATCATAAATGTCTTAGTTATAGTCCAGGAATTTTAGGCATTTTCAGGGGTAAAGATGGAAAAAAATAATATAAAGCTGAAAATTTCAGGAGTTGTTCAGATGGTCATCCTTAATGACCTGTAAAAAGTCCCAAAGTTTCCCAGGAGTGGAACATGTTTTTTTTCGCGAAAATCCAAAATGGCCGCCAGAGGCCATTCCAAAATTGTAACATACGAAGAAGTTAACATATATTCCTTTGTAATACCTCTTTTTCACTTAATTTTTCACGGGGAACTCATTTCATGTCTTCTTTTTAAGTTTTAAAGCCTCAATCGTGTTTTATTCGCAAAAATCCAAAATGGCCGCCTGATACAATACTTAAATTGTAATTTATGAAGAAATTTAAATATATTCCTTTGTAATATCTTTTTTTTTCTGCATAATTATTTACGAGAAACCTAATTTTGGTCCTATTTTAACATTGTAAAGCTTATGTCATTACACAGTTCAAAATGGCCGCCATTGAGGTAGAAGAACAATTTCAGAAATTCTGTTATTTTATGTCTACATAATGTTTTATTTGGAAACATAGTGACAGTAAAAAGTATCTCTGGAATAAAGGGCGGTTATGCTATGTGGTTTAGTCCAGTGAATTGTCCTCGGTGTTGCTCCAGCCTTTCATTTGATAATAATAATTATAAATTAAGATGCATGAAATTATTACGGTGACAACAGCGTGCGTTGTGCCATGTCACAACAACTTACCACACCGAGACGGCTAATTTTATTTTTCAGCATTAAACTTCCTCTAACAATTCAGTATATTTTCAAAGGAAAGATGATTTAATAAATTGAATAATGTATGTACATTTGTATCTGTTATTACTCAATATAATATGATTTCGTCATTCATAACAGAAACACAGGGACACAATAAGCATAATTCACAAAAATATCATTTTATCTAACGAGACAAATCAATTACATCCAAAGCAGACATCAATCAGGTATAAAAAGGATTAAAAAAAACAGATTGTGGTTGGAAGCAAGAAATTGGTATGCATTTGTGTGGACATGTGTTCAGTGTGGTGACTGACAAGTATCTGTTGAACGGGTCAGTTTAATAGCAGGCATCTTAAAAATATCGGGCATTGTAATTTTTTTGTATGGAGAAAAATATTATGTTATAATGCATAAACACAGTCAGGCTTATCTAATAAAGAACTGCCATAATTATGCATTTAGATGCACTAAAAGAACTTTCATAATATAATAATCAATATTATTTTGTGTGGTGGTTATTTTTTAGTTTGACAGGTTTGTTGATTTTTTTTGTCAAAATATAGAAACAAAAATGTAGCAATTTAGAAATTGTAAACATGTTAAAACAAAACAATATCAAATAAAAACTAAACAACCGTATGAGTAACGTCAAGCAAATAATTCAGGTAGGCCTATTATTACATATTATCGTGGTCATATTGAAAAATCACGGTCATTTTACTCTCAGGTGCATACACAGACGAATTTTGGTGCCGGTATCACCATTCATAAATTGATATTACACTTTTATATGCTCCATTGATGTTTTAGGATATAGACCTTCCCAGCTGAACAACACTACAAAATATCTGTCATCTATACACGTGTCGTTATTTTAAGTGAATATTGCTTTACGTTGCTTTCTGCACAATCATGGCAATATCGTGAAGGAAGGAAGGGACTATGCCCTAGTCTTATCGAGTAACTTCCAGGGTTCTTTATAATGCACAGTGCCATAGACATCACTGCACAATCCATGCCTTTGAACAGTTTGGAGCACTGTATAGGCACAACCTCGACGACTAGCATCCGACCCGACCAGGATTTGAGCCCAGTAGCTCTGAGCTTCGAGCCACAGCAGGATCGAATGGGCCATCGGGACGGCCTCGTTATTTCAAACACAAAAAAACTTATTCGGGTTCCTATTAATGTTGCATCAAATATATATAAACATGACAATAATAGGGTATGGGACTTTCCCTAGGATCCTGCAGGCTCGGGTGTGATACCTTGCATTGGACCCTTATGCCTGAGGTGTGAGATCTTGCCTAGGACCATAAGGGCCTAGGTGTGAGTCCTTGCCTAGGACCCTGTAGGCCCTAGTGTAGGCCCTATGACCTTGCCTAGGACCCACCGGCTCGGGTGTAAGTCCTAGCCTAAGACCATGCGGGCTCATGGTAAAACCTTTCCTATGACTTGTAGGCTCGGGTTTGAGACTTTGCATAGGACGCTGCGGGCTCGGGAGTGAGTCCTTGCCTAGGACCTTGGCGGCTCGAGTGTAAGTCCTTGCCTTTGAAGGCTCGGATTTGAGACCATGAAGGCTCGGATTTGAGACCATGTCTGGGACGCTGCGGGCTCGGGTGTGAGTCATTGTCCAATACCATGCGCGCATGGGGTTAATCCTTGCCTAGGACCTCTAGGCTCGGATGTGAATCCTTGCCTAGGACATCAAGGTCAAGTGCTATACCTAGCCCAGGACCTTGTGGACTCGAGTGTGAGTTCTTGCTTAAAACACTACGGCCTCGGGTGTGATTCCTTGCCCATGGACTATACATGTGCGTGTGTGAGTCCTTGCCTAGTCACTGGGGGCTCAGTTGTGAGACCTTGTCTATGACATGTAGGTTCGGGTGTGAGTCTTTGCCTAGAACAATGCAGCCTTGTGGGTGAGACCTTGCCTATGACCCTGTGGACTCGAGTGTGAGACCTTGCTTAGGATATTTGCTTAGGACCCTAGCTGACGCAGTAGTAAATAAATTTTATCACTGACATGTCAAAATGTACAAGAATTCCATGGCAACAGATTACCAGCAACAGCCCGGGGATGTCAATTTTCAAAAAAAACCTGTAACCAGTTTTCACGGAGCTTGATGCAGCACCTCCCAATTAATTAATGAGAATGATTAGGTGTGGTTGCCAAAGTTGGTTGCATGTTACGATGCAGCAGGACTGCGAGGTACACAAGCTGAATGAGAACTGGGTACAGTAAGCCATATCGAATTAATAAAATTCAGATTGATGATTAGGAAACAAAATGGCACATTACTCTCTCAGACTAGGGCGGGGGCCCTAGGGTAGTGGTTAGCACCGCTGCCTGGTTCGGGGTTCGGTTCCCGGTCTCGGTGGTTTGAAAGAAACAAAATTGTTTCTTCCCCATCCACGTGTAAAAGTTAGTATTGTGGGGAGCCTCCGTGACCGAGAGGTAGCGTACTCGGCCTCAGACCGCCAGGGCTCGAATTTCGAATCCTGTGTCTGGGGGACAGTGTCATCTCAATCATCCCACCATCCTCAGGAGGTTCTCCTGGCCCAGTTTAGCTTATATGTGCACAAAGGTGGCCTAAAGCCCGATTCATTTCATTTTCTCTCTTAGATAAACGTTGTTTTATTGATTGAATATGATGTTTTGGCTATCATGTATTATGAATTAAATACATTAAAATGTGTACTGCATATTTCTTTTGGATATAGAGTTATTTGTTACTGGTCATTAATTACTGGTAATTTATAGATTTGAAAGTTTATATGTATCTCGAATACGAATGGCATTTGCTCCCAATGAAACCTTAAATGGCGGCCCATTTTGGATTTATTCTTCAGCGAAACTTTAAAAGTTACTAATAACTTCAGAAATGAATTCAGCATTAAAAAGCATGTGGAAATGAGGTATTACAATAAAATATATATAGGAATTACAACTTCAACATAGCGCTTGGTGGCCATTTTTAATTTTGTCAAAAAAAATATGTTCCACTCCGGGAAAAACCTTGGGACTTTTTACAGGTAATAAAGGTGGACATACTGGTAGTCTATAGATTTAAAAGTTTATATGTATCTCAGATACTAATGACAATAGACTTACTCCCAATTCAGGCAGCCATCTTGGATTTATTCTTTAACGAAACCCTGAAAGTTACTACTAGCTTCAGAAATGAATTCAGCATTAAAAATCATGTTGAAATGAGGTATTACATTAAAATATATGTCAAATAGTTTATGAATTACAACTTCAACATGGCGCTTGGCGGCCATTTTGAATTTTGTCAAAAAAAGTATGTTCCGCTCAGGGGAAACTTTGGGACTTTTTACAGGTAATAAAGGAGGACATAAAGAACACTTCCTGAAATTTTCAGCTTTATATTATTTTTTTCCATTTCAAAACCTAAAATTCCTGGACTATTACCTCTCTCCGCTTATAAACGTCATAAAAACCGTATTGACTTTTAACCCTTACAAAACTGAAATATTTTTATATAAATCATGGAGATCAATTTGAAGTCATCTCAAATGACTTGTCAGCTCTCGTCGCTTAGTAACGTCACAATCTGACCTCAGTTTCTGACGTCTATAGGCGTCAGATTCTGACATCTTAAGTCGGTCTTCGCATTAAAATTGTTAAATGCTTAAGTATTTTATATCCATTTCAATTTCGAGTTGCTGACGCAGTTTTCAACTGGAAGTTAATGAATCTATTTTCAAATTGAAATTAAGGAATAACTCCATCGCTACATCGTACCCTGGAAATCAGATTGTAGCACTCACCACACTCAGACTGTTGTGATGAATAATATAAAATTGGACATCATAGAAAATACACAAAAAGATTCAGCACGCAAAGGGTTATGATCTTCAATATGATTCTGTATGCATTTTCCATGTGTACAGCAAAACATAAAAGTTGATTTATTTACGTTCTAAAGTAGTAAAGCGGCATAGCAAAATAATTGTGCAATTTGTGAAGAAAGCACCAAATTTGGCAGACTTATAAAATATTTCATCAAGGACATTTTAAGATTTGGAGCCACTCAAAATTCACACCGGGTGGCCGCCATATTGGATTTCAAAATGGCGGCATAAAAAAACTATACATTTTCAATATTTTCGGTTCTACTTCTGATGGAGACCTAATTTTAGTGTCTTGAAGCACAAACTTGAGGCCAAGGAGTTGAATCATTCCACTATAAAATTACCTTGGCGCCTTCATTTTGGATTTCAAAATGGCGTCTTCTGAAAATCTACTAGATGATATTTTATTTTGCTATATCTA
Organism: Flabesymbios commensalis; assembly: GCA_964017125.1. Lineage (NCBI taxonomy): Eukaryota > Metazoa > Annelida > Polychaeta > Terebellida > Flabelligeridae > Flabesymbios > Flabesymbios commensalis. The sequence continues at coordinate 11,847,979 of OZ024911.1, read as the reverse complement.
TACGTACATGTACATTTAGAGAGAGAGAGACGTAGTCAGCAAGATATATTATTTTATGTCAACCTATACTGTTTTGTGATTGGTCACCATCACAGGCAAAACATAACGTTACTGCGCATTTGGGATTAGCATATATCACTACAACCTTTTTGCACCCACAAGAGATACTTTTATATCAGGACCTGGTAGCTTCAGGAAGTGTTGTCCATCATTCTCCAAACACCACCAGTGACATGGTGATGGGATATATGTGGAGCAACATATTGTCCCCAACAATGTACTCTCTCGTAAGTAGCTCAATCCAATTACTGTTCAGATTTATCTCAGATTTATCTCAGAATATGAGCAGGTGTGGTCATACCAGGAGTACCACAAATCTCTCGAGGGTTGTGAAAGAGTCATCAGCGGTGCAGATGCCAGGTCCAGGAATGCATTAGTCACTTTTAAAGAAGTGCCCCACACTGTTTTTTCCCTCTTCCCGCTAAGGTTGATGCCGTGTCCTGTGATTGCAACAATTAACAGTTCTTCTGAGCTCATTTACTACCTCATACATTTCCTGGGTGAGACTGACAGCGAAAACCAACACATCGGTGTCCACAGTGCGGAGAAGTAGTATGCGGTGCCCAGTTCTCATAGCAGCAGTGTCTTCCTGCTTGAACAGAGAGAAACATGCATGGCTATTGCCACAGACGTAGATGGTGATGACTGACGTGCCTTATCTTCAATACCTGCTCCTCTAGCACCATTGAAAGTAGGCCTAATGTCAACAGCAGTATTTTCTTAGTATTCCTCTGGGAATAAACCACTGAAAACGTGAGACGATTTAAACATTTATAATATTACGTACAGCTCTTACTAGCATCACTTGTTAGCATCACTAGCATCACAAATCAAATTCGCATGCCTCAGATTAGCCAGATCACTGACAGTGTACAAGCTGGATGTCTTTTCGTTTCTTGTGCTGCTGTAAGGAAGTGCGTCAACATACACTTGGGTTGTGTAGACTCAAGTACTACTCCTAGTTGTTCCAATCTTGTACATGTACAGCTTATTGATGTATTCAATCTTGAATAGAGGAGCAGTATCTGCCTCTTCAACTGTTTTGCCTATGCATGGTATAAGTTGATTTTGGATTACTGAATAATTAAAATCTACTGTGCACTGATTTTCACAAACAGCCTTTTGTGTTGGCATCACATTATTGCATAGGGATGTGACAAAGTTTTTGTAGTACTTGGCATATATTGCCCAGTATTTAGTTGAGATAAAAAAAGTGGTATCCTCAAGAAACATATAACGATGGGTTAAAACAATAGTGTGCTAAGTGACATTTTTGGCCTTTAAAATAACAATCAGCTAAGTCAACTATAATATATATAAAGTTTGAATTTATTCCAAATTCAGATTTAAAAACAGACCAAGTCGACTTAGCACATTGTTATTCTCGTGAAAAGGAGCACATATCAGCATAATATCTTTCCAACACAGGACCAAGTCGACTTGACACATTGTTGTTCTGTTATTACATGCTCATGGGCTCTGTTTCTGGGACAAAAAAGATGCAAGTGCACTTAGCGCATTGTTATTCTAAGACTTGCGGAAACAGCACTGGAGAAATGCCTGGACTTAGTTCATTGTTCATCTAGGAACAATCTCTGTATAGTCTGTTTTCTTAGAATAACAATGAGCTGAGTCAACTTGGTATCTTGTTGATCCCAATTTTGCTTCTGTAAATCGTTTTGGAAGTTAAAAAATACTCTGCTAACTTCACTTGATATACTGTAAAATTCCAATCGCTGTGTGTTTCATCAGTGTAAGTCCAAGTCTACATGCTGATAAGTGGATTTAGCAGACTGTAGTTCTAAGCAAAACGATAAATACAATTTTGCTTTCAAGTCGACTTGACCCACTATTGTTTTAGACCATCGATAAGTGAAAGTTAGACCTACTATCCTTGGTGAATAGGTAAGTATTATTGTTGGCAACAGAAGTACACATTTCCATAGAGTTGTCTAAATGAGGTGACAGAGATATAGTTCTCATCTGGTTGTGTACTGGAGAAAGAGCTCTCATCGTAATGATTTTTTTTATCTGTGTTCTTTTCAGCTTAGTAGTTATATTTTTAACCTACATGACATTTGTCACTTGGCTTGGTGGCAGAGTGGTAATAATCCCTTGGCCTTCGTCCATTGAATGTTATTCAACGTCCAGTGGCAGTTTGTCCTTTATAAAGTAAGCAGGTAGTAAAGTAACAGGTTACTATGAGTGTCTGGTATCCCGTTTTTAAATATGTTCTTTTCGCTGCAGCAGGATACTGCGATGTCATTCCTATCAATTTGATAAAGGGTTTCCAGTCTAGTGGTGACAATGGCTTGATGGGTACACGTTTAATAACAACAACTAGTTAAAGTCAGATGTAGCTAACTAAATGAGTACCGGTAACGCTAGAAGCGCACATTTTAAATTATGGATAGCCGGCAATTATTTTGACGTCTCTTCAAAAAAGGCTGATTTCTGGTTGAAGCCTTTAGGTGGTCTAATAAACCACATACTATGTTATCTCTATTCAACCCCCAATTATATTATCAGCCATATTATTTATTTAATTAGATCCACAAAAGCCAGACACCACTCTATGCGTTCAAAATGTTCAGGTTAATCACAAATGAATGAATTAATGAATGAATGAATGAATGAATGAATGAATGAATGAATGAATGAATGAATGAATGAATGAATGAATGAATGAATGAATGAATGAATGAATGAATGAATGGGGTTTGAGGTCACCTTTGTGCACATCTAGGCAAAACTGGGACAGGAGCACCTCCTGAGGATGATGAGATGACACTGCCCTCCGGACACAGGACTCGAAATTCGTGTCCTGGCGGTCTGAGGCCGAGCACACTACCTCTGGGTCGAGGAGGCTCCCACAATATTTAATCTCTAGGAGTGAACGGGAAAGAAACACTTTGAAACTTGAATACCAGAGTGGGGTTCGTACCCGCGATCTCCGACTTTCCAAGCAGTCAGATTTAACCACTGCACAAGCCCCCAGCCCAGGGTAATCACAATAACATGTGACAAAGCACAATTGAGCGAAATATACATCTCAGTTTTATCGGTATTTATCACAAGAATGTAAATTATACTACCAATACTGCACTTATATTTATATGGGGGTTTGAACATCATCAATTGACGTCACAACGATGTGCCCTGTATTTTTTGACGTCAACAACACTCTCCAGCCCATAACACTGTAGGCCTAGACAAGTGTCCATAACAGTGATGTTTATTGTAGAACACTACTAATGTTTTCTGCTGATCCAGTTTAGCCCACATGTGCTAAAAATATGCAGAAAGCTTAATCCATTCATTCGTTCATGTATTCATGTTTCATCACTACAGTTGGACATAAGAAATCAAAAATAGTACTCCTCCAATAAAAATAAATTAATAAGGGTGCACTAATCACTAATAGCAAAAATATTAACAAATTATTGTGTGAAATAATATATCAGCAGAGTCAATCGCTTCCCCGATCTAAAATATGTACATCTCGAGGTCACAATCAAATATATAACTAATATAAAACTAAAGCGATTCATAATTGAATCTCAAGAGGTAGTCAATATAATAATATATTATCGTACCAAATTAGGTACAAGTAGAGGTCACACTCAATTATCTAGCTGGCGTAAAACTGAAACGATTGAAAATATCCATTTTTAGGGTATCCATTTTGAAATCCAATATGGCGGCCATCTGGTGGGAATTTCAAGTGGCTCCAAATCGAAAAAGATGGTCAATGGAATAATATATCATTGTGCCGAATTTGGTGCTTTCTTTACGAAACGCACAATTCCTCCCAAAAAGCTTGCTATGCCGCTGCACTAAAGGTAGATGTAGACATTCCATACCCCGGTGATAATGCCGAAATCCAAGATGGCCGCCAAGATAGTCACGCTCTTATATATTTTACTATACCTTCAATTTCAATTATCTACCCCCTGTAATAACATAATCTTCATTCCTCTAGTTATAAACAGCCTTAATATTACTCTTGCCACATTTTGTCATTGAATACTGAAGCCATGATAAACAAAAATCCCCACCTCCCCCCCCCCCCCTTAGAGTACTATGTGACTTTTCCGTTTGCTCTACATATGTATGATTATGATCATTCTAATTTCTATTGACTTTATTTGGGATATCTGTCATCTGGTTCCACCACATCAAGTTAGAAAACCCCTACATTGTTGCATGAAATACTTATGAGTTTAAAAATAACAGATGGGGTACATTTGTTTGACCTTATGTAATCAAAGTCTTTATTTTTATAGTTATAAACAGCTTTAATACCACACTTCCCACATTTTGTCATTGAATACATGCAGGACGACACATGTAAAAACAATATTTTTTTTTAAAACTGAAAATTTTATATGAAAAAAAACACTGATCGAACGTGTTTTTAAAACATTATTTACCACCAGGTGGCATAAAAATCCGTCTTACGTCACAGTCAGTGATTTGTTCTGAATTGTGTGGGACCACAGGCAGATATATTTAGCCCCTTCAGTTTTTAGAAGGGGTAGTAGATACAAATCTGTCCCACTGTATTTACATTATGGTGCTAGCTAAAGCAAAAAAAGCAATTATGACGTGCTGGCAATGACCAAAAGACACATAGTTGGGAGATATGCCTGCAAAGGAAAGGCTGGGTGTAAAGTTATTTCATGCCATCTTCATAACGGACACTTCAAAATGAGTTGATTTGATCTTTGTCATTGTCATGTTACTTCATAGTTGGCTGAGTCTTGGAATACTAAAAGTTAAATAAATAATTTTAGATAAAAAATCATTATCTACGCCTCACAAGCCAAACAATTAATAATTTGAAGTGTTGTGTAATATTTCAAATAATGTTGTGTTACATATAAAATATATAATCATTGCTCAAACAGTAGATGATAAAAAAGCCAAGTAGATTTTATAAGGGATTTTTATTATTATTATACTTATAGTAGGCCTATATGTACTTGCTACTATATAGAACATCAACAATACTGTAAACACATATTGGAGTCTACCAGTGAGCCATCAGCCAGTCAGTTAATTTTTCGAAGTCCTTTCCCAGAAATAACAACAATCAATGTAGCTACATGTTTTTTATATAAAAGTTGATACAATTATTTTCAGGGTCAGACATTCAAACTACAAGCGATAACTAAAAAAAATGTTCAATAAATGAATTAATCACTTGAAACAAGTGGTGTATCTGTCGACCCTAAAATTAATTTGTTGTGGCCTAACACCAAACCAGTCACTGTCACTGAAAACACCTTGCATCCAGCCCATCTCGATCCACTTCTGGGCCAGCATTGCAGACGATGTGCCAACATCAGTCTAACAGAGGGCCACCTTATCTTTCTCAGCGGGAGTGCACTCTCTGCAAAGAACAAACCACGTCATCATCAAACGATATGTTAGCAAAATCATTCATTCTCTTATCGTTTGTTATGTATATAAAAACATAAGTGAGTTTTTGTAAACAGTGTGACATTATTATAGACAGCATATCATGATAATATGAAAATTATTAAGTTAGGTTTATTTTACATATTTCATAAGCACATTTTTTCTGTTGCTGCTATAATTATAGAGAGGCATTTGAACAGTGCTTTCCCTAGAATACCTGTATGCATTTCACGTGGAAGAACTGATTTCCTGAATTTAGCCATTTTATTTTTCAGTTGCGGAAAACTGCATCGCAACCGTGTTAGTATTGACCTTTATTTTCTACCCTAGAAATCCAGTAACCAAGGCAGCTTATTTAGCTAATTTAGTGAAATTTAGCTAATTACAAACGTGATGCCAACCATGTAGGTAGCCTACACAGTATACAAGAGAGATTGACCCAATGTCGGGTTAATGTTGGTAAACCATCTGCCACTCTGGACCAGCAATAAACCGACATTGGTTCAACATCCCATGTTATTATTACCATTATTACTGGCTCTCACCCACTGTTGGCTTAATGCTGAACCACTTTTTGCTACGCTGCTCCAACATTGGCAATTAAAGCTGGTCTTATATATTTGTACAAGTTCAATATAATCGTTTTAATTATGTTTCTCTTTATACTACTGGTGATTTTAAGTTAGCTTATCATCCTATTTTGTTCACCCTAAACTGAATATTATCATTCATTTTAAATATGTATGTTCTCATTGTACTAGTGGTGATTTGAGAGCGAGGCCTATATACTTGGTGAGCGACAATAATTAAAATTGTGACTCATCAGGAGCTCCGTCGTTAGTTAACTTGAAATGATTAATTAGTTACGACGTTTTTGCTATCTTAGTTGAGGCTCGCGTCTAGAACGGTCAATATTGATATATTCTGAAGACAATCGTTAAAGTAATACTTACTCTAATCTTATTGTGATCTTGAAGGGTGTACATAGTTACTTGTGACTAATAATAATATTTACAAGACGGTCGGCCAACATTTAACCAGCATTGTTTCAACATCTTGCTGGGATGCATTATGCTGCTATTATTTCGGAAATTGTCCCTATGACGGGTTCAGGTGATCTAAAAGGGCTCTAGAATTGTTATTACTTTCTAATATGATTCCTCTTAGACCACAGACAGACTCTGGCCGACATCCAAGCATTACACTACACAGTATCCAGTCATATCACAAAACATTGACTCATTGTGGTTTTAATGTTGGCCCATGGTTACAGACGGTGTGCCTCCATTTAAGCAGCAATGATTCAAAGCCGCGCGGCTGTTGAGATACTAAGAAATGACATTTTAGACCCTTGGAGTCATCTAAGGGCATGCCCCTCTTCAGAGAAATAGAGAGCGTTACTCAGTGTTGGTCCACCTGCGACGCTGGCCCACAATTAAACCGACACTGGGTCGACGTCATATGGTTGCTTCACCATCAATGTCACACATTTGACTAAATCAAATGAACAATATACACGTTAGGTTTTCCAGAGGAGGGCTGCCCCAGTCAATACCTGGCCCTCTTTCTTTTCAGCTGTCAGCCTGGCGGCGTGTGATGTATGACTTGTCTGGAAGCTCCACTGGCCCAGTAAAAAATGAAATGAATCGGGCTTTAGGCCACCTTTGTGCACATATAGGCTAAACTGGGCCAGGAGAACCTCCTGAGGATGGTGAGATGATTGAGATGACACTGTCCTCCAGACACAGGATTCGAAATTCGAGCCCTGGCGGTCTGAGGCCGAGCACGCTACCTCTCGGTCACGGAGGCTCCCCACAATACTGACTTTCACACGTGGATGGGGAAGAAACATTTTTGTTTCTTTCAAACCGCCGAGTCCGGGAACCGAACCCCGAACTCTGGCGTGAAAGGCAGCGGTGCTAACCACTACCCTAGGGCCCCCGCCCCACTGGCCCAGTAAACACATCAGGCTAATGTTGGCTTGATGTTGGGCCAGCGTCATACACGGTCAGCATCAACCCAGTCTGTTGACGTCAGGTTCTGACGTCTTAAGTCGATCTTGGCATTGAAGGGTTAAATGCATATGTATTTTCATCAATTTCTATTTTGAATTGCTAAAGCAGTTTTCAACTGGATGTTAAAGGGACATGCCCAGGTCTAAAAAATCGGTGATTTTATTTTGGCTCCTTAATATGACAATATGATGTAAACATGTCCATAGACTAGAACTGCAAATGTTTTTTAACTTACCAGCTAGGCTAGATATGAAGACTAACTGGTGAATGCGCAGCACAAAAATAAAAAAAAACTTTTGCAGTTCTAGTTTATGGACATGTTTACATCATATGGTCATACTAAGTAGACAAAATAGAATCACCGATTTTTTGATGATTTTAGACCTGGGCATGTCCTTTTAATGAATGCGTTTTCAACTAGAAGTTAATGAATAAATCCATTGTTACATCGTGTCCTGGGAATCAGAGTGTCATATGTATGACCTGTATGAGTGGCACTCACCACACTCTAACTGCTATGATACATAATATATAAGGCCTTCACCCCCGCCGAGGGTTGTAACTCAAGCCTGATTAAAAATACTCATGATATAAACACGATGACGGAACTGACATAACATAATACAATACCTGTATTGGGCTTATGTGTAAAAGTGAAAAGACCATTCAATTATTGTATTGCGTTAAAGCAGAAATGGTGTCCAATATGACATCTTAGAAAATACACACAATTTTCAGCACGTAAATGGTTGTGATTCTACAGATGAGTGTGGTTCTGTATGCATTTTAATGTCTACAGCAGAACATACTCGATTTACAGCATTGATCTGCATACATTAATAATGTGACTCCGATGTTAAATTTAAATGATTTTAAATAGTAGAAATTTAACGAGTTTGTCATCTAAAGAGTTTGAAGGCTGCGTAGATATTTAATAGTAAAAATAAATTATATTACAAAGCATATTATGTATTTGACTTGGTAAGATTTAGAATAATAACCAATCACTTAGAAATTTTCAACCACAAGAAGGTGCCGGCCGCTGTGACTAGACACCGCTTCACGTGGATGTAGATTTAAATTATCAATTTCTATCTCTTATGTAATTAAAATTTGTCTAGCAACAATTTAACTGGAATAAGAAACATAACACCGTGTACTGCCTTTTACACATACAACATATTAATAATTAATATAAGATAATTACAGCAGAATGATAATAATTATAATAAAACATACATTTTACAATCTGATTTAATTACCATTCATACGAAAACATTAGTCTAGAACCCTGAAGTTGACTACAAACATTGTAGCCGACAGTGTACTGAGGTGTAACTAACAGCATGAATAAATCATGTAAGTATATTGTTGAACAACTGTTGAATGCTCTCAGAAACAAGAACACAGTAAATGTTCGGTCACAAGTTTATGTTATCCACCTAAAGCTTTGATCCGCTGTGAATTTATCATAAAAATAAACCTTATTAACATTTTTAATGTGAAAAAACAGTGTCGAAGACATTGACTTTGAAACCTTACAGCGCTGAAATATGTATATATATATCATGGAGAGCAATTTGAAGTGATAGTCATCATAAATGTCTTAGTTAGCTATCTCCAGTTATGTACGTCATAATCTGACGTCAGATTCTGACGTTTATAGACGTCAGGGATAAATGCATAATAATTTTGACTGCATTCCAATTTTGAATTACTGACGCAGTTAATGAATGAGTTTTAAACTAGAAGTTATTGAATAACCCCATTGTTACATCGTGCCCTGGGAATCAGAGTGTCCCACTTATTTCTCGTATGAGTGGCACTCACCACACTCTGACTGATATGATAAATAATATATACAAGGCAAAAAAATACTCATTATATAAACATGTTGACTGAGTTGGAATAGCATAGTAGAATGAAATAAAATAAAATGAATGGGGTTTTAGGCCACATTTGAGCACATAATTATGGGCTAAACTCGGCCCGGAGAATCGAAGCTCCTGAGGATGGTGAGATGAAATTGTTGCCACTGCTTTCCAGACACTTGATTCAAATTTCAAGCCTTGGTGGTCTGAGGATGAGCACGCTACCTCTCGGTCACGGAGACTCCCCAAAATATTGAATATTCACGAGTGAGCGGGCAAAAAACATTTTGTTTCTTTGAATATAAACATGAAATGAGAGCAAAAAAGGCAGCTTCAGCTGGCGATTTTAATGAATAAAAAGTACCCCTAGCATGTTTTTATTGCCATGTTCCTTGACCACAAAAACATTACATTACTCACTAAAATCAATACGATAGGATACTTATTGACAAAGGTATACCGATTTACATCATATAATAAAGCTAGTTGGCGGCTTTTTTTGCTAATTTAGAAAAAAATGAGGCTAGACGTCATTCTTAGGTCTAACCACATGTCTGTGCTGTTGTCATTTTTTGCTTGTAACAAACAAATGATTCATTTGTTACCACATCTGGCTGGCTGACACTACTGAAGATTACATTGTCAAAATCGGCAATTTTCTTAAATCTAGATGGCTGTCAGGATCCTCCCTCCCCCCCTCCCCCCCCCCCCCGATAGAAAATATTAATAATAATATCAACATCACTTATGTGAATCCATGATTTGTAAAAAAATTAAAAATGTACAATTTACAAAATATCTCGTTGAAACAGGAGTCAAGCAAGGTTGGCTTCTTCCTCCACTGTTGTTTAACCTTTATGTAAACGACTTGGCGTTAGAGCTAAGTAATACAGGTAAAGGCATAAATATTGGTGAGAGTACAATATGCACTCTAATGTACGCGGATGACATTGTAGTGCCCTCGGATAGCGAGGAAGACCTGCAGGTACTACTGCAAATTGTAAATAGGTGGTGTGAAAAAAGGCAGATTGTATTAAATCAATCGAAAACAAATATAGTTCACTTCCGGCCAGCCTCAAAACAGAGTACTCATTTTAAATTTAAATGTGGATCTCTTGACATCGATATTGTCTCTAAATACCAATACTTGGGCCTTTGGCTCAGTGAACATTATGATGTATCAATCATGACAAAGGCCTTATCGGTATCTGTAAGCAGAACTCTTGTTGGGTTTATTTCAAAGTATAAAGCTACTGGGGGTTTCCCTTTGCCTTGTTATCGCAATCTTTACGACTGAATGGTTTCTCCCATACCTAAATATAGTTCAGCTATTTGGGGCCCAAAAGAATTTAGTTGCATAAATGCTGTTCATAACCGGGCGTGTCGAGTATTTTTGGAGTTGCGTAGGCACAGTCCTAACCTTGCTATCCAAGCTGAATTGGGGTGGAAAACACCTTTCCATAAACAGATTTTAAATGTAACCCGTCTGTGGTGTAGGCTAACTTGTATGTGTCAGAATAGACTAACCAAAAAAGTGTTTAACTGGAATTTAGCTGCTGCCCGAATTATTAAAAACAATTGATGTTTTAGGGTGAGATCGAAATTTACTGCCTTGGGTTTACAGCATTTAAATGACGTATCTAAAGCTCATTCTGCTGACGATGTTCTTGGATATATGGATACTTGTGTTTTTGAAGACATTGAACAAAAATGGCACAGTGAGCTTTGGAATGACCAGCGCCGTAATGGATGTGGGAATAAACTAAGGACTTATCGCACCTTTAAGAATGATTTTAGCGAAGAGCCTTACCTTAGCATGAATATTACATTAAGCCAGCGTAGAGCCCTAGCCTCTTTGCGTTGTGGTGTAGCTCCACTTCACATTGAGACTGTGCGATATTCACAGTTATCTGTCGACCAAAGAACCTGTTTAATTTGTGTTTCAGGATCTGTAGAAACTGAAAAGCATTTCCTTATATCGTGTAATTTTTATGCCGATTTAGGAAATGAACTGTTCCTTAAAGCTCAATCTAGTCACGATATGGAGATATGGAGTCACGTTTTTAGGATGGTCTATGGACGACCGTTTTAAATATTTAATGTCAAATTCGAACATAGTGCGTCATACAGCAAAAGCCTGTCACTTGATGCTCCAGAGAAGGGAGCATAAAATATTCACATAATACATTGGTGTACTGTTATCGTGAATATGGTAACCATCAATTTTTAACCTGATTAGCTATATATTATTTTATCTCACATGTTTTCCCGGCAATCATAGGACATTTGTGTAGCGTCTGTGCAGTGTTGGACCAACGTCGAAGACGTTGTACCGCTCTGACGTTGGGTCAACGTTGTACGGGTGCCGTGCACATGTTTTGTGTTTGACGGTTTCCCAGCAAACACGACGCGTTGAGGCAGTGATGTTTTAGTGCTGGCCCAACGTCTGCGACGCTGGCCCGACATTGGAACATCATTGTTTCGACGTGTCGTGTTTGCTGGGTCACTGGTCTATAACTGGTGCGCACTGCATGCATTCGGTTGAACAGAGTATGATTTTATGTATGTTTCATTACTATTGTACCATTATGATCTGTCTATCCTTATGTGGTCTCTGTTCTTACGCGTGCGGTTTTTAGAGGTTCTTTTCCATATCGTGATGTGGAGAGGGGTTCCACACACCTACCAAGTATGTGTGTGGAGCCTCTTATGGAGCTGTATTCGGGTCAAAACTGTCAGGAAGTCATTCGACGCAAACTCTCGTTCTGATTTAATGGCATACGTTTTAATTGACGCATTTGTAATGTTGGCATTGTTGCTTATCTCATCTTAACCGACACAATTGTGGTCTTCTTTACAGTTACATAAGTTAATTGAACAGCAATCTCATTTTAATTTTGCAACTCTCGTTCTTCTTTAATGACATACGTTTTAATTGACGCATTTGTAATGTTGCGTACCTCATCTTAATCGACACACTTGTGGACTTCTTTAGTTGCATAAGTTAATTGAGCCGTAATCTTTTTTAATTATCATGCCTGTAGTCTGCTTTACGGCTATACAAGTTAATTGAACGCGTCCCGTTCTTCTTGACTGTCTAACGTTCAACTGTGATTGGCATTGCTGTTTACGAGGAATCATGTTAGTTGAGTAATCTGTGTTTTAGCCGTCTAAGTACGAACGCGCATCCAATTTAGCGCAGTGTTTACAGCTCTACATAAAACACGTGGAGATAACTTGGCCTTAATGTGATCTGTCCCAAGGTCACATTCTGGCCAAAATTAATTGTGGGGTTCGACACGTGGTTTACACTTGTTCCTCGCCGGCAACAGCGCCATCTGGAGAGTGGAGGAGAATTATGGTCTGTCAACATGGTAAATAATGCTCAACAACAAAATGATGTATATTAATGTTTATTTATTTATGCCATTCTTCAGTTATTACATACATTGACCACTGTTTCTAATATTGTTGTAAAATAGGCAATCTCATGGATTATACCCACTCTCACCGTCATTTCGTCCCATTTTCACTGAATGACGTGCTTTCAATAGACTTTTAACATTTAAAATCCCCTATTATCGACAGTTGGGTATAAACCAGGAGATAATCACTAAATCAGATAGCCGTAAAAAATATGTTATGGTTAATATAAATGACATAAATAACATTAATGATTATTATTCGTAATATATTAAACGTAGACTAAACAGATATAGTAGTAGTGCATCTCTCAAGCTTAATTAGACTAATATCTATTTCCGCCCACCACCACAACCTGCATCACAGTATCTTTTTTTCTTTTTTTTATAAAGTTTACCTCCGAAAAATGTCTGCTAGATTATGTGTGTACAATACTCTGGGTGGCTTAAAGCTGAGTACAATAAAAACTATAGTGCCCACCGGTAGATCTAATTGGCTACTGGAACCACATAATTTAGCCTTTTTTGTAGTCTAGCGGCGTGGCGCATTACCCGGTATCGTAGGTGATCTTCTAATTCAGCAATTATCTATATATAGGCTATAATGGGCCAAATTTTATAGAATTTTGTTTGTGGTGTTGGTATCAACTCATAAAAGAAACAGGTCAATATTTTTTAGAGCATGTAAAATAAAATATATGACGTCTCTATAAATTTATATTTCTTTCTCACTTTTTCAGAAAAACTTGAAAAATTCAAAATTGTAGGGCCTACATCTTTTTAACCATTATAGATACTATAAAAATTATATAAAGCAATAAAATTGGTCGGGTAATCAAATCAAATCACAGTTGAACGTCAGACAGTCAAGAAGAACACCGGGACGCGTTCAATTAACTTGCATAGCCGTAAAGAAGACTGCAGGCATGTCAATTAAAATGAGATTACGGCTCAATTAACTTATGCAACTAAAGAAGTCCACAAGTGTGTCGGTTAAGATGAGATAAGCAACAATGCTAACATTACAAATGCGTCAATTAAAACGTATGTCATTAAATCAGAACGACAGTTTGCGTCGAATGACTTCCTGACAGTTTTGACCCGAATACAGCTCCATAGCCTCTCTCTGTGTCGGTGTGTTGGAGCAAATTGTGTACATGTATACTATAGGTCTATGTATGCCCGGCAAGCGCGAGGCATTGGGCCGGTGTTGGGCCGCGTCGTATAAATGGCCGGCCAGCATTGATCCGGCATTGGTTTAGTGTGTCGTGTTTGCTGGGTAGCCTGCATAATTTTACATTATTTTTAACAATATACTATTCAATGCTATGTTTCTTGATAGTGTCTCATAAGTCAGAATTGACTGGCCGCAATAAATGTAACACTGTAATGTTCTTAATATCAATGAATTGTGGGTGACACTTAAATAAATTTTACTTGACTACTTGACTTGACTTGACTTGCAAAAAACATATAAGCCTATATTCATGACATTTTACCGATCTCTAAAAAACTCAATTAAGTAATGATAAATAGTTGACAATAATGACAATATGATAATGCTAGACACAGTCATAACTAACGTTATTAACAATGTTATTATTACGTTGAAAATATAATTACATTAAACACATGATAACAAATAGAAAAACAGACTCAATTTTTTTATTTTTTCGAAAATATATATATGAAGGTTTGATAACAGACACGGACAATAACCATGTTAACACACCCGGAATATTATAAAATTATAATTAAATTGTTTCTATATATTGTTTTAGTTGAAATTTAAAAGTATTAAAACTACACGAATGATCAATTAAATCTGTAATAGAATCCCATAGAATAGCACCATTATATTTCATTAATATTTGCCCTGTTGACTTCCTACATCGCAGAGGACGAAGATGGTTCCCACTGCGAGTGGGGTACGAATGACAGTCGGCATTTGACACAAAATAATTTTTAAATATAACAGGCAATAAACCTTTCACGTACTTAAACATAAATAATATTACCTTATATTTTCAAAGTTGAAATAAATATATAAATATATATTAAAATAAGGTGACATATGTGTTCTAAATGAAAGCGATTTTATAAATAAAATTAAGATTTCTCTCATTCGTTTCTCCCCAGACCTATAAACAATATGTAATATACGGGTAAATAAAACTATAATAGAGAGTTATTAATGTATCAATACTAAAACAAATTCTACACTTCATAATAATTCCATAACCTTTGGCAAGTTTTATTTTTTAAATGTTTACATGCTTAGACCAGTTTAATTTCTCATCAATGATAACACCAACAAATTTAGTATATGAAACTCGAGAAACTGGCTGATTATCTATTACTATGTCATTTGTATTTACTATTCGCTTATTGGAAAAAATAAATATATTAAAATTCGTTTTTTAACATTAAGATAACTTATTGGCATTAAGCCATATTACTGGGGTTTTTTAATTCCGTGTTCATTAAACAAAAATGATTCTCTATATTTTTACCTGTAACAAACATGTATCGTCACCGTAAAGTTAAGAAAACAAAAGTGAGGATACATTACATAGATCATTTATGTACATAAGGAATAACAAGGGACCTAAAATAGATCCTTGAGGTACTCCATAATTAACTTTCTCACAAGACGAATCAAGCTTAAAGATACATATTGTTTTCTGTAGTATAGATAATTTGTAATCCAAACATGTGCCATACCTCTTATTATTATTATGTTATTTCATTATCATTATGTTTATTTTTATTTTTATTTTTATTATTATTATTATTATTTTTATTATATACTGCCGCTTTTGTGCTAATCTATTTCTCGTTAAGTTTCGAACCAATCGCCCTAAACTGCCGAAAGCTGATTGACCGCAATGGGCTTTGGGTGGTGAAGTATCCTGCTATCTCTTTTCTAAGCGAGCAACCAATAGTGAGTACGCCGGGTCAACATGGCAATGACGTGCAATATAGCCTGAAAGGAGTGGCATTTTGGCCGTTTGGTTTATAGTGAGGTATAATAAGAGTTTATTTTAGATTGTATTCTATCGGATTGTATACTGAAATCGATTTCGGATTTCGGAAAATTGACCTAAATAAAAAATCGCTGACATAAAAATGGCCGATATCTTACAAACGGTGCGTCTGTCCGAGGCTAAAAAGGACTGACATTTTGACTCTTATGAGTATATATACTTAGCACTGAAATCTATTTTCATTTTCAGGGGAAGTTTCTTGAATTTAAAATAACTGTCAACAAATCAAAATGGCCGCCAAAGTAAACCACCAGGAAAAATGTCTAGAATCAAAATAACAGTCAAAAACAGGCAAAAACAAAATGGCCGATATTTCAGAAACTGAGGCTAAAAAGGACTGAACTTGCGAACCTTGAGGGTGTGGGGCTATCTACTGAAATCCTTTTTGAATTTGGAAAAATTGCCTAAATTCCCAGTTTCTAAATAAAGATAATGAACATTAAATGTCCTTTCGACCTGTAAAGTATGTTAGATGGTGAATTGCGAGTGAAATCTGTGTTGGCCGCCATTTGTGCAAAATTAAAACAAGAAATTAATATAATTCTACACTAAATCGAAACAGCTTTACGAGTTCGGTGTCTGCATTGGTTTTCCAGTTATGTCCGATTTAGTTGTGTGGCCAGAGAGTAGATCAGGCATTGCATTGTGGACAAAATCCAAGATGGCCACCATTTGACAAGGTCAAGTAAATTTCGAATCAAACAAAAAGAGTGGCTGGGTGAGAAGGTGAGGAATTTAGCGTCCACCATTAGATTTGCACATATACATCACCTGATGGGATTATCCAGCACATATTTTAGATTCCCGAAAACAATATGGTGGAGATTAGGCAAACAAACATGGCAACAGTGAGTCATGACAGAGTAGAAAAGGTTTATAACTTTTGCTTGAAGTAAAATATATTGTAGAATACAACATGCAAACTGATCCTGGAACCAAATAAAATATCTACTGAATACATTTTGAATTTACATATCTACTGAATACATTTTGAATCAGTTTTTGAAGGTTTGAAATCTAGTAAGTTATTAAATAACCTAATGTCTTATACAAAAATATTGCCACATTTTATCCGGACTATAAATGTCGTGGATGTGCATTTGTTTGACAGACAGTGGCTCAATATCCAGTCAAAATTGTGTAAATGTCTCCTTTTTAATGGGAATTAGTCAGCACAAGTACTGTAGGTAGTACTGTAGGTAAAACATACAATTTAAGTTATTGAGCGATTGACAAACCAGAACTGTAGATAGGATAATGTGGATACATGCCTCTTGGAAAGTAATACAGAAAATATGCATTTCTTAACCTCTTTCTTCCTGATCACCAAGAATAAAGCCGCATTCACACTATGCACGGCACGGTGCTCCGCGCCGCGCAGCGCCATGCCTTAAAAACGATGAACTGTACTGTTTACCATTGCAGGGGCTGCACTGCGCGCTGTGCCGCGATGCGAAATGAAAGGTGTAGTGTAGTCATTCTGGCCCTATATTCACGGAAATCTAGACAAATTGCTAACAAAGTTTTTATGATTTATCATGGTAGATATAGGTCCCAGCTAGCAATACTGAGAAGTCCCGAGCAAAACTCCAATGTGTTAAATTGACGAATAGTCGGCCAGCCAGGGGTACATAGTGTGATGAAAAAATGGAGTGATGGCATATCTTTGTTACAAGCAAACTAACCTGGATGGCTGACATTGTTTTACATGTTTCCGGTTTTGCAGAATAGCAAAATTCAAGATGGCCGCAATATGCACTAGCTATTATGCTATAAATCCCATATCTTCACCTATAGCTATGCAAAATGTTAATGTTTTATATGGATTCATATGTGTAGAGGGCCAAGGAATTTGAATATCACAAAATAAGAAACATTTGAAACGTTTTTTGCAACTTTATTTGTAAAAGACGATTTCAAACGAACACTTGTGATGTATATATTATAGTAGTTATGCACATTTGTAATGTCAATTCGAAATATTTACATGGATAATATTCACAATTGTATTGTGTATATGCTATCTTATTGTCATATTAATTCTAACCCTTTGAATCTCAAGTTTTAACAATGAAAACCCATGTACATTGTAACGTACATATATAATCTACTCAATACAAAAGAATGTCTATTTCATCACCACAGCTATACAATGTATAATAAATTCGCGTTGCTAAATAGAAAAACGTCAACCTATGTTTAAAACAACATTTACATGTTTTTTCTTTATGTTTCTTTATGTTTATTATTCTTTATGTCTATTTATGTTTTTTTTTATTTGTGATTTTTATTGTTGTGTAATTGGTCATTCAATGTCAAGTTATGCAAGTGCTCTTGTTGAGAATCTTGTTTTTTCCTAATAAAGATCTAGGGGTTTAGAAATTCAATGTAACCTGGGTGTGATTGCTAACGAAGTTAACTATTAATTTCTAGTTGTGGGCAAATGCCTGAAATTTGACCTCATTAATTATTAAACTGCGGTTCCGTAAAGTAGTATTTTACAGGCCATTAGATACATGTTCTACATGTAATATCAGTTCTAAAACTGTAAAATACTTGGATATTGTGTTGTAGCCACTGGCATAGATCATTAAGAGAGCTCAATCCCAGAGTCAAACCCTCTCCTTGACCTCGCTATTATAATTTGTTGACTTATGAACTTGATATTATCAGTCGACAAATGGTGATTATCCAATAACAATTTTGAACTGTACAGCTGAATCAATTGATGACATTGAATTTGAAAAATATTTAGCATAAGTTCAGGCTACGATCATTTAGTGATCGCTCCCAATTGAGATTTTTTTCTTTGACTTAAAATATACACTTAATAGACTCATGGGATCAATACTAATACTTGACAGACACATCAAATACTAATATTGTAGGTGATCACTCCGCAACACAAGCTACCCATTAAAAACGGGAGCATATTATTATCTAGGCTAAAAAGAATAATATAAACAAGACTACATCATATACTAATATACGCGAAAAAAATTTAAATCACTTAAAATATCTTTTTTTTCTGAAAAATCAATAAATCGACTTTAAATCAACCATTCTTTGCATTTAAAGTCAAACTGGGTGCGATGGATTCCTGGTGTCCAAAAGAATAAAAAGTAACGATACCTAACATATGCAAAATGGAAAAAAAACTTGAAAAATTCGATTTTCGCAAGCGATTGTGTATTGATAAATAGTTTTTGTCAATTTCTCAAATTTGAACAGGGTTTTTTCGGAAATGTTAGTTGGGACCTACATCTACCATAATACAGCATAAAACCTTTGTTAGCAATTTGTCCAGTTTATTTTGCCAGAATGACTACACCAGTGGGAAAAGTTTATTTTACACAGCGTCAACGTTTGTTGAATTTTGCGGCAGCAGCGCGGCGCACCACGGCGCAACGTTTGGTGGGGCAGTACCTTAACTCATTCAAGACGGTATTTTCAGTACATACATGTCTCTGTGGACGGGACATTTTTAAAAATGTACTTATCTCGGGCTCCGTATTGTAGCGTCGAAGTAGCTTGGAATGAGTCAATATAATTCTTGCACTGTGAACAGAATAGATCGCGCTGCACCACGCCCCGCGACTCATATAGTGCACGTGTCAGAGCCTTAAAGCACCGGATATTTCTTCCCGGTTTTTCTTAAAGGCTTGTTTCCAATATGGGTGGCACGTGAAAAAAGTTGAAACACTAATATGAGTAATAGCCATGCGGCACGGGGAAAAAGTTAAATCACTGATATAAAGCTTCCTTCACACTATTAGCAGCATGCGCGGTGCAGTGCGACGCGGCGCGAGAAAAGACATTGAAGAAAGGATTGTTCACATCATGCGCGGTGCGATGCGGCGCGATGCGTGGAATAAAGATGCTGACATTTCAACTTTTGCGGTAGGCCTACGGGAAAAAAGTTTAAACATCAATATAAATGAGGCCTGTCCACATAATTCGCGGCACGGTGCTGAATGTCTGCTCGCTTGCTGTCCCGAAATTCCGGCCTCCTGTATAAAACGAATCTTGCAGTGTGAACAGGAAAAAACCCGCCTAGAAAACACCGACATGTTGTCCTGAAATTCTTTGTCAAATGACGTTTGCAGTGTGAAGAGAAAGTATCTCGCCGCGCAGCAAGCGCCGCCCCATGCCGCTCAATGTGTGGATGAGGCTTTAGCAATAATTATGTTGTGTAAACATCTAACAAGGCCAATTAAATGCAATTCAATTGGAAATATATTCATTTAACACTGAGGACTGCACTGTTCCAGTATATCAATGGGAACACTGAGGACTGCACTGTTCCAGTATATCAATGGGAACACTGAGGACTGCACTGTTCCAGTATATCAATGGGAACACTGAGGACTGCACTGTTCCAGTATATCAATGGGAACACTGAGGACTGCACTGTTTCAGTATATCAATGGGAACACTGAGGACTGCACTGTTCCAGTATATCAATGGGAAATATCATTACCCAGCAAACACAAGATGTCCAACCAATGGGGGCCCAATGCCGGGCCAACGTCTCAGATGATGATCCAACACTGATCCGCCACCGGCCCAACGTCTCGTGTCTGCTGGGAAAACTTAAATATATACATACAATACATACAATAACTCAATGACAAAATAGTACAGATTGCTATTCTCAGAAACCGTGTTACGCCATCACAGGTCAGCATTTACTGCGGGATAGCTACTAGGTGACAACAACGCCTGGGCTGTCAAAGGGATTATACTATAATGTACTGATTTAATGTCAGAAAGTTGGGACATCCCCTTGAAAATCCACGTTTTTGGCAGATTCGCGCCAGAACATAACATTTCAAAACCAACATGTATTTTAATATATATTTAGCCGCAAAAAGAAACACTGAAAACCACAAAAAATTATATTATATGTACGCAAATTGCGGTCAAAGTTGAATAACATGGCAGATTTTATGTGCTAAACAGTTCGCGTCCACGCGCCTATCATGCGTTGACCTCATGACCCCGAGTGCATGGTGTGACATGCAACAAGACGGCAACATGATTGACTATGAACACAGGAGGTCACACGTGCTACCATGGCAACTACACACAGCACTCCTAAAAGTTGTGCCCCCGTGTTGAATAAATGTCGTTTTTAGCCTACAATTATTCTCTCCGGTGTGAAAAAAACATAATATGAATGAAAAGAGATAATTTTCCTATTAGACTCTGATGTTTATAGATGGAAAAAGATGACATTGAACACAACGGTCATCATCAACATTAGAAACATATGACAAATATGGAGAATAGCAGTGGGTGGAGATCTCTTGTTCAAGCTGCGCATGTATCCAAAACAAGGCCTGTACACCAGATGACAAACAGATTAAATCCATAATTATAACATAATGTATGCTTGAACAAATATAATTTAAGATGTATAATGTGTTTTTATACATAAGAAAAGTAACATATTATATTGATATTTACAACATAATAATATTTGGTGGTCATCAGCGGCAAATCCAAAGGGGGTGCTAACCCCGTCTCAGAACATAATTTGCCTAAATAGTGCTCTCAGTTGTCCAAACATAATATCTGAAGAACCGGTTTATTAGTTGATAGAAACTATCAGACATAATTATTGTCAACTAAATTTATCATGCTTTCGCGTGCGGCCAAACAAATTCTCAACGGACCCTTCCATTTTCAGAATTCTAGAGATCGGGTCCTGGTCATTACAACAGGCTCTAGCGTCACCTGACAAGATTAATGTTCTGAGATAAGTTATTAGACTTGCGTCAGTAAACGCAGTGGGGTGTCAGATACAATGTATATAGGCCTACTGGGCTGGTATTGTCAAAACTGACGACGGAGACTATACTGTAAATGTCACGACCAAGAAATGGAACGGAATGCTCCCTGTCAGTTGATAGAGGTCATGTACTGATTGTTTATTACTGTGTGTGTGTGGGGGGGGGGGGGCTCAGAAAATAGGCCTTAGTGCTCTCTTGAAAAATGATTAGTTATTACTCTCAGTCTAACAAGGCAGTGCGGGTTATCACAAGCTTACCTAACAGAGTTATTTTGATATCATTAAAATTGGACTTGATTTTTAATGAATTTGACTGCCATCTTGAAAATTGCTCCAGTCTTGAATTGCATAATCTTGTACTTAATTATAGTACATTACCGTCACCTGACAAGATTAATGTTCTGAGATAAGTTATTAGACTTGCGTCATTAAACGCAGTGGGGTGTCAGATACAATGTATATAGGCCTACTTGGCTGGTATTGTCAAAACTGACGACGGAGACTATACTATAAATGTCACGACCAAGAAATGAAACGGAATGCTCCCTTTCAGGTGAGAGAGGTCATGTACTGATTGTTTATTACTGTGTTTGTGTGTGGGGGGGGGGGGGGGGGAGGCGGGCTCAGAAAATAGGCCTAAGTGCTCTCTTGAAAAGTGATTAGTTATTACTCTCAGTCTAACAAGGCGGTGCGGGTTTTTACAAGCTTACCTAACAGAGTTATTTTGATATCATTAAAATTGGGCTTGATTTTTAATGAATTTGACTGCTATCCTGAAAATTGCTACAGTCTTGAATTGCATAATCTTGTACTTAATTTGGATAAATTTATTCTTTTGTACCTCTATTCCAAATCAAGTATATGCTTTAAAACAATATTTTAATCATCTTTATACAATTTGCTGAATTTTCGTCAATAATAATAATAATAATAATAAAATATATTTATTCAGGGTAAACTTATTAGCGAAAACACTATTTTACATAACTGCCCTGACTAGGCAGCTGTGCACCATGGAAAACAGTGCATACTTGTAAAAGTAAAATTATAATATTGCAAACAGTATGATGAAAACATTAATCTTTTACATAATTATTGCTGACTAGGCCTCTATGTAACATAAAAAGCAGTGTATTCTTGTAAAAGGAAAGGCATAATATAACAAAACTATATAAAAAACATTATTCTGAATTAGTTAAAAACTGTTTTAATGTGTGTTTAAAAACATTAAACGTATCAATGTTTCTTATAATGTCTGGTAAATTATTCCAGATAATAGCACCAGCATATTGTAAAGAGCATTTAAAGGAGCTTTTGTTAGCTTTGGGTAAAAACAATTTATTTGTACAGCATGATCTAGTTTTACGGGTTGCAATATCTCGATGTAGAGTAAACAGGTCTGTTATATAACTCGCAAGCCTGCTAGAGATTTATATACAGTAATAGCGGTAAAGTAATCTCTTACATTCCAGTCAAAATTGTCACTAATAATCCGTGCCGCTCAATTCTGTAGTCTTTGTAATATCTTACAGTTGGCATCAGAAGAATATTCCCAAACAGATAAACAGTAATCGATTTG
The DNA here is from genome assembly GCA_964017125.1 of Flabesymbios commensalis. Classification (NCBI taxonomy): domain Eukaryota; kingdom Metazoa; phylum Annelida; class Polychaeta; order Terebellida; family Flabelligeridae; genus Flabesymbios; species Flabesymbios commensalis. Next base: position 11,824,767 of record OZ024911.1, on the reverse strand, counting down.
TGATTGAACAGTTGCCATATAATATTTAATTAAACAATATTGGGGTACAATATGTTTCAATTTTCTTATAAGTCAAACTTTGGGCGAAATTAAAAACATGTTCACGCCAGTTTAGTTTAGAATCGATAAAAGAACCTAAGTATTTCGTCGAATTAACCTGTGAATTTTAACATCATCAATGTATATAATAAGAGTATGTTGATTGGTATGTGAAGAAATGATCATGCAATAACATTTAAGATTATTAATAACTAGCCTATTGCTATGAAACCATTGGACTACTTTATCAACTTCTTCTTGAAGTCTCTTCTGTATATTTTTAAAATCTGTACCACAAACATGAATAGCGGTATCATCAGCATAAATATTCATAAGCGTATTTCCCAAGCAAGTGGGTAAATCAATAATAAATATTAAAAACAACAGTGGACCCAAGACTGATCCTTGAGGAACTCCAGTATTAATATTTGAAAACGAAGATATACAACCATCAACATTTACAGCTTGTGAACTATCATACAAATAGTCAGTAAACCACAACAGTTCCTTATCTTCCACGCCATACTTTTGGAGCTTTGACAAAAGTAAGTAATGATTAATGGTATCAAAAAATTTCTTTAGATCAAAAAAACAAATAGCATTCATCATTCTTTCATTAATAATATCCAGTAAATCATCCACCAACTTATGAAGGGCCGCTCTGTGGAGTGACCTTTTCTGAAAGCTGATTGGTCATGACGTAAAAAAGGGTGACTGTCAAAATATTGTAATAATTGGTGATTGATACATTTTTCAAACATTTTAGATATATGAGATACAATAGAAATTGGCCTATAATTGTTCGGTTCATTCACCTCACCAGTACCTTTGTAAATAGGTGTTACTCTAGCCTTTTTCCAATCGGCTGGTAAATGATGAGTGTGTAAAGACATATTGAATAAACTTGTAATACTTGAAGCTAGGGAATCCGACGCGTCTCCTAGAAGCCTAGAGTCATATCCAAGAACATCTTGCTTAGATTTATGCGAAAGTTTATTAAAATTATTTAAAACTTCGTCTTCTGAAATTTGTTGGAACTTAAACCTATGATTCGATTCTGGTAAAGACCAATGTAATTTAACAGCATCAGTGAAAGTCTTAGTTAAATCAGATCCAATATTAGTAAGATATGTAATAAAAGTTTCAGGGGAAATACCATTTTTCGTGTATTGAGTAATGAACTTATGGCTCTCCACATTTTCTTTGGATTTGTATTATTGCAAATTTCACCACTAAAATAATCTTGTTTAGCTTTCCGTATCTGATCAACCACTTTATGTCTTAACATTTTATATTGTTTAAATAATTCACCATTTTTGGTCTTTTTAGCTTTGTCATGGATATAATCACGTCTGTACATTAAAGATATAATATCTCGTGTAATCCATGGATTGGATCTTACTTTAACCCTGTATGTTTTTAAAGGAGCATGCTTGTTTATTATATTATTAACTGTACAGGACCAGACAGACAGATATTTTATTGACAGAAAGAAAGTCAATCCAGACTTATTTGTCATAGAAATAGAGATATGTACATGTATATACAACATTGTTAATAGGTTAAAATCATATGACAATATACATAGTATGACATACATAACTAAAATCATGTTAACTGGCATTACCATAAGAAACACTGGGTATATACTTAAAATAAGATTGAAAGGCATTGCCAGGGTAACATAAGGTCTATCATTTTGTTTCCCGCACCAAAACCAGAGATAAAATAGCTACTATGTATGACATGCTAATTATATATATAGTAGCAAAAATGACACTCTGGAAAGCGTAGAAACTTAGAATATATACAAGTGCATAATTATGCTACAGTAATTTGAGAATGTATTAGGACAATGTTAAAAATTACACGATATTTTTAAAAATCAAATATTATATCATGCAAGTACAATCAATGTGACAATCTGCGACACAGGTAGCTCCGAGCCATGTGACCATGCAAGCACAGTTGCTATGAACTCGGCGATTCCCTGATATAGACTAGTGATGCAAATTTAACAACGTAATAACAGTAATACCACCGAAACACAATATATACATACTAATAAAAGTCGGACATGGTGGTTCGTCGACTGCCAACAAAGTATAGCATCAGAACCATCCATATTATCGAGTGTTGGAGACTTAGTGATGTAATAAGAATACAAATTTCGGATAATAATTATGCGTGCCATTCACGCAGGACATGGCACTCACACAATAGCAATAAAGTTTGTTTAATTAACTAGTGATTTATTATCTTTATGGCCCTCGCATCAAAAACATTACAGCTTATTTTAGTTCACTATATTGTTTAGTTCATACCATTTCACTCACGACCTAGTTAGTACCACATACTTAGGAGTTACAGTCGAAGAAAAACATTCCCGACCTCATAGAGAAAATCAGTTGACTTAGCAACTCTGAAATCCTCCATAAGGCCCCACCTCGTCTGATAACAAAGGCGACGGAAACGTCCCTAACCGGCCCTAAAAAGCCAAATAATAAGATCCGAGAGCAACAGCCGTCCTGATATGTGGTAATACCCAAGTCAGATCATGAAGGCATGATAATATGGATAATATAGCGACAGGTGACTTGTGATTGTTCTACATAAAAATGTAACGTTAAAACGATAGTAATGACACATAATCATGATCATGATGATAATAAAAAATCATGCTAGTCACGACACACATACAAAATATTTCAGCTTGAAGATGGATTTACATTTATCATACTCAATATTTTTAACCCTTAATTTGTTTAAAACAACCATAGATAAATTTTGCTAGCGACTTCACCACTGTTATGTCTCTAGATGTCATAATTCGTAGAAAAATATCATTTGTTGGTTGCATATTGATAATTCCGGCTATAGAATTAAGCAAGATTTCGCGTTCATTTTTCATGGCATTACAGTGGAGAAGAAGGTGTATTTCGTCGTCAATTTCGTTTGATTCACACCTTGTGCATATTCGTTGGTTTATTGGAGTTATTGGATTATTGAATCGTCCTCTCTCTATTTTTAAATCATGTGAGCTCATTCTATATTTCGCCATTGCTGTTATGAGGTGGTTCCCCTTTATGTTGAGGATGTATGGTTCCACACACAAAGATTTTTTCACTAATGAATATGTGCGCAGCTTACTTGAACTCTCAATATCTTGTCTCCACCGCTGTGTAAATATTCTAACAATTGAATCTTTAAAGGAAAGCATGAATTTATTTGTATTGCCAATGTGCTGCGTCTCCCAAGCTTGGTCTAGCCCGGTTAGTTCAAGGACAGACCAAATACGCGAGCACCAGTTTGCAAATCCAGTGCAATCTAGCTCTAGTAGCATATTGTAGGCATTTCTGACAGGGTGGTTCTGAGATAGGTCTAGAATTCTACACCAATATTTTACAGCTTTAATATGTTGCCTGATAATCAATGGAAACCGTCCTGTGTCACCATAAATTGCAGGAGTGGGTGTTTGCTTATAACACCCAGCGTTGATTTAATAAATTTTAGATGTATTTTTTCCAAATCGTTAACACTATCACCGGTATACCATATATCACTTGCATATCACTGGGCAGTATTTGACAATCAAAAACCTTGAATGCAATAACAGGTGACAATTTACCGACTACGGGACGAGATTGCTTGTGTAGAGAAAAAACTGCTTTACCAGCTTGGGAAGCGAGATGGAGAAACGTTTCTTTCAATACATTCTTAGGATATTTAGTGCTATATACAATCCCAAGGTATTTATATTTTTCATTTTTTTCTATTATGTCAACACCATAGTAGAAGCTGTCATATTCTGACGTATGACGTTTGTTAAATATGAGAACTTTTGTTTTAGGAATGCTGACTATTATATGCCACAGAGAAGCATACTTATACAGGGCAGTTAATTGCTTTTGCAATCCATTTGCAGAATCTGAAAAAAGGACAAGGTCGTCTGCAAATAACAAGTATACAATTAATAAAGTGTCTACGGGGATACCCTCACCTTGATCAAATTATTTGGATATATCCTGCAGAAATTCTGTAAATAATTTGGGGCTGAGTATACCACCTTGCAGGACACCAAATTCGCTTTTTAATATCTCGCTGATGCATGGATCCCATTTTACACGGCACTTTAGAGAACATACTCCTTATTACATTTAAAAAATTGCCGTCTATTCCTCTGCTCAGTAATTTATAGTACAGTGCTGATCTGTCAATATAGTCAAATGCTTTTGTAAAATCAACAAAACATGTATACAGGGGCTTTGAAAGACACCTTTGCTTATCTATAATGGCACATAGTATAAATATATTATCAGTCGTCCGGGAGTTACTTCTAAAGCCGGCTTGAAAGGGATCATTATCATAGCATACATCATTTTTAAAAGACAGTCTGTTATTAAGTACAGATTCAAATAATTTCCCAATGCATGGCATTACTGTAACTTTCCTGTAGTTATCGGGCACGTTATGGGCAGCTTTTTTGTGAACAGGATGAATTATACCAGTGGCCCAACTTGATGGATATTCTCCATTGGCTATAATGGTATTAAACAGTAAAACTAGTGCTGGTAAGAGTTCATTACTACCATGCTTGTAAAATTCCGCAGGAATACCATCTATGCCTGCTGCTTTTTTGCATTTTAACTTTCTAATTGCTTTTTGAATTTCGTCTATGGTTATGGGGCTGTTTAGGAACTGTAACAAATCGGATTGTCCATTTTCTACCTTCTCATTAATATCATTTGGGGATGATTTAACTAGCTTCATTATATTATTCATGTGATCGTAGTCAAAATAGTCAACATGAGGAGGGTAGACTTGTTCTTCAAAATATTTCACAAATTGTGACAGGGTAGGACCTCTGGTTGAATTTCTAGGTTTTAAAGATTTCCAAAATTTCCAGTAGGAATTTGGATCTTCTGTTCTCATATTTTCAAGCTGACTAAGTTTGACTTCTTGGTAATGTCTTTTCTTTTTCTGGATTAATTGTTTATATTGGCGTAACATTATATTATATTCACTTTGACGTGTGTTAAACTTCTTATCTTTAGCAATATTATTTAAAACTTGTTTTAGAGTTTTACATTCTTTATCATACCAAGGGTTTGAAGGAAAGTTATTTTTTATGTTTTTCCTACACTTTGATTGATGCTGCTTCTTGGGAAATAACGGGGATAATGCATTTTCTAGCATACCATTGAAAATATCACATAGATTATCGCTACTACAACCTTCAGCTGCGGCACACAGCATTTCTTCAAACGCAATACATGTCTGTTCATTTCGAAGAGATGCTTGGTACTCTATCTTTTTTTCATCTTGCCATATATAAACATCGGAACATGGTGATGAGTCATTAATATGTATGTTCATTTCTGCAGAGCTTAACTCTTTCAATTTTGAATTGAGAATATGGAATTTTATAGGACAATGATCCGATTCTACTGATTTGGTAGAACTTTAAATTTACTGATCATATAATCTTCTTTTAGTATCATATAATCAATAGTACTTGCTCCCATGGGCAAGTAGTATGTATAGCGGCCGATACCTTTATCATCAAACATTCGACCATTGGCTATTTTAAGCTCTGTGTTTATACAAAAATTTAGCAGAGATCGTCCATATTTGTTAATGACTCCGTCCTCATTACAGCGTTCATTTAAAACATTGATAATATTATCGTAATCTTGAGCGCGGCCAGTTCTACTATTAAAGTCACCACATCATATTATATGGTGACTTTCTGTATATCTAGCCACTTCCTCCTCTAACATAGTAAAATAATCATTTCTTAGACCAACATATGTAGAGTTTTCTGGTGGTATATAGGCACAGCCGATTTTAATGTTTTTCCGATAGTATTCTATAGTTATAGTTAACCATACCTGATGATCATAGGTCGAGTCTATTCTAGTATGTTTTTCAAATTTTTTGGCTACTAGTATTCCAATACCACCAGAAGCTCTTGAAGCATTTTTATGTTTAAATGTTCTACTCACATGATGGAACTGATACCCGGGTAATACCAATGTGTAATCATTACTTTTCATTGTTTCTGTTAAAAATATTATATCTTATTCACGAATGAATGCTAAAAGATCAGGATCTGCCAGTTTGTTACCTAAGCCATTTATGTTCCATGACAGAACGCGTATTTCACCGACCTGATCATTTATAACCTCAGTGTTCACGTTTGCTATGTCCTTGTTATGATGGTTGGTATATGAAAAGACTGACCGGTTGCTGCATGGTTGTTGAAAACTTCAGCCATAGCCGCAGTCAGTTTTTGTTGTCCCTTATCGTTTAAGTGTATTCCACCACGGCTCAGATGTTGTTTTGTTACAGGTGTGGGCATATAGTCAACATTTTTCAATTTTGAGCATATATCTCGTATGTGGCTGTTCACACGGTGAATTAAGGTATTATATTTATTTTGGCTTCTGGGGGGAATTTCCGAGAAATAGAAGTGTGTATTGTGTATCAATATCCTGCATCGCCTTGTTCGCTTGATCACCAATATCATTTGTCCCGAGATGGATTATTACAGCCTCTGTATCCTCATTTACATATCCTGGTAGTCGGGTAGTCAAGTGTGCTATTTTCATACCCGAAGTTTTGTATACACATACCGACTCCGGATTTGTCAGTTTTGATTTTAATTGTGTGGCTAATCCACGCATGTTAGAGTCACCTATTACACATTTGCTTTTCATAGTTCTGTCTTGCATGGTTGTGGCGTCGGGAAGCTGAGTTTCTTTCTTGTTATCACTATTATCGCAGCGTTTTTTTGTACATTTGTCACGCCTATTATTTGCGGTGGTGGTACTATCATGACTATTGTCAGGTTGATTTTCGGTGATCATACTTTTTCTTTGTGGACGTTCATTTTTCTGATGGCTGCTAGTTTTAGGTCTACTACTTCTGCTACTATCGCTGCCACTATGGCTTCTACTAACGGAGCTACTATCAGTTCTATTGTTGCTACCACTACTACTACTGCTACTATTGCTGCTACTGATACTGCTGGCATCACTACTAGTACTACTACTGTACATCACAGGTCTACATCTTCGTTTGTTTTTACGGTTTCGATGGGCATACTCACATACACCCTCCTCATCACTACTTACACTCTCTTCATTTAAGGTTGTAGCTTGGCAGGTTTGTTTGCTTTGCTCATCTAGGAATTGTCTTATTTCCCTTAGTTCTGTTCGCAGGTTAATTTTTTCTTTTAATAATGTATCTTTTGCTTTTAACAGCTTCACTGATTCTTTTTTGCGCTTTGAGATTTGGCCTCGTAGTTTTTTTAATTCAGATATTAATTTCTCGTTTTTTATTGTTTGTGATTGCAGCTTGTTGTTGCTCTCTCCCAGATTTTGACGCAGTGACACAATTGTTTTTTTTTAATTTCAGAATTTCCGCATTTCTTTGATTGTTGTTAATGCTGAAGTAGTTGACATCCATATTTGGAGCTAGCTCCTCGGGTGGTGGGGTAGATACGGAGTCCATAATAAATCCAAAGTTTGTTAGGTCATTCAGTAAGTTTTGCTTGTATTTAGAGTTATTTTGATTGACTCGTTTACGGCGAATTTTTGACACAGTGGGCAGGCTTAAATGGGGGTCCAAGTTCAGGGGTATTAACACAGTAGACTCCTGGATTGAAGACATGTCACTCACGGGTCGAGTCAGGTTGCTAAAGAGGGGGGTGGACGTGCCATGTTGATTTGACATTCTGACCCCTGTTGTATTGCTTAATATTGTTTCGTTGATCACGCATATTGACGGGGATTTAGGGACACCCACAGCTGACTTTCTATGTTCTGGGTACGTTTCGTTTTTCAGTAAATGGACACTGTCGTGTTGGTCAATTGTACTAGACATATCAAGACAAAATCCCATGCCAGCCAGAGTTTCGTGTGGGAATTCACATGTTTGTCTCGTTCCATACATGTATAATTTTACAATATCGCCGGCAACGATTGCATCGGCTTCGTTGCGGTTTCGTTTCCTTGGTATAAGGGTCTCCTGGTTTTGTAACCCTTTGGCAAAGAGATCTTCATAATATCTCTCTTTGGCATCAGCAAATATAAATTGTCTATTTTCATCTAATGTTTCTCTATCTAAGCATGCGACCATTTCTTCTATAACATCTGGTGCATTTTCACGATCCAAATTGCACAGCAAGTGAAATAGCTGGTTGTCAATATTGCTGATGCTATCCATATTGATGTGTCGGATCACAATGTGGGCCTACTGCTTTCCAGTGTAACCCTGTTAAACAGGAAAAAGAAACTTACGGCATACAAAGGGTCGATAGAGAAATGTGGGCTAATACAAAGAGCGTGAACGTGTACAGTAGGTCGAGGTATTGTCGCTCACCTGTGTACACAATCCACCTAAATATTGTTTAATAATTATATTTTTGATTTATTTTATGCCTAATTTTATACTTCTTTACACATGTTAACTTAGAAATGTACTTAACTTTGTGTATTAATGCTGAGAACAGAGATGAAGGTGTAGAAAATCACAGCGAAGGCACTCAGCAAAAAACACGTCCTCACTCCACGGAGGTCAGACCAACAGTTTTCAACCATGTGTTCCAAGCATCATTAATATTGCCACAGTTATTAACAGAATCATATAGATTACAGTCCATTAAATCCTTGTTATATTTAAGGCTATCAAATGTTTTAAAATCTCGAATAGTTATTACCCTGGATTGGGTCTTAGTTTTATATGAATGATTTAAAATAGTATAAATAATATCATGGTCACTAATCGAGCATGGTATAACACCTGAAGCGACATGTAGCTCAGGCATAGATGTGTAGATATGGTCTATCGTAGATTTACTACTTGAAGTTGATCGTGTGTAGTTTGTTATAAGCTGTGAACAATTAAGTAAAAGTTCAATGTGGTGAGCTGGGTTCGTGGAAAGAGTTTCATCAATGACATAATCAAAATTGAAATCTCCAAGAATAATTACTTCAATTTCTGATAAAGCCAGTTCAAAATTATTTACCATGTTATTATAATAATCATCTCTGGCAGATGGTGGACGATAAAACGAACATATATTAAATGGTGCAGAGTTTGGTAGTTTAATTGTCACCCAAATAGCCTCAGTATTTGAATTTTTGGTTAGCTTCTCAGAATATTCATGTCGAATGGAAGACTTAGCATATAAGGCTACTCCACCACCTCTCTGCTCAGAAACTCGATCTTTAAGGTACAAGGTGTAACCATCAATACATACTTCCTCGTCGGATACATTCGGCTTGAGCCAGGTTTCAGGGAGGGCTAAAACATCAATTGCTTTACTTTCTAAAAGTATACGAACTTGGGCAATTTTGTTCAGTGTTACACTATTTAAGCTACGTATATTCAGATGGGCAAATTTTAAGCCATGCGCAGTTTTTAGAGACTTTGGATTTAAATCTGATACATTATTCAAAACCTCATCAGAACATCTATCTCTGGAAATAATTAAATCTGTATCATTATGAATATAATCACAAACATCGTTAATCGGCTCACATTCTACTTGTGCAACTTTGCTAGTTTTATGTGAAGAGGTAAGTTTTTTTCTAAAGACAAGGATGGTATGGCGGCCCTATCATCATTGCCAGATTCCTAGATATAAACAGTACAGCTTTTTTGTTTGTGTCCCTTTGTATTACATCTCTGACATGTGATGCGGTAACCATGACGGCAGGAGTCTGTTATGTGTCCGGTCTCCCCACAATACCAGCAGTGGGAATCTCTGTTTTCCTTGGGATGCTGTATTTTATTGTTTGAAAGGGGCAGTTGGGCATAATTAGATTGTACACTTCGTCGAATCACTGGATTGTGTTTGTCTTTGCTTTCTGGTTGATTTCTCGTCTTGTCATTAGTATGTCGTTTATTTGTGCTGTGATTCTGCTTTGAATTCTTCTTACTAGAGTTCTTCAAGTTATCAAAGCCCAGATTCTTTAACAGTCGTGTTGTACCGGCAACATTCAAGTGGATACCATCATCTGCCAGCACTAAGTCATTGACTGAATTGTCGGCCAGTCTAAAATTATTATCATGACTAACAAATGTGACACATGTTTCCTCACAAAGCACACTAAGGGCGGCATTCACTTGATCGGCAATCTCTTGGCGTTCACAGTCGTTTACAACAGGTGGAATACTGCTGATGATGACCGTCTGCGCCGCTTGGAGTGCACTTTGAATTAGTTCTCTGAAGTCGCAGATAATTTCTTCTGGAGAGACTTTGTCTGCACAATTGTTTGTGCCAACAAGTACAGTGAGTTTGTTAGCTTTTAAATTGTTTTTCGTAATGAATGAATGTGCCTTTGAAATACTGGCCCCACGAAGACACTCCACTTTGGTATTTCTTGGTAAGTTATCTAAATCAACATTACGTAGTAGAGAGTCGCCTATTAGCCAGTCAGTCAGATTCGAAGCATTAGTTGCTAATTTGTTCATACTGGCAGTATTGAGCATTTCAGCTTTTATTACACGTTGTTTTAAACCAGCATTTTCATGTTTCAGCTCATCGCTATCTTTAGAGCGAGCTGTTTTACCAGATCACGGTTACTGGTCTCCAAGCTGTCAGTGATTTCTGAGTTTTGGCTACATCGTTCCTGAGTTGAGTTAGATCGGCTAGCAGTTGGGACATGTGTAATGGCATTTGACGACACTAGGCACATGTCCCTGATGAGCAGCGTCCTCTTGACTGTCACCAGCACAGATAGGATGTACCCATTGCATACACATACCGCAGCGTAACAGTTCAGCTGCAGCTGTCTCCATCCCATTGTATTTACAATGGGGTATACAGTACTTGGTACGAGATCCTTTAGGCACCGCACCAGTTCCGTTTTGACTAAGTTTATGTTTATGTGCTGCTGCAGTTATGTTAGACATAAAACGACTTTTTTTCTTTTTCTTGTCCTGGTATGGAGTGACGTTCTCAACCTGTGTATCTGGCACAATGATGGTGTGATTAGCTGTATTCGAGTCTTCATTGTCCTCCATTATTAGATCTTGGGTCTTCTTAGCGCAATTGATAGTGCTGTTCCGCATACTCTTTTTCTGTTTCTTTCGCCTGCTGCTGGCTGAGACTTGAGACGGGGCAAGCGATTGACGATGACAGGTTCGTCTTCTTGTCACCCTTCTCTCCTTGGGAGAGTTGGAAACTGTATGACTAGTCGTGGAGTCTTCTATACTAGTGATGTTATCGACAGTTACTTCACATTCTTCAACTTGTTTTTTAACAAGTGTAACCTGAACAATTCTTTTGATTATCCCCAAAGATCTACTTGACTATTGGACAGTCGTTTATTTCGCCACTTACAGGGCTTGAGGGCGTTGTCAGTGAGGACTCTTCAGTTCGTAAAAAAACAGTTTTCGTAGCACAGGACACAGCCCCCCTAATCATTACTTGAGATAATTTGACATAACTGTGACATATTAACTAGCTTGCCATTGAGGATAAGCATGTGTAGTGACGCATGTCGATGTCAAACATCAGACATGTGTCACAATAAACACACAAAACTCGGCATTGATCACTTTCTGAAAATACGCACTCGTGATTAGATGTCAGTAAAATATGGTTTATTTATAAAATAATTAAATATTCTCCTGAAGTGCAGGACCCCGCACAATAGATTGTGGCATAAACTGTGTCATAAAATAATAATATATTTTCACAATTGATATTACAACGACGCAGATAAAATCATAAAAACAGGAGCCAAGCACACATTTACGTTCCTCTAAATAAAATGCCATGATCAGTATTTCCGAAGTTACATCACAGATAATATGAATAATTAAAAAAATATTTTTAGATAATATAAATAATATAATTATTATTTGCATATAATATGAATAATTAAATAACTATTTGCAGATAATATGAATGATTAAATAATTATTTGCGACCACGAATACGTTGCAATAATATGATGACACTATTTTACCTTCCAAAAAAGTTGTAAATAATACAATATATTTTTTTCAATCAATAAAACATTATTAATAATATTACCGCCCAGTGTTAGTTTGGCGGTGGCAATGGACTCTGAGGCTGGTATTGTTATATAACTACAATAGTAGGCTAACTAGCAAAACCGTCCCAATGACGACTAATAAATCAATAAATTTACTAATTGATGATGTACAGGCACTTTATTCTCTAGTTATTTTTATATATCATTAAAGGGACATGCCCAGGGCTAAAATCATAAAAAAAATCGGTGATTTTATTTTAGCTTAATAATATGATCATATGATGTAAACATGTCCATAGACTAGAAATGCAAAAGTTTTGTAATTTTTGTGCTGTGCATTCACCAGTTAGGCTAGATATAGAGACGAAATTCCTGATTTTTAATTATTGATGTTAAAAGTCATGGGGACTCACAATGACTTTCGGAGTTTGACAGAGACGCAAGTTAAGAGTCCACAACACAGCACTGTTTTACAATATGTACAGAAAATGAAAACGACCCTCTCAACTCGGGTTTGACTGAAACAGTGTCTCCAAACCCCTCAGCCTCACACTATAAGCTGAAAGAATTTGTTGACTCTCTCTGAGCGAGGGCGGGGGCCCTAGGGTAGTGGTTAGCACCGCTGCCTTTCACGCCAGAGTCCGGGGTTCGGTTCCCGGTCTCGGCGGTTTGAAAGAAACAAAATTGTTTCTTCCCCATCCACGTGTGAAAGTTAGTATTGTGGGGAGCCTCCGTGACCGAGAGGTAGCGTGCTCGGCCTCAGACCGCCAGGGTTTGAATTTCGAATCCTGTGTCTGGAGGACAGTGTCATCTCAATCATCTCGCCATCCTCAGGAGGTTCTCCTGGCCCAGTTTAGCCTATATGTGCACAAAGGTGGCCTAAAGCCCGATTCATTTCATTTCTCTGAGCGAATCAATGGCCTGCGTCCACTCACATGGTCATCCACAAAGCCAACCATCGCTCAGAGAGAGAGTCTCCACTATCACCAGGCAAAAAGCGGTAACTAGCCACGACTCAGTAACCAGTTACCGCTCTTAAGCCAAGTCATAATCACCTTGATAGGTGTGAGGTGAAAGAGAAGTATCGCACCCTAACTTAGTGGCTTTATACCCTCTTTCACCTCTCATCAGTAAATGTCACATTACCATCTGAACCAGGCGTTGGCACGATGCCGGTGTAACCGCCCAGATTAACCCCCCCACTGAACTATACCCGGGTATATTCTGGACTATACCCGGGTATAACCTGGAATATACCCTGGGGTATAGTCTGGGAGCTCCCAGACTATACCCCAGGGTATACTCTGGGGGCTCCCAGAGTATACCCCACAAGCCCAGACTATACCCCATCAGATGCAGGGTGGGGTATAGTCTGGGAGATAGGGGTATACTCTGGGAGATATTATATATGATTACAATCAATTATAAATTTAAACTAATTATAAACTAACTCTCTAGGGGCTAGACTACCACATGTGTCCTATGTTAACATTTTGATGGTTAGAGTATCACATGCCTCATGGGGGCCTACATCAATATTCTGGGGACTGGATTATCATATGTCTCCTATACAAAACTCCTGATAGCTAGATCCTTGTTTGTCTTTTTTATTAACCATCTGGGATCTAAATAAAAATAAAATGAATGGGGTTTTAGGCCACCTTTGTGCTAAACTGGGCCAGGAGACTCTCCTGAGGATGTGAGGTAAATGAGATGACACTGCCCTTCAGACACAGGATTCGAAAATCGAGCCCTGGCGGTCTAAGGCCGAGCACGCTACCTCTCGGCCACGAAGGCTCCCCACGATATTAAATCTTTACGAGTGAGCGGGAAAAAAACATTTTGTTTCTTTGAAACTTGAAGGCCAGAGTGGGGTTCGAACCCACGATCTCCGAATTTCCAAGCAAGCAGTTTTAACCAGGGCCCTATCTGGGGTCTAGCGAATCAAGTGTCTCAGGTATTAACTATCATCACATTAACCTTCTGGTGGTTGCATATACGGAATACGGCGTTCGCTCATCGATATCTGCTCGATCACTGAAGTTAAGCGACGTCGCGCCCGGTTCATAAGTGGATGGGTGACCGCCTGGGACTGCCAGGTGCCGTATACACTATCGTGGGGCTCAGAGAACCACGTAAATCAGATGGCTCGTCTGACTGACTTTGAGTTGGACGTAAAAAGAACCTCAATGGACGTAGGCGCAGTTTCCATCCGGCGAGACCCCAAAAAATCCACAATATGGAGTACTTGGCACATATATAAGGCCATGAATGATATCATGAATGATAACAGGCATTGCTAAGTTACTCCCGTGGCGCGATAGCACAATAGTGCGTACTGCCACGTAATATACAGATACAGATACAGATAGTATTGCATGTCTAAAGTTGTCTAAATCGCATGTCTAAATGTCTAAAGTCTATTAATCGTCTGGGGCTAGACTGTCAAATGTTTCTGATTTTAAACTTCTGGTGGTTAGAGTATCACATATCCCATGCATTACCTTGAATGTTGTCACATCACTTTTCGTATAGTGTAGTGGTTAAGCTACCATAATGAAACTATTGTGCATTTTATGATTAAAGCATGAAACTTCTACCATTATTACTACATATCCTGAGGTTTAGTTTAAGATGTGGAGGTAAGTTAGATTTGACCCCTGGTGACCTCTAGAGGTCATTGACCTCGAAAGGTCAAAATATCCAATTACGAAGCCAAAAAGTGGTGCAAATTGTATTACAATATCTATAAAATGTTTTTGTTTTCCAGAAGTGTTCCAAATACTCTGAGAGACTGCTGTTAATCATAAACATAACACCAAGGTCATGTCAAGGTTACTCTAGGGTCATTTAAAGGTCAAAATGGCAACAAATAGTGAAAATATCCACTTTTAAACAATACTAGTGGTGCAGTTATCTATTACAAAGGATTGGTTTTGACACAGTCTTGGTCACATATCTTTTCCACGCTCATTTTAGGAGATTGAGAGCAGTATCTAACTTACTACACCCCTTCCTAAATGTTTAATTGGGCGATAAAATTACAGTGTGCAGCAGCTGTTAAACATCAATTTGGGCTCCTATGGCAAACTATTGATGCATAAATTGGGCGATAAAATTACAGTGTGCAGCAGCTGTTAAACATCAATTTGGGCTCCTATGGCAAACTATTGATGCATAAATTGGGCTATGAAGTCTGACATGGGTTTTGATTATGTTTTACTGGGGTACCGTCGAAAAACAACGTTAAGGTGGTCACATCAAGGTCATTTCAAGGTCAAACTGTCAAAAATCATAAAAAAATATTTATTTTTACTTTCATACCGGATACCAGAATTAATTTCTAGGCTGCATCAATTTTTCAGAAAGTTCGGCAAAATACACAAAATACTACAAAATATTGTAATGGTTAAGCTCCTGCAATGAAACAATTGTGCATTTTATAATTAAAGCATGACACTTCTACCATCAGCAGCACATATCCTGTTCTTTATTTTAAATTGTGGAGGTAAGCTAGATTTTGACCCATGGTGACATCGAAAGGTCAAAATACTCATTCGCGAAGCCAAAAGTCGTGAAAATTGTGTATTACCATATTTATAAACTATTTTTGTATTCCATAAATATGTCAAATGCTCAAAGAGACTTCTATTACTGATAAGAATAAAACCAAAGTCATATTAAATTTACATCAAATCTAAATATATGTATCTATATCCATATATGTATCTATTTAGGCACCATTCAATTACTAGGGGGGGGGGGGGTTCAATTGAACACATTATTTAATTCTCTTTCTATCTGCAGAAGTTTACTTTTTTCACACTCGAGCAATATATTTATTTCAGTTTGTGTGTGGAGATATATATTTATTTCACTTCCTTATATATTTTTCTGTCAACAAATTTGGATCCCAAACTAAACCTAGCCTTGATCTGGAGGCAAACAATCCGAGCAAACCGAGGCTTCACAAATTTAAAGGTAATTTAATGGTGACAGATAAACGAGACTCGATTTTTTTTGGACTATTCGATGCTGCTGCTCATATTAGCTGAAATCATTATTTAATTCAAATTCAAATAGTATTTACACAATCAGACAATAATTTATTTCACGAAAATTTAGTTTGGAAATATAAATTTCAAAAATACTCCGCCCTCTATCTCCCCTTGTAATTGGAGATGGCCCCCTTATGTAGGATACAAGTGAGCAAGTAGATTATTACTGATCATTGTCTTATATGCATAATAAATAGATGTGCCATTAAGTAATTATCACGGCGTGTAATACTCTGGGAGAGGGATTTCAGAATTAGCAAAAGCATAATACATTCGGCGATTTCTTGGCAGCCATTTTGATTGTTTTCAATTCTGAAGGATGAGAGCTCTACATCCGCCCAGATATCAATACAGGCGTGGATAATTCAAAAAGAAAAAAATATATCAGCCAAAACGAAGTGTTTTTATGACAATAAGATTTTTTTCAATCCCTTATAGCGTCTACTAATCCGTTAAACGGTCCACTAATCCTTCATAACGGTGTAATATTCGTTATAACAGTCTAGTATTTCGCTATAAGGGTATAGTATTTCGCTATGACGGTCTACTAATCAGTTATAACGGTCTACTATCCCGATATAATGGTCTATTATTTCGTTATGACGGTCTAGTATCACGTTATAACGATCTACCAAACCGTTATAACTGTCTACTTTTCCGTTATAACGGTCTAGTCTTTCGTTTTAACGGTCTACTACTCCGTTACAACGGTCTAGTATTTCGTTAAAGCGGTCTACTATCCCGTTATAACGATCTGGTATTTCGATATGACGGTCTAGTATCACGTTATAACGGTCTACTAATCCGTTATAACGGTCTACTAATCCGTTATAAAGGTCGACTATTCCGTTATAACGGTCTAGTATCTCGTTATAACGGTCCATTATCTCGTTCTAACGGTCTACTAATCCGTTATAACCGTCTACTATCCCGTTATAACGGACTAGTATTTCGTTATGACGGTCTGGTATCACGCTATTACGGCTTACAAATCCGTTATAACGGCTTACTAACCCATTATAACGGCTTACTAAACTGTTATAACGGTCTATTATCCCGTTATAACGGTCTAGTATTTCGTTATGACGGTCTGGTATCACGCTATTACGGCCTACAAATCCGTTATAACGGTTTGCTAATCCGTTATAACGGTCTACTATTCCGTTATAACGGTCTAGTATTTTGCTATAGCGGTCTACTATTCCGTTATAACGGTATTGTCTTTCGATATTACGTTCTACTATCCCGTTATAATGGTCTAGTATTTCGTTATAACGGTCTACTATCTCGCTACAGCAGTCTAGTATTTCGTTATGCCGGTAAAGGCTTCCGTTATAACGGTGTACTATTCTGTTATAACGGTCTAGTATCTCGTTATAACGGTTTAGTATTTCGTTATAACGGTCTACTATCCCGTTATAACGTCCTACTAATCCGTTATGACAATCTACTAATCCGCTATAACGGCCTCCTAATCCGCTATAAGGATCTGTTAATCCGTTATGACGGTCTAGTATCACGTTATAACGGTCTACCAACCCGTTATAACTGTCTACTTTCCCGTTATAACGGTCTAGTCTTTCGTTTTAACGGTCTACTATTCCGTTACAACGGTCTAGTATTTTGTTAAATCGGTCTACTATCCCGTTATAACGATATAGTATTTCGCTATGACGGTTTAGTATCACGTTATAACGGTGTACTAATCCGTTATAACGGTCTACTAATCCGTTATAAAGGTCTACTATTCCGTTATAACGGTCAAGTCTTCCGTCATAACGGTCTACTATTCCGTTATAACGGTCTAGTATCTCGTTATAACGGTCTATTATTTCGTTCTAACGGTCTACTAATCCATTATAACCGTCTACTATCCCGTTATAACGGTCTAGTATTTCGTTATGACGGTCTAGTATCACGCTATTACGGCCTACAAATCCGTTATAACGGCTTACTAATCCGTTATAACGGCCTACTATTCCGTTATAACGGTCTAGTATTTCGTTATGACGGTCTAGTATCACGTTATAACGGTCTACTAATTCGTTAGAACTGTCCACTATCCCGTTATAACGGTCTAGTATTTCGTTATGACGGTCTGGTATCACGCTATCACGGCCTACAAATCCGTTATAACGGCTTGCTAATCCGTTATAACGGTCTACTATTCCGTTATAACGGTCTAGTATTTTGTTATAGCGGTCTACTATCTCGCTAAAGCAGTCTAGTATTTCGTTATGCCGGTAAAGTCTTCCGTTATAACGGTGTACTATTATGTTATAACGGTCTAGTATCTCGTTATAACGGTCTAGTATTTCGTTATAACGGTCTACTATCCCGTTATAACGTCCTACTAATCCGTTATGACGATCTACTAATCCGCTATAACGGCCTACTAATCCGCTATAACGGTCTGTTAATCCGTTATAACGGTCTACTAATCCGTTAAAACGGTCTAGTATTTCGTTATAACGGTCTACTATCCCGTTATAACGTCCTACTAATCCGTTATGACGATCTACTAATCCGCTATAACGGCCTACTAATCCGCTATAACGGTCTGGTAATCCGTTATAACGGTCTACTAATCCGTTAAAACGGTCTAGTATTTCGTTATAACGGTCTACTATCCCGTTATAACGTCCTACTAATCCGTTATGACGATCTACTAATCCGCTATAACGGCCTACTAATCCGCTATAACGGTCTGTTAATCCGTTATAACGGTCTACTAATCCGTTATAACGGTCTACTATTCCGTTATAACGGTCTTGTCTTTCGCTATTACGTTCTACTATTCCGTTATAATGGTCTAGTATTTTGTTATATCGGTCTACTATCTCGCTAAAGCAGTCTAGTATTTCGTTATGCCGGTAAAGTCTTCCGTTATAACGGTGTACTATTATGTTATAACGGTCTAGTATCTCGTTATAACGGTCTAGTATTTCGTTATAACGGTCTACTATCCCGTTATAACGTCCTACTAATCCGTTATGACGATCTACTAATCCGCTATAACGGCCTACTAATCCGCTATAACGGTCTGTTAATCCGTTATAACGGTCTACTAATCCGTTAAAACGGTCTAGTATTTCGTTATAACGGTCTACTCTCCCGTTATAACGGCCTACTAATCCGTTATGACGATCTACTGATCCGCTATAACGGCCTACCATACCAATATAGCGGTCTGCTGATCCGTTATAACGGTCTACTAATCCGTTAAAACGGTCTAGTATTTCGTTATAACGGTCTACTATTTCGTTATAACGGTTTATAACAAAATAATAGACCGTTATAACGAATTACTAGACCCTTATAAAAGGATAGTAGACCGTTTTAACGGATTAGTAGACCGCTATAACGGATTAGTGGACCGTTGTAACGGAATAGTGGACCGTTATAAAAGATGTGTAGGCCGTTATGACGAAAAACTAGACCATTAACGAAATACTAGCCAGTTATAAGGGAATAATATACCGCTATAGCGCAATAATAAACCGTTATGGCGGGATAGTAGACCGTTATAACGGATTGGTAGACCGTTGTAGCAAAATACTACATCGTTATAACGAACTGCTAAACCGTTATAACGGGATAGTAGACCGTTATAACGGATTAGTAGACCGTTTTACCGGATGAGTAGACCGTTATCACGAAATACTATACCGTTATTACGAAATAGTAGGTCGTTATAGCGAAATAGTAGAACGTCGTAACGAATACTGGACCGTTATAACGGAACAGTAGCTCGTTATAACGGGTTAGTAAACCGTTATAACGAAATACTATACCGTTATAACGAAATACTAGACCGTCATAGCGGAATAGTAGACTGCTATAACGAAATACTAGACTGTTAAAACGGAATAGTAGACTGTTAAAACGGAATACTATACCGTTATAACGGAATAGTAAATGTACAAAGTAGTTAATATTACATATCCTATTTGATGGCTGTGAAAGGTTTAGTACAGTTATAATGCAACTGTTGTCGACAAGTCATGGGAAAGCGTCATGTCCTAATAGAAAATAATGCAGTCTATTCAGAATGAAGTGAATACCGAACGATATCAGTTTTTATCAGTTTAAATTTAACGAGAAAATTATTTGGCAGTCGTGATATCGATATTTTGCCGAGTTTTCTAAAAAATTGATGTAGCCTAGAGATTAATTCTAGTATCCGGTATGTTTGAAAAATCACCTGCACATCTCCATATCGTGGGGAATTTGATTGTACAATTTGACTATTTTCTTACAAAGTTTGAGTTTTTGCGGCACAATAAATTATGAATTTGATCTGTCGCGGCCATTTTAAATTTCAGCGAAATCTTGAACAAATTGCCTGTATATCTCCATATCGTCACATTCGTGGGGAATGTGATTGTAAGATTTGGATAATTTCCGATTAAGGTTTTGAGTTTTTGCGCCCACAATAAATCATGAAGTTGAACTCTGGCAGATATTTTGCATTTTGGTAGCATGTTTAAAAACTCACTTGCACATCCCCATGTTGTTGAGAATGTGATTTAAAAATTCAAAAAAAAAATGACAACTAGATTTTTAGTTTGTGCACCCACACAAATTAAGTACCGCCTGATGCCTCACGCTTGATAGATCCCAGCATGACTAAAACCCCCCTTCTCCTGCGGAAGAGGAATAAAAACCTGCTCGCCACTTCTATTAGGATATTATGGTCACGCTAAGAATATATATACAATTCAATGTTCTAATCGAGCAGTTATAATCAGTATAAATTACCCTCATTTTCTCTAAATGTATGTGATCTTCTAACAACTTCCAGCTACCTGGAACATTAGACTAGAGAGACTAGATAAATCAACGCCATACCTATGGTTCACATGGCTTACACTATTCATCCATCTACAGTAGGCCTATAGATAATAATATGGTCCCGAATTAGAAGACACTGCTTTGTTGACCAAACTTATTGAAGGAGACATGATTGCTACACGAAGGCTAGTAAATGTATAACCAATAGGCCTAAGACCAATTACATTAACGGAAGTCACGATAATAAAACTGAGCTGTCTTTAAATTATCAGATATGGCTCACCTGCATAAAGTTAGGTTGATGTAGATAGATGTGATTCTAGAAAAATTGTATACATGCCACCAGACTGAAGCTCAGGCTCCTTTAAATGAAGACACGTTTGAAAAAGATATTGGAACAGCTCTGAAGAAGACACGTGATCATGGTAACATTTTTTTACCAGTTTGACCTTGAAATGACCTTCAAATTGCTTTCGGATGGTACGCCAGTAAAACAAAACCCCACCCCATGTCAAACTTCATAACCCAATTATTTATCAATATTTTGCTATGGGAGCCCCAGCTAATGTCTAACAATGCTGAATAATTGTAATTTGGCCCGTTCTACTAAATATTGAAGAAGGATCGTAATAAGTGGAATACCTGGAATACCTAGCCTTCTTCCCAAGGTTGATACTGCCTTTGATATCCTAAAATGTGTGTGGAAAATAAATAGGACGAAGAGTATGTCAAAACCTAGTCCTTTGTGATAAATAACTGCACAACAACAGCGTGGAAATGGATAAAAAGTGGGCATTTTAACTATTGTCTGCCAGTTTGATCTTTGAATGACCTTGGTGTGACCTTGATATGACCTTGGTGTTATGTTTATGATTCAAAGCAGTCTCCTCGAGTATTTGACATACTCTTGGGACACAGAAACAAAGCATAGCCATTGTAATATACAATTGTCACTACTTTTTGGTTTTGCAAGTGCATATTTTGACCTTTCGAGGTCAATGACCTCTAGAGGTCATCAGAGGTCAAATCCAGTTTACCTCCACATCTTAAAATGACCCTTAGAATATTTTCTACAAGTGGTGGAAATTTCATGCTTTAATCATAAAATGCACAATAGGTTACCTTATCTACTAAACTAGTATGCATTAAACCTCTGGAGGCTACAGTATCACGTGTCTCGCCTCTGAGGGCTCGACTATCACATGCGTCCTATGTTAATCTTCTGATGGTTAGAGTATCACATGATCGTATGAACCCTCTGGGGACTAGACTATCTCAAGACTTCTATGTTAACCTTCTGATGGCTAGAGTATCTCTTGTATTATGTATTAACATTCTGGTGGCAAGACATGTACTGGTATGACTTGTCACATGCATTAACTTATTTGGTTTCATACTTTCAGTGTACAACTGGGTGCGCACCAAATAATTAATTGGTGCGCGCCAATTAATTATTTTAAATATTTGGTGCGCACCAAATCATTTGGCGAACACCAATAAATAGCTAGAGTAGCTGGACACGTAAGACATGTGATACTGTAGCCCTCAGGGGGGGGGGGTAATAAAGGAGATCTTTAGCTATCGAAAGGTTAATATATGAGACATATAAAAGTCTAGCCCTCAGAAGGTTAATCAATGAGGCATGTGGTGCTCTAGCCACCAGAAGATTATACATATTATACTCTTGCCATGAGAAGATTAACATAGGGGGCATAGGATAGTCTAGTCCTCAGAGGGTTAATAAATGAGACATGAATTATGCCAGATTACGATCAGATATTATATTGATAATTGATTGTAAGTCATATATGATATCTCCCAGAGTATACCCCTATTGCTCAGACTATACCCCACCCTGAATCTGGTGGGGTATAGTCTGGGCTTGTGGAGTATACTCTGGGAGCTCCCAGAGTATACTCTGGGGTATAGTCTGGGAGCTCCCAGACTATACCTAGGGTATAGTCCAAATGATACCCGGGTATAGTCCAGTCAGCGGGGGTAATCTGGGCGGTTACACCAGTCCACCACCTTAGGATGCTGGACCGGCATCGCGCCAACTACAACAAGCAAGACACAGTGTTGGCCCAATTATTGTACCATCTGAATACAGCCCACATCAATGCTTCGGTGACCCGTGTTGGTACAACGCTGGTCCACCATCTCCAGATGCTGGCCCAGCGTCGCACCAACGATTGTGCGGAAGACCCGCTATGCTACCTGTACTATGACCCATCTCCAACAATCACTGACCGCCCCGTCCTGCAATAGGACCACAGCGCTGGTTCAATTAGTTCGCATTATGAATAAGACGTTGGCCCAACACTGGGCCAATGCTTACAACTCGTTTCAATTATATATAAATATGTTATTTTTCCGGTTGACCTCTCGGATTAATCCGAGCTGTCAAACAGTGCATGGTTTTGACAATTGACAACCATGTCAAATATAAGAAATACGGGAATTTCGTCTCTATATCCAGTCTAACTGGTAACTGATTTTAGACCTGGGCATGTCCCTTTAAGATTCTTAAATTTTCAAATTAATTTTACTCGCGAAATTAGAGATAATTAAAACCTCACGAATATTACCAGATTTAAAGTAATACATATCAGTACGAAAGGTATAAAAAAGTACACAAAGAAGTGACTTAATGTTAAACAGAATAAACTTACTAAATTTCAATTTGTAAAGCGCCTGGGTGTATTTTATTATTTATTACAGTTTTTGACAAAGGGTAGTGTGAATGTTATGCATGTGTGACCCCAATAACAACTTGTTTGTACATGTATAGTGCCGTGCGAAGCTAAAATAGACTATCTACTATAGTTACAAGTAAGCAGATACTGTCTTTTCGTGTTGCAGGGCAGTGTATATTATGATTCGGCGTGACTGTTAATTGCATCTGCTGCCGGTGTTACCCCTACCATTTCACACGATGACAGGGTTCCAATCACCTCCCCCCCCAAAAAAATCAATTAATTTACCGCTTTTTAGGTCTCGAACCCTGTAATTTGATAGATTTGAAAATAGTTCCGGAACCTTGTCAACCCGCTCCACATCCACCCCTGATTATGTTAGTGTACAGCTGACAGTCCACTTAAGTATTATGTTATAGCATCTCATACATCAATGAATTGTTGTCGCTGTCATTATCAGAACTATTCAGACCAAAATATTTGGTCCCATTCCATCGTATAATCACAGATCAAGAACACTTTCCAAAATTTTTACATTGAAATGCTTAAACAAATTCAAAGGAATCTGTTTTAAATGTAAAGCCTGCTCGAGAACAACTGTCACCACGCAATTAATGAGAGAGCACGTTGGAAAGATTCTTTAAAAAAGCGCTATTAATAACACGGAACAAAAGTTTATTTCTTTATACCACTCTCAGAGATTTAAACTTTGTCTAGAAGACTAATTCTACAGACGGAATTTGTTGGTCAAAGAGGTCCTGTTCACAAAATTGCTTGCGTTGTTTTGTGATTTTTGCTGTGAAGCATGGTATGTATTACGACAAGGGAAGCACATGTATGTTGACATAGGCTTATAGCTTTCATAGCTTCTCAGCAGAACTGATGCCATCAACGCCTCAAATGGCAGCGACCCACATCACGCCTCAATGCTTGTCACAGATCTCATGTTGTTAGAATTGTAATTTTCCATTGGCTTGACGCCAGAAAATACATGTGCTAACTACGTGCATCGTGTGTATCAAGGAGCACTGTAAAAAAAGTACTACTTCTTTAACCCCTACAGCGTGGGGAGCGACGTTAGAAGTCAGAATCTGACGTCTGTAGACGTCAGATTCTGACGTCTAAAGTCGATCACCGCACTGTAAAAGTACAAATACTTCTAAGGGCCGTGGACCCATAGCATAGGTATTCAAATGAAGCGGAAAAAGCTAACTAAGACATTTATGATGATTTCCAATTGAAAAGCCTTTGGTCTCATTGCTTTCATACAAAAAATATTTCAGCGCTCGGAGGGTTAAGCCAGGTTTATTCAATGTGTGATATATCACTATACCCAAAGTCACATTAAAAGTTATCAACCAGGATCGCATGTTTTTCGTCGATTACTCGGTCAATTGGCAACCGATTTTCATGAAATTTGGTAACAATCATATTTCAGCAGAATCCTAATATCCCTGAAAATTTCGTAAAATTATATATCGTATTTCAAAAGTTAGACCATTTGACATGTAATAAATTGAAATTACGACGTCCCTCTATAAACCCATTAAACTAATTCTAGAATTGTATTACATGTCAAATGGTCTAACTTTTGTAATATTAAATATAATTTTGCGCAAATTTTACCGCTGTTAGGATTTGAATAAAAAATGGCCTTTGCAAAATTTCAAGAAAATCGGTTCAGAATTGACGGAGAAATCGCCGAAAATCATGCGATCCTGGTTAATTTGACGGCGAGTATAGAACGGAAGTTAATCATCTGTAATATCGCATGTGTAGATTGGTTAACCAGAACAGCAACGACAGGATTTTAGGCAACCCTACCCTCTGATTCTGGACAGGTTTGGGGGTACCCCTATATAAGCGGTAAAAATATAAAGTTCGTCCCTATTTTTACCGTAAACATCTCATTTTATGTTCTGGACATAAGAAAGCTTGAAAAAGGTGGTGTGGGTTAGTTGTGTGTGTGTGTGTGGGGGGGGGGGGGGGGGCGGTGTAAATGTTTTTCTAGCGGACAGAGGCACGCAGTACTAACAGTTATTGTTAATGATAACTTTGACCTAATTGACCTTCTGACAAAACAAGCCGTAACTGCTAACTTGAAAAAGTAAGCATTTACTGCATTTTGACTTTTGATGCCAGTATTGTGTTAGATACACGGACAGATAGTTCTGAGTACGGTTGTACCATCAGAGTGTGCTGTGGACAAATACAACCCTCTCATCAAATACTGGAAAGTGGCAGATTTTTGCATACACCAACAATCATATACCATCATGTGTATCACACCCTGACAGTTGTGAAATCCAAGGACAATTTTTTCTCAAATTTGTAAATCCAACACAGCTTTAGAAAGTGAAAAAAATAAAGCTAGTCGATCCACTCCTTATGGTGTTATAAAGAGGCCTTTAACCCTTACATCGCACAGATCGACTTTAGACGTCAGAATCTGACGTCTAAAGTCGATCACCGCACTGTAAGGTTGCAAATAGTTGTAATCGCCGTAGACCGCAACATTAGGTATCGGTATTCAGATGAAGCTGAAAGAGTTAACTGGGACATTTATGATGATTTCAAATTGAAAAAAAAACTCTCCATGGTTTATATAAAAATATTTCAGCTCTCTGCTATGTGAGTAGCCTGGTTTAGCCGGGCAGAAAAACATGGAAAATCATACTTTACGAAGATAATAGACTGAGATGAAAGAAATGGATTGTTGTGGTTGCACGATAGGTGGCAGGCCTGTTTGTTTTCAGACGTTGCTATGACAATCACTTAATATTAAACTGGTTATTTGTTGGAATATGTTAAGAAACACTTTATTGTTAAAATCTCTAGAACTATTGTCAATATCTTGTGTGGCAAATTAAAGATCACGTCATCAAAGGACCTATACTGTTAGTCACGTGTACATGTATTTTATTTCTACCAGTACTTTATTTAAAAAAGGGTGTTTACTTAGCAACCGATGTAAATTTAAGTATTTCTAATTTAGGTGTTTTACTTGAACAATTGAACACTGGGTAATATATCAAATTAAATATACAGTACGTGTTTTTTGTAGAGTATACGTACATCTTGCGGTCCAAGTAAGGTATACTATCCCCTAATTTAAATAGCATTCGAATGACGTCGGTGATTGGCTGATCTTGTCACGTGACAGACTAAACCACTATTTCATTGATCGGGGGTTGTATCTGCTTACTTGTAAAGTAAAAAAAGGCAAAAGGTGCAGGTTTATAGTTTGATATCAAGTCTGAAGCTGGAGACCTATCATCCGACTTTACATCTTACCCCTGGTCACTGGACCTGTTCATTTGTGTGCATTTCAACTCCACGAAGAGCATACAGTCCTGCAGCCGTTTCGGCGCTTTTTACTTATCGTACACATTGCCATCTCTGTCCTACCAGGTACGAGAGAAACATGATATTTCTTTGAAAATTCTGCACCAAGCGGGATTCGAAACCGCACGGCAGGCAGCGACATCGACAGAGCGCCACGCTCTAACTATTGCACCATGTCCCTCTCTCCGCACGGCAGGCAGCGACATCGACAGAGCGCCACGCTCTAACTATTGCACCATGTCCCTCTCTAAAAAGTAAGCAGATAAACCGTTTGGCTTTGTACGGCAGAACTGTCATGGAGGAGGAGGGGGTCGTATATAGGCCTACATCGCCCAACAAACGAAATAAATTGTATTAATATTGACTGAATATTGGGCCAACGTCGTAGACGGTGGCCCAGCATTGGTCAAACATCGGGTAGATGTGTCTCGTTACTAGTCTGTAATAGTTGGCTTTTGAAAACTGTACTTCAAATTCTACTTCCACGACCATCGATTGTGCAATGAATTAAAACACCCTTGTTTGATTATTGAATTATAATATTATATTTGTTACTAATGATAGATTTACATCTTATTGGAATATTGCCTTGAAGTGATCTTTAGGTGAATTTAGCATTTAAAAAACACATATTTTGGTATGCTGACCTCTGGCGTTTAACTAAATCTTACTATGTACATCATCCTCATCATCCATGCACACTGCTAGAGACATCTGAGTGTAATCGGTATTACCACGTCTACCTGATCAGACTATCAGTCTGATTGCGCCCAAGTCAAATAATATGTATTGATACATATTGCACCAGTGAACTGGAAACGTTCACAAGAACTAGGGATGCTATTTTTGCTTCGTTCCCTTGTCCAGTGTTTTCCCACTGCATTTATCTAATGTGTAGTTCCTTCTAATTAATATTAATTATTTAAATCATTGACGTCATGCTTTGGTGGATGCTTGCTACAAGAGAGCCTGGCTTACACACTTTGTGAAAGAGATTATCTATTCTGAATCTCGGTCGGACATCCATCCAGACGTGAAAACCTCAGACAATCAAGGTGCGTTCTTATGAGACTTTGGGTGATTGACGCCACAGCTGACATAATACCATGGTTTAGACTACCGCATGTCAGTATTTCAGAGGTCGCTAAATTATAATCTTCATAAACTGAAAAGCTAACCTTATTGCGCATTACTGTAAAAACAGGCAAAGACATCAATGGTGCTCTGATTATGAACTTTTTACACTTATTCTTCAAATGTTAATTTAGTATTATTGATTATTCAATTTATTTTATTTCCCTCATACTCTGGGGCTGGCGGCAATACATAACATATTCAGACTTCAGACATTGAATCTATAGATGCGATAGAGGACGAGATTTTTTAAGTGTGACTTTTTCCTTCATATAATCACTGTTGCCACCGAGTGACGTTTGTCGCGATCAACAGCAAAACATCACAGGTTGATGAAAATCCCAGATTTTTCATGGTTTATTTATATTTTTTACAAAAAAATGAAATAATTTTCAGGTCCTGTATTTCATTTTTTCATATTCACGGACTTTCCCCGTTTTCAAGGACCCTTGAGAGCCATGTATCAAAGTGTAGAGAAATGCTTTAAAATGCATCACAGAGCAGCTAGTATCTACAATCTCGCCGATTTTTCGGGTCTCGGCTGGTCTCGACCGATACGCTGACATTTCAGGCTGGTTAGAGCTCTGAAAATGCCCACCCGCCCAACGACTCAGCCACTTTTATTATAGATATACATCATTATATAATAATTTTAGTTAACATGATTATCCTAAAGATTTTAGACGTATTCAGTTTAAAAAAAAATACTGAACGTGTTGTATTTATTACTTTTTCTTTAATATTACCTATTTCTTTGAGGATTACATATTAACAGTAATTAAACGGGAATAACAGACGCCACAAGAATATATATTATATATATTTGATGTGATGTGAAATTATTCAAGTACTATTATTTTATTTCAGGTCATCTCATTGGCGGTGGTAATGGTAGCTTGCTGCATGGCAAAAGAAGATGTGGCTAAGCCATTCTAATTGCCAAAAAAAAGTGAGCAAATATAAGGCCTACGTTGTCATAAGTTAATTCACAGATGATTTGTGTATATAACATGTAGTTTAAGTCTTATGTTTCATGTTATATATGAGTTAGTGTTTATCCTCAAATACATGTCTACGTTTGAATGGGGAAGGATCATTTTTGTCTCGTTGAAAATAAGGGGGTCCCGCTGAACCTACATGGGATTTTCAGAATAATATCCTTGTTTCTCTTTTCTCAATTTGACTGGGCGATGTTGTTAATTGTGTCCTCGTGAAACCAGTGTATCGACGCTAATTTTACGCAGGGTGGCAACGCACTGCGGTGCATCACGTGTACTTACTCGCGCCCCTGTAGAACCGTATAATGTAACCAGACGTAAAATGTAACCGGTTACATTTTACGGCGCCGTATAATGTAACCGGTTACATTTTACGGCGCCGTATAATGTAACCGGTTACATTTTACGGCGACTGGTTACATTATAGGGTCACAGCGTCAACGTATAATGTAACCAGGGAAAAAAGGAACCATACGACAGTATATTGCAACCAGTGCCGTATAAGGTAACCGGGATAGTTTTTCAAAACGTATTTTACTGTAACTGTAACTATAGTATGTTTAAATTAAAATGGGTGAGTGGCTATGTCTTCAAGCGGCGTCTGTTCGTTCCTTTTCGCTTATACGTCCGTGTTTCCACTCGCTCGTTCGTTCGCCCGTCCATCTAGCCCCGTCCGCCCGTCCATAATAAAGCGACGGACTTAGATAATTATTTAAATTGTTATCAATATTCCCATGTTGCGTTACATTATAAGCCAATGCCGGGCTAATGTAACGTAGCAAAAACGTTAGCTTGATGTTTTATGTTTACTGAGAGGGGCCAATTATGGAGCGAAAATGAAAAGTCGGTCTTGAAATCATTGGACGGATGGATGGATGAATTGAATGAATTAATTATTGAATGAACAAATGGACGAACGGACGAGCCAACGAAAGAATGAATGAATAATCTAGGTGTATGGCAAGGAATGACTAAAACAAAATAATTGTTGCAGCTGGTTCTAGATTGACTGGATATAGACTGATAAACATACCGATCACACTGGCAATATGCATGATATGAGAGACGGCTCCTTTTTTCAGAGGGTTCAAAAATGTCATGGTACCAATCAATACATAATAGTTTACCTATCATTTTAAATGTTTGAACTTCAGATTTTTTAATTAATGAATGACCTTTTTAATCAGTTATAGCCGTTCTACGTTGCCATGCAAAGAAAAGGCAGTATATAATATATGCTTACTTTCCAGGTAAATGATCATTATTGCCTTACGGATTTGCAGAGCAGTACGGGGCTCTTGTGACGAATGACAACCGACATGTATACACCAACCTATTATTCCATTAATAGTTGTTGTTTTTATCTACGAGGAAACAATCAGTTCAAATTAAAACAAAAAAAACATTTAAATCGATGTGAATTAAATCATTGACATTCCACGCAAATCAGTGACCAACAATCACCCGATCAGCTCATGTTTCTCAAATATATAATAACAAAAATACCCTTTAAATCTTTCAATCTGGGCAAATGCGTTCAGATTCCAAATAGAGCACCGATTATTACGTATTAGGCCTAACATTATTAAGGTATTTGTCATTCATCTGAAGATGAAACTTGCGTCATCAATACCAGTTTCAAAAGAATAAAAAATGTTAAATGACAATGCAACACTTGCATGTGAACAGTTAAACAACTTTAGTTATTTAGATCTCTCTCTCGTCTCCGTCGCTATTCATCACGACAGTGATACTAGTTAAGTTTTTGTTGATTCTCTTTTTCGATTTTAAAAATATGTCGTAGTATCGGTCTCTATCTGTGCCACCCTTCCTGCCTCAAATGAACATTTACCAGCAGGCACTTTTATTTAAAAAAAATGATTATGCCCAATCTATGCCAGTTCATATTTAATCGACATGGAGGGAGTCATTCTTCGATTGCAGATTGATCAAGCAAACAGAAGGACGTGAACAACCGATTCAGGAATACCAACAAAGAGGTGGCAAATGATGGGAAAAATAACGATCCAACGCGTTAGAGAATTAACGGGCAAACGCTAATTGAATTAAAAAAATGAACCAACGAATGAAAGAACGAACGAACGAACGATCGAGCTAACGACCCAACAAACAAATAGACGAACGGACAGACAAGCGATTAAACATGCCAAACTGACAGTAAAAATGAATGAATGGGGTTTATGTATGAATGGGGTTTCAGGTTGCATTTGTTCATATATAGGCTAAATTGGGTCAGGAGCACCTGAGAATGGTGAGATGAATGAGATGACCTGCCCTTCGGACACAGGATTCGAAATTCGAGCCCTGGTGGTCCCAGCACAAGCACGCTACCTCTCTGCCAAGGAGGCTCCCCGCAATATTGAATCTTTACGAGTGAGCGAGAAAGAAAAACATTGTTTCATTGAACCTGAATGTCAGAGCGAGGGACGACACCCGCGATCTCCGACTTTCCAAGCAGGCAGCTTTAACCACTGCACTAGGCCACCCGCAATTATTTGACATCGAGTCTTAAGTGCAAAGTTGAGTTTGAATGACACAAAATCTGAAATGCGGAATATGTAACTCCAACATTTATGTTGTAATTTCTTTAACATCTGGTTTGTCTCACATAATTGAATTAAAGACACATAATTAAAAAATGAGAATTATAAATTTACACCACCCTAAATAAGCCGAAATCACAACTATTGATGGAAATAGTTTTAATGCGGTTGTTCCAACCTCTGTTGAATTAAAAACAAATGCAAATATGTTATAACTATTTCGTGATAATCTGGCAGGGGTACAGTGGGTTAAAAGGATGTGTGTCTGGTTTGTGAAAGATGGTTTGAATTTGAGTCTAATTTGAACTGTCATGCCATTTTTACACGCTAGGGGGTGTAGCTCAAAATCTGTATGGGTAGTAGACCCATATCAGATCATTTTTTAAAAGCATAGCCCATGCTTTATCATGATATGCGACAGTACATGTAATGATTGGGAGGGTATAAAGCAGTAAACGCGTGTGGAATTCAAGCAGTTTACATGTATTTCAATGGGACTGGCATTTGGGGTGGTGAGACCATAATTATTATAAATTGATTCCAGAAATTCGGCAACAGAAATAACTAAATGAAGACATGTCTCATGTAAAAAAAGTATTTGGGCTTCCGTGAGCTTCGACGTGACAGGCGCAGCGCTAAGCCACAACACAAGGACCCCGTCCTGATTTGATGCCAGGGATTAGAGTATTACAAAGAAAATATTTACTACTATCAATCAGTGTTAAAAGTGCCCTTTTATATCAAGACTATTTTCCCTTGGGTAAATTACGGACAATAAAAGGAGCGGTTACATTATACGTGAGTGCTGGTTACAAATTACGTTTTCCCCTCTGACCGGATAATGTAACCAGACGTATAATGTAACCGGTTACATTATACGTCTGGTTACATTATACGTTTCTACACCCCCTCCCCTCATTTTGCCAATCATAGTGAATTGATCAGAGAAGCTACCTACATACCATATTCATTCCCCGCCCCCCAAAATTGGGACGGGGGTTATCGCGTCCGAACGGCGCCGTCCCACCGTCTGCCCGCATTTTCGCTTCCGGAGCAGATCTCTGAAACCCATCGGGGGTTTTCTTCATATTGCACACGCACCTCCCTTATGGGTGTAGATGTGCCTTCTGGTGGGTTATGGCATCTAACTTACATCTCTCGGCCAACATAGCTCCATATTTTTCAATATTGCTGATATCTGCGAACTGTGCCAGATAGCTGCACCAGTATTGGATACTCTGTTTCTGGGAGAGATACATCCACAAAAAAATCATATTGATCAATTTCAAAATTGCAGACTATCCGGCATAATTAACTTTTATATGCTTGATAACTGGCAAACCGCACCAGATAGTTAAACCATTACTGTAAAATCAAATGGGGTTTTTTCAGGAAGTGATATGGCCTCGATCAAATTAAAAATGGTCGACTTGTGGCCATTATTGACGTTAACATACATAACATCGGGAAAACTGTGCTAGATAGTAAAACCTTAAAGAAAACTAATTATTAGGATCCTACACATCGACTTCAAATAAATATTGTGTACAAAATATTAGTTTGCTTCACAAAATGACTGAAATTCCTTTTTGCTATGCATTCTTGTCTTTTTTACAGCACCCTTCCGACTGGGACAGTTCGACTCCGTCCGTTAAGTTCTTAAGCAAATTCTTCCTGCAGTCGCTATAATATCCTAAAATGTCGAAACCGCCGTAATGTCCTATTCACTTGTAAGCTTTGATTTATTGTAGAGTGTGGACTGGCATTTAGGATAACGGAAATAGCGAAACACTGCTATGTGAATGCTAAGTGGTGCACTGGTTACTGCTCCTCGTACCAGTGTTACTTCTACTTCAAAAAATATACCTCTTGCTTGTGCTGTAAGACTACATTATCGATAAACAAGAAGAAGTGGTGCACATATAAGTAATACGCTTGAAAGATACAAGTGTATATGTTAAAAAATGATAAATATTTATCATATAATAAATATTTATCATATAATAATAATAATAATAAAATTAATTTTTGCAGTCATTTCCTGCTAGGAATTTAGTGGACTACCTTATTCATTTTTGAAGTCAGCTCCTACCCTGCTCATAGGTTTGTGTGTGTGTAAAATATATATCTAATATTATTATTATCGATTATTTTTTACAGACGTAGGCCTAATTATAAGGGCAGACGATAAAAAAGTTTCTTAGTGGAAACCAGCTGGTAGATTGGTCCCTTACGCAGAAGCGTCCTCCTATGCTTGCCTGCCGTGCTAGATCTTCACTGAGAAGAATGAAGAAGGACGTAATCTGCTATGCATTCAAGCTTAATCAACTAGATAATCATATTTTAGAAGAAAACCTAACCACTTTGTAATACCAAGTCGACATTTGTTCTCCAATCATAGCATTCACACACATATTACATACATTATTCACTTTACTGTGTTCCCAACATATAAACACTGTATAAACACTGGCGGTCCTATGCTCGAATATTATTTCTCTCATTTAGGTTTTGCAACTTATTCTTATACAAAAGAAATGGAATGACCATAACATGCAATAAACGTAATTCATCAAAATACATCATATTACAACAGCAAAAAATATAAAATAATTATACTACAATGGTATAAAAACAATGAAGACATATCGTATAACATAGCTGTTAAATCTAACTGTCCCATTGTACGGACCACTGCATACTAAGGTTGCCTTTCTCTTTCTGTCAATTCTCTTCGCATCCAGAGTGCTTTTTCGATGAATTGCCCTAAATTTAGCAATGTGGCCTTATTTCTGGATTTAAATATACTCACAAATATTACTGCTGACGACACGCTTGTATAGGCTGAAAGAAACTCCTGGCAAATTTCAGAATAGGTGGGACAGTCGACAATAAAGTGAGCCTCATCCTAAACCTTATCTTTGCAGACATGGCAAAACCGTTGTTCTGCCTTTATCAATTTCGAGATCGTGCGAGCTATGTCTAATCTGCGCTATTAATTTCTTAAACTTGAGCTTCATATCGCTCATTATATATCTCTAAATGATAAGAAGATTTTATTTTTGCATACGTTTTCAGCTTGTTTCCAACATTTTTAGAATTTCCAATATCTTTATTTATTCTCTCAAAAAACATTTTTTCATATTGCGTTTTCTATTTCATTGTAATATCTTTAAGAAATACTTTTTTATTAGGGACGGCTTGTCGTTCCCAGTATTGCAACATATCGCAGCGTTTTAAAATAATTTTAATAAAAGATACCCAGTTTTGTTCACCTTTTCCGTCCATATAACATTCTTCTCTATACGCTTTGCTCACTAATTTATTTTGATGTTTTAAAATTTGCAACTAGAATTTCAGTGTCAATTTTATAATGCTTAGGTACATAGGAAAACGTCTTAATCCAGCTCTAGCGGCTATGTTACTTGAGTGTTTCCTAACACCTAATATATATTTACACTGTTTATTATGCACCTGTTCTGATGGGATGCAAATGCCATCCAGCTTAGACATATCTTTAGATTTTATATGTATTAGCTCCTGGCACCACACCTGACATCCATATAAAAGAATTGGTTTGAGCATTGAATCAAATAGTTAATTAATAGTTTAATTATATGATCATTAATTTTCTGAGATTTTAAAAGAGAGTTGATTTTAAAAAGGGCATGCATACCTTTGGTTTTCAGATCATTTGATGCCATTGTAAATTTTCCGTTTTCAGTAAGTATGATTCCTAGGTAGTTGAATGTTTTCACCACATCAATTGGTTTGCCTGCTATATTGAACTGCATAGCTTCTTCTCTTCTATTATTTTTAAATACCATTACCTTCGTCGTCTTCGTCAGGTAATTTCCAACGCCCATTTATTACAATAACTATTGAGTCTATTCATTGAATTTTGAAGACCGAGTGCAGTGCTGGATATTAATAGAACATCGTCAGCATATATAAGTTCAATAATATGTCATCTAACATAACAGCCGCACATTCAAGAGGACAAAAGATATCTATACACTATCTATAAACATGTTAAATAAAATGGGTATCAACACCCAAAACCATTAAAACAGCAAACGCTTTTATACAGCATTTATTTTTTGCCGATAAATATCTACAAAAGTAAAATACATAATAAATACATAATATATGACTAGATTAAACAATAAATAAAAATATGAATTACTTTCTATTCAATGTCAGTTTAAATTTAACAACTACAATGCCACCTGGTGAGTGGATTTCAACTAATCTTTTAAACACGACAGCGCAGTCATACGAATGTCACGGAATATTTATCAAATTGTGACACAAACATTTATTTAATAGATATTTAAGTCTGACGATAATTCGCTTAAATATGAAAGGAATATAACGACATAAGATCTACATTTACATTACAATATACAAGGTAAGAATCATTACAGAATTAATTTACTTCACACTTCAGTAAACATTCGCTTGTTGTACTGCTCTGTACTCTTAACCAGCATATATAACAAACCGTATTGGGAGGTTTTGACAGCTGGATGAAACTTGAAATGTACCTTCTTTGAACTCGCTAACTTACATAAATAATAACAGTGATTACCTTATTTATTAATTCATTTTCAAATAAACAATTCTTTTAAACTTATTAAATGTAGACCTATTTTATAGAATACACTTTATAAATAAATAACTGTAGCTTTAAATTAAACCGAAACAGTATAAAACTAATGTTTAATAATTATAAACCAACCGGTTGTTTTTTTGAGTCTTGCGAATTAGATGTTGATCCCTTGACTTCTTGACTAAAAGTGACTGAGACAAACGGATTTCAAACCGACACTTTGACCCCAAGGTGAAGGACATTGACCCCCACCCCCCGATTGTGCCACATCACGGATCCCATGATCATTTCCTGCCACGTCCACACTGACCAGTGGTCAAAATAAAATTAGAAAGCAGACTGAAAGTTATAAGCTAACGACACATAATGACTTAGCTGATATTTATTTAATAACTTAACTAATACGTGTTTACAATGGGACTCAGGCTATCACCCTGTTTGATGCCTGAACGCGTTGTATATAAATCAGTCAAACCTCCTGGTAGTTTAACGCATGATTTAGTTTCGGAATACATATGTTTAACTAGTTCGTAGAACTTTCCCCCAATATTTAACCTTGTTAAATTTAAAAACATTGCATCACGCCAAACGCTGTCAAATGCTTTCCGGAAGTCCACAAAGCAGCAGAATAACTCTAATTTACGCATCTTCACGTATTTAGTTATTAACGTTTTCAGTGTGAAAATATGATCAACTGTTCCGTGATGTTTTCTGAATGCCGCCCGATTTGGGGACAACTTACCAAAATCGGCGAAGTAGTTTGTAGTCATTCAGCTAAAAAGCTAGTAAATACCTTACTCAGACAGTTTGTCAGGCTAATTCCTCTGTGGTTATCATAGTTTAACTCATCGCCCTTTTTCTACAGGGGCATTTGAAATGTGGTTTTCCAAGAAAGAGGAAAATGTTCAGAAGAAAATAAGGTATTAAAAAGCTTTGTTAGTGCTGGGGAAAGAAAACCAAGACTAAATTTAAGCATTTCATTGATGATCATATCATAACCAGCTGCTTTACTGTTTTTGAATTTATTGACTACTTTTTTAACTTCTCCGATTGTAAAAGGTTTACCAAGTAATTCTTGACTGTCGGTGTGAATTTTATTCTCAGCATGATATAAATCGTTCAATATTTCTTGCCGCTCCTTGGTGATCTCTACCTGTTTTGACCAGATAACTTTGAAATATTCATACCATTCGTCTGAATTTAGGTTATCAGTGACGCTATTATTACTATTCTCTAGGTTCTTTAATGACTCCAGCGTTTTCTAGAAATTAGTGGGATTTTTCTCAGCCATTAGTACCAATTTTTCTATGAGATTCTCTCGCACCAGTTTTCTCTTCTGCTTTAGAGTATATTTATATT
This sequence comes from Flabesymbios commensalis, assembly GCA_964017125.1. NCBI lineage: Eukaryota > Metazoa > Annelida > Polychaeta > Terebellida > Flabelligeridae > Flabesymbios > Flabesymbios commensalis. The sequence continues at coordinate 11,787,154 of OZ024911.1, read as the reverse complement.
TTCTACAGCAGCTAAGATAATGTTGTTGTATGCCTATATTGAACGGAGACGCAAGCATTTTACGTCTGACAGAACGCATTTGTGTTCGCAATTGCCGACATTCGCTGTCATACCATTTGTTAGTTTTCATCGGCTGTCTTCTAGAGGTGGGTTTCTTTAGTTTGTGTTTTCGTATCTTAAATGTTTTGTTGCCAGCAGCTTTTAGAATTTTTTTTGAAATCTGTCACGACCACATCACAACTATTTTCCATGTCTTCATAATTTGTATTGAGGAATGAGCAAAGTAAGTTTTGGGATTCATTATTCAGAAGCGCCATATTATAATCTTCACGCTGTGTGGTTGAGGCAGAGAATGAATTATAAAGTGGTTTTATTGGTTTGAATTTTGTAATCGTTTGGGCTGTGTCAGGGAAAGTGAATCCAGCCTTCACAACACAGTGATCGGACAAATGATGTACGGGATGAACATGAATGTAATCAACATGGTCAAAAATACATCCATTACTGAATATATAATCAACAGCACTGGAACCTTGTTTACTCATATAGATGACAAAACCTGGGGAGTCACCTACGAATCTTCCATTTAATATTTTATGCTCAGTTGCCAGAAGGAAGTTAATGAGGAGTTTACCATATTGGTTTATTATTTTGTCACAGTTATACCTCTCTACGGCATCATGGCATTTATTAGCACCAGGATCGTTATTCTCAATTGTTACCGATAATTCTCCCGTGTGTGCATTCAGATCACCCATTATTATTGTGTCACCTTTTGATTGAAACGTACGAAGTGTTAATTCTATCTCCTCAAAAACTGAGTGCTTTGCCGTAGGTATATCTGGCCGAGCGTAGACTATGAACAAAAATATATCTTTGTCATGGCCCACGGCATAACCTCTGATACGTACAATAAGCATGTCTTCATGTTCACATTTCACTGAAACAATACGGTTTTTATATTTTACTTTGTAATAGAATATGATGCCGCCATGATTGCGGCCTCTTTTCTTAGGTTTTATCCTATGCTTGTGCTGTTTTCAAACTTTTGTTAGTCCAAGTTTCTAATAGAGCTATAAAATCATACTCACCAATAATGTCTAACATTTCATCGCCATTTATCTTACTTCCGTTTTGGCCAAGGCCATGGACATTCCAAGTGGCCAAATTAAACTTGGACAAAGTCAGGTTCTAGTACTGAGTATGCACATATATTTACCCGGAAAAACATGCTAATAAAACATATCTATTTTCAGCTTATAGTCTTAGAAACAATACAGGTCTTGTTAGGTTATGTCGGTGTTTGCAAGTCAAATCTGAGGAAAGGGACGCCGTGGGTTTGTACTGGTTTTGGGGTTTGTAAAATTTTAAAATTAAATTTAGGCTAAATTAGGGGACTTTTTGAAGTATTTGGCGACAAATATTTGGCGCCCCCAACCCATTCTCACCATACATAGTACACACGTCTGTGATAAGAATGTACATATTTCAGGTGTACATGGAGTATATAGTACATACGTCTTTGAAAGGAATGTACAGATTTCAGGTGTACATGGAGTATATAGTACACACGCCTGTGATAAGAATGTACAGATTTCAGGTGTACATTGAGTATATAGTACACACGTCTGTGTGTACGACCGTACGACCAACATTTTAACGGTGTCGGGATGCTACAAGCCTAAACCTGAGGCCATGCAGTTAAGTGAATATCGTCAGCAGAGTGAATATTGTATCACGTCGCTTTCTGCACAATCGTGGCAATATCGCGACAGAAGGCAGCCCGAAGTCGGGACTATACTTTACTCTTATCTAATGACTTCTTCATAGTGCACAGTACCATATATAGAAAACACTGCGCACCAGGGCCGGCCAATATTATATCGCAGTGGCGCAGGGACGTCCCTGTCAATAGTGCATTTAATTTATACGGATTATTGACTGGGAGATGATTAGCCAATCAGTGCTTCCCACACATCACGCTTCCATCTTCCCAACACAAAGGCCCTCGTGTTGTTAGAATGGCTGCAAGACTAGAAACTGGTGCTTTCTTCTCAAAGTGGGAAAAGTGGAATTAGGCGTTGGAAAACTTCAAATCTAGCCGTCAAGTATAATTTAGTGTACTCTGCAGCAAAAACGTTGCTGCTGCGAATAGAAGGCTATCGTCGAAGGTTCAGTGCATCACTCATATGATCACAAATACGCTCACGTTCAGTATGGCTGCATTCATTCGGGAGCACGGGAAATTGGGATGTGTCTATGCGGTGACAATCACTGCCATGTCTATACTTCTACTGAGGGAAGGAAACTTTCAAGTCCTCGTCATTTTAAAATGAGAAATGGACTATGTAGACTTTTGTTTTCTACCAAACAAATGCTACTATGGCATACCTAGTTCTTGTAGTAAATTATTGATGAATTTTCAAACGGAAATCTCATAATTTACGTGCATTAATAATACGAGCTCGATACTGACAGAAGCACTATTTCCAACAAAATGAGACATGTCGTGAAAAATACACTGCAGTATTCAGCTTACTATTATATTGAGAAGTTACCGCCTTTTGAGTTTACACGATAGAATAGTGGAGCTGAATAGCCCCTATGTTGTGCGTGCGGGCGTGAACAATAGGCCAAGTATGTTGAGATTGCTGCTTCCAAGATTTCAGTGAGTTACCGACCTTGTATAGAAAACCAATGAGCACATATGCTGATCCTATCCCATTCAGCTGTGTTCGGGTGAGCCGAGGAGCTGAAGTTCAGGACTGGGCCCCAATCAACCGAAATTAGGGCTATTAAAAACCGTCTGTTATCCCATACACTAAATATCCTATGACATGAACACCCACTGCTGACATGGTCACCCTGTTAATAATACATCAACACCCACTGCTGACAGGGTGACCCTGTCAATACTAGACATCAACACCCACTGCTAACAGGGTTATCCTGTCAATAATACATCAACACGGTGCACCCACTGCTGACAGGGTGACCCTGTCAACATGGTCAATAAGACATCAAGCCCCACTGTAACCCTGTCAATAAGACATCAACACCCACCGCTGACAAGGTGACCCTGTCAATAAGACATCAACACCCACTACTGACAGGGTGACCCTATCAATATTACATCACCACCCACTGCTGACAGGGTCACCCTGTCAATAAGACATCAACACCCACTGCTGACAGGGTCACCCTGTCAATAATACAATCACGTCCACTGCTGACAGGGTAAAACCGATGTAAGACAGGTTCTGATTGGTTGCATTTCTCAGCTCCTGATTGGTTGTTAGTCACCCTGTCAACAACATATTCTGATGCACTGTTGACAGGGTCACCCTGCCAATTATGTATAAATGATCACTATTGACAGGGTGACCGTGTCAGCAGTGTTTATTAATGCGGTATTGACAGGATGATCCTGTCAATACTGCAGTTTCAACTGTTATTGACAGGGTGACCCTGTCAGCAGTAGTTCTAAATGCACTATTGACAGGGGTGACCCTGTCAATAACAGATAAAACTGCAGTATTTACAGGATGATCCTGTCAATACTGCAGTTTCATCTGTTATTGACAGGGTGACCCTGTCAGCAGTAGTTCTAAATGCACTATTGACAGGGTGACCCTGTCAATAACAGATGAAACTGCAGTATTGACAGGGTCACCCTGTCAATACTGTAGTTGCAACTGTTATTGACAGGGTGACCTTGTCAGCAGTAGTTCTAAATGCACTATTGACAGGGTGACCCTGTCAATAACAGATGAAACTGAAGTATTGACAGGGTCACCCTGTCAATAGCCTCCGCCATATTATATTGACAGCAGCTTGCATCTCCTGGAGAATGTATTTTGATAAAACAATTAATTGATGGGAACATGCCCCTATAAATGTGTTATTGACCGTTTATATATCGACAACTTTGACATATTTTGTATTTCTTAATTTTTTTGTACGTTTTTCATGTGGCGCGAATCGGTCATATGCGACAACAGCACTATAGGCAGAGGGACTCGAACCCGGTACCCCCGGGCCCTGAGTCAACCGCGCTACCAATGAGCTATCCTGGCATATATATATACCTTTGTCGGGACCCCTGAGAGGCCCTGCAGGAACCCTGCCGATGCCCTGGGGGTGCCCGCCCGATATACCTTACACTTTACGGCCTCCGGTCGGGTCCCGTTAGGGATACCTACGGGCACCGGCCGAGCCCCGGTAACGTTTTAAAAAATGAGGACAAGTCTCCTCTGATAGCCGGCCGGGAACCTGCTGGAACCCGCCAGAACTCCGACATGGTATCTCGTCGCCTCGGAGCTAAAGGATCCTATCTGCCACTCTGACGAGTGTCAGATAGGATCCTTTAGCTCCGAGGCGACGATCTGTAAAACACGATTTGATCATGACGACAGTGCCCGGGGCCCGCCAGAGACTTAGATCACGGCTGTGTTCGCAGCCCGGACTGGGCCCGGGCTAATTGTGACCTAAGCATTACACGGCGGGGGCCCTAGGGTAGTGATTAGCACCGCTGCCTTTCACGCTAGAGTTCGGGGCTCGTTTCCCGGTCTCGGCGGGTTGAAAGAAACAAAAATGCTTCTTTCCCATCTACTCGTAAAACTCAGTATCGTGGGGAGCCTCCGTGACCGAGAGGTAGCTTGCTCGGCCTCAGACCTCCAGGGTTTGAATTTCGAATCCTGTGTCTGGAGGGCAGTGTCATATTACCATCCTCAGGATGTTCTCCTGGATCAATTTAGCCTGTATGTATACAAATGTGGCCTAAAGCCAGATTTGATTTATTTTTATTCTCCCTTACATCAGTGCTCTCCTGTTCTATTCTCCCTCGGGCCATGGGCCTATATCGTCTATCACATAATATAACCATAGTATAGACCCAACAAAACAAAATATTTTCAGGATAGGAATTTGTCTGTCAACAATTTGTAGTCGTCAGATTCTGACATCTAAAGTCGATCCCCGCACTGTAAAAATTAAAATATTTTAAATGGTCATATACCCATAACATTATGTATAAAAATGAGGCAAAAAGAAGTAACTAAGACATTTATGATGACTGCAAATTGAAAGAACCCTTTGATTTCTATGGTTTGCATAAAAGTAGTTCAGCGCTTAAAAGGTTAATGGAAAAACGGTCTACTTTTTTTCAAATTATTGTCGTTGAATAACTATCGTATCACTGTCGAGATTCGTAGTACATATCCAATTAGCAATACAAGCACATAATATGTATAATAAGAATAAAGAAACAATCTGGTATGTTCTGATATGGGTTGTTAAGATCTAACAATGTGGCAGGATATATCATTACAGTGGCAGGGCTTTATTGCTACAGTTGATTTAAAATACATCAGGTCTTCTTGGAAATCGTGTGCGTCAGTTATTAAGTTGTATTCACATAATTATATACGAATACGAACACAAAGAAGAATACGAAGAAAAAACCTTCTTATTTTAGTTGGTCGTTTGCGTATACATGCCCATGTATATGTGAACCAAAATAACATAATTATGCAGAGCAGTTTCGTAGTTTCCTTAAACATTTCATTAAATTGACTACAAAAAATCTGCATCGACATCATACATCATGGTTTATTTATGCGAAATTAAATTACTGTTAGTATGTCTGTTGTATTTGCCTTAGGGTGGGAGCCCTGGCGGAGTGGTTAAACCTGCCTGCCTGCAAAGTCGGAGCTCGCGGATTCGTCACCCGTTCTGAAATTCAGGTTTTCAAATATGCAAATTATTTTTCTTCCTCGCGCACTCCTAACTATTCTGTTTGTGGGGAGTCTTGAGGACCGCCACGGCCCGAATTTGGTCTGGATGGCAGTGTCATCTGATTCATCTCACCAGCCTCAGAAGGTTATCCTGGCCCAGCTTAATTAGCCTGTATGTGCACAAAGGTGGCCTAAAGCCTCATTCATACATGCACACACAGAAATAATGAAGTTTTGAGCTGTGCTATTTACGCTATTTGTAATAAGTGTTTTAAATTCATTTTTATGTGAGGGTTGCAAATAGCGGCAAAATTTACAGATTTACGACATTTCCAAACCAAAAATACATCCACTTAAAATTGTATATTTCTAAATAATCAATGAGAATGATTAGCTCGCCGATCCGTATATTGAACGCATCATTTCGTCATTTTTCAATAAGGTATTATATTATTAATTCATATTTGGATGAAATGAAGTAATTTTTATTCATCTTCCTCTTTCATACACACACTATCATGTGGTCTGTATGTAATTAGCACATGTATTTTCTGGCGTCAATCCAATGGAAAATTACTATTCTAACAACATGAGATCCGTGACGAGCATGCATTCAGGTGTGATGTGGGTGGCTACCATTAGATGCGTTGATGGCAGCAGTTCTGCTGAGAAATTATGAGAGACATAATGTCAACATGTGTTGCCCCTGTCAAGCTATATTCTGGGCTCCGTAGTGCACATAGGGAGCATATTGTAGTCTTATTTGTCGAGCAAAAGAAACTGGTTTTTTTTTCGATATTGTTGACAAGGTTCTTAGCCTTTATTTATACCCAATTTAAAACATTTTTTTCAAAAATGTCACCATATTATTATTTTTTTAGAATGAATTAAGTTAAATAATTTGTCAAATAACTTTTTAAAATATCGCTTGAACTAATAAGACATGTTTTTTATGAAAATATTTGAAAAAATACAAAATGGCTCTCATTGTCAAAATCATCGCCACGAATTTAAGAATTTTCAGTGTAAATACAGTCTTAAACTCTCAACCTCTGTCACAAACCGGACACAATTCACACTTGCTTCTGGTCCATTTTAACTTGTATGTGCACAAAGGTGGCCTGATATTTTAACATGGCGCTGCGCCATACCCTTACCTTTGGGCGCCATGTCCCCAAAACCTGGAACAATGCCCTGAAAATGAATTATAAGCTAATGATGTGCGTTAAATGTTGAGATCCGACAGAACGTGTTTTTCTCCTTGAACCCACCAGTCTGTTTAATATAGCAGCCAACGATTTGCATGATGTAAGTACATACACACTGGGCACAGGTTCTCTGCCATTACGTTGACCAGGTGCGACTTAATGAATGTGACATGGCACTGACGGAAGACCCATTCATTTACTCATCCAACCATTCATCCATTTATTCATCCATTCATCAATTCAATAATTCATTCTTTCTTTCTTTCATATACAGCTCTTGTGTGATAGTAAAGTATGATTGTTGAGCTGCACAATTATGTGGCTAAAGATACACATGATTAACTGGACCACAATTAACGTGAAGAAACACATAAAAATTAACAGCTTCCTGACACCAAGCATGTACAGAGAGTGTTTCTGCACCAGTGAATTGCAGCCGTTCATGCGAACTAGGGATGATATTATTTTGTTTTATTTCCTTGTCCAGTGTTTTTCCACGTCATTTATATAATGTTTAGCTCCTTGTAATTAACATTAAATATTTAAATCATCGACGTCATGCTTTTGTGAATGTTTGCTATATACGTGCCTTTCTCAGAGTCATTCTGCTTTAAATCTTCGTCGGACATCCATTCAGATTTCCAAATTGAACTATTGAAGGTGAGTTATAATAAGAGACATCTGGTGAATGACGTTACAGCACACCACGTCTTATACAGGTCTACTGGTGTCAGTATTTGATAGGTGGCTAAATTATAATCATCATGGACTGAGAAATGTTTAAAAAGGCTAACTTTGTGCTAGTCCGAATAGGTATAACCGAGGAGTCAGGTGACTGAGGCCTAACTCAATTGGCACAAATCTCAATCCGAATTTGATCTGTTAGAGAGTAGCATAGACGCCTAAACAGGCAATAATATCATTGGTGTTCTGATGATTTTTTTTAAACGCATGCAGCAATAGCATAAATGTCAGTTTCCATGGCGTACAAACGTATTTTCATTACTAATATTATGACATGCCAACATTATTTTTATGAGGTACTTACATATTATTTATATACCGCTATTCCTGTCAGAGTTACGTATGGATATCAAGTGAACAAAAATTACAGACGTGAAAGGAATATAAATTATTACACAATTATGATGTTATATAAAAGTATTATTATCTTATAATGATCATAATTAGGACTATCGTCATCATTTTCAAAATATCACCTACAATCAAATATGTGATGCTTCCTCTTTCATGTGATCTAGAGTTGAGAGATATACATGTGTATGTTTGTTGCTAGAATTCAGATCTAACTTGCATAATCGTTAATTTTCCAACATGCCTGGGTCAATGCGCCCAATCTTTTATGTGGCGATATTGACAAATTACAAAAAAGTCCCCCCCCCCCCGAACATTCCCCAAGTTTCTCCTAAACGTTCTCCCCTGTCACTAAACGTGTTTGCCGAACGTTCTCTAGAAGTTTTGGAAATGTTCAAAATTCGTGCAATTAATCGGGGATCCAGATAATTTAAACCCAAATCTCCGAACATTTGCTGTTTTCCCCAAATATTCATCAAGTTGTGGCAAACTATTCGCAAGGTTTGCCAATTGTACGTCAACTGTTCGCCACTATTTGCAATGTTGTGGGCAAAAATCTGAGACTGGCGAAGAGTTCGGGAATATTTGGAAATTAATTGGAGAATTAGACAAGCAGTTTGTCACAATTCGGGACTATTCGGGGAACGTTTGGCGACTTTTTCGCTGAATTTTCGCTGCATATTAGCGTAATAATCGCTGCATTCATCATTTTTTCACCAAGCAGTTCACATGCAGTCTCCAATTCGCCGATTGATCGCAACGCTCGCCATTTGTCGCCAAATGTTTGCCGAACGATCTTTAAATAATCACCTTTTTGTTGTCAAATGATCGCAGAATTCGCCAGTTAGGCTATTCGCCGATTCCATCCATTGGTGTTATCAACTTGTCACCAACTTTTCGCTGATTGAAGAAATTGGTGTTATTGCAAGATGAAAACATGCAGTCGGAAGCAATACTTAACCGGCAATTTGGAGACAAAAATGAACAGAATCGGCGATCATTTGTTTAGCTACTGTTTGCTATACAAATGGCGCATGTGGCGATTATTACGTGAATATTCAGCAAACATTCAACGAGAAAGTCAGCAAACGTTGCATGCGTAATCCCAAATTATTGCAAATTCATCGCCTAATACCCCCAAGTAATTGCCAAATAATCCCCAACGGTTTGCCGGAACATTTGGTGGAAACACGGTGAATGTTTGACGAAAGAGGAAAACCTTGGGGAATGCTTGAAGACGATTTGGGGAAATACACAAATTTGCCGGTGTCGCCCGCCCGGTGAGATCCCTCTTCGTGATTAACTGCTAGCATCTTCTAGTCACACGATGCAAATTTCTTTAATCAGCGAACAGTAAATAGGTGACAAATTTGTCGCCATTGTCGCCAAATCATCACCTATTTTTTGCCGCCAAAACTCGCCAACTTCGCCAATCGATTGCTGTTTGGCAAGATCCCTGCCAGGCATCTGGTGTATACTCTACACGTCGGAGCCGGCAATCGGGAGTGAAGCTAGGCTAATATTAACTTAATTAAACTATGAAACGGCTACACCATGTACACCGGCCCTGCAATAACCATGCATCATAAACGTTATTCCACAGCCCCCGCAGGTCGCTACCGCGATCTACAGCGTAGTCCACATGTCTGTCACCAATCGTGGTAACTATATCCCTTTCTATGATTTACGGATGTACGGAGAGGAGGGTTTGTCTATGCCTTAACCAGTACAACGCTGAATTGTTTTAATATAAATCATAGAGACCAAAAGTGTATTTACAATTTAAAATCATCATATAAATGTCTTTGTTAGCTCTTTATGCTTCATTTAAATACCTATGTTTTGGGTCTACATGCATTATACAAAATCATGTAATTTTGTCAGTGACCCAAACTAACAATTAGTGCTAAATTGTTAGGTGAAATAGTTAAAGCGATAGTCCACTGATTATAATACGTGGGACAAAGCAATGCACCATAGACATCAGAAACTACAGTCGGCAATCTGAGTAATTTTCTGATGTATAGACATCATAAAAAATTGTATGTGTAAAACAGTTTCAACAGAACGATTTCATTCGTGAGAACTATTAAAGAATTATCCAACTGCAAAACGCGCATGCCTGGGACGGTCTAGTGTAGGCCAACAGTAGCCTATTGAGTACAGATTGACGGCATTAATATAGCCACTGAACTGATTACAAGATACTACTCAAACGCGACATTGATTCAATGCTGTTTTAATGTTAGGCTAACGTCTGTGACGCTGGCTCAACATTGAACCAACATTAGATAAATGTACAATGTTTGAGAGAAAGTCCTCCTGCCCAGCAAACACAAGACATTTGTATAACATTTATACAATGCCGGTCCAACGTCTTCGACGTTGGTCCAACATTGCATAAAGTCATACAAATGTTTTGTGTTTACTGGGTGACAATACAAGCTTGGGGGGTCAAGCAGTTTCCAAATCCCGGCAGTGATACAGTCAGTTTGTTTGCAAGCCAGCGACCAAGTAGGGGAAAGGCCAAGCTGGCTCTGAATTATTAACTCATAGATGGGGCTCAAGTATATGCTGTAATTTGAGAACTTGCTCTTAATGAGGCTTTGGGTATGAAACGCATATTTAGTATTATTATGGAATAGGCCCTTGGCCTACCCACGGGCACTATTGCCTTCTGGGGGACCCTTGTCCCGCGAATTTTGACAGTTGACTACACCTTTAAATGTATGATGTGATACGTCGATGACCATCTGGGAACAATGGGGTATCGCATCATGTATTTTATAGCTCTCATGCTGAAAACGTTTATATAAAAACTGTATTTACACATACACATGTATCTGATGATAAATTGAAAAATTACCCAGATTACCGACTGATCTTCTCTATAACATAAATACGGAATTGTGTAATTTGTCAATGAACACAGCTTTAGATGACATGAGTTTTCTTTATCTTCTATTCCCCTTTGATTCACACACACTGCGCCGTGGCCGGTATGTTGTTAGCACATGTATTTTCTGGCGTCAATCCAATGGAAAATTACATTTCTAACAACAGGAGAATCATGACGAGCGTTCAAGTGTGATGTGTTAGATGCGTAGGCCTATATATGGCAGCATTTCTGCTGAGAAATTATGAGATGCACATGTCAACATGTGTTGCCCCTGACAAAATTTAATAAAATAATATGGTACCTTCTATGTTTCAGAACAAAATAACTAAAAGCTCCAATACTCATATCAAGACATTTAATTTCAAGAATGTGTCTTCTAAAGCACGTTTATATTTTTTACTATGGTCTAAATAAAACAATTATGTTGAGTAGCGTTATTTTAATACAGTAAAAAATTGACAGATTTTTTTAAAGAGCTTTTTAAAAAAAAATTCTTATAGTCAGGGCCCATTTTCGAAATTTCTGACTTGGTAAGGCATTTTTTAGTAGAATTTAGCATGCAGTTGTTCTTACACAATTTGGGAACGCTGATTCCAAATCTGCCCCATGCCAAGCTATATTTTGTGTTTTTCCTACTCAAAATTCAAAAACAAAAGGGCAGCCAAAATTAGTGAAAATGTCACAACTTTATATCACGACTTGGCTTACAATAAACTTAAAAACATCATTTCGGTGTATTAAAACCCACCTGAGCAACATCCTTATAGTCCCCTGAATTTCACCTTGTGCGTTTGCCGCTAGAGGACAAAATCCAAAATGGCCGCCACTGCAAGGCAATGTGCTATAACTCTGCTTCCAAATAACGTAGAGATGTGTTTTTGGTGTCTACATATAGGTTTCTCACACCCAGAAAACCAATTCAGAGCCGTGATAACATCTATTATCAATATTTCACAAAGTTATGGGGGAAAAACAAATGTTGCGCCAGGAAAACGACACATCGTAGGCCAGTGTGATAATAATGATTTATTTCATAAAGTCATTATTTCACATTTAGAAGCCGAGAGAAACAAACGTAATATCCGGAATGTTGTAAAAATGTTTAGACTATTGACAAAACATATTTTATGATTGTTGATCACTGTCCGGCACTAAATAACCTGTCGCTCACCATATATCTGTTTTAGGCCTATCAGTATGTGGCCTATGTGATATCCACCTGCATCGTATTTTTACAGTACCGTAATTTAAATGTACATTGGCCACGGGTGGCACCCTCCTGCCCAAACCCTGTACTAGAGTTAAGCAAATCATGAAGTTAATCCATCAAGGTGGTCTGCATAACCATCGCAATAATGACACACATACATGTTCCGTTCCTATTGAGACAAGAAGTCGTTTAAATATAACAATTTTGATTCTAGTAACTAGGTATATTGTGCTGGTTAAAACGTGCACATCACATAAAATATATGTTTCTCAATCGGATTGACAATTTACATAATCATTATAATAGTATCATCTTATTTTTTATATTTTTGATCAGAATAGATACCGTACAAAAGCCTGGTAATGCGCTGATAACACAGTTTTCAGACATAATTGAACAAATAAAGTCCCAACCATCGGCTCAGAGATCCACACAAAACCGTCATGTAGGCTACACATATTTCTACTACCCTAACTTGAATGAGATAGATGATATCACCATCAATAACTATGATAAAATACAGTTACACGATATCGAAAATCTGTTTCTCAAGATTGATGGTTGAGGACACGCTAGGGTAATGTTGAAAATACTGACGATGAATTTATATAATAAACATAGTATGAACATACACTATCTTCAGAAGATGTTAGTAACTAACCTAGTCTTGGCAACCAAATGCTATAGAGTGTCATGAACAAGTCACCAAAGATTATCGGGTACACTATTGATACAAGATATGATGCAGAATATGTGGTAATTGGGGCAATAATACCATTTGTAGCACGATCAGGATGTTTTTATGAAGATTAACATAAAATACAAAAACTTTCTAGATGTGGTCGTCATATGGTAGAATGTATGAGGAATCAGTAGGTTCTGGTCATGCATGCTTCTAATCAGATATAAGCTCTCACTCTCACATAATATACAATGACCCAACAGGTTCAGTTGTGTCTGGAAGTGGTATGGGAGCAGGATGAGGTAGCAATGTGAATGACAATAAGTCTCACCATATATAAAGTGATTAAATCATATGATGGACGTGAAGATATTTAGGTCCATAATAACTACTAACTCCTCCAGACATAGTAGATTAATTATCATTCATACAGAGTATTTCTTACTTTTCCATTACATTCTTTTGTAATAAACATTGATCATCTAATAATCCATGCAAGACACATGTATCCTACATCAAAAACATTCCCATGCACACTGCGATGTTATCTCAGATGAATATATAACATAAAGTACAGAATCAGGAGGAGGGCAATACAGTTTCGGTTCAATGTCCAAATTCACCACTTTTAGTAAAGAACAATGCCATTCAACTATGCAATGAACACTGGTATTTAAGTGTGAAAAATACTGAGGTACATGATAAGACGTTAAATGTTATTACGGCAATCAAACTGTCAGATACTGACAATATGGTAGTCGTAGGAAGTGATGTAAACTTGCTCATTCTGCTTTCGAAACGCTCTCATCATAGCAATGCCTAGCTGTGTAAACCTAGAACTGGTGATATTTATCGTACCTTTCAACCGTCTCAATGGCTTCCACAACACCAGCACATCAATTCTAAAAGAAAGACATTTAAATTTATCCATAAACACCCATAACTAAAACTTAAGCCAGTTGGAGTACTTCAATGTATCCTCTTCGTCAATAACCCCTGCCACAAAAAGTGGATATTGTTTCCCTTGTATTTTAGGCCTGTTTAGCAATAAATACAGCTCTGGCCAGATAACAGTATTATAAACATCTCTGAGACTGTGGTTGGAGCTTCATTGATGAACAACTGCAACTAGTTCCCGTGTAAAAGCTTCCTTCTCAACCTGAATAACTCACATTTAGTTTGATTAAGTGTGAATTAGGACCACGAGAAAGTAGACAATGGCGTCCTATCAAGGAGTCGCTACATCAATTCCGAAGCTGCACACATATACGATCAATATATTGAAGAGGGTGACTATTCTAGCATTATCATTATGCAAGATGATGGCATTCATGCAAATCTGAGATATACACAGCAAGCCTATGTAGCTACAGTGATGAAAGTAACACATGCTATTTTTTTTGTAATTTCCTCATAGTTAATGTTTTTTTTTTAAATATTCATATTTTTGCTTTCCCCGTAATTACATGTAACATGGAAGTTGAGTTTTTTTATGCTGTGTAATTTTTTTGTATCAGAAAACTATTTAGGTGCCAAAAATAACTTCCTACGACATTTAGAAAAATGGTTATTGTACTTGCTGTATAATTGGCGGCCATATTGGATTTATTCTCAGAAACTACATGTAAGTTAAAAGTTAGAGGTTATTACTGTATTGTACTAGATTTATTGGTATTAAAAACCTATATTTAGCCACCAAAAACAACTTTTTATGACTTTTAGAAAAACGTTATAGTACTTTCTGTATTATTGGCGGCCATCTTGGATTTTTTGCGTGAAAGTTGACCAGGTCCTAGAACATGAAATTCCTCAAAACAAAAATCTTATTTTGACCACGAAAGTCAAGTTTATGTGTCCGCTGTGCACCCAGACATGATGTATAATCATGATAATTGAGACTTTATCTGCTATTTTGGCGGCCATTTTGTTTTGCAATTTTGACAGGGAAAAACTGAAAATAGAGCTTGGCATGGGGCAGATTTGGAATCAGCATATCCGAATTGTGTGAAAACAACTGCATGACAAATTCTACTAAGAAATGCCTTACAAACTTTAAGAATGCCTCTTCTTGAAAAATGGGCCCTGACTATTATTAATTGCGGTGATTACTGTTGTTCGCAAACAGAATTACATTGAGATAGTTTTAACCATTTCAATGTGGCATAAGAACAAAAATGCCCTTGATTTGTCATGATAGAAGGGAAAAAGGACAGAAAATGTGGTTTAACTATCTCAGATGGTGAGTGCTGTTGTATTGTATAATTTGAAGAAATTAATCGGCATTTGCCGCTTTAAGCGGCTTCTTTCTAAAACAAACTTATTTTGTATTTTATAGTGGTTAGCGTTCTTAATGCGTGCCGTTTATAATTTTTATAATAATGAAATCACTGTTATTGGGAACGAAGTGAGTGTTTACATCAACATTTGCAAAATTAAACAAATACGGGTAATTTTCATCCAATTAAAGTTGTGGGTCGCGTAACGAGACACAACATCCGGTTGGTTGGAAATTTAAATTCTATAACTTTGCGTGTTTAAGGGTTACAATCCGCATGAGTACATTTGATTGATTTCAGTGAATATTTCGCCGCAACAAAAAGATGGAATGCGCCTAAAGCGTCTTCTCCTCTTGAAAAATACAGCACTTCTTCCAGTCAGTGTGGAATGTACACGTTTTCGCTGGTGCAGTTTTCGAAATCTTTATGAACAGTTCAATCAAGATCATCCTTTTACCACTTTCAGGTATGGGATACGACCAAAGTCCCATTTCCCTTGGCTCTGCTCTTGGTCACAACCTGTCTATTCAGGCTCGGACATCTAACAACATCTAATCTAACTGGTTTACTATAGCTGACAGATCCGGGCTCATTAGACAGCATTTCTGACACTAGTTTAGACCTAGTTGATGCTAAACCCCATGTTGAGTGCCACAGCAGTGACGTCACCAGTGTGCTCTGGTTGTGCCATGACATTACTCCTGTGCCGAGCATACGCAATCGCTCACCAAGAGATTGTATTTCACCAAGACCATGTTCCATTGCAAGGACCAGTGCCAGGAATCCATCCAGAAGATGTGGATGACTTATAAACAGATATAACGCAGCTACTACATCTACTACGCAGCCCTATTCTGCAACTGCCGCGAAAGCAACTGCCGCGTAAAACTACTCTGAAAAGTGATTTTAATGCTGGAAAAGGAAGCCATCTTGAAAAATTGCCGCCTTCTTAGATATTCTGTCTCGCAAAATAAAAATTCAGTTTCCTCATAGCCAAATATATATGATTTGACACCAAGAGCATTCAAATAGGACAATTATCTGGAGTTTTATTCAAAAACAGATATTTGATACTCAAAATGGCGGCCATCTTGAAAATGGCGGCCATCTTGACATTTTGATCGGTTAAAGTTTTTTTTTTAAGTAGCCCACAGGGACTATTCATGACAATTTCGACGCTTGTATCCGGATTTAAAAACTTCCCTAGAAAAAAAAACCCACTTATAACTGCCCCACTATGCATTGTAGGTCTCAGAGTATATTTACCATGTTCTACTTTGCAAGAATGTCTTTGAAAGTATAACGGTTTTCCCGTCATGCTAGTCCATAGAGTGCACTAATCCATGACAGGTGCACACGTCATGTTAGACCTAAAGAGGTTAAATAAATGTTGTTTTGGTTGGGTGAAATTCGATCACGCGCCACACTTGATGCCTTTTTTAACCTTATCAGATCCATAAAATGGCTTTGACCTATGACCTTGACTTCCAAATAAAGTGTCATAAGTTTACTTATTACATTTGGTTTGATAGAAATCCAAGATCATCAAATTTGAACAAGTAGGCCCAGATATATGTCATTTTATAGATTTAAGCCTAGCGATTGGCGGCCATCTTGGAAATATGCGAATAAAAAAATTGCCACTGGGTAAAATTTAGTACTCCTGGTGGAAATGATGACTCTAGCCTCTGCTGAGTATTGTGGGGAGTCTCAGGGCCTGAGAGGTAGCGTGCTCGACCTCAGACATCCGGGGTTTGAATTTCGAATCCTGTGTCTTGATGGCAGTGTCATCTCGCTCATCTCACAATCCTCGGGAGGTTATCCTGGTCCAATTTAGCCTGTATGTGCACAAAAGTGGCCTAAAGCCCGATTCATTTCATTTTCCAAGTCTGAAGTTTGGCTGATAACTAATAACCAGTGGAACTACTAATGAGAATGAACATTATTCTCTTAAACTAGAATCACTTCACTTGAACTGTAACTTTTGAGAATGAAAAAATCACCTTTATTTCTTAATCTCTGGGGCAGGCAAAATTGAGATGGTCACCATTTTCAGATTTTTTTTTTTTTTTTATGTTGACCTATCATATCATGTTTATTGTCAGTATAGTGATTTATGTCATGCTTCAGACCAGCAAATTTATCGGTTGTAATACTTTTTTTGTTTAATTTTTTTGTTGAGCTGTTGCTGTACTTTATGGTTTAACCCTTTCAGCGCTTGGACCGACCTTAGACGTCAAAATCTGACGTACATAGATGCACGTCTAAAGTCGTTCCCCGCACTGAAAGAGTGAAATATTTATAATGTCCGTAAACCCATAACATATAGGTATTCAAATGAAGCAGGAAGAGCTATTAAGTAAGATATTTAATTATGATGATTCCAAATTGAAAATAAACTCTTGGTCTCCATGGTTTATACAAAAATATTTAACCCTTACAGCGCGGGGATCGACTTTAGTGGTCAGAATCTGACGTCTGTAGACGTCAGATTCTGACCACTGAAGTCGATCCCCGCACTGTAAGAGTAAAAATATTTCTAATGGTCGTAGACTCATAACACAGGTATTCAAATGAATTAGAAAGAGCTAACTAAGACATTTATGATAATTTCAAGGTGAAAAAAAACCATTTGGTTGCGATGTTTTTTTATAAATTAATTCAGCGCTTTAAGGGTTAAGCGGTGTAAGGGTTGAACTTTTTACCGTATTAAACAGAGCATTGTTAATTTCCAGAGCAGAGTTCGTACTCATTGCATGGAAATAACCAAATTCCACACCATTTCCAGGACTTTTTCAGGACAGATTCTGAATTTTCCCAGGTACCATAGTAAATGTAAACAGTCTGATACAACGCACATAAACGCTTCTTCTTGAAAAATGTATATTAAAGAAACACAACGTGCTATTGTATCAAAGTGTAGAGTGAGTGAATATTGTTTACGTCGCTTTCTGCACATTCATGGCAATATCGCGACAGGGGGGGTGGGATCCCGGAGTCGGGACTATGCCCTACTTATTACTTAGAAAGCACAAGATGTCGACCTAATGATGTCGGATTAATGCTGGGCCAACGTCTAGTGTTTGCCGCGTATCAAAGTATAACTTTAAGCGCTGAATTAATTTAAAAAAAACCATCGCAACCAAAGGGGTTTTTCACCTTGAAATCATCATAAATGTCTCAGGTAGCTCTTTCCGAATCATTTAAATACCTATGTTATCGGTCTACGGCCATTAGAAATATTGTATTTCTTACAGCGCGGGGATCGACTTTAGTCGTCAGAATCTGACGTCTCGAGACGTCAGATTCTGACAACTACAGTCTATCCCCGCACTGTGAGGGTTGAACATATTGATTTAACAATTAAATGGACATGGAGATTTTGGTGGATGAAGGCCCTTGTGGTGAGTTACTGATACGCTATGTCGACCTGTTAACCCTAACCCAATAAGTGAAACAAGACAGGTGAAGGTGGAACACCCCGAACAAGGATTTAAGACAATGTGCATCAGACGAAAACACATAACGACGCAATAAGCGAAGACATAATTATAACAATATGCTACTCGTTTTATGATTTGATATTCTACTCGTAAATGTTATGCTACATATGGATTGTATTCTACGTATTGCTATAAATAATAATTATATTGGTCTTTGATTTTCTGTTTCTTATATCATTGATTTGTCGCTTTGTAGCCATTTCTTGCATCAAAAAATGTTATTCAGAATTGCATTATATTTGAAATAATTGAATGTGCTGAAACCGTTCTTTATTAGCACTTTTCATTTAACCGAGATATAGATACTCGCTGATGCCTACATTGTATAATAGAAATAAAACACATATTTTTGCATTCCAAAATTAGTAGCTGGATTAACTAAATTATAAATATTAAATATAACATGAACAAGCAACAAAGAATCTGCAGAGTCGATTAACACGGCATTGAGTAAATGTTGAATTGATGCTGGACCGGCATTGCAGATGGTAGACCAAATTTAAGCCAACTTTGGATCGACGTCCTGTGTCTGCTAGCGCTCATGCTGAGGAGCACACACATTCCTAACGTTGCCTGAAAGATGTGCGTGTCTTAGTCTTTGGTTTAAGCCTTACAGCGCTGAAATATTTTTGTACTAACCATGGGGACCATAGGGGTTTTTCAATTTGAACTCATCAAAAATGTTTTCGTTAGCTCTTTACGCTTCATTTGAATACCTATCAGTGTTTATTCCAGAAAGGGGGGCTAGACCCTCCCACTCAGGATTACTGTGTGGGGGGGGGGGGTCCGACTAACCCCCCCCACAAATCTGAATCAAAATGTGCCTTGGGAGGCCTCATATTTGAAAAAAATCCTGGCGCGAAGGGGTAAACCCCCTCGCACACTTTCCATCAGTGTGAGAACGTAATAATGCCTTAATAAGGCGTAATAAAGACTTAATAAGGCGTAATAACGCCATCAAATAAAGCGTTATTATACCTTGAATTAAGGCGTTATAAAGGCCTTATTAAGGGGTTATAACGCCTTATTAAGGCGTTACTACGCCTTAATAATAAGGGGCCTCTCTGCAACGAAAATTGGCGGGTATGAGACACTGTACATAATGCAGTGTGGCAGCAGGCTCGGACGCTCGTACTCCACCACTCATAAATTCCTGGAATATACCCTGCCTGTGTTATGGGTCAACGGTCATTATGCATTGCTTACTCTTTCAGCACGGGGATCGACTTTAGACGTCAGAATCTGACGTCTAAAGTCGACCCCTGTAAGAGTTAACAGCGACCCGTCATTATGATGTCAGAGTTTGCTAAAAAAGAAACGTGAATGACAATTTGCAACACAATCTATGTTTGGATTGTACATGATTAGTTTTTTGGTGCACACATTCTTCACGTTACACAAACCCAACCAATCTAGTAGTAGATTTCTCCTATCACATTTCTCTGCATAGTTACGTACCGTTCATGTACCATTCACGTACCGTGCACGTACCATTCACGTACCGCTTACGTACCGTTCACGTACCATTCACGTACCGTTCACGTTACAATCTCTCTCATCTATTTATTCTTGTCTGTTTGAAAATGGAATTATAATTTACCTGTTACCCAACGGTCACCATCCCCAGTCTCACCAGGAGGTTCTCATATCCGCGTTTAGCTGGTATGCCCACAAAAGTGCGTTTAATAATTAATGGATTAAATTATTTATTAATTAATAAATGAATTAATTAATCATAACATACGTAATTGATTATTTCATTTTTTTATTCGTTGATTTATCTGATCAATCGCATGAATATGATTACCGGCGACTAAAATAATTGAAAAACTTAAATTTAGAATTATTGAAAGCATATATATAATGACCACAAGTCATAAAACACACAGCTACCACCAACTTTATAAAGCATAGTAATATTTACGTTAAATTATTATATCTAGTTAACATTATTGAGCAGTTTGAACACGCTTGTATTAAATGTAAATATCGACTGTTATTCATATACAAATCGCCCCCACAAACTCGGATGTTCAATAAAGCGTCATTTCTGAATCATAACAGACTTAAATTTATTAAAGATAATGTTTGATATTTCGCTGTCACTTGGCACATAGTCGTTGGTGTATACGTGAATATGATCATGTTCTGCTAATTTAGAAAAAAACATCAATTATAAAAACTGCACAATTCTCTACCATACAGAGCCTATAAACTACACGAGAACTGAGGCCGTGTTCCTGGGAGGAGGGGGGGGGAGGAGCCGTTTTGACTGATGCGTGTGCATACGCGGACACAATGGAACAATAACTCAGATGGTTGGATGGTGAAATTATCACTGTTCGTATTGTGAAATGATTATGCGAAATAACGATATGCTTAAATTATTTCACATTGAAGATTAGCTTGGACGTTCAGCATAAATCGATGTCTGACAAAATACTTTCACGTCCACAATAAGTTTTGATATCTGCATCCCTGAAAAATAAAATATATAGCCCTATATAAAATAATAAAGTGTATATTCTTCTAAAATTAAGACATTTGTGTTTGGATTTGATATTTAATGACACATTGACAGCAATTCACACCGCAAGGTGAATGAAAAGAATGACAAAATAACCAGTAAACGTTTTTATTTAATAATTGTGAATTATTCAGATTTCGCTGCCAAAAGGTTCTTCTAGTGTGAGTGTAGCGACGCCTAATGACTGATACGTTATGTCGACCTATCGACCCTAACCCAATAAGTAATGTTTTTTCATACAAGGCAGGATAATGTTGGAGAGAATACCCCGAGCAAGGAAATAAGACAATGTGCATTCGACGAAAACACATTACGACGCAATAGACGAAGAAGGAATTAACAATATGCTACTCGTGCTTCATTGACACCTGTCCGTCATCTATGTTCCGTCATCCGTCACCCGTCGTCCGTCATCAGTCGTCCACTTCAGTCACTACCATTCACACCTATCCGTCTTTTCAGAGCTGTGGACACAGATTTCTTTGTACCGACAATTTTACATAGGTACAGTCCGGGAAAATGGTCGACAGAGGGATTATTTCTGGGGAAATCCCTATCCACAGCTCATTACCATGATTTATGGTCCGCTTCCGTCATCCGTCGTCCGTCAAAATCGCTCCGGGACCGATTTTAACTGACGACGGACGACGGACGATGGACGAGGTGTGAATGGTCTTTCTTATTTTATATCAGAGCGATTTTGACTGAAGCGGACGACGGATGACTGAAGCGGACGACGGATGGTGTTGACGGACAGGTGTGAATGAGGCATAAGACATTCTGTCTTATCCTGTGAAGATCACCACAGCGCGTCTCCCATGCTAACCACTTACCCGCCGCTGGCGCATATATTCGGGTTTTCATTTTTGAACTAGTACATTAAGTACCACCTTTTAAACATGTTAAAGATAAAATGTGACATCAATCAGCAATATTTGAAGACAGTTGACCTCCACTTTGTCAAATCTGAATAATTTTCACTCACTTGAAGTTGTGGATCGCGTCAGCGAGACACAATTTCAAGAGGGTGAAAATTCTGTTTGATTATTTTGGCGGTTAAAGGATTAATGACTATTTTACATTAGGGGTTGTACGACAATTACGTAACGTTTTCTTGTGTGATTTTTGACCCCGCCCTCCCCTTTCGTAACGCTTATTAACATTGTGTTGACTACGGTCCGTAAAACATTGCTTGCCCCCCCCCCTCTGTGTTACGTAATTGTTGAACGGCAGCAGGTCGAGAATCGTAAGTGAAAATTATTCACAGAAATAAGCAGATTTTGAGTTTCTCACAAATAGGTTGCTACGTGACGAATTTTGGCTAATAATTAATTTTTTTTAATTATTTTAGCTTTGATAATACACATCATAGTTTATAACATCCACTGGTGCAGTTTTGCAATGAACAAAAAGCCACCGAATGACCACTATTCATGTTGCATTTTGCACTAGGTTTTTAGCATTCTGTGACCAGAGCAGTCTCCCCCCTCACCCGACGGGCTCGTAACAGCATGGGTTTTTAGCGAGACTGATGCAATATTGCAAAAAAATAGTGATAAGCATTATTTTCGTGTAATAAAAGTGAGAAAAGATATTTATTATAATGTTTCATGGCAATTGAATATCATTTTCAGAGTAATTTATCCACAATGATTGTGTAATATATTCTGAAAACACAAAAATATGATCGAATGATATATAAAAATCAGAACTCGCATGATTTTGACACGCTTTCATTTAAATAGCTAATGAATTGTTTATCAAAGCTCGTAATGTTACGTGCAGGTTTAGATTGAGAGTTTACCTATTTCGTGGCAACCACATCAACCGTTGATTCAGCGCACTTAAAGAATGATTCAACTGCAAAACGCGCATGCCTGGGACGGTCAAGTGTAGGCCAACAGTAGCCTATTGAGTACAGATTGATGGCATTAATATAGCCACTGAACTGATTACAAGATACTACTTAAACGGGACATTGATCCAATGCTGTTTTAATGCTAGGCCAACGTCTGCGTCGCTGGCCCAGCATTGAACCAACTTTGAATAAATGTGCAATGTTTGAGAGAAAGTCCGCCTGCCCAGCAAACACAAGACATTTGTATAACATTTATACTACGTCGGCCCAACGTCTTCGACGTTGGTCCAACATTGCATATAGTCATACAAATGTTTTGTGTTTACTGGGCATGGCAATACAAGCTTGGGTCAAGCAGTTTCAACATCCCGGCAGTAATACAGTCAGTTTGTTTGCAAACAAGCGACCAAGTAGGGGTAAGGGCCAAGATCTTTCAATTATAAACTCATAGATGTCGCTCAAGTATATATGGACTTGCTGTGATTTGAGAACTTGCTCTTAATGAGGCTTTGGGTATGAAACGCATATTTAGTATTATCATGGAATAGGGCCTTGGCCTACCCACGGGCACTATTGCCTTCTGGGGGACCCTTGTCCCGCAAATTTTAACAGTTGACTACACCTTTAACCCTCACAACGCTTAAATAGGTTTGTATAAGCCAGGGAAACCAAAGGTTATTTTAATTAGAATTTATTAAAAATATCTTAGCTCTTTTCGCTTCATTTGAATACCTATATGTGATGGGTCTATGGCAATTATAATGTTGTATTTTTTACAGTGCGGGGCTGACATTAGACGTCACAATCTGACGTCTAAAGGCCCAGTCACACATACCATCACGCACCCAGCGCCCAAAAAATGAATAATTTTGGTCAGGGCGTTGTGATTCGCTGGGCGTGCGTCAGAATTCGTTGATGGTTTGACGAGAACGCCTGATAAACGTCATTACATTTTTGTGTGCGTCAACCAATGCGCACATTTTCTGCATGCTCAAAAATGTGATCGTGTGAATGTAGGCGCCAGAAGAACGTCAGACCAGCGCCAGTCTAACGTTAGGCACAAGTAGAGCACACGCTCTAAATTCGTTTTGTTTTCGCATTCTCCACACATAGATGTCGCTCACCCATCACTGCATTCCAGTAGTACACAGACTGGGGTTCACTGATGGTAACTGTGTAGCTGGCATGGGCCGTGGTGATCAGACATCGTATGCAACGCCATCGTGAATCGCGGTTAGGTTATGCAAAATCAGGGAAAGAAAATTGTAAAAAACAGCTTTTTCAACATTGAAGTCTAAATATAAAATGTGTCAGTAGTATTTATGGATTAACTAAATCATCATGACGGTGTTATCCTCACGAAAATAGTGTTAAAAAGCATAATTAGGTTCATTTTGAAAACTGAGCAATTTCATTTTGCTATTGTGGGCGATAATGAAGTGAAATCAAGAATAAACATAGCGTCTGCGCATGCGTGTTAAAAGGGAAAAACAAAGGGCCCGTTTTCTCACTTAAATCAACCACCCGTGCTAACTTATATGAAAATAGTTCTGTATGTGATTTCAGAGAGATAATATCTGAGGTCAGAATGGTGTTTTCGTTGACCGAGGTTTGTCCCAGTCACACATAAACGACACACAGTCCACCCATAAAAAATAATAATAAACAATTTGAGTCCGGATTGTGAAAAACGTCGCAAGCTGGTAGCGAATGCACAGCGTGCTTCCAACGCAAAGTGCGAATGAACAGCGCTTTGCTAACGTGTTGGGCGCATACAGTGCGCATTAAACCCTATAATGCTAATGTCGATGATAATAGTAACTTTTATCAGTTTGTTTCGTACATATGTAACCATTTTTAAAAGAAAAAATGTGTTCTAAATTAATGATAACATTATATGTTTGGACCTAATTTCGACAAATTAAAAACAAATTTTGCACTTAAAGCCGTGTATCGTGTGAAAAACCACCTCAAATGATTAAAAATAAAATGTCGTTCTTCAGAGCTCTAAGGGTTAACTGCAGAAATAACATAGTCACAGCCTGTTGTTCAAGCTCTGAGCGAACTGGCGGCGTGTTCCCAGTGTTTGCCTCTAGCGCTCATGCAGCGTTGCCCGCGACTGCCCGGCGCCCTCAAGGGGCAGCCATGTGATACAAAGCAAACGTATTTAGCGTTGATATGACGTTGTTCTAGCGCGCCCTACGTATTTCTGGCGGTCGTTTGGGGTGTACATTTATGCGTTTATATGCGCTCAATATTTTAAACATACCCAACTTCTTTTGACGATTAGAGGGCGCACAAAAATATGCGTGGCGTCAGTGCAGCGTGCTCCACGAACCAGTAACGAGTGTTGACGCACGACCGACGCACGCCAGACGCTCTAGCAAAAATTAATCAGTTTTCAGTGCGTGGGTCGTGCGTCGACTATGTGTGACTGAGCCTTGGGGCTAGAAAAAAACTCAAAAATGCCGGCACTGAGCGCGCATATAGCGCCCAACTAACGTGTTCCTGACGCATGTCCAGCAAACATATAACGTATATGGGGCGTTCTAAATGCTATCTAACTTATTCATGTCTCGCGCTGGTGATGCGCGATGTATTCGCCAACTTTGTCGCCCTGCTAA
Organism: Flabesymbios commensalis; assembly: GCA_964017125.1. Lineage (NCBI taxonomy): Eukaryota > Metazoa > Annelida > Polychaeta > Terebellida > Flabelligeridae > Flabesymbios > Flabesymbios commensalis. Next base: position 11,761,537 of record OZ024911.1, on the reverse strand, counting down.
CGCGTATCGCGGTGGCGAAACGCTGTGTGATTGTGATTTATACACATGATTTATTTATAACACGCTGTTTAATCGTCTTAAACTCGCTGGCTCTTCTCATATCCTGACAAAATTCATGGACGCGCAACGACGCACTGCTCTAATTTTTCTGACTCAAGGCTTGGGCTGTGTGTCGTGTATGTGTGACTGGGGTATAAAGTAGGTCCCCGTGTTGAAAGCGTTAAAGGCACATTCATACAATACACTCACACACGTCTAACGCACTAAAGGCCCAGTCACACATACCATCACGCACGTCCAGCGCACATAAAATTTTATCAGTTTGTTTTGACCAAATGTAACCATTTTCGAAAGAAAAAATGTGTCCTAAATTTATGATTACATTATATGTTTGGACGTAATTTCGACAGATTAAAAACAAATTCTGCACTCAATGCCGTGTATCGTGTGCAACACCACCTGAAATGATAAAAAAATGTCGTTCTTCAGAGCTTCAAGGGTTAAGCTGCAGAAATAATATATTCACAACCTGTTGCGCGAGCGCTGAGCGCACTGGCTGCGTTTGCTTCGAGCGCTCATGCACGCAGGGCAGGCGCGTTGCCCGCGATTGCCCGGCGCCCTCAACGGGCAGCCATGTGATACAAAGCCCTGCCAACGCACAACGCGGTGGCGAAACTCGTATTCGCTGATTTATACACCTGATTTATTTATAACACGCTGTATAGTGGTTTTAAATTCGCTGGCTCTTTTCATGTCCTGACAAAATTCATGGACGCACAACGACGCACTGCTCTATTTTTGTCACTCAAAGCGTGGGCTGTGCGTCGTGTATGTGTGACTGGGGTATAAAACATGAGCAATGTTGGTCTCTGTGTTGCCATTCGCTGTGCCATTCGCACTGGGCGTGCGTCTGAGAGTGTTGATAATTTCCCAAGAACGCGGAATAACTGCAAAAAACATTGGTTAGGAAAATCTGCTCTCAGATATATTACGCTGAGTCTGTTTTTCTGTTTTATATTTTTTTAAATATTTATTAGCTATACTTACAAGAAGGTGTTACTATTTATATTCAAAGAAATACGTGGTAGTTCACTCAATGTGTTTACTGTATTCGGAATGTTAATGTTCATTGTCACAACATATACCGCTGAAAGATCCATAATGTGTAACGGTTGTACCGTCGAATAATTCTCTCAAAAAGTATGTTTAAAGCATCTCCTTGGGATGACATCAATTTTCCTTTTTATTTTTGTAATGAAGTAGTGTATCCCCCAGATCATGATTTTATTTTTTTCACAGTTTTTAGATTAAAAATTTTTTTTTTTATCAACATTGCTATGAATCCGCTTAAAACCCAAACAAACTTTTTGTATACCTAAACAATTGCTAAAAGACGGCTGGATGTTCCTACAGCATTGGGCCACATTTTGATGCCGTCGGCCCAGCGTTGGGCAGACAATCAGTGTTGCGGGTGTATCCCACCTTGTCCTGACTCTAAGACACTAATTAGCGGCGATTGCTTTGATCTCACCGTCCAAGACGTGGGAATATTTGGCGTAAAGTGCTGTATATTGCTGACTTGTTTTGTTTACATTGGTATGGTGTACACATTGTAGTGCAGACGTGTTCAAAGAGCTCTGAAAAAAATCACGATTTTAAGCTGTTATGTTGTCAAGCTTTACTTAAACACCTCATAACATCTATTAACGGTGTAGCGCAACTACTGGAGTAATGGGGATTAATTTGATGCAGTGGAGGATGCGTATTGGGTGTTTTTTGCATCTCGTGGCAAGATCAGAGGAAGATTGAGAGGATACACCATGCCGTCCACCAGCATGATAGGCCATACACCATGCCGTTCACCAGCATGATAGGCCTCAGGCTTGTACTATTGCTCATTGTGTGTATAATAGCCAGTGCTGACCAACACGATACAACACCAGTTGCACAACAACTTGACCTGTACACAAGTGTGATGTGGATGGGTGATCTGGCTGACCATCACGGACTGACGCTCACATCTGACAGCAAATGGAGCTGGATTATACACTCTAGTATCACTAGGGTGCGTGCTGGAGACATTGAGTTGAACCCTGGGCGAACACCGGCCGAAACTCATGCAGCACGACTGAGATCTGGAGCAAATGGTAACGATGATATCAGCCTTGCCGACGTCATGTCAGAGATCCGCCACTTACGAAATGATTTTACAGATAGCTCAAGAAGAATAGAAGAGAAAGTGGACAGAGTTTGTAACGACGTCGAGAAACTTACGTCAGATTGTGCTGAGGTGAAAAAAGAGCTGGAGGATCTGCGTATTGAAAATGATTCCCTCAACCGGAGATTGGAGAATATAGAAAGTCAGTCTCGGCGCAACAACATTATACTACGTGGGCTACCTGATGAGCGTGGAGAGACCTGGGAACAATGCGAATCCACTGGCAGAGAATCCTTGTGCGCCGATTTTCGTATGGACCGAGAGTGGGTGGACAACCTGTCTATTGAGCGGGCACATAGACTTTCCGGGAGGCGAGGATAACCGCGTGATGTGATTGTAAAGCTTTTTATGTTTAGGGACAAAGAAAGGATCAAGGAAGCCGGCAAACGGGAAAAATCCGTAGGTCTATTTGTTAATGACGATCTCACCAACTCTGTACGCACGATCCGTGGAAAGTTAAAGGACAAGATGAAGGCAGCTAGAGAGGCTGGTCATCGTGCCTACTTGTCATATGATAAACTGATTGTTATGAACCAGCAAGGCATGAAGAACGCATACACGTTTGTTCTTAAGGTGAACAATGTTAAATGTTTATATAATAATTTCAAAGAAGCTGACCGATGTGTTGGCCAAGGCCCGACTGGAAACAGCTCATATTCAGATGCTTTTAAAATGGTTGTGTGGAATATAGAGGGTTTAATGTCTAAACTGGAAGACCCCGAGTTTATAAGTTATCTCAAAGCTTTTTCGTTCGTTTGTTTAACTGAAACTTCCGTCAATAAGGAGGACACTAGTAACCTCGATAATATATTCAATGATTATACCTGTTTTGCTGCACCTGCCAAGAAGTTATCCAAATACGGAAAATGTTCTGGGGGTGTGTTGTGTCTTATTAGGACTAATATATTGCAATTTTTTTCAGCATTGGCCTACTGACCACGATAACCTGATAGTGTTCAAAGTAGAGGGTGGTTTTTTGGGTATCACATTGATATACTGTTATTTTCCGCATATATTCCTCCCGTGAGTTCGCCGTATTATGATAAAAAAGATAATCCAGATGTAATTGCTATGCTCGAACAAACCATTACGAATATATAAGCAACAATCAATATAGCATTTTATTGTGTGGTGATCTGAATTCCAGAACAAGCAGCTTGAATTTTAGTGATGATACAGATATAGACGAAATGCGGCATGACCTTTTTGACGAAACGTGGCAATACGAAGATACTATTGTTAATCAATTTGGAAGGTCACTTGTATCTATGTGTGCTATCCTCGATTTAACCATTGTAAATGGGACTATTGTCAATTCTGGTAATTTCATATATATTTCTACGCATGGAAATAGCCTTATTGATTATATCATTGTTTCTCCTGAGCTGTGTAAATTGTTTTCATATTTTTCAATACAATATAATGTCCTATCACCACATATGCCCATAGAAGCTACACTTCGTAGTGTGACTGTAGCTGAAGATCCTCACAACATTACAACTGAATACCGCTCTGTGTTACGATGACGTGACGAGCTACTTCACACGTTTATTCAGAATATTAGATTGGGCTTAGTAACCCTTGAGATTAATGAATTTTTTTCAACAGCTGTAGTTGATATTAATGTCGCCACCTCACTTATTACCGAATTGTATTTGAAAGCATCTGATTGTATGTCATATACAATAAGCAATAAACTTGTTCCGTCAAGAAATGCATGGTTTGATGAAGAGTGTAGAGTTAAGAAGCGAGATGTACATAAACTTTTGCGAAAATACACAGGGTCATATAACCAATATGCTAAACAATGTTATTTTTCTGAGCGCCGCTCATATAAGTCTCTATTAAGAGAGAAGAAAGAACAATATTTAGCTAAGATGGTATCCGAATTGGAAATAAATATGTGTAATGCTAAACTTTTTTGGCAAAATATTAAAAAACTTGGAAGTAAGGCTGGACTTACATCTAACATACCTAAAGAGGTATGGCATGATCACTTTTATAATGTATTTAATACACATTTTAATGTATTAACTGAGATTGGTGGTCTTTATAATATATTCCAACAATATCCTCTCATACATGATGACATTAACATGCTGAATGGTGTATTTACAGAGGAGGAAATATGTACCAGTTTGAAAAATCTAAAAAAAGGGAAAGCTGCAGGTCAGATGGACTGGTTGCCGAAATGTTTTTTTCGTCATCGCATATAGTTGTTCCATACTTACTAAAACTGTTTAATTGTATATTTTCAGCAGGCGTATTTCCTGAACTGTGGTCAAAAGCTGTCATAATTCCCATTTATAAGAAGGGTAATCCAAATGATGCAGATAAACTACAGAGGCATATCCCTCACAAGTGTGTTTAGCAAAATATGTACTGGTATTTTCAATAAAAGGCTCACGGCTTGGACAGATACACAAGAAATAATAACAGATGACCAGGCTGGTTTTAGGAAAGGCTACTCAACAGTAGATAATGCTTTTGTTCTCCACTCTGTAAATCACCGACATCTTAATAAAAGTAAAAAAGTGTATGTAGCCTTTATTGATATTCGTAAGGCATTTGATTCTGTGAAGCGGGAAACATTATGGAATGTTCTTCAAAAAAATGGCATCAATGGTTAGATGTTAACGATGATAAAGAGTATATATAATATCGTCCTGAGTTGTGTAAGATGTTCATGTGGCAAAACAATTTTTTCGACTGCCCGAATGGTGTGAAGCAAGGCTGTATTTTAAGCCCTATTCTATTTTCACTGTTGGTACAAGAAATTACTAATGAAATACATAGACGTGGGGGTTATGGGATACAACTTTTTCCTGACTTGGCTGAGGTTAGTATATTGTTGTTTGCGGACGACATCGTACTTATTAATGATAGTGTATTTGAACTGCAGAAGAAATTAGATATTTTGTATGATGTGGCAGTAAGACTTGGTGTAGTTGTTAACATGGATAAATCTAAGGTTGTTGTTTTTAGAAAGGGAGGACACCTAGCTGGTCACGACAGGTGGCATATTGGTAATACTATTTTAGAAGTTGTCAGCGATCATAGCTACCTTGGCCTAATTTTCTCAACCAAGTTATACAACAATGTGATGCTAAGTCGCTCAGCGACAAGAGGTAAAATTGTCTTTTGCAGAATATCAAGCTTGCTTAATAGAATGAATACCACTTCTTATAATATTTTGTGCAAAATGTTTGATGCCCAAGTACAGCCTATATTGTTATACGGATCAGAACTATGGGGTTTAAATGTCATGTCTGCTATAGAAAATGTACATCTTTTTTCACTAAAGAAACTGTTACAGGTTCCTATCTTCACGCCTAATGTCATGGTCTATGGAGACTCAGGCAGGTATGAACTTCGTATTCATGCTGTTCTCCGCTCTATTAAATACTGGATTAGAATATTAAATATGAAGGATTCAAGAAATGTTCGTAAAGTTTATAACATGATGCGGTACGATGGAAATCACCAAAACTGGTGTTGTAAAATCAAGGAGTTATTAATTCATTTTAATTTTGAAGATGTATGGGATCTACAGCAGTTAGAACAGCCCCGGGTATTTTTAAATAACCTGAAGTTGCGAATGATAGCAGAAAGTGATAAGATATTGCAGCAAACCTTACAGGAGAGTAACAGGTATTTTATATACAAGAATTTCAAACAGTCTCGGTATAAAGAAATGTATTTAAATCATATTAAACCAGTAGTAATAAGGAGACTGCTATCTCGCTTTAAAATGGCTGTAAGTGCCATTCTGACTCATAAATACAGATTTGTAAATGATAAAGGAAACTTTGTGCCCTATGTGTACGGAGCCCGAGGAGGATGACATTCATTTTCTATTGCATTGCCCAGTTTACCATGACCTGCGTGTCAAGTATCTTAGCCCATTCCATTGTCCACCAAATGAAATTTCTTTTAATTCTATGTTACAAATGGAAGATTCAAACATGATCACTGGCTTAAGTATTCGTATTCGCATATATGTCAATATACGACCTGGAAATATAACTATTTCACTCTTTTTAGGTGTTTCAATATTGTGTTTTGATGTTTTTGTATTTTTAGTCAAGATCAGTAGGCTATATAGCTTCATATAAATTGAATTTTAAAAATTGACAAAATTGAAAATGTCTCATCCCACAGAGTCCCTTTAACATAATATAAAATAGCGTTTACCACATTTTTTTGTTTGACAAATTAATTTATTCTGATCCGGTTCCTGTAGCGCATATTACAAAGAATCCTAACTTCGATCCTATGCTAACTTTCTCTCATTTCCTGGAAAAAAGTTAGGACTTTTTCCAGAAAAAAAGTTAGGATCAGTCCTAAAACTTTTCTAATGAAAGAAAACGAGAGAAAGTTAAGATAGGATAAAAGTTGGGATTTCTTGTAATATGCGCTCCAGGAACCGGATAATGATCGGGATCAATATTTTGTCTAACCCTTTCAAGCCTGAATTTACCATAGTCATCTTCGTCCACTACAAGCCGCGAATTGCTGTCGCAATTCTCGACTTGTAGTGGACGAAGATGACTTGATGTAGGTGAAAAATTCAAGAAAATTGTCATGTATTGGTAAACCAGTTTCATAGAAATTTTCCTTCTAAAACCCTTAGTTGTAGGGAAATAAATTGTGTTTTCAGGGATGTGAAATTATGCTTTAATGCATCGTGAGGGCTTAAAGGGTTAAAAGCTTTGTGTCAAGAAACCAAGGACCAATCCATTAAATTTTGAAGATGATCCAGATTACGATCCGGATCCGCATTCAGATCCGCATTTAATACACAATCATTGTGGATTACGATCAGGATCCGCATCCAGATCCGCATTCAATACACAATCATTGTGGATTACGATCCGGATCCGCATCCAGATCCGCATTCAATACACAATCATTGTGGATTACGATCCGGATCCGCATCCAGATCCGCATTCAATACACAATCATTGTGGTAGCGGATGTTTGCAGTCTCCGACTGACTGTCTACCCGGCAAACACAGAAACATTTTTATAACTTTTATACAGCGTCAAAGACGTTGGGCCGATGTTGTATAAATGTTACAGATGTTTTGTGTTTGCTTGGTAGTTATTATATAATCATACTTTGTACAGCATTGTGACAATAAATACCCTTTAATTTTTTTTAAACAAATTTTAAAACTCAATAGAGCTTAATTTTGTCTGTCCGTTTCGATATGAGTTCCCACATTCAGACAACCGGTGCCTGTTAGCAAAATTGTTTATTTGTTAACCTTATGAGCAAATAACAAGAACAAGTATAAACAAATGTAGCAAAGGAGGGCGGAGGCTCTAGGGTAGTGGTTAGCATCTCTGCTTTCCACGCTAGAGTTCTGAGTTCTTTCTCGGTCTCGGTTTCTTCCCCATCCACTCGTAAAACTCAGTTTTGTGGGGAGCCCCCGTGACCGAGAGGTAGCGTGCTCGGACTCAGACCTTCAAGGTTTGAATTTCGAATCCTGTGTTCTGAGGGCAGTGTCATCTCACTCATCTCACCATCCTCAGGAGGTACTCCTGGCCCAATTTAGCCTGTATGTGTACAAAAGTGGCCGAAAGCCCGATTTATCTCATCTCATTTCATTTTATTTAGTTGCTAATAGGCCTCATTATATAATGGTCTATGAATGACCTGTAATTATTCTCTATTTATTTGTAGTGTACCCTCTGCTAGTGGCTCATTTCATATCAACACGGGTTGAACCATATTATGTACATCACATATGTAATTGCACACATGTCTGATAATTTACATTATCACTTAATTATCTGTTACCATTTTGTGTCAGGTATTGCCAAGTAGGCCTATTGGCCAAGAGATCATATAAATTTGAATAATTGTCTCCACACTGTCTCCATGGAAACTATGAAACCAGGAGATAACCTACCTGAAGCGACATCTGGTGAAGTGCAACACTCAGAATTATAAATCACCAGATGACGCTTCTATAACATTTACATATTGACCTAATTTCCAGTTGGCGTTTACATTTTCACATTGTAGAAGGGAATTATCATGTGATTGTATATATATGGCAATAATTATGTACATCACATAAGAAATCGCACACATGTCTGATAATTTACATTATCACTTAATTGTCTGTTACCATTTTGTGTCAGGTATTGCCAAGTATTGACCAAGAGATCTTATAAATTTGGATAATTGTCTCCACACTGTCTCCATGGAAACCATGAAACCAGGAGATAACCTACCTGAAGCGACATCTGGTGAAGTGCAACATATAAAGTGAATTATAAATTATAAATCACCAGATGACGCTTCTATAACATTTACATAATTGATCTAATTACCAGTTGGCGTTTACATTTTCAAATTGTAGAAAGGAATTATCATGTGATTGTATGGCAATAATTATTATTGATTATTATTTTTCAATAGTTTCAGCTTGTGAGTATATATCAGAATACACGCATCATGCAGCTGGGCCAAAACATTGAAATTCTATAGTGAAAAAAATATGAACCATCCATAAATTTGGAGAAATTACGTTTCTTTCCCGAAGTTGTTGTTTTATTTCAATTAATCATTCCAGCAGGAATTATTCCCTGGTAAACATTTGAAGGGGGCTAATCACCCGCTATGTTATTGAGAGGGTTATTAAAACATTTCCCGAAAAATATGATTCCGTTAGCAGAGAAATATGACAAACGTATGCAGTTGAAACGTCACCTTTAAATTTAGCTGAACAAAACAACAATTATCCTATTTTGTTCGAGCATATCACAGACATGCAGCGACTGCTTTTCGACAATGGTCCGACCAAGGAGGTTATATGGAGGAGGTTATATGGAAGGAGAGTAAACTGGAATCCAGACGGGGGCACAGGCTAAAGTGAAATCTTCGATGAAGTGATTTATTTGTTTTTGTGGTCAAAATAATGGGTTTTCAATGCTGAATCAGGGGGGGGGGGGGGTGGTATGCCGGATCCTCCTGACGCGTGAGCTTCAGTGCGCATGCCCGAAGGTACACATTTTGTTATCCATCCAGCATGTTGGATGCGTATTTTACAAGACTTTTATTTTTCACTCCCACACTAATTTCCAATGACGTAAGGAGCACGACTTTGCCTCGTACATAATCTCAACATTTTTACAATTAATCTCGTCTTTGAATCATGAAAATCGGGGAAATACCGACTTATATGCTACTGTTTTAGTAGCTAGAAGAGATTAGGTTTATTAAATATTGTAAATTAATCATTTGATTAGACAATGATCCGGATATTGGTTCTGAAGTTCTTAACCCTTTAACCGCCGATGTCGCATATATTCAGTTTTTCTTTTTGTATTAGCACATCAAGTACCGTACCACATTTTAAATATGTTAAACATAAAAGGTGACATTAACCAGCAAGATTTGAAAAGAATTGACCTCCATCTTGTCAAATCTGAATAATTTTCACTCACTTGAAGTTGTGGATTGGGTCAGCGAGACACAACTTCAAGTGGGTGAAAATTCGAATTGAATAATTTGGCGGTTAAACGGTTAAGTTATGGCACATATTTATTTATGCATCCATCGCCTTACGAAGTAGTTTTGAGAACCATTGTAGGGTTGCTGGTTAAAATAGCTCAATAACAGGTACAGCGACCTCCATTTCTATCATAATTTTGCTTAACATATTTTTAAATCATGTTTTTTCCAATGGTTAACTGATAATTTTTTTAAATAACATAATTTAGGTCCATAGATTATCTATCATTTCAACGTTCATTAGCTCATGTAACTAGTCACGTTTATATATAAATTAAAAAAAAGGAAAATACTGCAGAGTTTTTAAAGTTAAATTTGATAGTGCGCAGCCACAGTACGCCTTGATTCTCAATTAGTCCCCGCTAGCATTGAATGAAGTCTTTGTTCTTCCCAGGGGTAGACGAGGTCATAAATTTTACAATCCTGACCATCACACATCGTCATGGCGGATTAACGTCAGGGGGATCCGGCACAACTTGTGTGCAGAGTTTCCACTCCTTCCCTATCCTCCTTGGTCCGACCTTGTAGTATACAAAGCGAATTTGGCAACTGCTTTCAGACTGGTTTACCACTCTTGAGCAAAAATTGACGACTATTGCCCACTGCAGAGCGAATCCTGACCAATCCGTTGACGAGCTAAACGAATCATCATGTTGGGCATGTCCCCTTTCTTTCTCCTCTTTTCAGGATAATGGGTGATAGCTGCAGTGACAGTGTTATCTGAATCATCAGGTGATTCATCCTGATCACTGGGTGGAGTTGGTGTATCATGTTGGTCAGGTTCAGGCTCCTTTTCAGGTCGTCGGGTTGGTTCCAAGCCCACCAAGAATGGGAGAGACTGCTGCTTTGTTTTTTTCACCTGACCTCTTTTCTTCGGACCCATTTTGATATTATGAATAATTGGTAGCCTATACATTTTCGTTGAGTTGTCTGTCACTCGCTGACTTGTCTGTTCCTGTCTCAATTATGACATTATTTATGACGCAATCGCCCAGTCAGTCGTTAGTCAGTCGTCTTCCCATCGAATCTGTATCGTTAAGCAGTTGTTGTTGCCGGTGTAGCTGTTTTAGCGTACCCCCCTTTCAGCATATCGGGGGGTACGTTAAAACTAGTTTCAAAATACCCCCCGGTACGCTGAAAGTAGAAAAATGCAATGTTTCAAGTTATCTCCCCTAGTTTCAGATTAGGCCAGAACGAACAGAACGACCAAACTGCTGTAAATTAAAAATAGTTCAGTCAAATCTATTTGTTCAAAAAACGCAACCAAAATCTGGCAGACTGCGGCATATTTATCATTTATTGTAGTCTATGCATATAAATAATATTATGATTATATTTTATAAATTTGTCAGATTATGGGTCTGGCTCAGGGTCAAACCTTTTTGTGCGTTCGATTTTTTATGCACTGAAAATGAGGTTGTGGTGTCATAGATTACTGACATTGCGTATGTTGCGGGCAAGATAGGCCCCTATGCGTATATAATCTGCATTAACCCCTTAAGCACTCCCAGACTCTACATTACTCTACTAAAATAGCTGATCATCTGCATCAACCCATTCAACTCCCTCGCTATCTGTATTAACCACCCAAGCTCAATTTGTTGTTATTTTATCATTGAAGATCAAAGGGTTATAATTATGGTGATTAAAGTGTCTCTGAAAATGTCCCAATGTCATGTGATGAAAAAAATAAAACATAATTTATTGTTATCACTGAAACTAAACCGATAAAATTGGGAGGGTAATTTGAAACTAGAGGGGGTAACTTGAAACTTGTTTCAGATTACCCCGGGGGTAACCTGAACAAGGGGTTAATCTGGAACTGTTACACCGGTTATTAGTCGCCTCACATCAGTAATTTAAATAAATTCGTCACAGTTTGTAGAGGCGTCGCTGAGGCCGAGGACGTTTGTTAAAGATTGCTAAACTGTTCGTCTCGGAGTCGTTAAAATATTTTTTCAAGGACCACTGAACAGAACGAAGTACGACGTTGGCGAGTGAAAAGACTAGTTAGAGAGTTGTTACAGACCAAATAGCGATCAATTAACCGCATTAATTCGTCTATCAGTCGCCGCCGGCGACTGAAATCGTGGTGAGCAACCAATTTACGAATGAGATACTTATTCAGACTTCTTGGCGATTAGCTCCAGACTTAATAAAGAATAAAAACAGAATCAGACGAATGTCCATTCGTCTCAGTCGCCAATCGGTCGTAAGCCCGGTGAGATACAAGCTTAATCGACTAATTAATTTCGTTAATTTGTCTTTAACAACTTTCTAATTAGTCTTTTTGTTCGCCAACATGTTTTCAGTGGTTGATTCAAAGTCACACCTTGTTCTGTACAGTCGCACTTAAAAAAACAATCCTAGAAATAATTTGGATAATATGAAGAACTAGTTAGTGATTAAATTAGGATTGATTTCAAACAGTTTAACGACTCTTTAGCGAACGTCCTCAGTCTCTGCGACGCCTCTTCAAGCTGTGACGATTGTTTTTAAATACCGGGGTGAGACAACTGCTAACCGACAACAACAACTGCTTAACGACACAGATTAGATGGGAAGACGACTGACTAACGAATGATTAGTGTCTCTAGTTAAGATCATTCTTTGAACACAAATATAAATCTTTAGTTGCATTTAAAAGCACCAGTAAAGGATGCAGTAATTGTCAAGCTTGCACGTTGCCTATTTCCTGTTGTGAAGAATATTTTCGGTAACCAGAGAAACTGATCGAGCAAACAACGTGGCTTCAACGTTATTTTATGTACACATACACGTACTATATATGGTTGATAGTCTTTTAAAGCAAACATTACTTTTTATGCGTTAATAGGCACACCTGATACTACTACAATAAACCATTGAGAAACCTTTTGTAGCAATTTTTCAGGGTCAAACCATATAAATTATGCAGACTAAATGTATATCTATCGTTGGGGCCTCGGCTTTTATCATAGCGCTGACAAACTGCAATCTGTGTCGTTTTTGTGACATTTAATGTACCCCCCCCCCCCCCCCACATACACACACACACACACACTGACACGCTATTTCTATATTTTTATTATCCAGTAGTGCAGTACAAGTTCAAGCAACGCTGACAAACTGCAATCTGTGTCGTTTGGTGACATTTAATGTACCCCCCCCCCACATACACACACACACTGACACGCTATTTCTATATTTATATTATTTTCCAGTAGTGCAGTACGAGTTCAAGCGACGTAGACTCATACACGTTTTTGTCAATGTTCTGGTATAAATATGTAAATGTTTTGCTAACTCGAAAAATAAAAAAAACACATGTGGCTTAACAGATTGATGTATTATTGTGATAATTCGATTTTATGAGAGGACAATTACTTTGTGATAGCTGTCTAAATGCTCAGCAACCCAAACCGTGTAAATAAGAACCAGAATTATTATTATGTTTGGGCTTAGCTCAGCCCAAACATATTGTGTTTGCTTTGGTTCTTACTTGTTTTTATTTTTCTATGTTAGGCCACTATGTTTTTTTCTCTGTTTTCAGCCCAGCGCGCGCACTGGATTGTTGCCAATTTCCGAAAAAAACAGTCAATTTCGGGAGATAAAAAAAACATTCTGAGAAAAAACAAGTTTATTTCAGCGGATAAAAAAACATTTTTTCCAGATATGTTTTTTTTGTGCTTCGCCCTCATTAACTTTTTTTCAAATACATCAAAGGTTGTTTAATATTTCATCGCCCTCATTAACTTTTCTAGAAAATTGTCCAATGTTTTTTTATTTCGTCGCCCTCATTAACTTTTCCAAAAAAAAGTTCAATGTTTTTTTCTTAAATGTTTTTTTACCACCCTCTCTCATTAGATTTATGATTTTTTTCTGATCTAAAACAGAGAAATTAAACAAAGTGGCCTCAGAGTGCTATTTCTCCCTGAGTTTTTATGCAATCAACTTGCATCTTTAACACAATGTTCCTGCGATAGTCAAGCTGTACTCTATATCTTTTTTAATAATTCCTAGCTGTTCTTCCGGATTTATTCCGGATTTTCTGTATCACTAAGTGTTAATCAATGTCAGGTCAATGATATCGGGTGAAGGCCCATTCATGGTGTATGATTACCCAGTAAACACGATACGCTGACCCAATGTCGGTTCAATGTTGGACCATCGTCTTCGACGCTGGCCAAACATTGAACCAACATTGGGTCAGTGTATCGTGTGTACTGGGTAGGCAAACTCAGACTGAAATGCGGGCAGTGTGTTCTGGCTAGGTCGCCCTATTAACCCTTTAAATGATTTAACCCTTTATAATTAAATTACATTTGCCTGATGCTCTTTCAATGCAGGGCCAGTCTTGCCGACGGATGCCAACCATTGAACTAACCTTGGGGGTTTACTACATGTATATGAACAGTAGTAACATTTTAAGAGCTACACCTGACAACTAAAATGACAGTTGTAATTCCACACAAAAACGTCGACCCCATGTTGTTTTAATGTTGGGCCTGCGTCACGGGAAGTGATATAACACTAAGCCAAAAGAAAGTCCAGTCATTGTGTTCACACTTGGCCCTTTGAAAATGCTTCCAATTGAAAAACATATTTTAAACCAACATTTAATAATTGAAATGCGCTTATCTACTGCTGTTTCAATGGCGGCATTGTTGCAGACGGTGCCCTAGCATATGTTGGGCGTTTGTATGAGCATCTGGAACCTTTTATGTGCTATATTTCATACTAAAATATGTGTCGCTGAAGTTTCTGTCATAATACATTATCGTCACTGGTAAAGCGCCTTAACTCATATTTATTCCGATTCACCCAGAAAATATCACTGTGAAGAACTAAAAATTACAAAATCTGGTAACGATCGTGATTGGTGATCTGTAATTTAGACAATTAAATATTTTAAGGTCATTTTTAATTTTTGAAACCTTTTTCATCATCCTGTATCTCCTCGAATGTTTAATATTTTACCAATTTGTTTTTGGTAACATGTTCGTTTGTATAAACTAGTTATCGGAGTGTTTGTGTTGTATTTTTAACATTTGTAGTTTGTTCACGACAGCTTTGGGAAGGTCGGAGGGGTCGCATTTCTCATAATAAATAAGAGCCGCTCATACATCGCCATAACTCAGTCATTTTTATTCCGATTCACCTAAAAAATGACACTTTGTGGTATCATATCACTGTGAAAAACGGTACCAAATATTGTACCGATCGTGATTGGTGATCTGTAGAAATTTTGCCAATTAAAGATTTTCAAGACATGTTTCGTTTTTCAAACCATTTCCACCAGCCTGTATCTTCTCCATATTCAATATTTTACAAATCAGTTTTTGGTATCATGTGCGCTTGTGCAAAGTGGAACATTTGTGTTGTATTTTTAACATTCGTAGTTTGTTCACGACACAGTGTGGCTTCATATCACTGTTAAAAACTGTGCCAAATCTTGTAACAATCGTGATTGGATATCTGTATAAATTTAGACAATTAAGGATTTTAAGGGCACTTTTCAAACCGCGAATCGCTGTCGCAATTCTCGACTTGTAGGGGACGAAGATGACTTGATGTGGGTGAAAAATTAAAGAAAATTGCCACGTATTGGTAACACAGTTTCATTGAAATTTTCCTTCTAAGACCCTCAGTTGTAGGGAAATGAATTGTGTTTTCAGGGATGTGAAAGGATGCTTTAATGCATCGTGAGGGCTTAAAGGGCTAAAAAATAAAGTTTCTCAGCATGAGTCTAATGTTGGGACATCAATGTTGTGCCGATGCACAATCTCCAGGGGGGACTGGACTTTTTTCGCGGACAAATTATTTATTTTCAATCTGACATGGTGGAGCACTAAAAAATTCGAATTGTATTACATGCTTATATATAACAGTTTGTGAAGTAAATTATTTATTTCACTGAGGGTCAGCTCGAAATAATTTATTTCAACAATACTCCACCCCCACCCCCGGAGATTTAAAGGTGGCTCTCTTACAGTTATGTGTTTCGATGAACGACAATTTCAAAGCACGTGTCTCACCTTATTTTCAGCCCACACGCGTTTCGTTATAGCTTCACATGACAGTCACAACAGTCAACGTCGGTCACAGAGAAGCACACATGCATAAATGTCTACATCGTGACGTCTGAAGTACGTCAGGGTATTCTATTTGCAAAAGATATTCTCTTATGTTGAGAAAAATATTTGTGTTCTGATTGTCGTTTTTGTTCACTTTGGTATTTTCTATAGTCCTATTATAAGACGTTATTGATTGGCTCCTTGTTATTAACCTTGTGTGATCAACTTTATAGTAGACGTCAGTTTCTGACGCCTAAAATCGATCCCCGCACTGTAAGAGTAAAAGTATTTATAATGGCCGTAGACCCATAGGCCTAACATGGGTGTTCGAAGGAAGCGGAAAAGCTAACTAAGACATTTCTGATGATTTCAAATTGAAGAACCCTTTTAAATGACTCGATTGATCAAAGTTGGTGGGTCGTCATGCTTCGCTGAATCAAGATTGTGGGCGCATGCGCAGCAAAACGCCCCAGCTGTTTTAAGTCTCATTTCCATTTCAGTAGAATTTGATTTGATTAAACATAATTATGACCCATTGAGCATCAACTATACGACTACAATCCTTTGACCAACTAAAGGCTCCCACACACCGCAAAGACTTCCCGTGATTGCTCAAAACGCGACCGTCGTGGCAGGTTTTAGAAAATCAAAGACAACGGCGACAAGCAACACCAGAAAGACTGTTATCGACTTGGCGTCGTAAGATATAGCAGCGATCGTAGTGGTGACCGTGTAAGCCCCCTAGTGGGTGTTCCGGAAGCAATATTGAGCCATTAGGATCGCTACACAGGACATGCCACACCGCAACGATTGCTACGACGGCTAAGACGGACCACGACCCCAGGACCACGACTAAGACTGAACATGTTGCATCGTACCATCATAACAACAGTTTCCGACGCGATGGAAATCGACAAAATCGTAGTGCGAGTGGCCACACCGCACCGATTATCGTCGCGTCTTAAAAAATCTGGGATAGTCCTTGCGGCCTTAAGCGCCTTTTACGATTATAATCATTTGCCAACCGACTGATGAGTATTTTAAATAGTACATTTTAACCCGTAGCCTACGAATGTCGACCATTGTAGTGTTTCTTCTTTTGCGCAGATTATGACGTCCAAAGGCGGTCCCCGGGCTATAAGAGTTACCGAGTTGTGTTGTTCCATAGAGATTGCTTCATATAAATAATAATTAATAATATAAAATATCCAGGTATGATATATAAAATAGAAGCCCAAAAGACAACTATTTTGTTTGACTCAATACGATTTTGTATTTATGTAAATGGATCTCGTTAAATTATACCTCGATGTGTTTAAATGCACACTCGAGTGGTTGAAGACACGTAATTATCTGCTGCTTCGTAAAAAATGTAGATCCCTTTATCTCTAATGGGGCGTGATAACTGCGTAGACGATAAAGAACAATGGAGACACCGCCACTGTGCCGAGGATTGGTCCAGGCGTGTAGGAAAACTGTCATAAAGTATATATATGCCTGCCTATTGTGCTTTACCCGGGCGAGATGCTCATTATCGACGTTTAACCTTCTAACCGCCGGTGCCGTCCATATTCGTTTTTTACATTTTTTATTAGCACAATACATTTCAGCTTTTTAACATGTTATAGATAAAAAATGACATTAATCAGCAAGATTTGAAATTTGTTGACCTCCATTTTGTCAAAGCTGAATAATTTTTACTCACTTGAAGTTGTGGATCGCGTCAGCGAGACACAACTTCAAGTGAGTGAAAATTCCAACAGAGATTATAGATTATTCCACAGCTCAGAAAATATGAGACGCGTCGCGTGTTAAAGGTTGAGGATTTTATCCTGCCAGGGTAAAGCTGGCAATATATGATATATAATTAGTTAGATAAATATATAATGACAGACACACAGACAGATATAATAGTTTATTTGACAAAAAAAACAATGTACAAATAAAGATTTAAAAAATATAGAGACTCTCACTAAGACCGTTTGGTCGCTAGGCGTGAGAGCCACATGAAAAAACCCATAATAGTTATAAAAAACATTTTCATAGAAAACACTTGACAAAACAGATTAACTGAGATATAGATTTCTGCAGAATAGTTTGAAAATAGCAGTGATACCATTTGTTTCTTCCAACAGTAATATATCGTGACAGATGGGTGTTGTACATAGTGTCTCATTCGGATGTAAAATGGTACATCCGCAAGTATGTGAATATGAATGAATATTTTATATCACGGTACGGTAATATTTATGACAAAAATGTCAAATGTCGTCGTATTTTCATAATTATTTAGAACTGGCAGCTGCATTTTGCTTGTGTACACATATCCCTGCAAATACGAAACGTCGTTGATCCAATGTTGATTTGATGTTGGTCCACCGTCCGTGACGGCGGCCCAACATCAAATCAACATTGGTTTTATAATAATTTATAAACGCAAACGTGAAAAGCTATACAACAGAAACAACAGGATTGAGATAAAAAAGTAAGATTTTAGATGTGTGGTGTTTGTAACACTAGCCCGCCCATGTATGCATGAAGATCAAACACAGCCGCCGCCGTCGACAACGCCCCCACACCAACAGGGCTAAAGATTATCATCAACTAAAACACGCGCTGAATCAGGGAATGTGATTAAAATCTATTTAAATCTGGGCCCACGCGCATTATCTCTCCCAGCTATGAATAACTCTCACAGATATTTAATTTTAGTTTGAAAGTGCAATTGTTGAACAAAACCTCGTTCGCTTTTAAATTAACCATTGTGCTGCTTAGACAGTATAATAATTTTATACGTTATATAGGTTATATAAGCAAATACTGAAGAGAACATCACTAAAATTTCCAACACATCTTATGGTAGTTAATCAAATAATTCAATTTCTGAGATGTCTGTTTTTCATAACTGATATTATTTTTCATTCATTTGAAGCTGGAAATTGCGTTAGCAATTCCAGCTTCAAACGAATGAAAAATAAATACTCACGAACAATTTAGCAGTACAAGGGGTAATCTAATATTTCCATTTGGAAATCTACTTCCATCTTTTATATATTGAAATAATTTTTCATTTAAAGCTAGAAATTGTGTTAGTAATAATTATAACAGCTTCAAACGAATGAAAAATACCTCCAAACAATTCAGCAGTACACGGGTCAAATAACGATAGAATGAAGTAATTAAAAAAATGGAACAATATTTATATTAATTAAAATAACCCTAGACATTATAGCATTTGTGTGTGGGTGTCATAATGTAACGGACTTCCGCGGTGACTCATTCAGATTAGCTGCGCATCCGTAATCTGAGGTAGACTAGGTCCACTGGGTTCGAATCACAGGTGATCCGTATACATTATTGCAGTAAAAGTAAGGTTAGAGTGGGGCTTGGTGCAAACTGAGCGCAGCTGACCTTCATAAAGTCTATATTTAGTCCAGAAACCATGGTACTAACCTTGAAAAAATATTCCCAAGCCGAAACAGGTTATTTATGATTTTAGTTTAGGAAGATGTGTAGTTTATAGAAGTTTTAGTTCTAGATGGCCACCGACGTAACCTATAGCCACACTTTGTGTAAATTGGTGAATATTAGCGAGATTTTATTTGTACAATATTTCAACCCGTCTGGTGGTCATGTTGTCCACTAAAAAATAATATTAATAAATATTTAACCCAAGAGGTTTTTTATCGAGCCTAGGATATTCATGACTTGATTGGTAACTAATGAATGAAAAAAATGGCATAATCTATGCTTTAATGACATGCATGTAGGTGAGGCAATAACTATAATGTATATATTTTAAAGTTTTAACCTGACTAAGCTGGTTGTTGTTATAGGCAACTCCACCATATTCACTGCAGCAATTGCCGAATAATTGTAGCATTGATATATAGAAGGCTATTTACACGCTAGCACATAAATGGCTCGCTGATATTCCATTTCCGTCGTATATTTAAATCGGTAGTCTATGTAGTCGGTATAGTCTATATAGTTGATTTGGTTGTCTTTTCACCGGAAAAGACACTAAGCTAGGTTTGATAGAATTATCTGGACATTTATTTAGACACTTTTCAACAATATTGTTTTTATTGTATTGCCCATTGTATGACTGATTAATTAACCTTAAGTAGATAAAATAGATCAACCTCAAAACATGTTTAAACATTTGTCATATGTAGCCTATTATAATATTTCCACCACTGACTATAGTTGGAACAGTTATCCGGCCGGATGGTTCTCTTCTTACAAAACTCGTTCTCAGACCGCCAGAGCTCGCATTTCGAATCCTGTGTCTGGAGGGCAGTGTCATTTCATTCATCCCACCATCCTCAGGAGGTTCTTCTGTCCCAGTTTAGCTTATATGTGCACAAAACTGTCCTAAAACCCCTAAAACCCCATTCAATTCATTTCATTTTCTTCCTATAATAATGTGAAAACATGTACATAATAGAGGTCATATCCTTATACGAACCATTACGATGCGACATTCAAAATAATCGCACGAACATAAACAATATCATAGATGATCATCTCAATATTTCGGTTTTTATGGTGGGTCGTAGTTTGAGAAATCCTGCACTATCGGTATGACCAAGCATTTATAACAGAGAATGAAGCACTGAATACATGCTGATATTCCAATTTATTGTATTTTTGAAAGTACTGTAGTTCCGTTGTTTGTGGGCCGATTTTGAGTTTTAAAAGCGCTATTTGGAGAGACTTTTTTCTTGTAGTTTGAGTTTCACAGTTTAGTTAACACTTACAAGCTAGGCGTCGCTTGAATCACAGTGGTATACCGCTGCTGATGCATCTTTCTCGCGATGCATGCACACTGTGTGTCGACTACTCGAATGGAGATATTGCCTAATTATCATAATATATGACTGAGCTGTTTCCTATTGGAGGAGCGGTGCACACGTCAGACTAGTGACAAAAAAATACCTTACATATGTAGACAAGATGATAATATACAAGTGGATATGTTTGATATCGCTGTGCGTTGTATAGTTTTTATCACAGATGACATTTGGTTTTGATATTTTACAGCATCTCAAGTGATATATTCTCTGTTATAAATTCTTGGTATGACCAAAATGTACAACTATTGCTGTCGACTTGTTGGAGACACATTTATTCCCGGTGTATGTTGATCATTTTATATGTATTGAATCCAAGATCCATGTGTCAAAGCCAACTTGAACTTACAGCGCGAGGATCGACTTTAGATCGACTAAACTCGATCCCCGCACTGTAGGAATTAATATATTTATAATGGCCATATACCCATAAAATAGGTATTCAAATAGAGCGGAAATAGCTAACTAAGACATTTATGATGATTTCAAATTGAACAAATCATTTGGAATTAATGGTTTACACAAAAAAATTAGCGCTTTCAGGGTTGATGACAAGGAATTGATTGGTGAACTATTCTTTTGTTAAGTGGCTCAAAATACGATCGATCACTGAGTTAATTAAGTCTAAGAAGGGGCAGGCATAGAAAATGTTACGTAGTATATTGAAATAACTTTGTCAGAAAAATATATATATTTGATTATT
Source organism: Flabesymbios commensalis (assembly GCA_964017125.1). NCBI lineage: Eukaryota > Metazoa > Annelida > Polychaeta > Terebellida > Flabelligeridae > Flabesymbios > Flabesymbios commensalis. The sequence goes on along the minus strand of OZ024911.1, from coordinate 11,740,176 downwards.
AATTTTTATCTCAAAGACTGAAAAGTCATACCGTGTCTAATAATTATCCCTTGTGAATGGTTTGTTTCTATGTTATTTTGTCATTTTACATGTTCAAGCTGATGGATTATGAAACGCCCTGGCGTCATGAACTTCTGTTTTTTTATTTTTTATTATGTGGGGCAGAGGCAGCATTTATTTACACCACCATGATATGAATGATTGTGATTGAAATAACATTTTTGTAGTTTTCACAGTTTTAGATGTATACCAGTGACTTACAGACATGACTATTGTTAACTGCTTATCTACACGGGGAAGCCTCACTGCAGAACGCATTCAGAGCGAAAACGGGGCGATAAAAAGAGTAGGGGATAAAAAACCCATGGTAAACTAATTATCAAATGCAGGCTCAATTGCGTGACAGAACAGGTAAATTAAAGTACTTTAGAACATAACCATAGTCATATAGAGAGGGGGGGCCCTATAAACTAGGTGCAAGGTTTGACATGGGTCGGGGTTGCCCTTTCTTGAGATACAATCCCAAGGTCATTTCAGGTCAAATCAGCCGAAAATTACATTTTGTTGCAGTGGCACATTCAGGAGGGAGAGGGGGACCCGGCTTCGCCACCCTTTTCCCAGCAGATTTTTGAAAAAATGCTTTATAAAATAATTGTAGTGTAAAAATTAGTGGGAATTACACATGCACTTACATTCACATTTACATGATTGTGTCATTTTCCACCGTTTAGGGACCTAAAACTACAGATCACACTGCAATAGTAGACTAGAATAGGCCTATAAAATTGCTTGTAAGTATATGTTTTCATGCCAATTTTACAAATCTGGAACAAACGTGATTCTCATAAAGATCTCATATAGTTGATATCTTGGAAGTTGTCACAAGACTTCCAGGACTGGTGGATGCGTTTTTTCTCTGTCGTCAACTATTGTTTTTTTCACGATGGTGCTAATTCATCTCTAACCCTTTCAGCGCGGGGACCGTTTTTATACGTCAGATTCTAACGTATAAAGACGGTCCCCTCACTGAAAGAATTGAAACATTTATAATTGCCGTAGACCCATAACATGGGTATTCAAATGAATCGGAAAGAGCTTACTAAGACAATTGTGATGATTTCAAATTGAAATGAAATGAAATAAAATTAGGCCACCTTTGTGCACATATAGGCTTAACTGGGCCAGGAGAACCTCCTGAAGATGGTGAGATGAATGACATAACACTGTCCTCCAGACACGGGATTCGAAATTCGAGAACTGGCGGTCTGAGGCCGAGCACGCTACCTCTCGGTCACGAAGGCTCACCACAATACTGACTTTACACGTGGATGGGGAAGAAACATTTTTGTTTCTTTCAAACCGCCGGAACCGGGAACCGAACTCTAGCGTGAAAGGCAGCGGTGCTAACCACTACACTAGGGCCCCCGCCCTTCAAATAATAAATAAAAACTTAGGTCTCCATGGTTTATACACAAAATATCTCAGCATTTTGAGGGTTGTCTAGTTCGGTGAGTACGGATATCACCACGAATGCCACAAATGCTTCCATAAGCATCCAGATAAATATCTAGGCTATGGAAGGCGGTAAAGTATATGTTTTATGACTGAAAAATAACATGGCACACGTGTGTATAATAAAGTGCCTTATTATATTATAGGCCGTTCACAGATATTTTCTATAGACAGTTAAAATATTTTTTTTCAGATTTTAGTTGTGAAAAGTTGGATTGGGGACAATACCCTAAGGTAATTATAATGTGACGTTGAAGCTGCATTATTATATCATATTTTAGCTTTTTCACAAATAGTGAATTTATTAAGGGTCATATTCAATAGTAGTAGTATCGTTTATTATAGTCACGTGTGCACAAAACATATTTTTGACAACATTTTCATACAGATTTAGTAGAACACCCGTCCCTTTGGGCCTGTAAGTGTCGGCCTGTAAATATGAGCAGTACTAAAGAATCACAAACGTTGAAACATTGTTGACAATACGTCACATATTACCAAGTATTGTGTGGATTGTAGCGCATTTTGACGGTTCCTGGTGCAAGACACAAGTGAACGTAAACAGGAATAAACAAACTAATATTATTCCGCTTGGAGTGAAATAAGACACAATTATCCATGAATTGGCTGGCATCTACGATGTTGCTAGAACAATAAACCGGCAACAGTTCTGTCTTGTGAGCATTACATCAGCCTGCAGCTGTGGCAGAACATTGAAATGTCATAAGGAAAAAAATATTGACAATCCATTAATTCCAAGAAAAGTACATTTCAATTTACCGTTCAAACAGGAATCATACCCTGGTGAAGATTTTAATGCAAATGGCCGCATCATGTTATTGAGAGGGTTGTGTTATTCATTATAGCTAGACGGAGAAAACAACCGAGTACATTTAATTCATGTAAATTGATTTACAGAAGCATTCAAACATTTCTCGAAAAAACTTTATTCAGTTAGCAGGGAAATATGACAAACTGTAGCTGAAACTTCACCTTTAACATGTTTATATTTGGTTGAACAATAAACCTTGATTAACTTATTTTGTCAAGCATATCACAGACATGCAGATGAGCCAGAACATTTAAATGACATTGAAAAAAACGCATAGTCCATAAATTCCGTGAAATACTTTTTTTTTGCGTAGTCTTTGTTTCACATCAAGTAAAGCTAGTATCTCACCGGGCTACTGGCTGATTGGCGACTGAGACGAATGGAAATTCGGCTTATTCATCATATCACAAATGCCTTGGTTAGCTCTTTCTGCTTTATTTTAATACCTATCATGGGTCTACGGTCATTATAGATATTTACACTTTCAGTGAAGGGGTCCACTTTAGACGTCAAAATCTGACATTTATTGGTGTCATTTTCTGACGTGTCTAAAGTCGGCCCCGCACTCAAAGGGATATGAAGTTTTAGTTCCGGACTCCAGAGCCGTGAACATTTTAGTGTCAAGGATAGATTTTAACATGATTTTTGCATAATTTTGTGTTTAAAAAGCAGATTGGGAACTTCCTGGGGGGCCTGACCCCCTTCTGGATGCGCCACTGCGTACACCCGGACAAGACGTGTTCTCGACAGTAGTATTTCAAAGCCACACCTCTCTTTTGATGGGCTTTCATGACAGCAGTCATTATTGGCTCTGATGACACGCTGTTTGCTCACACCCAGCCGGTCGTTAGTATTTCATGACAGGGCTAAAAATTACGTCATAATAAGCCTCTGTCTTATGTTCTCTCGTTACAGCTTTGGTGATCGTAAATTGCACTAATTAAAGCAAGCTAGATGAAAAATGCATCAAATAGACTGTCAGGAGACTAGTGTGAAAAAAACCCAGCATGGCAATAAGACGTGGCACAGCATACCGGTTCTAACTAATTGTTCAGAAAACCAAGTATAAACTGAAATGGCCGTTGTTCTTAATTAAGCTGTACACACGGAAATGAAAGAATGAATGCGTGTTTCACCCCTCAGCCAAGGGTATTGTCTGCCCCATGGCGTCTGTCCGTCCGTCCGTTCATATGCGTTTTATTGTAAACGCGATTGACCAGCGGACTTCTATGCCACTCATTTATACATAACAATCTCCGCGGACGAGCTCAAAACGGATCAAATTCCAGATGTCCGCACTCCGATATGTTTTGTTTTTCCCGTTTACTTTTTTCAATGCGGGGACCGTCTTTGTACGTCAGAATTTGACGTATGAAGATGGTCTCCGCACTGAAAGATTTAAAATATTTCTAATGGCCGTATACCCATATCATAGGTATTCAAATTTCAAATCGAAAAGCACCTTTGGTATCTTGGTTTAAACAAAAAAAATTCAGCGCTCTAAGGGTTATGCACGATTGAGTCGCGGGTTTCTTTTGCACTATTCAACAAATAATAGAGTTCTAAGGTGCTGAAGGTTACTCCCATCTCTGACTGTATATTTTGGTTATATTGATCGCTTGTTTCGTTCATTAGTTGGCTGGCTGTTCCCTTGATTGGTTGTTTTGTTTATTGATTCCGTGACATGGTGGGTGATTATATAAGTGAATTATATACATGGTATCGCTGGAAAAGTTCCACATCGGAAAATTATACCTTGATTAAATGAGGATCACTTGCGCCCGACCCGGCATACCCTGGTAAAATGGACTCATTTTTTAGACTTGAAGCTGTAGACCACTCTATGTACGTTGCTGGGTTTTAGTTGTACCCCAGTTGCCTCTATCTCTAGACAATATATAGACAATAACTCCTTCAAACTGCGGCCGGGGTGGCATGGAGCGTAATATGTACAAAATAACACAATACATTTATATACACATAATAATAATAATAATCTTTATTTCGTACTCTTAGTACATGAACATAGTATGCAGTGTGTAATTGAATAATTTAGTGCAGGTAATACAATTCAGTGTATGATACAATTAATTATCAAGACAGAAAAAAGATAGTAACTGATTCAGTTCATCCGACGTAAAGTTGGTGTTTTTCTGATCTCGCATGCATAATACGTCATTAATAGCTCCGGCTGACATCATATCGGCTGATATGGGACTATTTACATCAATTATTGTATTCGTGAAGAATAGGTCAAAAATATTATACTTGTCCATACTGTACAAATTTGTGATAAAATTAAGGCTGTTGCTGGCCGCGGAACGGCTTCCACGTAAACATAGCAAAGCACACAATTTCAATATCAATTATCAATATTATAAACAATAACAGAAAAAAAACAATGTAAGCGGCAATCGAATGAAAAATATTGAAATATTATTTTATATATTGAACCAATTTTTTTATCACATTATGATTCTGACTTGACATAATGTTTTTAAGCTGTAAAACGTTCAGTCGTTGGTGACAATATTTAGATAGAAATTGTTTTCTTACTTCAGACAACTTTCAACGAAATGAATTTCATCACATAGTGTGTTGTTATTACAAAAATGACATATTCTGTAAATTCTTGGTATACTTGTATAACGTTCGACTTCAATAGGTGACATGTGGTTACAGGTTGCAAATTTACAAAAAGTTTTTCTGTTGTACAGTAGAAAAAAACAATTATATTGTTCGAATTAATGTTCCGTCCTAAAAATGCAATAAAAAATATCTATACTAGATTCGTTTATATCATCTTGCCATTGTTGTTCCTATTGGTCTTTCAATAGTTGTTTGATGACCATTCAAATATTAGAACGGTTACCACTGTTGTTTCTAGTTATTACAAACATATTGGAAAGAACAGTATGGTCTAGCATATGTTTATTATTGCCTAACCATTTAGAGGATAATGTGTTATTAGCGGAGGAGTGACAAATAAATTATGAAAACTAGATGTTGACTGTTTGAGACCTAATACATTCTTTAAATATTTGTGATAAAATCAAAATTAAAACGTTTTATATCCGCAAACATTTGCTATCACGGGTTATTCACGGGTTGGGCGGGTGCAGTGGTAAAAGTTCACTGAGTTATCAGTGAATGTCACAGTCACCCACTGAGCTTTTGTGTGACATTTCCAAATATTCAACACCAGGGGTCTCTGTCGTCTGTTACGTCACCGTCTGCCAACGGGCAGCAATTCATAAATCAGGAACGAGCGGTGAGGTGGATCCGTGATTGGTCAGTTGTCTTTAGATGCACACCTTCCCACCCGCTGCCAACACATGGGAATCTGTGCACGCCGTGCCGTCATACAAACCAGAGGATATCCATGAGTGTTCCACTTTCAGTTTTATATTTATTGATAATTAGTTTTTTAAGGTATGACCTAAGCACAATTTTCTACTGTATACGGTATATATCAGTCTATGTTCAGCATAGATATTTTATCTCATTTTCATAAGCGTCAATAGTAATAACATGATTCGGGTTATTTTGCACTCTGTGCGGCCATCGTTCTGAAAGAAGCGGGGGTTTTCCCACGTACCTAGACGTGGCAGTACAGAGAGTGGCTGTGAAATCTCTGACCCCTGGTGGTGAATATTAGCTTATCGGGGGATGATTACCAGTGTCTGAAGTAGAGAGAGAGACACTGGTGACACGAGTGAATGGTAAAAGTTGCCTGCTTCGAAAGGCGGAGATCGCGGTATAAACCCCGTCCTGGCAGTAAAGTTTCAAAGAAACAAAATGAATTTTGCAAGGAGCCTCCGTGACCGAGAGATAGCGTGCTTGGCCTCAGACTGCCAGGGCTCAATTTTAGCATTCTGTGTCCGGAGGGCACTGTCTTCTCATTCATCTCACCATCCTCAGTAGGTTCTCCTGGCCCAATTTAGCCTGTATGTGCACACAAGTGGCCTAAAGCCAGATTTATTTCATTTTAGGAGGTTATTCTGGCCTAGCTCAGCTTACATGCACACATGACCAAGAACAAATTAATTTAATTAAATTTAATCAGGGTTATTCAAGATGGTGTCGTCACGTGCTAGCCCGGGTCATCACATGGTAACCCAGGTCATCACGTGGTAACCAGGGTCACCATGTGGTAACCCGGGTCATCACATGGTAACCGGGGTCATCACGTGGTGACCCTGGTCATCATGTTGTAGCCCGAGTTATCATGTGGTAACTCGGGTCATCACGTGGTAACCTGAGTCATCACAAATCAACCCGGGTCATCATGTGGTAACACGGGTCATCATGTGGTAACACGGGTCATCACGTGGTAACCCGGGTAATCATGTGGTAACACGGGTAATCATGTGGTAACACGGGTAATCATGTGGTAACACGGGTCATCATGTGGTAACACTGGTCATCACGTGGTAACCCGGGTCATCACAAATCAACCCGGGTCATCATGTGGTAACACGGGTAATCATGTGGTAACACGGGTAATCATGTGGTAACACGGGTCATCATGTGGTAACACGGGTAATCATGTGGTAACACGGGTAATCATGTGGTAACACAGGTCATCATGTGGTAACACGGGTCATCATGTGGTAACCCGTGTCATCACGTGGTAACCCGTGTCATCATGTGGTAACACGGGTCATCACGTGGTAACCCGGGTCATCACAAATCAACCCGGGTCATCATGTGGTAACACGGGTAATCATGTGGTAACACGGGTAATCATGTGGTAGCCCGGGTAATCATGTGGTAACACAGGTCATCATGTGGTAACACGGGTCATCACGTGGTAACCCGTGTCATCATGTGGTAACACGGGTCATCACGTGGTAACCCGGGTCATCACAAATCAACCCGGGTCATCATGGGGTAACACGGGTAATCATGTGGTAACACGGGTAATCATGTGGTAACACGGGTCATCATGTGGTAACCCGGTTCATCATGTGGTAACCCGGGTCATCATGTGGTAACCCGGTTCATCATGTGGTAACCCGGGTCATCATGTGGTAACCCGGGTCATCATGTGGTAGCCCGGGTCATCATGTGGTAACCCGGGTCATCATGTGGTGACCAGGGTTATCACATATTAACACGGGTCATCATATGGTAACCCGTGTCATCATGTGGTAACCTGGGTCATCACGTGGTAACCCGGGTCATCATATAGTAGCCCGTGTCATCATGTGGTAACCCGGGTCATCACGTGGTAACCCGGGTCATCATATGGTAACCCGTGTCATCATGTGGTAACCCGGGTCATCACGTGGTAACCCGGGTCATCATGTGGTAACCCGGGTCATCATGTGGTAACCCGGGTCATCACGTGGTAACCCGTGTCATCATGTGATAACCCGGGTCATCACGTGGTAACCCGGGTCATCATGTGGTAACCCGTGTCATCATGTGGTAACCCGGGTCATCACGTGGTAACCTGGGTCATCACGTGGTAACCCGGGTCATCACATATTAACACGGGTCATCATATAGTAACCCGTGTCATCATGTGGTAACCCGGGTCATCGCGTGGTAACCCGGGTCATCATGTTGTAACCCGGGTCATCACGTGGTAACCCGGGTCATCACATATTAACACGGGTCATCATATAGTAACCCGGGTCATCATGTGATAACCCGGGTCATCACGTGGTAACCCATGTCATCACGTGGTAACCCGGGTCATCATGTGGTAACCCGGGTCATCACGTGGTAACCCGGGTCATCATGTGGTAACCCGGGTCATCACGTGGTAACCCGGGTCATCACATATTAACACGGGTCATCATATAGTAACCCGTGTCATCATGTGGTAACCCGGGTCATCACGTGGTAACCCGGGTCATCATGTGGTAACCCGGGTCATCACGTGGTAACCCGGGTCATCACATATTAACACGGGTCATCATATAGTAACCTGTGTCATCATGTGGTAACCCGGGTCATCATATAGTAACCCGTGTCATCATGTGGTAACCCGGGTCATCATGTGGTAACCCGGGTCATCACGTGGTAACCCGGGTCATCATGTGGTAACCCGGGTCATCACATATTAACACGGGTCATCATATGGTAACCCGTGTCATCATGTGGTGACCCGGGTCATCACGTGGTAACCCGGGTCATCATGTGGTAACCCGGGTCATCACGTATTAACACAGGTCATCATATGGTAACCCATGTCATCATGTGGTAACCTGGGTCATCATGTGGTAACCCGGGTCATCACGTGGTAACCCGGGTCATCATGTGGTAACCCGTGTCATCATGTGGTAACCCGGGTCATCATGTGGTAACCTGGGTCATCATGTGGTAACCCGGGTCATCACGTGGTAACCCGGGTCATCATATGGTAACCCGTGTCATCATGTGGTAACCAGGGTCATCATGTGGTAGCCCGGGTCATCACGTGGTAACCCGGGTCATCATGTGGTAACCCGTGTCATCATGTGGTAACCCGGGTCATCATGTGGTAACCTGGGTCATCACGTGGTAACCCGGGTCATCATGTGGTAACACGGGTCATCACGTGGTAACACGGGTCATCACGTGGTAACCCGGGTCATTACGTATTTACACGGGTCATCACATAGTAACCCCGGTCATCACATATTAGCTCTAGTCATCATGTGGTAACCCGGGTCATCATGTGGTAACCCTGGTCATCATGTGGTAACCCGGGTCATCACGTGGTGACCCGGGTCATCATGTGGTAACCCGGGTCATCACGTGGTAACCCTGGTCATCATGTGGTAACCTGGGTCATCACGTGGTAACCCGGGTCATCATGTGGTAACCCGGGTCATCATGTGGTAACCCGGGTCATCATGTGGTAACCCGGGTCATCATGTGGTAACCTGGGTCATCACGTGGTAACCCGTGTCAACATGTGGTAACCTGTGTCATCATGTGGTAACCCGAGTCATCACGTGGTAACCCGGGTCATCACGTGGTAACCCGGGTCATCACATAGTAGCCCGGGTCATCATGTGGTAACCCGGGTCATCATGTGGTGACCCGGGTCATCACGTATTAACACGGGTCATCACGTGGTAACCCGGTCATCACGTATTAGCACGGTTCATCATGTGGTAACCCGGGTCATCACGTATTAACACGGGTCATCACGTGGTAACCCGGGTCATCACGTATTAGCACAGGTCATCATGTGGCAACCCGGGTCATCATGTATTAACACGGGTCATCATGTGGTAACCTGGGTCATCATGTGGTAACCTGGGTCATCATGTGGTAACCTGGGTCATCATGTGGTAACCAGAGTCATCATATGGTAACTTGGGTCATCATGTGGTAACCTGGGTCATCATGTGGTAACCTGGGTCATCATATGGTAACCCGTGTCATCATGTGGTAACCCGTGTCATCATGTGGTAACCCAGGTCATCATGTGGTAACTTGGGTCATCTTGTGGTAACACGGGTTATTATGTACCCACGTAATAATTATTAACATAATTAACGGGTCATCACGTGGTAACCCGGTCATCACGTATTAGCACGGTTCATCATGTGGTAACCCGGGTCATCACGTATTAACACGGGTCATCACGTGGTAACCCGGGTCATCACGTATTAGCACAGGTCATCATGTGGCAACCCGGGTCATCATGTATTAACACGGGTCATCATGTGGTAACCTGGGTCATCATGTGGTAACCTGGGTCATCATGTGGTAACCTGGGTCATCATGTGGTAACCAGAGTCATCATATGGTAACTTGGGTCATCATGTGGTAACCTGGGTCATCATGTGGTAACCTGGGTCATCATATGGTAACCCGTGTCATCATGTGGTAACCCGTGTCATCATGTGGTAACCCAGGTCATCATGTGGTAACTTGGGTCATCTTGTGGTAACACGGATCATTATGTACCCACGTAATAATGTGGACCATTATGTAACCACGTACTAATTATGAAAGATATTATTGTGGCTCATTATGTACCCACGTAATAATTATTAAGATAATTGAGGATCATTATGTACCCACGTAATAATTATTACGATAAATGTGGATCATTATGTACCCACGGAAAAATTATTAAGATAATTCAGGATCATTATGTACCCACGTAATAATTATTAAGATAATTGTGGCTCATTATGTACCCACGGAAAAATTATTAAGATAATTGAGGATCATTATGTACCCACGTAATAATTATTAAGATAATTGTGGCTCATTATGTACCCACGGAAAAATTATTAAGATAATTGAGGATCATTATGTACCCACGTAATAATTATTAAGATAATTGTGGCTCATTATGTACCCACGGAAAAATTATTAAGATAATTGAGGATCATTATGTACCCACGTAATAATTATTAAGATAATTGTGGCTCATTTTGTACCCACGGTAAAATTATTAAGATAATTGAGGATCATTATGTACCCACGTAATAATTATTAAGATAAATGTGGATCATTATGTACTCGTGTAATAATAATAATTATTGAGATAATTGTAGACCACTATGAACCCACGTAATAATTATGAAAGATAATTGTGGATCATTCTGTACCCACGTAATAATTATTAAGATAATTGTGGATCATTCTGTACCCACGTAATAATTATGAAAGATAATTGTGGATCATTTTGTACCCACGTAATAATTATGAAAGATAATTGTGGGTCATTATGTACCCACGTAATAATTATTAACATTTTATTTTGAAAATGATAATAATGACTACTTGAAATAAAATTAAATGGTATTACCGAGATAATTATGAAGACAGATGTTTTCAGCACCAAAACCAGAGATGAAACAGCCACCTACTAAAATACTATGCATAATACGCAAATGATATGTAGTAGCAGGAAATACACCCTGGAAAGCGTAGAGACCTGAAGATGTATGTATTAAAGCATTATAATGACATTATAATGACATTTTAAAAACAAACATAATTTCATGAGTGTAGGCCTACAAGGAATATGTACACTGTTTACCCAAATTTGTGTTTTATTGTGTTCACTTCACATCATATTCATGCGTAAGTAGTTTATTGTTTGTACTTCATATTCTAAGCATCAATGTATATTTTATTAGTATTCTGTATTCATAATAATAATAATTTTTTTTGTTATTATTGTAATTTATTGTTTTCATTTCACATACATTCACTTCGCCTGTGGTTTGTTTTGTGAGTGACCTTTCACATTCATTCACCACACACTATACATGTAAGCGAGTGACATACAAACTCTTGATTTTGACATGCAAAGCCTTTCGCGACCATGCGCGGTTTTACCTTTTCGAACTGATTCAAAAGCAACACATTCTAGAAGGCGGGCCATGCACAACCTTATCGCTCGTACAACCGCGGTATGCTACAAAGGCTTTTAGAGATCTGGCATTTGCCGTAGCAACCCCTCGTGCATGGGATGGTCTGTCACCAAAAATGAGAGACATAACAGACGAGCATGAGTTCAAAACGTCTCTCAAAACAATGCTCTTTAAAGAAGCCTTCAGGGCTTATCTTCTCGACTAACGGTGTATCTCGCCTTAACTATGCCTAATGCCTGTGCTATAGAATCCCTTATAAGATAGGGCGCAATATAAATATATTGTGAACATTGTGAACATTATCAGTATTAGTCACAAATAACGTGCCGTACTTTTTAAAGGTGATCTATCACCCCTTATATGGTTTGAATAATTATGTCCTTATATGGGGTGACTGGCTATCATGTGACCTTCTCAGAGTGTCACATGATAGCTAATCACCCCATCTACAAGGAAACACTTGTGCCCCATCTTGTGGCAACTTTGATTTATTTCTCACAAATTTATTCATACTATATAAGGGGTGATAGATCACCTTTAGCACGTGTGATTTTTGTGAATCACTGTCAGCTACCTTCAGACATGAAAGATGCTAATGTCATATAGAAATATCACTAACCTCTCATAGATATTGGGTTTCAACCAACCCTGCGTAACAATTGTCAAGGTGCAAACAAAGGAAAATAAACTATAATATACTCGCAGTCACTCACAGGCCTAGTTCTGGTACTGCCAAAAAAATGTCCTTATTGTCGACGAAGTTTAGTTAGCTTTTTAACTTAGTAACACTTGTTAAGGCTATTGTTAAGGGTAAGGTGGCATTAGTAGAAGGCTAAATGTGGTAAAACATTACGTGATAACCCGGGTCATCACGTGGTAACCTGGGTCATCACATGGTAACCCGGGTCATCACATGGTAACCCGGGTCATCACGTATTAACACGGGTCATTATGTGCTAACCCGGGTCATTACGTGTTAACCCAGGCTATCACGTGGTTACCCGGGTCATTACGTTGTAACCCGGGTCAACACGTGCTAACCCGGGTCATTACGTGGTAACCCAGGTCATCACATGGTAACCCTGGTCATCACGTGGTAACCTGGGTCATCAGGTGTTAACCTGGGTCATTACTTGGTAACCCGGGTCAACATGTGGTAACCCGGGTCAACATGTGGTAGCTTGGGTCATCATGTGTTAACCCGGATCATCATGTGGTAACCTGGGTCATCATGTAGTAACCCGGGTCATCACCTGATAACGCGGGTCATCACGTGGTAGCCTGGATTACCATGTGTCATCGCAGTGTAACCTGGCACATCATGTGGTAACCTGGGTCATGAGGTGGTAACCCAAATCATTGTGTGGTTACCCGGGTCATCACGTGGTAACACGGGTCATCATGTGATAACCCGGGTCATCACATAGTGACCTGGGGTACCATGTGGTAGCCCGGGTCATCTCATGGTAATCCAGATCATCATGTGGTAACCCGGGTCATCACATCATAACCCTGGTCATCAGCTGGTAACCCGTGGGGTCGGGCATGATGTCACTACGGCAAGTGTATCTATACAGAAGGACTAATCAACAGTAAGAATTACTAATGCTTCCACCTGATTGAAAGTGTTTAAAATATTGCACGTTTCCAGTTGGGTTAAAGATTAATTTCTACGTTATAAAGAGAATCATACGTCATTATGTACCCACGTAATAATTATTAAGAAAATCGTACATGATAACATACCCACTTAATAATTATAAAAGATAATTGTGGATCATTATGTACCCACTTAAAAAAATTCTGAAAGATAATTGTTTATCATTATGCACCCACTTAATAATTGTTAAGATATTTGTAGATCATTATGTACCCACGTAATAATTATTCAGATAATTGTAGATCGCTATGTACCCACGTAAAAATTATTCAGATAATTGTGGATCATTATGTACCCACTTATTAATTATGAAAGATACTTGTGGACCATTATGTACCCACGTAATAATTATTAAGATAATTGTAGATTTTTGTGTACGAACGTAATAATTATTAAGATAATTATGGACCATTATGTACCCACGTAATATTTATTAAGATAATTTTAGATTTTTGTGAACAAACGTAATAATTATTAGGATAATTGTGAACCATTATGTACCCACGTAATAATTATTAAGATAATTGTAGATTGTTGTGTACAAACGTAATAATTATTAGGATAATTGTAGATTATTATGTATCCACATATAATTATTCAGAGCATTGTGGATCATTATGTAACCACGTAGTAATTATTAAGATAATTGTGGATCATTATGTACTCACGTAATAATTATCAAGATTATTGTGTATCATTATGTACCCACTTAATAAATATTAAAATAATTGTGGGCCATTATGTACCCACGTAATAATTATTAAGATAATTTGGGATCCTTATGAACCCACGTAATAATTATTCAAATAATTGTGGGCCATTATGTACCCACATAATAATTATAAAGATAATTGTAGATCATTATGTACCCGCGTAATAATTATTAAGGTAATTGTGAATTATTATGTACCCACGTTATAATTATTAAGGTAATTGTGGATCATTATGTACCCACGTAATAATTATGAAAGATAATTGTGGATCATAATGTACCCACGTAATAATTATTAAGATAATGGTAGATCATTATATAGGCCTACTCACGTAATAATTATCAAGATAATGGTAGATCATTATATAGGCCTACTCACGTAATAATTATTAAGATAATTGTGGATCATTATGTACCGACGTAATTATTATTTAATTTATATTTCGAAAATAATAATGATGACTAGTTGAAATAAAATTAAATGATATTAACGAGATAATTATGATGACAGATGTTTCCCGCACCAAAACCAGAGATAAAACAGCTACTATGCATAATACGAAAATGATATGTAGTAGCAAACAAAAACTACACCCTGGAAACATAGTTTCATGAGTGTAGGCCTCCAAGAATATGTACAATGTTTACCCAAATCTGTGGTTTATTGTGTTCAATTCACATTATATTCATGTGTAAGTAGTTTATTGTCTGTACTTCATATTCTAAGCATCAATGTATATTTTATTAGTCTTCTGTACTCATAATAATAATAATTGTAATTTATTGTTTTCATTTCCCATACATTCACTTCGCCTCGGTTTGTTTTGTGAGTGACCTTTCACATTCACCACACACAATACATGTAAGCGAGTGACATACAAACTCTTGATTTTGACATCCAAAGCCTTTCGCGATCATACACTGTTTTACCTATTCGAGCTGATTCAAAAGCAACACGTTCCAGAAGGCGGGCCATGCACAACCTTATCGCTCGTACAACCCAGGGGCGTAGCCAGGGGGGTTCGAAGGGTTCGCACGAACCCCCCCTTTTTGGGCCCACTGACATCGCTGATGGGCATGTAATTATATTAGAAGTCACATTATTCTGTGACGTCTGCGTTTTCTGATTTCAGCAGCAATAATCATCCGACATTTGACATGTAGGGTTCTATTTTATAGTAATTTACTAATTATACCCTTTAGCCGTGACGCCCTCTCCGAGGGCGTGGATTGTTGTTCTCCTTTTCCCCAAAAAAATCAACGTTTTTCAACATGGCGGTAACTGAGAGCAATCTCTACCCCAAGGTCCGAAAAATGTCCATAACGTTTTAATGACTGCGGGAAATGAGGAAATGAACTTAGCATGCGATTTTGTAGCTGAAATGTTGTTAATTTCAATAAACCTATTATCACCATCTAAATAAAAGTCCCACGATTTTGTCTGGGTACAATCTGTGGCTAAAACAGTTTCAAATGATGTTTCAGCCACGTTGGGACTAGTAAGTTGCTAATTATTACGCCCTCTGGCCCCTCTATAAACCCATTAATTCTCTTATTTTAATATTGCAGTGTGAAATCCAGGTAGCCTACTACATTACTTATGGCGATGCACCTCCATAGGCTAACCCTTTCAACTTTTAAAATGTTAATTCAACTTTCACGAAATTGTCAAGATTGTTGTTTAGCACGCGTGATTTTTGTGAATCACTGTCACGTACCTTCAGACATCAAAGATTCTAATGTCATGTAGAAATATCACTATCCTCTCATAGATATTGGGTTTCAACCAACCCGGCGTCACAATTGTCAAGGTGCAAACAAAGGAAAATAAACTCTAATATACTCACAGTCACTCACAGTCCCAGTTCAAAATTGTCCTTTCTTTCGACAAAGTGTAGCCTAGTTAGTTTTTTAACTAAGCAGCACTTTGTAAGGTGACATTTGTAGTAGGATAAATGTAGTAAAACACGTCTTCTTTGTTTGAAATGGAAATACTAGAAGTGTGCATAAAAAGGTAAATAATATGCATATTTTACGTTTTAAAATATATAGGCCTACTGGCATGGCTGGTAGTGCACAGAATGTAGATAAAGGTATGGCTAAGATTAAAGGTAACGATTCTATAATATTCAACGGAGTAACATAATTTCTAGTTTTTTCGAAACACCAACGCGCCAGCAAATAGACAAACAAATTCAATGTTGGTTTAAGCTGGGCCAAATTCAATGTTGGTTTAATGTTGGGCCACCGTCTGCCACGTTGGCCAGCATTGGATCCGTGTGTCGTGCAATATCTAACCCTTTAACCGCTAGGTTATTTAATTAAAATTTTCACTCACTTGAAGTTGTGTCTCGCTATCGCGACCCACAACTTCAATTGAGTGAAAATTACCCGAAATTGTTTATTTTAGGACCAAATATTTTGAAAATTGTGATGTTTAAGCACTCAATTCATTTAAAAAAAAACTGCAAATAGAACATATCATAAACAATAATAGTCGTGATTAGCGATGAAAGGGTTATCCCCCCCCCCCCTCGAGGACAGACGATACTGACCCACTGTGTATGATGCTTCACACAGTGGGTTAAATCTTATAGAACCACATACTGTGGATCAGGTGATTTTCGCGTGTTTAAATTTTCCGATTTTGCGACTTTTCACGGAGTTTAGAGTTTGCGAATTTACATTTTTCTTTAGTAGCGTTAATCTCATAATAATTTTTGCGAGATTCTTGAATTCGCGAATATGCCCTCCTCGGGAAATTCACGAAAATCAAAACCTCGCGAATATTACCAATTCTACAGTATAAGGTGTGTTATTAACCCTTTGACTTCCAGGCCGGGGTGCATGCCAGGATCCAGATATACTGGTGTAGGAGTTCTATTTCTCGTCATATGAAGCTGGAATTGCTAACGCAATTTCCAGCTTCAAATGACGAAAAATACATAAATGTAGTATATATTTGACGAAAATTTGTGTCATTTTATGGTTACGTTCATTGACGAATGACGACGGAAATTTCCGTCATGTATGGTAGTGAAAAGGTTAAGTATCCCTCTGAGAACCCGATACAGATAGAGTAAGCTGATCATGGTATATGTGCTGACATTACCCTTTGAAGCGCTGACCTATTTTTACATAAACCATGGCCTATACCCTGGGCCACATTCATTTTGGTAATTCTGTGGCGCATGCTTCTAGTCGATTTCTCCGTCAATTATGAACCAATTTTCTTGAAATTTAGCACAGGCAATTTTCAATTCATATCCTATATCTGTGAAAAAATTGCAAAATTATATTTAATATTGCAAAAGTTAGACCATTTGACATGTGATAAAATTCTAGAATTAGTTTATTGGGTTTTAAGAGGGACGTCATAATTTTAATTTACAACATGTGAAATAGTCTAGCTTTTGAAATACTGCATATAAGTTTAAGAAATTTTCAGATACATTAGGATCAGGTTGGAAAATGCTTTTTACAAAATTTCATGAAAATCGGTTGATAATTGACGGAGGAATCAACGAAAAACATGCGCTACTGGTTAGTTGTGGCCTGAGGTATAGGGACCAAAAGTTTTTTCCAATTTGAAATCACTCTAAATGTCTTAGTTAGTTCTCCCCGCTTCATTAGAATACCTATGTTATATTTTTACTTTTTTCAGCGAAGGAATCGACGTTAGACGTCTATAGACGTCAGATTCTTACTTCTATAGACGTTCCCCGCACTGACTGGGTTGAAGATAAAGGACAGAGACAACGTAATATAAATAGTTTATTGACACAGTAACAAATATTTCTGACTTCTTTTCAATTCAATGTATTCGGTGATAATATACAACTACATGCAATAAATGAGTACATATACATACAGAAAATTGGTTTTGTAAATCGCAGGTTATTATTAAAATGTGTACATGATAACTATATTTATGATCAGCCTAAGCGACATTACCGTGTGTAAAAATACATATTCGAATACACATGGTAAATATTATAATATATATATAACGATAAACAATATTGTCATGATGCTCAAGTCTATTTTTCGGCTCCAAAACCAAAATAATTACAATGTATAACACATTATAGCAAAAAAGACCCTGGAAAAACGTAAAAATCAAAGTGAAACCTGTGGATACTTGATATTGTTTAGATAATAGTGTACTTGCATAAACTAACACCAACTTAATTATAAATAATACTTTAAACATTCATTTGTTTTATCATTCTTCAATATAGCCTAAAAAAAAAAAACTAAGTAACACCAACTAATATTGGCTGATTCATCACAGCATAGGAGTAGGATTTTCCCCGATTTCATGCGAGTACATATCGCTGAAATTGTGTACATATGTTGTCTAGCCATCAACCAACACACCAAAAAATTGTATAAATACAATGTATATGTCAAATAGTTCAACAGCTGGAAATAAAGAAAATCAAAATAACAGGTCAAATTTGACCATCACTGTGAAACAAGAATTGTATTACTGACCAAATGCTCTAACTTTTAAAATTCCGCAAAATTAAAAAAAATGGGGGGGGGGTAAAAAAAGATCCAAGATAAATCTCACACAAAAAGACCCAATATCAACGGAGAAAACATGATAAGACTCCTCTCGGCGTGTGGTGGAAAAGACTAGCCAAACGCTGGACAAGCTTTGAGCCAAGTAGGGAGCGTAGATCGCGCTTTCTGAATAATATTGTACCTAGCATGACTAAACATGCAAATGCAGCTTTTTCACAGATGGTTTGAGGATCAAATGAAGTCACCGACATAAAAGACACGCGGCGATGTCAGGTGCGCAATGATAGGATCATATAACTAGGCCATAATGGGAATATGTTTGTTTCGCTGAAATCATTGAGTCACGATCTTCTCAATAAAGGCATTGTATAAACACGCCAGACAGAAATGAATTGCTTATTGAAAGCAAATGAGAAATGGTATTTCACTGCTTCAATTCGGTAAAAGCCATGTTGTTGTTAATGAAGCTCTTTCAAATATATATATATATATATATATATATATATATATATATATATATATATATTTGATTATACATGATATACGGAAGATAAAGTGGGGTTTACGTGTTTATTTAACATTGAAGATGTTTTCTTGGTATGATTTTAAAGAGTGTAGTGTATATGCTTCTGGAACCGTATTATCGTACAAGTTACGATTTATCGTAGGCTTCAGAAGCCTACGATATATCGTAACTTGTACGATAATGCGGATCCTGTACTCTATATATATTTTTATACTTAACCCTTAAACCGGTAAATAAAATAATTTAAATTTTCACACACTTGAAGTTGTGTCTCGCTACCGCGATTCACAACAGTTACTTCAAGTGGGTGAAAATTACTCATATTTGTTGAATTTGAAACCAACCATTTACAAATCTTGATGTTTCGACACCCATTTCGTCCCAATAGCTGCGATTTAAACTGCTAATAAAACGGATTAAAAATGACTATAATCGCGCTTAGCGCTCAAGGGTTACTTCAGTCGTCATAATCTGACGTCTGTAGACGTCAGATTCTGACGACTGAAGTCTATCATTGCACTGTAAGAGTAAAACTATTTCAAATGGACGTAGACCCATAACATATTCATAACATAACATAACATAACATAACATAACATAACATAACATAACATAACATAACATATTCAAATGAATCGAAAGAGCTGAATAAGACGTTTATGATGATATCAAATTGAAATAAACCCTTTGGTCTCCAAGGTTTTTATAAAAAAAATCAACGCTTCAAGGCTTAAAGGGTTAATATCAAATGTATATATTGACCCTTAGAGCCCACATTGTAGAATTATTTTTTTAACCACCTGAAGTTGTATCTCGCTGTCGCGACCCACAAATTAAATCGGGCAAAAAAGATTTAGTTTATTATGTGTTCAATTTGATTAAAAAAATACACAATTTTTTTACAAATTTAAGGTCTCACCCAAGTAAGTACTTGGGATGCATTCAGTAAAAGTTTGGTTCTGGACTATTTTGATTTGATTTTTGCCAGACCCCGCTAGTTATTGTGGTCAGGGAGGTGAGAATTATTCATGCAAGTTTATTATGTGTGGGTTTTTTCTGACAATGATTGATTTTATGTTTGGAATTCACAGAAAACACAGAAGAACAAAGTGGCGTACTAATATGATGGACCGAATCACAACCCCTTTTTAAGTGAAATGAAATGAATCGGGCTTTAGGTCACCTTTGTGCACATATCGACTAAACTGGGCCAGGAGAACCTCCTGAGGATAGTGAGATGATTGAGATGACACAGGATTTTAAATTTGGGCCCTGGCGGTCTGAGGCCGAGCACGCTACCTCTCGGTCACGGAGGCTCACCACAATACTGACTTTCACACATGGATGGGGAAGAAACATTTTTTGTTTCTTTCAAACCGCCGAGACCGGGAACCGAACCCCGAACTCTGGCGTGAAAGGCAGCGGTGCTAACCACTACCCTGGGGCCCCCGCCCAACCCCTTCTTAAGCCAGGAGAATCACTCACAATGTCTTTTCCCCACCTTTTGAAGGTAATCATCGATTTCGGCTGTAATTAAAAAAATAAAGGCGGCTAATCCCCATTTTAAATATTTTTTTCAAATTCACAATATATAAAGTTTCCATGGTTGAAATTGCTAGTGGATCTGACGGATGGAAATTGACCTCTAGCGTGTGGGCGATAATACATGTAAGTCTATGGGATTGTAGTTACTTGTGTGGGACCTTAATACTCATTTCTTCTACAATTTTTTTTTTTTCTGAAAGATAAACAGAAAGTTCAAAATGGCAATAGATGCTTTCAGCACTTTAAGTGTGAACTGTGTGTTAACTGTATGTAAATGAAATGAAATGAAGAAACATTTTTGTTTCTTTCAAACCGCCGAGACCGGGAACCGAGCCCCGAACTCTGGCGTGAAAGGCAGCGGTGCTTACCACTACCCTAGGACCCCGCCCTGTATGTAAAGCGCTGAAATATTTTTGTATAATGCTTGGACATCAATTGGTCTTACTCAATATGAAATCATCATAAATGTCTCCTTGAGCTCTTTCTGATTCATTTGAATACCTATGTTATGGGTCTACCGCTATTAGAAATATGGTAATTCTTCCTGTACGGGGACCGTCTTTAAGCGTCAGAATCTGACGTCTACAGACGTCAGATTCTGACGTCTACAGACGTCAGATTCTGACGTCTACAACATTTCCTCGAGACAATTATTTATTTCATTAAATTTCGGATTCAAAATATTTACTTCAAACATACTCCTGAAACAGCCCCCCCCCCACCCGCTGGTGATTGAATGGCGCCCCCCTCCCCCGTTACTGTTAACCCGGGGTGTATAGCTAATTCTCAAAGAGTATTATATAAACCAAGAAGCCAAAGAGTTTTTTTCAATTTGAAATCATCATAAATGTCTTAGCAAGCTCTTTTCGCTTCATCTGAAAATATTTGTTATGGGTCTACGGCCATTAGAAATGTTTTACTCTTTTAGTGCGTGGATCGATATTAGACGTCAGAATCTGACGTCTATATATGTCAGATTCTGACGTCTAAATTCGGTCTCCGTGCTGAATGGGGTAAGTTGCTCCATCCCCCCCCACCTCGGTGAATTTGGTACCTGTACTGAAAGGGTTAAGATGTACAACCACCCCCCCCCCCCTGATTAATTATGATCTGTGCCGAGGGGTTAAGATGCACCACCCCCCCCCCCCCCCCCCGATAAATTTGGCACCTGTGCTAAAAGGGTTAACATGAATAACCCCCCCCCCCTCCCCCCGGATAAATGAATTTGGTAACCTGTGCTGAAAGTGTCAAGATGCACATGAATGGGATATTGTTGTTGTTTTCGTGTCGTGATCTTAATCTGTTGGCTCGGTTTCTCTTTTAACATCTATATATAACAACTGAGTCATTATCCCGTACTTGTTTGTCACTATATTGGCCGGGGGGGGGGGGGGGTAGTTTTAATACGTCTTATTCGTTTGTTAATTCTTCTCATCACCCTCACTGCCTTAGGACTTGTATAATCAGTTGATTGCTTTCATAATGAAGTCGATCATTATGATGACAAAGTTATTAAGCGTATCTGAAATACCACCATGCAGTTACTAGGGCGGGGGCTGGAATTTTTGAACTAGACAAATTATTTATTCCACCTCCTGTCTGCAATGTTTTGTTTATTTCACGTTTTGCCTCAAGCAAAATATTTATTTCACTTTCTTAGAATCTATTTTTCTGTCTTCATAGTTGGATCCCAAACTATAGTTAGTATTGATGTGCGGGTTGAGGAGACGAGCGAAGCAAGGCTTCAGAAATTATAGTGTTAATGATGCCGAGCGAAACGAGGCAAATTTTGTTCGAGGGCCAAAAAATATTTATTTACAACATGTCCTCGAGACAATTATTTATTTCATTAAATTTCGGTTTC